>CM067220.1:133712384-134912384 GCA_034190945.1 Octodonta nipae
TTTATACAAGCTACTCTTTTGAATGTACCAATGGCCTGGCCCAGGTGGTGATGTTGTGGTGTTCGGTCCACGCGTGGTTAGCTAGCCCAGACTTCGTCAGCTCCGCCCTTTGAGTGGCTGTGCGGTGTTCCTTAACCCTGGTGTCCAGCGGTCGCTTGTCTCTCCAATGTAAAGATTGCCAGATTCACATAGTATGCTGTATATACAGTTATTTGGTATTGCTGGAGCGTCCGGCCTCGTTCTTGTTCGCATGCTCCTCAAGGTGTTGTTGCTTTTGAAGATCATTCTGATTCCATAGCTGTGTGCCAATTCTTCTAAGTTTCTCGACAAGCCTTTAGTATACAGTAATATTAAAGTTGCGAACCTGATATCCTTTTGGTAAAGTGTCATTCCTTTGTACCTCGAAGAGAGTATTCAATATCTCTGACAGGTGAAGTAACCTGAAAAATTTTATCGTGACATTCTGTTCTAGGAGTTAAGGGGGAACTAGATGTCGGTCTTACATCTCGCGTCTTCAAATTTAACGAAATGTATCAAATACATAAAGAAGTGTTCGAGAGGACATTCAATTGGGGGAAGCGCAACTGATGAAGGTTTCCTGACCAGAAACAATATATATTATATATAATATATATTGTTTTGTGTACAAAGGAATGACCACGACGAAAAGGGGGAGAGTGAAGAGTAGTGTTTGTTGCTTACGTTCAGTTTGTGTATATGGTTTAAATGTTGACTTTGATTTGCCTCTGATATATAAATACAAAAGATCAAATAGATTTTTTTTATTTCAGAATCCTTGTCGATGCCTTTGACTATGTTTAAATGTTTCAACACAAAACAATTACCTCTCTACTATTTTCTTTTATTATAAAATATATCAAAAATTTCATTTCCGGAATAGGTGTAAGTTTCCGAAAGATTAATTCACCCTCAGATTGCTTTTGTTATTTAATTTGTCCGTTCAGAAAACACGGCACTTTGCGGAGTTAATGTATCGCAGAAGTGCATTTCCGATCGAACACCAGGGGACATTGTAAGGAAGTTTGTTAAACAATTCCAGTACGTTTGGCATGTCCACGAAAAACGTTAATGGTCTGCAATGGAAAAATTCCTGCTGATAAAATTTATGTTTTTGATATCTTATCTGTTTCAAGGATGGTGTTATACATGAATTTGAGCCATATACAAGGCTTGTTAGAGGTCTGAATTATTCTGCGAAAACCTAAATAAGACATATCTAAACAATATTAAATGTACAAAAGGTCAAAAGAAAACTAACAGAAGTAACTAAAAATGTCAATGGCACTGCAAATGTTGAAACAAAGTTAAAGCTCATAAATGTCAAAAAGTCAAAGATGCTAAAAATTTCAAACATGTAAATCATTTTTATTTTTTTGAGTTCTTCGGGAATAACTCCACATAAACTTGAAAGTATGTATATTCAAAGTCCAAACGTTTCAAGGTCTAAATCAGACCCCGTTTTCAATGGTATAAACATAAAATGAACAGGACAAAAAAAATTAAAAAATTAAAAGGACTGGCAATGACAAATATCGTAATCACATTTGTCAATCAAAAATGTAAAAATGTCAATTGTCAAATATGTCAAAAATGTAAAAAATGACAAAAATAACAAAAATGTTAAATAATCGAAAATTTAAAATGTTAAAAAATATGAAAGATTTTTATTTTTCTTCTTTGGGAATAACACCTCATAAACTTGAAAGTCTGAAAATAAAGAACCAGAGATGCCACAATTGTCATTCAGAAAACAATATAAAAGATGTCAATAAACGTGAAAAATGTCAAAAATTAAAAAAAATTCAAAATGTCAATAAGGTAAAAAATGTCAAATATGTCAAAAATGACAATATGTCAAAAATTTCACACCTGTCAAAAATGTAAAAATGAAAAAATGCCAAAAATGTTAAACATGTAAAAAATATTTTGTCCATTCATGGGTTTTCTCTCCTCCAAATTTTTTCCTGTAACAGATAAGTATTTAAAAAAATTGTATATGTAGAACAAAGTGTAGTAAGGCAATTTCGTAAAATTGCCCGGATTACTGGTTGTCTGTACAGAGATTCTTCCTCACAGTTTTTCTGAGAGAAAGAGATGTCTATAAAATGATCAACCAGTATTCCTGTATATAAGTAATGTATTGTATATTGTGTAATACTTATCTGTGTATGGAGACGTTTCAACTCCGAGTCTGGAGTCGTTGTCAATCGTTTAGTGTTGTTTTCGAGCTTTTTTCTAAAAAATTTCGCTTTGATTTTGAATTTATTGTTTGAATAAGAACTAGCACGATCACAGAACAGCTTAACGTTCCTAATAAAATGCCGAAATGAGGGAATAATTCCAAAGGGTTGTTACCAAAATGCCATTCACAGACAGAGGTATAATATGTTACAGGAAAAATTTGGAGGAGAGAAAACCCATGAATAGACAAAATAATTCAAGACCTCCTCAACAATCTTTTCGAAATTACTTATGTAAAAAATAAATAAAACGTCAAAAATTTCAAAAAATGTCAAAACTGACAAATGTCAAAAATGTCAGAAATGTCAAAAATGTTAAAATGTCAGAAATGTCAAAAATGACAAATGTCAGAAATGTCAGAAATGTCAGAAATGTCAAAAATGACAAAATGACAAAAATGTCAAAAATGTGAAAATAAAAAAATCAAAATGATAAAATGACAATATGGCAAAATGTCAAAAATGTAAAAAATGACCAAATAGCAAAAATTTCAAAATGTTAAACATGGCAAAATGTGAAAAATGCCAAATGTCAATAAATGTCAAAAAAATTGAAATGTAAAAAATGTCAAAAATGTCAGAAATGTTAAAAAAATATATTAAAGGTGTCAAAAATGTCAAAATATCAAAAAATGTCAAAAATGTCAAAATGCAAAATTGTCAAAAAATATCAAAACGTCATAAATTCCAAAATGTCAAAAATGTAAAAAAATTACAAAATGTCAAAAATTTCAAGCATGTTTAAAATTTAAAAAAAAAATAATGGTCAAAAATGTCAAAAAAAAATATTAAAGGTGTAAAAAATATTTAAAATGTCAAAAAATGTCTAAAAACGTCAAAAATGACAAAAAACCTCAAAAATGTCAAAAACGTTAAAAATGTCAAAATTTCAAAATTTCTAACATGTTAAAAATATAAAAAATAAATAAAACGTCATTAATGTCAAAAAATGTAAAAAATGACAAATGTCAAAAATCTCAAAAATGTGAAATGAAAAAAAAGTCAAAAATGTTTAAACATGTCAAATGCAAAATGTAAAAAATGACCAAACGTCAAAAAATTTCAAATATGTTAAAAATGTAAAAAATAAAGAAAATGTCAAAAATGACAAAATGTCAATAAATGTCAAAAAAATTAATGGTGTCAAAAATGTCAAAAATTGTCAGAAATGTTAAAAATATCAAATGTCAAAAAATGTCAACAATGTGAAAATTAATTTCGAAAAGATTTTTGAGGAGGTCTTGAATTATTTTGGTCTATTCATGGGTTTTCTCTCTCCAAAATTTTTCCTCTGTGTATGGAGACGTTTCTACTCCGAGTCTGGACTCGTTGTCAATCGTTTAGTGTTGTTTTCGAGGGTTTTTTTTTCATTGGACTGGAAGAATTTACTGCTAACAGAACAAAAAAAACGGTAACCTCAGAGTCAAGTGATCGCCAAACGACAAATTGTCAGTGTCAAATTTTGACAAACAACAAATTCAAAATCAAAGCGAAAATTTTTAGAAAAAAGCCTCGAAAACAACACTAAACGATTGACAACGACTCCAGACTCGGAGTAGAAACGTCTCCATACACAGAGGAAAAAATTTGGAGGAGAGAAAACCCATGAATAGACAAAATAATGTGAAAATTGTCAAAAAATATCAAAAATTCAAAATGACAAAATTCAATAAATGTCAAAAAAATTAACGGTGTCAAAAATGTCAAAAAATCTTAGAAATGTTAAAAAATATTAAAGGTGTCAAAAATATCAAAATCTCAAAAAATGTCAACAATGTCAACAATGTGAAAATTATCAAAAAATATCAAAAATGTCATAAATTCCAAAATGTCAAACATGTCAAAAATGTAAAAAATTTCAAGCATGTTAAAAATGAAAAAATAAATAAAATATCAAACAATTTCAAAATGTCAAAAATGTTGATTAAAAAATGTCAAAAATGTCAGAAATGTTAAAAATGTCAAATGTCAGAAATGACAAAATGTCAATAAATGTCAAAAAAATTGAAGGTGTCAAATATGTCAAAATGTCAAAAATGTCAGAAATGTTAAAAAAATATTTACGGTGTCAAAAGTGTCAAAATGTCAAAAAATGTCAAAAATGTCAACAATGTGAAAATTGTCAAAAAATATCAAAAATGTCAAAAACGTCAAAAATTCCAAACAAAATCTTAAACATGTCAAAAATGTAAAAAATTACAAAATGTCAAAAATTTCAAGCATGTTAAAATTGTAAAAAATAAATAGAATGTCAAAAATGCCAAAAAAAAGTCATAAATGAATGACAAAATGTCAAAAAGCCAGAAAAAATATTAAAGGTGTCAAAAATATCAAAATGTCTAAAAATGTCAAAATGTCAAAAAATTTCAAAATTGTCAAAAATGTCAATAATGTCAGAAATGTCAAAAATGCCAAAAATGTCAAAAATGTTAAAAATGTCAGAAATGTCAAAAATGCCAACAATGTCAAAAAAACCAAAAATTTTAAAAATGACATAAGTAATGTTGAAAAAATTTTAAAAACATAAAAAATATCAAATGAACAAATGTTCAAATAAATACGTCAAATACGCCGATTTGTCTAGACACATTTTGTCGGTGTTAAACTAGATATCACACGGTGATAGAAAACTACCCACTCTTTGTTTTTGTTTGTTTAAATACGTATTCTGCCGAAACTAGTCATGTGGGGAATTTTGTGAAATACAGCTTAATGATAGAGTACAGAGTACAATGGAACAAGCTTATTGATAATTTACTGTTCTCAAAAAAGATAAGATGACTTAAATGCGATATAATTCAACTTGAAGCCCGAAATGCATACCAAACCCACATTTATTTACTGCAATGCGACCTCAAGTGCATTTGACAGGCAAGCAGATTGAATGTCATTTATGCGACGTACGCTATACTTTAGGCAAAGCAAAAAACTCTCAACGGATTTATAAAATGTATTCGGTGCCATTTCAACTCTGGAAATTTGAAGTGCACTTCACGTATGCAAATACGCTGTTACGAAATATCCAATGGGAAAATAACAGTTCAACATAAATTTTCCAAGCTTGGGATCGCAACGGTTTGGCTCGGGCTTTTCGGAAATTCCTTTAGAGCTAATATAACATCAATTCCCAGGATGAGTATGTATCGGAAAAATCGAATTTAATGTGAGAATTTTCATATGACTACATTAAATTTCGTAAAAAGGCATACGCTAGGGAAGTTTCAGTAAAATAGTTTTAATAACGCTCTATTGGAGTATGAGAGAAATTCCTTTATCTAGCAATATATATTATCAAAATGAAGGCTAGCGCTTGTTGGTATGATTTAGGAATCTTATTAAATAAAAGTTGGGAAGTAACTTTGTATTTTTTGTTCAAGTGAGATTGATAGCTAACCATTAAAGTTATTATGCGCAATGAATAGAACAAAAATTTATAATTAAAAAGAAGCGACTTTTTATCTGATTAAGGTACAATTCGATTTTGGCTTTTTAGTTATAGGTGGAAGTCGGGTATATATTTTTAAATGTTTTATTGTCAACTTTTTAGTTTTCGTTCTTTATTTTCATTTTGTATGTATAACCTTAATAGACCGAAACATCGAAAGGCTCAACATTACACAATGATATATTTTCATTTAAATTGACAGGTAAATGTTTACCAACAAAAATGTACTAATACGCGTTGACTTAATAAGCCCAAAAATATTTATGCCTTATGGACCACGCCATGTAACCTTTTGACAACTTTGTATAACTATAGATAATTCCACTCCACCCTGTGTACCAATCATCCTGTACTACTGCCGACGGACAAGCTAAATTTGTCAAATCCATCCTATATTTGAACCATAGTATATAACTCCTTGTGGGCTACCCATAAATTATTTCAATTTTAACATTTTATATGTGTAACATTAATTCCTCTCCACATTTTATGCAACTTCTTAGGGCTATAAAATAAATAATTTTTAATCACACTGTATAAATATAATTCAACTCCAGTATATATTTCAACCATCCTGTATGATTTGTTTACGTCCACATCATATAACAGTTTTTTAATTACCCTATATAATTTTAATTCACATTTTTTCCAAGATTTTTATACCACCAAACGTCCACTGTACCTATATATTAAACCATCCTGTATATACGGCTGCCTATGGTCCACTGTCCTTCTACTCCGTCCTATATTTCAATAATCATATAAATGCAACTCCTTCTACCACTTTACGTTGTGATTTTGTTGGCACTGAATTTTCTATTAGGCCGGGAGGTTGTGACAACCAAAGCACCGTCTTCGCAAAATGGAAAATTTTTCATTTAAATAGGTATTTGCCTGTATACAAACAAAACGAGCTTGGTACTCATTGATTTAAGGAGTCGAAAAATAATATGCTTCACTACCTATACAGGGTGTTCCTAAATTGGAGCTACAAACGAAAAGGGGAGATTCCTTGAATAGTTTAGGAAGAAAAAGTCCATAAACATGGGTCCGCAAATGTTTCGTTTTCAACATACAGAGTGTTAAATTTTGAATTTTTTCAAGTTTTTTTCTCATAGTATCTGCACTTCACAAGATATTCAAATGAAATTTGGCATAGATATTACAATAAGAGTTTACCCTTGTGATATGCCAATTTCGATTGCAAATCTACAGGGTGATATTTTTCGGGAACCACTGTCCACTGCTATCCTTCAGAACTTTTTTTGGTGAGCCACTGGTACTTTCAAAAATTGTAAAGAAAAACTTTGTTGTTATACCAACTTATGTTCTCTTGTAGTTTATCTACTACCGGTTTCGAGAAAAAAAATTTGAATGATTCTCTTGAAATCCTCAGAAAATTCCGAATTGTCATAGAAATCTAGTTACCTACCTAGTAGGCTGTGGTGAATGAATAAATTTATTGTTAGTGTTGACACATCAAATTAAACTCCTGTGTTTTGAAAATAAAGATGGTTGCATTTAATATCAAAACATGCCGAATTTTACGAATTCTGAAATGGCTGACATGCATTTCATGTATGGTCTTGCAAATGGTAATTCAAGAGAAGCTAAGCGTCTTTACATGGAACGCTATCCCAATAGAGTGATGCTGGTCATCGGATGTTCTCTAATATTCACAGGCGTCTTTCAGAAACTGGATCTTTTTCTGCGAAAAATATTAATGGAGGTAGACCACGAAGTGTGAGAACACCACGACTCGAAGAGACAGTGCTGAACGAAATAGAAGAACATCCAGGAACCAGTACAAGAAAAATTAGTGTTACCTTAAATACAAGTCATCAAGTTGTTTGCGGATCTTGCGGATTCTTTGCTCTATCCTTATCACATTCAGAGGGTGCAGGCGCTCTTGCCTCGAAATTGTCATCCAAGAATTATTTCTTGTCAGTGGACCTCAACAGACTATTGAACAATCCTCATTTGATTGCCAAATCCTATTCACTGATGAAGCCTGTTTCTCAAGGACTTCAATCATAAATTTTCATAATGAACACATATGGGCTGAGGAGAATCCACATGAAATGCAGAGCTTATTTCAAGAGAAATTTCATTAAATGTGTGGGGTGGTAATATTGGCGATTATTTGATTGGTCCTTTCTCTTGCCAGGGCGACTTACTGGTCAATCATACAGACATTTTTTAGAGAACGATTTGCCCTTGTTATTGGATGATATACCTCTTATGATGCGACGTGAAATGTGGTTCATGCACGACGGTGCTCCTGCTCATTTTTCACTTTTGGCTAGGGAGTATTTTAACGAATATATGTAAACAGTTGGATTGGACGAGGTGGACATCAGCCATGGCCCGCCAGATCCCCAGATTTAAATAGTTTAGATTTCTTTCTATGGGACCGTCTGAAATCTTAGTGTACATAACGCCAGTGAATACCGTAGACGAACTGAGAAATCGTATAATAGGCGCGTTTTGATACAATTAGGAATATTCCAGGAGTGTTTGAAAGAGTTCGATCGTCTATGAGAAGAAGAACAGAAGCTTGTATAACGGTTGGGGGATGACATTTTCAACAATTGCTGTAGTTTAGTTTCTTTGTTGTTATTTAGTTTTTTATTATGATTAATTTTGAGTTGTACGTTTCTTGCAGTAATACATTTTTTGATGATTATAACAGTTTATCGAATCTTTAAGAATCATTGCTAGTTTAATAATTCAAATTTTTTTTCTCGAAAATCGGTAGTAAATACGACAAACTACAAGAGACCATAAAGTTTGCTATAACAACAAAGCTTTTCTTTACGATTTTTGAAAGTACCAGTGTATCACCAAAAAAAAGGTCTGAAGGACAACAGTGTATAGTGTTCCCGAAAAAAATCACCCTGTAGATTTGCAATCGAAATTGGCATGTCATAAGGTGTAAACTCTTAATTGTAATATCTATGCCAAATTTCATTTGAATATCTTGTGAAGTGCAGATACTATGAAAAAAAAACTTGAAAAAAATTGAAACTTTAACACTCTGTATGTTGAAAACGAAACGTTTGCGGACCCATGTTTATGGGACTTTTTCTTCTAAAACTATTCAAGGAATCTCCCCCTTTCGTTTGTACCTCCAATTTAGAAACACCCTGTATATGAGATGTACATAGAAAATTTTTCAAATTCGCATTCAAAACTTCCAGTGCCTACAATTCCGCACTATTACGTTGGAATTAAAATATTTATAAGGAAATGTCTGTTACGTCATTTCGATGAAATTTTTGATAATAAATTTGGAATTATCGGCGATTTTCTGCAAAACTGCAAGTTGCACGTCGCAGAAGATATAAGATCACCTAGCGATCTTCCTTAATAGATTAAACGTTAAAAAATTTCGAAAAATCGACCAATATGTTAAAGATATTACTATACTATACTCTATTAAACAAGACCATATTCATTCAAAACGGTTCACCACAGGAGAAGAAATCAGGTAACATACATACAAAAAAGCTAAAAATACGCGACGAATTGATAACCTCCTCCTTTTTGGAAGTCGGTTAAAAATGAAGCCTACTGTGAAATCTTCGCACGTATTCATTTACCCTTGAATATCAGCACATACGAGTGTGTATATCCTATACGATAAAATATTAAAACAACAAGTACATCCTGCAACATGAAATATCACTTGTGAATGCCAAAAGCTTGCTGTTATTAAAACAAAAATAAAATTTAAAACATAACGTTCCTATTGAAATTCTACAGTCTACCGTTTTGCCGGAACTTCGAGTACAATGAAATGCGGTGTACTATAAACAAAATTATCCAAGCATGCTCCCAGAACATCGCATATGCTTTTCATACGCTCGACCCGAAGGCTATTTACTTGTCTCTTTAAACTTAAAAACCTAATTCCCTCTATACGTTCGAATATAATATACTCTATACGTTTCTTCACTAATCTTTCACCCTCTTTGAACAAAATGTTGCCCGCATAGAGTTTCGCATTTTCCGGACAAAGACTGTAAAAAGATTCGTGTTACCCTCTGGCTACTTTAAAAATAATGGGAAAAATAATGCAAATGTCTGTAGCTATTCTTTTCCTTTATATATTAATATTGCATACTGGTAGTATAAAATTCGTTTATTGTATATTGTATGTCGAAATTGTTTTATGTTACAAATTTGATGTCAATAATTGTATTTCCTCCGTTTTATTTATTTATTTTTTCATTGCCAAATCGGAATCTTCTATACAATTATAAAATTGTAGTTGTCTTCTAATCTTATTTGTGGCCATAGGTGGGCATTAACTTGTTAATTCGTTGATTGTTAATTAACGAAGTTAACAATCTGATGAACGGATTAACTTTTAAGTTAACTTCAAAAAATGTTAACGCTCTTGTTAAGTTCCGTTAAATAGAACGTCCGTTAATTTTAGTCCGTTACATTAGACGTTTGTTGACATGCTGTGATTTTTAATTGTATGCACTGGAAGTTTTGAATGCGAATTTGAAAATTTTCTATGTTCATCTCAAGCATATAGGTAGTAAAGCATAGTATTTTCGCCTCCTTAAATCAATGAGTACCAAGTTCGTTTGTTTGTATACCAGGCAAATACCTATTTAAATGAACATTTTTCCATTTTGCGAAGACGGTGCTTTGGGTTGTCACATTCTCCCGGCCTAATAGAAAATTCACTGACAAGACATGTCAAACTCTAAACTGCTATTTGGTGCGTTCATACACAGGGTGTTTAGTTATAGCAAACAAAATCACATAATAAAGTGATAGAAGGAGTTGCATTTATATGATTATTGAAATATAGGACGGAGTAGAATGACACTGGACCATAGGCAGCCGTATATACAGGGTGGTTAGAATATAGGGTGCAGGGACGTTGATGGTATAAAAATCTGTGTCACATTCTCCCGGCCTAATGGAAAATTCAGTGAGAACACATATCAAACTCTAAACTGCTATTTGGTGCAATTATACACAGAGTGTTTAGTTATAGCAAACAAAATCATAAAGTAAAGCGAATCTTGGAAAAATGTGAAATTAAAATTACTAGCTGTCGCCAGTGGTCGAAATAAGACCAATTGTATCAATATCTCTGGCAGGTTAAGTAACCTGAAAAATTTATGGTGACATTCTATCCTAGGATTTTAGGAGAACAGCAATTACACGAAACGGATCCAGATTCGGAACCTCTGTGTGATAGCTTCCTCGAAAATCCTAGATGTCGGTCTTACATCTCGCTTCTACAAATAAGTAACGAAATTCAAGTTTTTTGCAGATATAATTCATAGGACTTTATTTGTGTTCAAATTCGTAATTCTTATTTAATATGACAACAATTCAACCGCTAACGGGCTACCCTACATATTTATTTTCTAACCTCCTTGTATAGCTATGATTGCACTCAATTCTCTAGCATTTATTAAAATCCTCATTATAATAATTCTATCTCATTATATATTCCACCACCCTGTATATGCAACTGCTCATAGACCACGCATAATATTTTTAACATTTTTGAACCACCCGGTAAACCATTCTGTATATGCCACTGCCTATGAGCCACCGTATTTACTCTTTTTGTTTATAAAATTTTTAACAATCTTCTGTAACTATAATTCTACTCCGACCTATATTTCAATCATCATGTATATGAACTCTTCGTGGTCTACTCTATAAATCATTTCCTTTTCTAACATTTTTTATCATCATCCTGTATATCTATAATTCCTCTCACCTATATTTCATCTTCCCTATATATACAACAGCTTATGAGAAATGTTGCATTTCTATTTCCGCCACCCTGTATATACATCTTTGTATAATATTTTTTGCACTACCCTGTATAACTGTAATTCTACTGCACCTTGTATTCCAAGAACCCTGTAATATCAACCGCTAATGGCCTTCCCTATAAAATTATTTTATTAGTTATAACTGCACTCTACTCGATATTTTAAACACCCTATATATGCAACTGCTTATGTGCCACCCACGAAAAAAATAATTTCCAACATATCTAGAATCGCCCTGTATAATTATAATATGCAACTTTACTTTACTTTACCACTAAACAATAACAACGCTTGCATGCCACTTCCAGAAGTACATGCTCTAAGTAAAATAACAGCATTGGTCTCTCTATATATAATACTCAATGTTTGTGTCTGGCAGCCGGCGGCACATTCAGTTGTTTGCGTTGACATTATGGACGTAAATAATGAATTTTATATATTTTATTTAATGAATGAACCAATATTATAAATTAATATTAGCATTCTGCACTGAAAGTCGTCAGTAGCTACTAAACAAAACAAAATGAAGAAAATCGGTTATACAGGGTGATAATACAAAATGTTTAAAATGAATAATTTATGGGGTAGCCCACAAGGGGTATATACGATGGTTGAAATATAGGACGGATTTGACTCCGTAAATATGAGATGGATTCTACTCCGTCCTATAGTTTACAGAAGGCAGCTAACAAATTTATGCTTGTCCGTGGGCAGTCGTATGTACAGGATGGTTGGTACATAGGTTGGAGTGGAATTATCTATACAGGGTTGCCAAAAAAGTTGAAAAAAGGTTACATGGCGTAGTCCATAAGGCATAAATATATTTTGGGCTTATTAAGTCAACGCGTACTAGTACATTTTTTTACGTTAACATTACATGTTATATTGGGGCTTTCGATGTTACCTGGTCCTGTCTATTAAGGTTATACATACAAAATAAAAAATAAAGAATGAAAAACTACCTGTGTTCAAAGAAACTAAAAGTTGAAAGAAAACATTTAGAAAATAATTAACCGACTTCCACCTATAACAAAAACACACAAATAAAACTCTATCAAATAAATAACACATTCAATGTTGTTAGGTATCTAGCCAGAGAGTAAAAAATGTAAACATTAAAAGGTGTTCAGTCTGTACCAATTAATTATCTACCAATCTAGCAAATTTTAAAATCGACATTACTTCCGGTAAAACAGGAAGTTCAAAAATGTAAAAAAAATTGGAAACAAATAGGCAATCTACTGCAGTATCCACCTTCAAATTCATTTTGATATCTCTAATAATTCCAGAGATATTTGCTTGGTTCCACACATTTTCCCATCACTGTAATTTATCGCAGTAAACTGCTAACTACCGAGTTTCCTGATTCCTATGTGATTTATGTATATTTTTATTCATGATTTTAGTACATATTTTAAGGCCCACAAATTTTAAATCAGAATCCAAATATTTCATAACATAAACATTTCAATCAATTTAGCACGAAAAATTAAGAATTCAATCAATCAATGGTATTATACAACTTCGATAATGAACAACATTTATACATTTTACGTAAAAGGCAAAAGAGAAAAACTTGAAATAGTAAAATTCACTTACTCAAGAAATGGAAAACGATCATCTAAAGTGTACTTCTTGGCAGTCTCATAATCCAAGTTGTTTGCAAGGAGCCAAACCATTTCTTGTGTCCAGGTGGTACCTGTAACAAACGAATAATTGAAAAAATACGGTTGTAGAAAAAAAAAGTCTTCATTTAGAACCAACTTCCAAAAAAAGTGAACGTTCTGTTCTATTTTGTTCCTTTGTTTGTCTCTTGATAATAGTACCACACCAGGACCGAAACGTCGAGTATTTCACATATGTAGACGATGTCTTCACACGGAATCTAACCCAGTTCACTTTAGTTCGGTTTTGAAATATTGGAGTTTGGAAGATTTTAAATATTGACATTCCAATTAACCCACTTCGGGTGACAGCATTGCTCTCTATTTTTAGGGTTCCGTATATACTGTATACGGATACTCTTATAATATCATCACAGTAATTTTCTCCTATACTACTGGACGGAAGAGAGGTTGAAATTTGGCATCAATGTATAGTTTGTTGACCTGATCAGGAGTGCATATCGTAAATGAAAAAATTTGATTTTACAGGTATTTTGGGGGAAAACTAAAAAAATCGTTACTCGAACTTTACAGGAAAAATAAGGATAAACCATTAATATTAATTTTGGGGGGCAAATTATAGAATTAAATGAAAATTTTAAAATAAAAAATTTTTCAAACGCATCATGTAATATATCAAATGAAAAGTTCCATCTGAGGAACACAAATATTTTTCTCAAATTTTAAAAGATATTAACGAAAATATACAAAAATTTACCCATCCCCCCCTTATCTCCGAAACTATAAAACGTAAAGTTTTGAAAAAAATTAGAGGTATAGTGCCTGACCTGAATTTACTGGAAAAATAAGGAGAAACCTCTAGTTTTAATTTTGGGGGGCAAACTATAGAATTAAATGTAAAATATAAAATAAATTGTTTCTAATCCATCATGATATATATCAAATGAAAGGGCTCATTATGACGAAAACAAATATATTTTTCTTATTTTTAAATAAAATTAATTAAAAGAAATTAACAAAAATATTTAAAAAAACCATCCCTCCCTATCTCCGAAACATAAGTTGTAAAATTTAAAAAAAATACAGGTATAGCGTGTCACCTGAACTTTACTGAAGAAATAAGGAGAAACACCTAATATTAATTTGGGGGGCAAATTATAGAATTAAATGGAAAATAAAAAATTGTAATTGTTTCTAACAGATCAAGTAATATATTAAATCAAAGGGCTCATTATGGCGAATACAAATATATTTTTTAATTTTTTTTAAAATGAATATTTTAAAATATTAAAAAAATATTAAAAAAAATTACCCAATCCCCATTATTCCCCAAACTATAAGACCTAATTTTTTCTTGTTATATGAAAAATACGAAGAAATCCCTAATATTACTATTGGGGGCAAATTATAGAATTAAACGGAAAATAAAAATATATTTTTAACGTGTCATGCAATAAATCAAATGAAAGGGTTTATTATGAGGAATACAAATACATATTTTTCATATTTTTAAAATTAATTGTTTACAAGATATTAACATAAAGATATAAAAAATTCTCATTTCTCGCTTTATTTCCGAAACCATACTACTTAAAATTTTCAAATAATTAGGGCTACTGGTGCTCACTTGAAATGTATAAGAAAAATTATTAGAAACCCCCATAGTAATTTTAGCGACAAATTATACAATTAAGTTGAAAATAAAAATTCAAGTTTCAAACGCATCATATCAGATGAAAGGCTCATTATGTCCATTACAAATATATCATATTTTTAAATCATTTGGTTAAAAGATATTAACAAAAATATTAAACATCGACTTGATTCCCACTTTAGAAACTACAGTATTTAAATTTTGAAATATATATTTTATTTGTTTTTTTAAATAATTTGAATAATAGATTTAATAATATATATTAAAACTTGACCTGTTTTGCCCAATATCTTCCAATCTAAAGAGCCTTAGATTCAGACAGTAGATTATAAAAAGATTTCCCTGAACGTTATTAGTAAAATAAAACTCTAATGTTAATTTTTGGGGCCAAATTAGAAAATTAAATATATATTTTATTCTTACAAAAATCAAGCGAATCCTGAAGCAGATATAAAATAAAAAATCTATGTGTGGAAAATGAAAGTGCATATTTTTTATAAATTTAAAAACGTTTCCTTTAACAGATGTTAGGGTAGATATAAGAAAATGCACTCATTCCCTGCTTGTCTGAAACTGGATATATTAGAATCTTGAAGGTGGTATGGAATCCTTAGTATGCGAGTCAACTCGCACTTGACCAAATTATTAAATAGCAGGTATTTTTTAAATAGTCAGTGGAGTAAATCAAAAACCCAGTTTAAATGTTGAAATGGCGATCCGTATAAAATGTAAAAGCCTGAAATTGGAGTATTGAACGTTGAAACTAGTCACCGGACTTGTGGCATAAATACTAAATAGTCAGAAAGGAAAATAATTTGGTTGTATTTCTACAAAATCGATGGATTCGCTGTATTAATAACTATCACACTTGTGAGTGTCAATCATAATTATCAAACACTAAAAACTTACTTTGTTTCTATCAGTCACTTGAATAGATACATATAAACGTGACTATAGTTTCGACACAGATATTGTGTCATTATGATCCGACGAACAATAAGTTAATGAAAGAGCAACAAGATGCAAGAATAAAATTCCGTGTACATCCAAAATAAATTTCACATAAATATAATTCCAAATTTAAATGTCAATATAAATCCGATTAAAATTATGGACCACACAGTTTGTTTAATCTGTTTTAATATTGAGTACCTGTGTGACCGAGCTTCACTCGTAAATTCAAGGTTTTATTATAAACGTACTTATATCCAAATAATCGGACTTTTTTATGTAAACTAATTTAAATCCCTAACGTACACCTTTTTCTTACATTTCTTATTTACATGATGCTACTACAATTCAACTCCCCCTATGTTTCAACCACCCTATATATGCAACTTCATATGAAAAACCCATCCAACATTTTTTTTTCTAACATTTTAATCACCCTACAATTCCACTCAATTCCATATTCCAACAACCCTGTATAAGCGACCGCTTTTGGCCATTCTACAAACACTTTTGTTTCCACATTCTTTATTTATATTCTAACATTTTTGTAAACACTTTGTATATCTATAATACCGCTCCACCCTATATATGCAACTTTTTATAGGCTACCTAATATAACATATTTAAATCACACTGTATAACTATAATTTCACACCACCATATGTTTTAACTACCCTGTATATGCATTTGTTTATGGCTATTGTAATTTTTTAAACCACCATGTATAATTATAATTCCAGTGCATCCTGTATTGCAACCACCCTGTAAATGCAAATGCTATTAAGCTACCCTATAGGTAAAACTTCTATTAACATTTTTAAGCGACCCTGCATAACAATACTTTTACTCCGCCTTGTATATTAGCTATCATAATTTCCAACTGCTTATTGGGTACTCTATAAAATTATTTTCTCTCGCTTTTGTCTAACTATACTATAATCCATAAACGATATATTTTTAAACATATCCTGCATAGCAACACTTATGGACCATCTAACGTATTTTACAATTATAATTTTACAACCAATTCATATTATATGCATCAAATTAACATGCGAAATCATGATATCTTACTAAATTGTCTACCATGCCAATTTTTCACTTTGAAAACTTGAAATGTCTAGCTATAAAAATGTAATGCTAAGAAAATATGACGGAGCCATAAAATAGTTACATGTTCGGAACATAGAAATACAATATTATAATTCCAGTAATGTTATATTGCAACCACCCTTTAAATGCAAATGCTAATAAGCTACCCTATAGGTATACATTCCTATAACATTTTTTTAGCGACCCTGCATAACAATACTTTTACTCCGCCCTGTATGTCAGCTATCATTAATTTTCAACTGCTTATTGGGTACCCTATAAAATTATTTTTTCTCGCTTTTTTTCTAACTATACTCTAATTCAATTTGACACTATATTTTAACCATCCTGCATAGCAACTTTTATGGACCATCTAACATATTTAACATCTAAATATTTTGTTAGAACCTGCATAATTATAATTTTACACCACCAATTCATATTATATGCATCAAATATTAACATGCGAAATCATGATATCTTACTAAATTGTCTACCATGCCAATTTTTTCACTTTGAAAACTTGAAAGTCTAGCTATAAAATGTAATGCTAAGAAAATATGACGGAGCCATAAAATAGTTACATGTTCGGAACATAGAAATACAATATTATAATTCAGCACATGTTATATTGCAACCACCCTTTAAATGCAAATGCTAATAAGCTACCCTATAGGTATAACATTCCTATAACATTTTTTAGCGACCCTGCATAACAATACTTACTCGCCTGTATGTCAGCTATCATTAATTTTCAACTGCTTATGGGTACCCTATAAAATATTTTTCTCGCTTTTTTCTAACTATACTCTAATTCAATTTGACACTATATTTTAACCATTCTGCATAGCAATTTTTATGGACCATCTAACATATAACATCTACATGTTTTTGTTAGACCCTGCATAATTATAATTTTACACCACAATTCATATCATAGCATCAAATTAACATGCGAAATTATGAGATCTTATTCATCAAAAATTGCCTACCGTGCTAATTTTTCACCTTGAAAAACTTGAAATGTCTGGGTATATAAATATAATGATATGAAAATATGACGGAGGCATAATACAGTTACATGTTCGCAACAATACAAAACAATATTTATGAAAGAAGTTAAAAACCAAATTACTCTCAAATAGGTCACCAAATCACCCTATATTGAACACTTTGAAATTCAGAGCAGCCTTCCTTGATTGTCAAACTGTCAATAAATTTTTTAATAATTTTAATTTCTGAGTAAACGATTGTTCCTCACTAATCGATTTCTATCCATCGAAACTGAAAATTTCTTCAAAATCGTAAGAGCCGTTTTCCAGAACTCAATTACATATTATTTGTATTTACAAACAAAGATATTGGACAAAAATTTCATTTTAATTTTCTAAGTAAAAATAATGTTATTTAATTTTTTTGTACGACACTGACTCCATCTTAATGTCAGCCATTGTGAATTCAAATAAGAATGAAAATATTGAATGAAAACTCCATTGCATTTGTATTTGGAAACCGCAGGTGTTTACTACAATAGTAATGAACTAGACCCGTATTTTTTATTACCGTCTGCTTATCGTCTGACACCAAAACACAATGCAGGTGGTTACCATAGACGTAACACAAAATAAATATTAATTAAAAACAAAATTTCATACTTTTTTCAATTGATTCTCAATTTTTCTTGGATATAATTGAATTATTTGGTTTAGGCTTTATTTTATGTTTTATTTGGTGCTTGCATCTAAATAGTGATGTTTTCTAATATTCCTTCGATAGCTAGTCATATATTTGATATTTAGATTTTAAATTTATTCAAATAATATTTTTATCGTACGTCACTGTTGAGCTCTTTTAAAATGTAATATTTATTTATTAAAATGTGAGGAAGAAGACCAATGGGGGTGTTGGCTAGACGAAATATTTAACCCAAATAAATTCTTAGAATTTGAATATCGAATGCGGAAGTAGATAATGTAGTGGCAGGTCGTCAATTATTATCAGTGGCGTGGTGGTTGATATTAATATAAATTATTTAAGGCAATTATATAATGAAGAATTGTAGGATGGATTTATTTAAATTAAATTGCAGTCGCAAATCAAAAGTTTTTTTTAACATTTATAATGTTAACGTAATTTGTTATCAATCAACTTTTTTTAAAGCATTCGTAAACAATTTTGGCAAAAAATGTTTCCTCGTTTAGCTCGATGTTTGAAATGTTTTTTTCCTTATTGTAAGTACTGAAATTTTTGCTTTTACATTTTTTTGTTAATATTCATATTGAGTGAATTTACGGCTGTTATTTATTTTTTGCTCAACGTGATTTAGTCTGTTACGATTTTTGTTTGTGTTCTCACTGATCCATGTCATTTTACTACTTTAACTTTTTTAATGTATGACGAACGATCTTCAAAAACGGCTCAGGAGTTACATACCCACATCTTGCAGTCGAGACAAGAGATAAGCGAACACCTGCCGCCAAGTCAGCATCCCAGCAAATCGACGTCGAGCTAATTCATTTTAACGAGACTTCTGTTTAAACTTTCAAGTAGTGTAGACGCATTTTGTAATTTTCAAAATAAATTGTTTTTTAAAATTTGTTTTCTTGGAGAAAAGACATAAATCATGCAATTTTGATGATTTAAACAATGGTTAAATAGGGAAAGATTTGCAGTTTTACTGGCCCAATGTAATGACACTTTCGGATTTTTGTAAAAAGTCATGGCTTACTATATTTTGAATAAAACGAAATTCTGTCGATATAGTCAAATCCCTCTAGCTCCTTTGTTTTTGATTTATAAAAAAGTGTAAATATCAAAATTGAAGGGAATTGTATCCCGAATATGATTGTCATGACCTCGTTTACGTGCCTGCTCTCGTTTTCGAGATATGACACAAACTTATCTTTTTTTGGATGTAAATCATAGTTGGCTACGACCTCAAAAAATCGGACATTTTTAGAGCTTTTCAACGATATAATACTCGATATAGTCATTCATAAAAATAACGGAGCTATGGATGCTTTTCTCTCTTATTTTCACTTTTAACGTAGTTAGCCATGAAATAGATTGATTTATTAATAACTATTCCAAAAAACAATGAACTTTTTTCTTATTACGTATATCAGATGAAACGAAAAAAAAACTAAATAAGTAGGTACTTACTAAAAACTTAAGAAATTAAAGTACATAATAATGGTTACAATTTATGTTCGAAAAGTCCACCATTGTCATTTAGACAAAAATTGCATCTTTTTAAGATTGACATTACCGCTTTCCTCACAAACCGAATATCAATTTCTTCAATTGCTTGTAATACCGCCTCCCTTAGGTCACCAACTGTCTCATACTTTATTTTGTATCCTTTGTTTTTTAGCGCACCCCATAAATAGAAGTCTATAACTGCCAAATCGGGAGACCGGAGT
The DNA here is from genome assembly GCA_034190945.1 of Octodonta nipae. NCBI lineage: Eukaryota > Metazoa > Arthropoda > Insecta > Coleoptera > Chrysomelidae > Octodonta > Octodonta nipae. The sequence continues at coordinate 133,732,651 of CM067220.1, forward strand.
AGCTATTCGCGTGGGCCATTTCTTCCTATCCAAGAGTTTGGATAGATATCTCAAATTCAAATTATGAAACATGTCTTGAAAAGTGTATTGCAAAAAATGCAAGTAGCGCTCCCCAGTAAGTGATTCGTCATAGATAAAAGGCCCCAGAATAGTAGACCCTATGATACCACACCAAACATTAAAACCAAATTTTATCTGGGGTCGTCTTTGTTCTACATGGTAAGGGTTTCTTTAGCCCAGATATGCTCATTGTGTCTATTGAACATACCGCAGTTAGTAAATCTAGTTTCATCTGACCATAACACCTTTAATGGAAACTGTGGATTATCAAGGCACATGTCTCTAAACCATGTACAAAACAAAATATGTCGATGTTCGTCACCAGCATGCAAAGTTTGAGAAACTGAATGTTTGTACGGGTGGAACTTGTGCGCTTTCAGTACCTTAACTACAGTTGGAATGTCTTCGATGCACATTCCATAGAGAATATCCAAAAAATGTATGAATTAGATGTTGCGGTTTTAGTTCAATGCTGGTTCAATGCAAGTATATAATTGACGAAGGACCTTTAGCGAAACAATCAATAAACACGTGCCGTCACATAAACGAACCACCAAATAAAAGTTATCACTAACCTTTTATGTCGAAGCTCTGGTGTTTTCTTGGGTCTTCTTTCTTCAGAGGCTAGCCCGTAACAGCAGGAACAGTTTCTTAGAGCTTCGTCTGGACAACACGTTACACAAAAAATAGCGACGTAATGTTCATTGATTGAGCATACAAAAAATGCGGGTTTAACAACAAATGATGCGCTTTTGTAAACACAAAAGAAACAAAATGAAAGCGGTTTAGCGGTCGTTACGAACGGAGCCAAGAACTCGCGAAATCGCAACGCAAAAAACAACAATAAGCGTCGTCTCTTCAGACGGAATCAAAGCGACCGAAAAGTTCGGAGAACAAACACGAATCTCCCAAGCGTCCAAACAGCTAGGGAACCGAAACACGAATGTCAATACTGTCTATATTTTACACGCAAAAAACACTTAAAATTAGCATTAGCGCGACGGAATGTTTTAGAAAAGGTGCAGAAGTTTAAAAATCAATGAAGTAATTCAATCAAATTGAAAACAATACACTAAACAAATTGCGGGAACGCACCAACAGTTCATTGAGATGTGTCAGCTTCTGCCGCAATCTCACGAGTTGATATAGATGGATTTTGATTTACCATTGCCAAAACATTTATCTGTGCTGCTTCGTTAATTTGATTATGTTCCTTTGGTGGTTTAGTAAAAGATCCATATCTGCGTAAACTATCGTACAGCCTCTTAAATGTACATAGAGCAGGTTGACGACGATTAAAATCTCTATGAAAGTATTCCTCAGCTGCACGAACTGAATTTTCATCGCATATGATATAACATTCCACCATATTCAGTTTTTCTTCGTTAGAATATTCCATTTTATCACGAAAACTTGTCAATATCGGCTGTCAGTTCAGCACTACTAATGGAATTACTCTCAAATGAGGAAACATCAAAGTGAAAACAATCTTTTTCATGGCTACCTACGTTAAAAGTGAAAATAAGAGAGAAAAGCATCATTTTTATGAATAACTGTATTGAGTATTATATCGTTGAAAAGCTCTAAAAATGTCCGATTTTTTGAGGTCATAGCCAACTATGGTTTCCATTCAAAAAAAGATAAGTTTGTGTCAGATCTTAAAACGAGAGCTGTCACGCAAACCAGGACATGACAATAATATTCGGGACACAATTCCCTTCAGTTTTGATATTTACACTTACACTTACAAAGGAGCTACAGGGATTTGACTAAATCGACAAAATTTCGTTTTTTCAAAATATCTAGTAACCATGACTTTTTACAAAAATCCGAAAGTGTCATTAAATTGGGCCAGTAAAACTGCATATCTTTCCCAATTTAACCATTGCTCTATCTCCGCTAGTTTCCGAGATCCCCATATGATCATCAAAAAAAAACTCACGCTGTATAAATTAGTTTACTTTTTTCTTATATCTTGTCGGTCTTTCATTAATTTATGTTTCATCGTTTAATAATGATACAATCTCTGTGTCGAAACTATAGTGACGTTAATACGTATCTAATCACGTCAGTGACAGAAAACAAATTTTGTGTTTCATTATCACATGATTGTCAGATATCTCCAAGATTAAATTACTGAGAATGAAGTAAATTATAAACACTTTTTCTATGAACAAATTAACTGTCCTAAACACAAAACCCCATTTTCACCCGATAAAGAGACAGTAATTTCAATGGTGTTCATTATAAAACATACTTTGAGAAATAAGCCAACTCGTTTCCCCCAATTCCAACAATATTCCCTATTTCAGAGGTCGAATTCTTTATCCATTTGTTAACGAAGCTCATTTATATTTATGAGCGACTGAGAGAATTCGCTCTATATTACAGCTCCAAAATCACAATAATGTTCATCTGTTGTTATAGCAGTTGTAAAACTAAAAACATTCAAATGCTTAAAACATCACAGAGAAAATGAAATATGCAAATTTGGGACGTTAATTCTTCTGCGTAATTTTCAACACATTGTTGAAATGCTTGAAAATGTGAATCTTGTCAACACAGGACGCAGGAATCTTTAGGAATATGCCAGAGCATTTCAGGCAAGTGGAAAATTATTCAGTTAATTGTTTATTGTTCCAAGCAACCACATGCATTCTTGGTATTGTTAGGAAAACAAGGTACAATGAAACTGTTACAGATAGCATATAAACAAACTAGAAGCTGCATCAATTAAGAGCTTTGAAGTGCGAATCTAAGGTGAAGGGTTATGTAGCTCATTCATCTGGAAATTGCAGTATTAGTACAGTCATTGAAGCATTATGTCTTCTAAATTTTTTACTAGCAATCGATTTACATGGAATTTTGGAATTAGGCTCATGTAACCTCTAACTTCAATCATTTGGTCAAGTGGGAGTTGGACTCGCATACTAAGGGTTCCGTACCACCTTCAAGATTCAAATATTCCAGTTTCAGACCAGCAGGGAATGAGTGCATTTTTTCATATTTGCCCTAACATATTTTAAAGGAAGCGTTTTAAATTTATAAAAAATATACACTTTCATTTTCCACACATAGATTTTTATAAGAATACATATGTATTTAATTTCTAATTTGGCCCCAAAATTAACATTAGAGTTTCATTTTACTAATAAAATTTCAGGGAAGCCTTTATAATCTACTGTCTGATTTTGAGGCTTTGAAGATTGGAAGATATAGGGCAAAATAGATCAAGTTTTAAATTATAAATTATTAAATCTATTATTCAAATTATTTAAAAATACAAATAAAATATATATTTCAAAATTTAAATAGTGTAGTTTCTAAAGTGGGAATTCAGTCGATGTTTAATATTTTTGTTAATATGTTTTAAACAAATTTAAAAATATGATATATTTGTAACTCACATAATGAGCCTTTTATCTGATATGATTCGTTTGAAAATTGAATATTTATTTTCTACTTAATTGTATAATTTGTTCCTAAAATTACTATGGGGGTTTTCTAATAATTTTTTTTATAAATTTCAAGTGAGCACCAGTACCCCCAATTATTTTCAAAATTTTAGGTAGTATGGTTTCGGAAATAAAGCGAGAAATGAGACTTTTTTATATCTTTATGTTAATATCTTGTAAACAATTAATTTTAAAAATATGAAAATTATGTATTTGTGTTCCTCATAATAAACCCTTTCATTTGATGTATTGCATGATGCATTAAAAAATATTTTTTTATTTTCAGTTTAATTCTATAATTTGGCCCCAATATTAACATTAGGGATCTCTTCGTATTTTTCCTCCAAACAAAAAAAATGTAGGTCTTATAGTTTGGGGATAAAGGGGGGAATGGGCATTATTTAATAATATTTTTTTAATATATTTTAAAATATTTATTTAAAAAATAAAAATATATTAGTATTCGTCATAATGAGCCCTTTTATTTGATATATTACTTGATCCGTTAAAAACTATTATAATTTTTTTATTTTCCATTTAATTCTATAATTTGCCCCCAAAATGAATATTAGGGATTTCTCCTTATTTTTTCAGTAAAGTTCAGGTGAGGCGCTATACCTGTATTTTTTTTCAAAATTTTACAGCTTATGGTTTCGGTGATAAAGGGGGGGGATGGGTATTTTTTTATATTTTTGTTAATATCTTTTAATTAATTTATTTAAAAAATATGGAATAAATATATTTGTTTTCGTCATAATGAGCTCTTTCATTTGATATGTAACATGATGGGTTAGAAACAATTTTAATTTTATATATTCCATTTAATTCTGTAATTTGCCCCCAAATTTAAAAGTAGAGGTTTCTCCTTATTTTTCCAGTAAACTTTTCTTTCAAAACTTTACGTTTTATAGTTTCGGAGATAAGGGGAGGGGAAGGGGTAAATTTTGGTATATTTTCGTTAATATCTTTTTAATTATATTTTTTAAAATATGAAAAAATATATATATGTATTCCTCAGAATGGGACCTTTCATTTGATATATTACATGATGCGCTTGAAAAAAAAATTTTTAAATATATATTTAATTTTATAATTTGCCCCCAAAAATTAATATTAATTATTTGTCCTTACTTTTCCTGTAAAGTTCGCGATCTATATTTCCTATTCTCAACAATTTAGGCTCAGTAGTTTCAGAGATCAGGGGGGAACGGTCGATTTTTTAATTTTTCCCCCCAGAAGTACCCCTAAAATCAAAATTTATTCTTTTACGATATGTAGTCCTGATCGGGTCACCAAACTATACATTGATACCAAATTTCAACCTCTTCCGTTAAGTAGTTTAGGATTAATATTATACCTCTAACATATCTAAAGAAATTCTGAAATTTTCAGAGGGGTTTTCTTTTTTATTTCAAAGATATGAATTTTTGAATTTTGGCAAATATTTTTTTCTATTTTTTCAACTTTTTTTGTTGAATATCGTTATTCTACTACATGATTACCGAAATTTGAACTCTCAAAATATTTTTCTTATGTTAATGGAATGTAAAACCATAAATATCTCAAAATATATTATAGATTTAACTTTAAATCAAAACTTAAATAATGTTAAAAGTGTCACACTCTGCCATCTATGTTCCCATCAGTGAAATCACTATTATCGATAGAGCCCATGCCAGAAATCACTAGAGGGCCCTATTTCTTATGATTATTATTACTAGTACCTGGGTAACCGAGCTTCACTCGTAAATTCAAAGTTCCATCATAAATATACATATATCAAAATAATCCGACATTTGCTATGCAAACTTATTTTGAACTACCTAATATAATATGTTTTTCTTACATTTTTTAAATTACATTGTGTAATCCTACAATTCTGCTCTCTCCTGTATTTCAATCACCCTATAGGCCACTCTACAAGCAAGCTACCCTATAATACATTTTTGTGCTAACATATTTATATCACACTGTATAACTATAATATTACCACACCATATGTCTTTAACTAGTTTGTATATGCATTTGCTTATGGCCACTCATTGTATTATTTTTTGAACCACCATGCATAATTATAATTTCATTACATCCTATATTGTAACCACCCTGTAAATGCAATTGCTAATGTGCTACCCTATGGGATTCTAAATAAACTGATAATTATATACAATTTTGAGATATTTTTGTTTTTACATCCCATTAACATAAGAAAAATATTTTTAGACCTCAAATTTCGGTGTAATCATGTGGTAGAATAATGATATTCAACAAAAAAACTTGAAAAAATAGAAAAAAACTATTTTTTGAAACGAAAAAGAACACCCCACTGAAATTTTCAGAATTTCATTAGATATGTTAGGGTATAATATAAATTTTGAGGCCAGAATTTTCCCGCGATGATTACTTTCCACAATTTTGAAAAATTCAAATTTTTTTAATTTTTATAATTTTCAAAATTTATTTTCAATAAAAAAATTTCTCGTACCTCTAAGTGTCTTCTAAAAATGTACCAGAGTTTGTTTTATTATTCAGTTGTTTCTGAAATATTAAATAACTAAACTCATAAAATCGGAAAAACTGTGAAATATTTAATTTTGAATATCTCTTAGGAATTTTTTTTTCCTTTGGCAGAACTTCGTTTTATGATGAGACAAAACACTCCACCAAATTCATTCGAATCGGTGGGGGTCGCGTCCAACTATTTGTCGATTTGACATGGAATGACCCATATATAAAACAAGTTTTTCTCGCTCCTACATCCACCCTCTGTCTAGAATTATGAAGAAGATAAAAACAAATGGCAATTATTGTGTACTATCAAAATTTAAGTAGGTAAAATTTAACCAAAAAATAATTAAATCAAGTTCTGAGAATTTACTCACCCGAACGTGGAAATGTAAGAACTATCACGTCATCTGGTCGGAATTTGAAGTTGTAATAATGGGCAGCATTCCTTTCGTATCCACTTGGAAAGAACCACTTCTTCGGACCAACTTGTACAAATCCAGTTCGTTCACCTAAACAAAAATGAACTTCAATGAAAAACATGAAACCATAAAAACACTTACATTTCACATTTGTTTTATATTTTCTCAACGGACTATTCTGAAAATCAAATTTCTGATAACGCATCCGCTTTTGTTGACTTGCTCCACCAAGGGAAATAAGCTAATAGCTACCGTTTTAAATTAATTACAAACTTTGGTCATCTGCATATAACTGTCCGAAATTTAGCTAATCACGCCAAAAACTAAATGCTAATATGGAAACTAGTTCCTCATGAATCTCTAAATCTCTAGAGTAATTAATTTTAGATTTAAACGAACTTGATGGATATGGATATGTATATACAGGATAGACCATATTATCCATAAATGAGAATATTAAAAATAATTTGGTCAAGTGCGAGTTGGACTCGCATACTAAGGGTTCTGTACCACCTTCAAGATTCTAATATTCCAGTTTCAGACAAGCAGGGAATGAGTGCATTTTCATATATTTGCCCTAATATCTTTTAAATGAAGGGATTTAAATTTATAAAAAATATACACTTTCATTTTCCACACATAGACTTTTTATTTTATCTGCTTCAGGATTCGCTTGATTTTTATAAGAAAACATATGTATTTAATTTTCCAATTTGACCCCCAAAAATTCACATTAGAGTTTTATTTTACTAATAAACTTTCAGCGAAGCCTTTTATAATCTACTGTCTGAATTTTGATTGGATTGGAAGATAAAGGGCAAAATAGGTCAATTTTTATGGGAATTAAGTCAATGTTTAATATTTTTGTTAATATATTTTTAACAAATGATTTAAAAATATGATATATTTGTAATTCACATGATGAGCCTTTTATCTGATATATTACATGATACGTTTGAAAATTTAATTTTTATTTTCCATTTAATTGTAGACTTTGTTCCTAAAATTACTATGAGAGTTTTCTAATAATTTTTCTTATAAATTTCAAGTAAGCCTCAGTACCCCTACTTATCTTCAAAAGTTTAGGTAGTATGGTTTCGGAAATAAAACGATAAATGAGAATTTTTTATATCTTTATGTTAATATCTTGTAAACAATTAATTTTAAAAATATGATAAATATATATTTGTATTCCTCATAATGAGCCCTTTCATTTGATGTATTGCATGCTACGATAAAAAATATTTTTTTATTTTCTTTTAATTCTATAATTTGGCCCCCAATATTAATATTCCTCTAAAAAAAATTAGGTCTTATAGTTTGGGGAATAAAGGGGGAATGGGTGATTTTTTAAATATATTTTAAAATATTCATTTAAAAAATAATAAAAAAATATTTTTGTATTCGTCATAATGAGCCCTGTGATTTGATATATTACATGATCCGTTAGAAACAATTATAATTTTTTATTTTCCTTTTAATTTTATAATTTACCCCCCAAAATGTATATTAGGGGTTTCCCCTTATTTTTCCAGTAAAGTTTAAGTAATTTTACAGCTTATGGTTTCTAAGGTAAGGGGTGGGGCGAATGGGTAATTTTTTAAATATTTTTGTTAATATTTTAATTTATTTATTTTAAAAATATGAAAAAATATATTTCTTTTCGTAATAATGAGCCGTTTCATTTGATATATAACATGATAGGTTAGAAACAATTTTACTTTTATATTTTCTATTTAATTCTATAATTTGCCCCCCAAAATAAAAAGTAGAGATTTCTCCTTATTTTTCCAGTAAACATCAGATCAGACCCTATAACTCTAATTTTTTTCAAAACTTTACGTTTTATAGTTTCGGAGATAGAGAGGGGGGAATTGGTAAATTTTGGTATATTTTCATTAATATTATATTAACTATTTTTTTTAATATGAAAAAAAAGATTAGTGTTCCTCAGAATGGGACCTTTTATTTGATGTATTACATGATGCGTTTGAAAAAATTTGTATTTTTAAATTTTCATTCAAGTCTATAATTTGCCCCCCAAAATTCATATCAATGGTTTCTCCTTATTTTTCTGTAAAGTTCGGGTAACGCTCTATATTTCCTATTTTTTTCAAAATTTTAGGCTCAGTAGTTTCGGAGATCAGGGGGGGAACGGTCGATTTTTTTAGTTTTTTCCCCCCAAATATACCCCTAAAATCAAAATTTCTTCATTTATGATATGTACTCCTGAACGGGTCACCAAACTGTACATTGATGCCAAATTTCAACCTCTTCCGTCCAGTAGTTTAGGAGAAAATTGTTGTGATGTGTCAGAGGCAGAAATCCGGAGTGATATTATAAGGGTATCGGCATATTGTATATAAGGAACCCTAAAAAGACTGCGATCTTTAAAATTTCGATTTGAGACTAGACACTACACAAAAGTCGTGACAGAGTTTTTAAATTAACTGAACACAAACGAATTTCCACCCTATATTAAAAATTAAATTTTTTAAGTCACCCGCCCCCTAAAAGCTTTTTTGATCATAAAAAATAGGATTTTATTAAAAACACGTGCTTCAAGACGGGTTAAGTTGATTTTTGGGTAAAATCGCAGTTTTTTTATCTCATACAGTATTTGGCGTTGATAAAAATCATGGAAACAGTTTTGTAAGAAGGTCTCATTAAATTTTTGAAAGTTTTTATTTTTCAAAATATTCTCAATAGATTCACCATTTATATTTTAGAGAAAATTAATATTTAACCCATTTCCAAAAAGGAGCAGGTTATCACGTAGAGCAGAGTAAAATTACAGTTATACAGGTGGGTCCAAAAAATCTTCAAAAAAAGTGATATTGGGTGGTACATTAGCAGTTCTATATACAGGATGGTTGAAATATAATGTGGAATTGAATTATAGTTTTACTTCTGTAAAATATATTTATATATTTTGGATATTTAAATTAGATGGGTTTTATTTATAATTTCCGGATACTTTATTGACACAATTATGTACCAAAATTGTTAGTAATTATAATTTTTTTCTGCTCAAAATGTTTATCCCAGCTAATATGAAGCAAGCGATGTTAGTAGGTGAATCAACTCTCGAATTCATTCAATAATTACAAAATCATCTAGCCGCACGTACATTCCTTGATCTTGACATCGTTTACTGAATAATTTTGTAATGATTCGTATCGATATTGAGTTCAAATCCAGCCATTGCGGTAATGCAAGCTTATAGCATGTGAAATAATCTATTGCACCATTCTTATAGTGATTTAATGAACCATGTAAATTTTAATTCCGTTATGAATTAAAACTAATTGGTATTGCTAAACAAGAAAATCTGAAAAACTTATTATCAAATAAACATTGAGGCTACTATTTGACTTATAAGTGATTGTCCATTCCAGTGCCACATCTACCCAAGCTTCTAGACCAGGTTTAAAAGAAGTAGAAAAAATACGTACAGTAAATTTTGATTACAATATCTATTTTACATTGTTTGTGGCAGGTCAAGAGGCCAAGTAGAATGCAACATATTTAACAAACACTGACAATTCCAATCAAATAAAAAAAAGGTTGTATTTTCCAAAATCTTAATCTGACTGCGTTGTCAATGGCATTAAAATATGAAAACAAAACCTACTAGATCGTTTTAACAATTTTACTTGACATAACTGATAAAATTTTTGGTTTCTTTCGATATACAGTTTAGCACAAAAAACTGCAAACATCATATATACACGGTTTCAAAAAGTTGTGGGACGACGAAATAACTTGGAATGTCGGCATCATAAATAAAAGATTCAGGATTTTTCCCTGACTATTCAGTGCTGACCTTGAATTTGATCCTGAGGATGCCCTTGAAGGTTATTTTCAAGTAAAATCCATTTTTCCACTTAACCATGGTCATAATTTGACCCTTGAAGATCAGAATTGAGGTCAAAGAGTGGAATTGCTGGAGATAAACTTGAAATCACTTTGAAATGTCTGACTGTGTGTTTAAAATATTGGGAAATCGATTTCTGGGGTCACTGCAAAAGAATTTGAAGTCCGTTTTGGGTTTTAAGATGGCAGATTTAAATTTGTTGATCCAAGATGGAGGATCAATTGGGAATATCTGAATAACGCTTGAAAATAGTGGTATTAGGGTTTCTGAAGCTGCTGAAGAAGAACCTAAAGTCAGTTTCGACTGGATATTGGTAGATTCAATATGGCGGATGAATAGGTAATGTCGCAGTGTGGCTCGAAAACAGTGATTAAGGTGATGATTAAGGATAATTTAAAATTGTGGATATTTTCGTCTTCATGGTCTGAAATATACAGTTATATTTAAATATCCTTAGGATCAAAATCAAGGTAACAATTGGATAGCAAGGGGAAATACTGAGAAACAAATAGTTCACTTTTTCTTTTGTAATTATTTTAGAATTATTCTTTGATCTTGACCGTGACCTTGAAAGGTTTAAATCTGACAAAGGTCGAGAACATATATGAACGTAGAATTTTCCGTTCTTTTGTTTACATGCATAAAAATATATGGTTCTGTTTAAAAAAATGGACCTGACCTTAATATGACATTGAAGGTCATCCTCAGGGTCAAACTATTGGTCCCCTTTGGATAGCCAGGGAAAAATCCTGAAATTTTTGTTCTGGTTACTTTTCCATTCATCCTTACTTTCCAAGTTGGAAAAACTTGAAACAATCTTCAGAATTTATATGTAGCGCTTCTAGGGGTGACTTTGTTGTAAGATACTGCATTAACGAAAATGCGATCAAAAAATTGAGTTGATTCAGTGATCCGATTAACGTCATAAGGGAAATCCTAGGAAAAACCTTATAGGGCACCATTATTTATTTCACCCTTAATTATCGATAATCAGATACCATTCTACCGAAATAGAAGCGATACAATCAGGGAGCTTTTGGATAAGGGCAGAGGCAAATCAGAAAAAAATATCCTAGAGAGAGGAGCAAATCAGAAAAATTGTTGGCCCAGGGGGGGGGGGGAGTCAGCAAATTTATGGGAAGTTTTGAAGACTCAGGGCAGATTTTTCAAGTCCAGGAGAAGCTGACCTCCTCTGTCCTCCCCTGCCCTCCTTCGGTGCAGCGATGGATACAATCGTCCTCATTTAACGGAATTAACAATACTACATAAAGAAAAACTCAACACAACACGACAATTAAAAAAAGCTGCATTGATACGGTTAAAATTAAATGTTGATCATTAGCGCTGAGCCTTAATGACCCATGGGTGTGACTTTTTTCATTACTACTATATAAAAAGTATATTTTCACTTCTACAATCCTTTTGTGTTAGTTTTCACAGACTCCATCACCGAAATTATCTGTTTTAAATAAATGATATTAAAGAACAAAGAAATTAATTGTATTTTGCCATCATGGTTAACTACCAAAAAAGAGACGGCTTTCACAATCAGAAAATTTAATTAGTATAACGTTTTATGACTCATTTTTTGAAAGCTTCTACATGATGAACCCATTTTCCATCTTCTAACAATACATCAAAAGGACCCACAAAAAGTAGTAAAACCTTCCTAATGCTTAAAATCATTACCCATTGTTCCATTTGTAATAAAATAATCTAACCACTAGTTGACCGTTTCTTCTATGTTTTTTTTCGTACCTAATTAGTTATACTGCTTCATTATTTCTCGAATTTATGTCCGCTTAGCACATAATGGATGTTAAAATATGCTTTAAAAAAGTCAGATCGTTATGATGCTGTAGTGAAAGTTAAATTAAATAATTACAGCAATAATTGCTTTGAGTATAATCAAGTCGAAAAAGATTTATTATATAAATGGAAAGTTCCTGACAGTTTTATGTTTTATTGTTCTTTGAAATTGCTGAAATTCATTTCGTCTTTTATTGTCATTTACCAGAAACGTAGAAAATCTATAATGCAGGTAATTAAATTAAATTATCTGAGACGTCTGAAGTAACTAATGTCATTAGATAATCTAATAACTCCCTTTATTGACTCCTAAAAGGAAAGAATCCACGGTTGATGAACCGTATATGGATCCACATTTCAGAGAACCGACGTCTTTAAGTTACCCTCTATTAGTGGTTTGAACAAAGGGGTGTGTCAATAAGGTGTAGGCCGTAAAGGGGAAGATTTATAAAAAAAGTTATGGAGCAAAGTGGCTAAGTTCACAAAAATCTATTATACATCTACGAAGTAGAATGATAGTGGTCCATAGGCAGCCGTATATACAAGATGATTGGAATATAGGGTGGAGTGGACGTTTGGTAGTATAAAAATGTTGGAAAAAATTTGGAATTAAAATTACATAGGGTGATTAAAAAACTGTTTTATGATGTGGACGTAAACAAATCATATATAGAATGGTTGAAATATATGCTGGAGTTGAATTATATTTATACAGTGTGATTAAAAAATCATTTATTTCATAGCCCATAAGAAGTTGCATAAAGTGTGGAGAGGAATTAATGTTACACAGAGCGATAATATAAAATGTTAAAAATGAAATAATTTATGGGAGTTATATACGGTGGTTGAAATATAGGACGGATTTGCCTCCGTAAATATGGGATGGATTCTACTCCATCCTATAATTTACAGAAGGCAGCTAACAAATGCATGCTTGTCCGTGGGCAGTCGTATATAGAGGATGATTGGTACATAGGCTGGAGTGAAATTATCTATAGTTATACAGGGTTGACAAAAAAAAGTTGAAAAAAGGTTACATGGTGTGGTCCATAAGGCACAAATATATAATTTGGGCTTATTAAGTCAACACGTACTAGTACATTTTGTTCGTAAACATTTACCTGTCAATTTACATGAAAATGTATCATTGTGTAATGTTGGGGCTTTCGATGTTAAGGTTATACATACAAAATAAAAAATAAAGAACCAAACTACCTGAGTTCAAAAAAACTAAAAAGTTGAAAATAAAACATTTTAAAAATATATATATAACAGACTTCCACTATAACTAAAATGCTGAAGATAATTATAACAAAATACAACTTTCAATGTTATTAAGTACCTACCCAGAAAGTAAAAAATGTAAACATTAAAAAGTGCTCAATCTGTACAAATTAATTACCTACCTATCTAGTATATTTTTGAAGTCGGTTCCAAGCAACAATCAAGTTGGATGAAGTAGTAGATAAGTACGCAATGAAGGATTTTAGATTTGCTTGGCACCGACTACAAAAATATACTAGATTGGTAGGTAATTAATTTATACAGAACCTAACAACATTGAATGTGTTATTTATTTGCTAGAGTTGTGTTTTGTTATAATTATTTTCGGCTTTTTAGTTATAGGTGTAATGTTTTATTTCTAATTTTACTGGAAAACCGTAAATCTCACGTAATAGAAAATTATATGGCACCTTTCTGAAATATTGCTTAATGCAATGCCATTTAAATCATCAAATTTGCCCAAGCCGTTTTTGAATAATCACTATGCATATACAGTGATGGGCAAATGTGTGGAACCAAGTAAATATCTCTGGAATTATTAGAGATATCAAAATGAAATTCGGACGGTAGATACAGCAGTAGATTGCCTACTTGTTTCCAAATTTTTTTACAATTTAGAACTCCTGTTTTACCGGAAGTAATGTCGATGTTAAAATTTACAATGAAACACCCTATATAGTATTTTAGTTTCTGATGAAACATTTTATTGCGAATACAAAAATATCGGATTTGATATTGTTTACTTCAGTACCTACCGAGATATTAACAGAAAAGTAACTAAGCAAAGGAAAAAATTAATGATAGCTAAACTCTTTTCAGATTTCATTTACGCCCGATATAAACAAACCGCTCGGTAAGGATTTGTATTTCTAATGGCCAATTGGTGACATTTTACCGTCACAGCCAACAGCACTGCTTGTTCCATAGTCGAAAACACGTGCGTTTGTTTAAATCAGGCGCAAATTAAATCTGAATCAAGTTTAGTAGTCCATGAAATTAATTGCAGAAGTGACAGTAATTGTCAAAATAAGTTATTGGTTTTTTTTTATTTGAACGTAAAAAGATTGTATTGTTTTAATTTGATCGTAAAATGGACGAATTAAGTGAAAGAGAAAGAATAGAAATATTAATGATGATTGGGTATGGGGAGAGGAAAAGGACGCATCAAGAAGTTTGTGGCCTTTTTAACATTGTTCATCCGAATACACAAATATCTCGTTCAGTAGTGACGAAAACTTTTCGAAGGTACGACACAAGTGGAACAGTTAGCAATTTACCAAAAACTGGACGGTTAAAAAGTGCAAGTAATAAAGGTGTAGCTCAAAATGTTGCTATATCTTTGGAAGAAAATCCTGTCTTATCCACTACCGACCTCGCCAGTATGCATGGAATTAGACGTCGTTCAGTAGGAAGGATATTAAGGCGAGAAAAATATCATTTATACAAAATTCGCCTTGTTCAAGAACTCTTCGAAGACGATTTCGACAGACGTTTGCAATTTTGTGAACGATGATGGATATTTGTAACCGTGATAATAATTTTATAAGAAATGTGGTGTTTTCAGACGAGGCTACATTTTGTTTAAATGGTACGGTTAATCGACATAAGTGCCGCTACTGATCGCAAAGTAATCCTAATTGGGTACAAGAGGCTCATACACAACATCCCCAAAAATTGAACGTTTGGGCCGGCATTTATAACAATAAAATCGTGGGACCCTTCTTCCTACAAGAAACTTTAAACGGAGATAGGTATTTACAGCTCTTGGAGACACAAGCTATTCCGGCATTGGAGGTAAATGGACAATTACCAAATAATATCTGGTTTCAGCAGGATGGAGCACCACCCCATTACGCTCGCATTGTTCGAGATCATTTAGATAGGACATTTCATCACAGATGGGTTGGAAGAAGGGGTACTTATGAATGGTCTGCACGAAGTCCCGACCTTAATCCACTAGACTCTTTTCTGTGGGGTTACTTAAAGACATCCAGAGAATTACACCAGAAGTAATAGCTAATGTTACTAGAGAATTTAAAAACCGACTTGCTTATTGTCAAGAAGTAAACGGTGCTCAGTTTGAATATCTAATACATTAAGTTTAGTTAAGTTAAGTTTCAGTGTTTTGAAAATCACTCAGATTTAGTTAATAATTATGATTATGTATTTCTTTAATGGATATTAGATTTTTCCTTTCCTAAATTACTTTTCTCTTAATATCTCGGTAGGTATTGAAGTAAACAATATCAAACCCGATATTTTTATATTCGCAATAAAATGTTTTATCAGAAACTAAAATACTATACAGGGTGTTTCATTGCAAATTTTAAAATCGACATTACTTCCGGTAAAACAGGAAGTTCAAAATTGTAAAACAAATTGGAAACAAATAGGCAATCTACTGCAGTATCCATTTTCCAAATTTCATTTTGATATCTCTAATAATTCCAGAGATATTTGCTTGGTTCCACACATTTGCCCATCACTGTATAAAAAAAAACGTACCGACGAATTGATAACATCCTCCTTTTTGGAAGTCGGTTAAAAAGTAGCTTTCATCATCATAGCCAAAAACCTCTACCTTTCAAAACGAAAATATGCAAATTATAATCACTTTCAAAACGCATTCAAATAACAGTACTTTCTTAATTTATATAATAATTCTAAGGTTCGATAAACACTGCTTTCGACAAAAAAATACGACTGCAAATGAAACTTAAAAAAATCGCTTTACCTTTGAACATCTTCAGTAGTTCCTCATTGGTTTCCTGGTCCACCTTTTTGATTTCGTATGGAAAATTGTCCTTCTTAGCCCACAGAACACTTTCATTATCATTATTGTTGTTAGCAACGTCCTCCAAGGAAGTCACTGTCGGTGCCATTGCTTATCTACAGTTACACTTAGAGTTACCAATGCCGACGACTTACTATAAACAATAACAATACATTTATGCGAACTGGCGGACTTGCACTTGGCGCATTCTTTTCGTCGACCACTATCTATGTCAAGTGAAAGTCTTTACATAACTTGCCGTTAATTAATATTCTCGACGTGAAGAGGATTATTATGGACATTTGATTTTTCACAATCGTGTTTATTATTAGTCGAAAACTGAACCAGAAACTGTTAGATAATTTGTGAATGGTTTCTCATGTGGAAAATATATGTTTTAATTATTCACAGTAAATTTTAAATAAAGAAACAATATTTTAAAGTGGATCTTAGCTAAACTGCACGAAATGATGCAGAAATCATTAGGAACGAAATGAAAGTTCGGCAATAAATTGACAATAGTTTTGAAGCCTTTATCTGGAAAACATTAAAATTGTATCTACCAATAAATAATTTTTACAAATAATTTAGTCAAGTGCGAGTTGGACTCGCATAATTAGGGTTCCGTACCACCTTCAAGATTCGAATATTCCAGTTTCAGACAAGCAAGAAATGAGTACATTTTCTTATATTTACCCTAATATCTGTTAAAGGAAGCGTTTTAAATTTATAAAAAATATGCACTTTCATTTTCCACACATAGACTTTTTATTTTATCTGCTTCAGGATTCGCTTGATTTTTATAAGAATTACATATGTATTTAATTTTCTAATTTGGCCCCCAAAAATTAACATTAGAGTTTTATTTTACTAATAAACTATCGGGAAAGCCTTTTATAATCAGTACTGTCTGCAAATTTTGAAGCAAATATCTCTGTGCATTGGAAGATAAAATGCAAAATTTGGAAGGTGGTCAGTAATTGCCTATTTTAAATTACAAATTAATAAATCTATTATTCAAATTATTTAAAAATACAAATAAAATATATTTTTCAAAATTTTAAATAGTATTCTAGTTTCTGATAACCATTTTAGGAATACAAAAAAGGCGATGTTTAATATTTTTGTTAATATCTTTTAAACATTAATGATTTAAAAATATGATATATTTGTAATTCACGTAATGAGCACCTTTTATCTTGACATATATTACATGATGCGTTTAAAAACTGAACTTTTTATTCTTGGATTCCATTTAATTGTGCAAATAATTTGTCTATCAACTAACCTTAACTTTTACCATAGAATGGGTCCATTTCAGATAATAATTTACATTTCTTCCAATACCGGAAATAACTTCAAGTGTCTCCAAGCCCCAGTACCCCTAAATATTATCGTTTAAAGTTTCTTGTAGGTAGTATACGATTCTGTTTTGGAAATAAAGCGCCCAAAAATGAGAATGAGCTTTTCATTTGCCCATCTTTATGTTAATATCTTGTAAACAAATAATTTAAAGCTAAATATGAAAAATATATATTTCCGGTAAAAAATTCCTTAGGGCATAGAAAAATGAGCCCTTTCATTTGATGTACTGGATGATGCCTTAAAAAATATTTTTTATTTTCCGTTTAATTCTATAATTTGGCCCCCAAACTTAATTAGGTTCTGTATAGTATTGTATATATATATATCAAATAAAATTTGTACTCGTTGATTTGGAATATTACGTTAATGATTTAGAAACATTTCTATTTAATGCTATAATTTGCCCCCTAAAATTAATATTTATGTTTATTTTTCAGTCAGTAAAGTTCAAGTGCGGGAGGTCCTATATACCTATTTTTTTCAAAATGTTATTATTTTTAAATAATTTATTTTAAAAATCTGAAAAAAGTATCTTTTGTCTTTTACGAAAAACCGTTTTCGCCATAATGAGTCCTTTCATTTGATATATTACATGATGTGTTAGAAACAATTTGGGGGCTAATTTTATATTTTTCATTTAATTCTGTAATTTGCCCCCAAAATTAATATTAGAGGTTTCTCCTTAATTTTCAGATAAAATTCAGGTGAGGCCCTACAACTCTAATTTTTTCCATAATATTACATTAAAATGGGCTTATAGTTTCGGTGATAAGGTAGGGGGAACGGGTAATTTTTTATATTTTTATTAATATCTTTAAAATAATTTATTTTAAAAGTATGAAAAAAAAAAATTTTATACTGTTTAATTAATTCTGTAATTGGCCCCCCAAAATTAATAGTAGAGGTTTCTCCTTATTTTTCCGGTAAAATTCAGGTGAGGCCCTATAAATTTTTTTCAAAATTTTACTTCTTATAGTTTAGGAGATAAGGGGGTGGGAACGGTCAAGTTGAATTTTTCAAATAGGTTAACCCATTTTTAATACCGAAAATGAAGAGAAAAGGAAAACTTAGGTTCAAACATGTTCTTGACCATTTTTTTTCATTTGACCTTGATGCTCAGCAAAGGTCAAATTGAGGTCAAACACAGTTTGGCTTCTTATGACGGTCCAAGAATAAGATTTTTTGACAGAGGCATTTTTCATTTTAGCTTGGCTACGCAATGGTCATATTGGATTTGACCATAACCACGACCTTCAAGGTCAAATCAAGGTCAAGTTGAATTTTTCAAATAGGAAACCCATTTTTGATACCGGAAATGAAGAGAAAGGAAAAACTTACGTTCAAATATGTCCTTGACCATTTGCTTCATTTGACCTTGATGCACAACAAAGGTCAAATTGAGGTCAAACACAGTTTGGCTTCTTATGACGGTCCAAGAATAAGATTTTTTGACAGAGGCATTTTTCATTTTAGCTTGGCTACGCAATGGTCATATTGGATTTGACCATAACCACGACCTTCAAGGTCAAATCAAGGTCAAGTTGAATTTTTCAAATAGGAAACCCATTTTTGATACCGGAAATGAAGAGAAAGGAAAAACTTACGTTCAAATATGTCCTTGACCATTTGCTTCATTTGACCTTGATGCACAACAAAGGTCAAATTGAGGTCAAACATAGTTTGGCTTCTTATGACGGTCCAAGAATAAGATTTTTTGACAAAGGCATTTTTCATTTTAGCTTGGCTACGCAATGGTCATATTGGATTTGACCATAACCACGACCTTCAAGGTCAAATCAAGGTCAAGTTGAATTTTTCAAATAGGAAACCCATTTTTGATACCAGAAATGAAGAGAAAGGGAAAACTTACGTTCAAATATGTACTTGACCATTTGTTTCACTTGACCTTGATGCTCAACAAAGGTCAAATTGAGGTCAAACATAGTTTGGCTTCTTATGACGGTCCAAGAATAAGATTTTTTGACAGAGGCATTTTTCATTTTAGCTTGGCTACGCAATAGTCATATTGGATTTGACCTTAACCACGACCTTCAAGGTCAACTTAAGGTTAAGTTGAATTTTTCAAATAGGAAACCCATTTTTGATACCGGAAATGAAGAGAAAGTTAAATCCATTATGATCATTTTGTAGCCAGGGAAATATTCTAAAAGTTTGTATTGACTATATTTTTCTGACTGTAAAATTTAGTTGTGGCACCCTATATCTCCCAATATCCAAACTAAAAAGGCAATTGTCATAGTCGTTCAAAAACATTCTTGGCCATACCATACCGTTGCTTTTTTATTTAAATTAAAACAAATGAGGGCAGAGGAAGAATAAAGCAAGAATAGACGAATAAATGTATGGTTTATTAAAACGAAAAACAACAATAGATACTTTTTTAGAATAACTCCTTACATATGTACAATTATTACATCTCTGCCACGACAAAAAATAAAAATAGGAATGTCTGCCTATGTAACTCTATGTATATACACTAAACACCTAAATTTTCAACAATTAGATTTCTCACAATGGATATAAGCTTTTGTAAAGATACTTCGTATCAGATTTCATAATATTGCTGTAAAAATTTATTGATAATAGTAATACTGGAGAAACACTCTTGGGGTTGTTTAAGCTTTGCCAGCTACGGGAGTAGCCCCTTTCGTGGGGTCGGAAGTTTGTTCTTTCTCCAACTGTTTACGGAGGTACTCGGAATTGTGAACCATCAGTTTCTGCACGGCCAACAAGGCTTCGTATCTGACGTTGGGGTCTTCGTGGGCCAAAAGCTGCATGACGAGTTGTTTACCTCCCAATTGTTCGATGACACTAGAAACAAACAAGTAAATTAATATAAATAATAAAAATAAATAAGGGATAACAAGCGGTAGCCTTTTTGAGTTTGAATATTATTCTTTTGTACTACTTAATGAAAGTTTAGAAGTCCTGATTGGACTATCGGATAAATCGCAGATGAATTCTCAGAACAAAAAAAAAGTTAAAAGATCTAAAAACTCACAAAATTGTCAAAACTATCTTGTCAATACTCTAAAATGAGAATAACCTCAAAAATTTAAAATGTACAAATGTCAAAAATGATGGAAATAGCAGAAATAACCAAAAATGTCAAATTGTGATTACGATATTTGTCATTGCGAATCCTCTTATTTTTTTTTCTGCAATTTGTGTTAAAACCATTGAAAACGAGGTCCGATTTAGACCTTGAAACGTTTGGACTTTGGAAATATACTGGCTTTCAAGTTTATGTGGTGTTATTCCCAAAGAACTCAGAAAAAAATAAAAAATAAGGCAAAAATGACGAAAATGACAAAATTGACAAAAATGAAAAAATGCAAACATGACAAACATGACAAAAATGTCAAAAAATGACAAAAATAACAAAATTGACAAAAATGACAAAAAATGACAAAAATGACCAAAATGACAAAAATGACCAAAATGACAAAAATGACAAAAATTACAAAAAAGACAAAAATGACAAAAATGACAAAAATTACAAATACGACAAAAATGACAAAAATGAAAAAAATGACAAAATGACAAAAATGATAAAAAAAAATGACAAAAATGACAAAAATGACAAAAATGATAAAAATGACAAAAATGACAATGACAAAAATGATAAAAAATGATAAAAATGACAAAAATGCCAAAAATGATAAATGATAAAAATTATAAAAATAACAAAAATGGCAAAAATGACAAAAATGATAAATATGACAAAAATGTCAAAAATGACAAAAATCACAAATGACAAAAAATGACTTAAATGACAAAAATGACAAAAATGATAAAAATGATAAAAATGATAAAAATTACAAAATTGACAAAAATGACAAAAAATGGCAAAAATGACAAAAATGGCAAAAATGACAAAAATGACAAAAATGACAAAAATGACAAAAATCACAAAATGACAAAAATGACAAAAATGACAAAATTGACAAAAATGACAAAAAATGACAAAAATGACCAAAATGACAAAAATGACCAAAATGACAAAAATGACAAAAATTACAAAAAAGACAAAAATGACAAAAATGACAAAAATTACAAATACGACAAAAATGACAAAAATGAAAAAAATGACAAAATGACAAAAATGATAAAAAAAAATGACAAAAATGACAAAAATGACAAAAATGATAAAAATGACAAAAATGACAATGACAAAAATGATAAAAAATGATAAAAATGACAAAAATGCCAAAAATGATAAATGATAAAAATTATAAAAATAACAAAAATGGCAAAAATGACAAAAATGATAAATATGACAAAAATGTCAAAAATGACAAAAATCACAAATGACAAAAAATGACTTAAATGACAAAAATGACAAAAATGATAAAAATGATAAAAATGATAAAAATTACAAAATTGACAAAAATGACAAAAAATGGCAAAAATGACAAAAATGGCAAAAATGACAAAAATGACAAAAATGACAAAAATGACAAAAATCACAAAATGACAAAAATGACAAAAATGACAAAAATGACAAAAATGGCAAAAATGACAAAAATGACAAAAATGACAAAAATCACAAAATGACAAAAATGACAAAAATTACAAAAATGACAAAAATGACAAAAATGACAAAAATTACAAACATGACAAAAATGACAAAAATGACAAAAATGACAAAAATGACAAAAAAGACAAAAATGACAAAAATCACAAAATGACAAAAATGACAAAAATCACAAAATGACAAAAAATGACTTAAATGACAAAAATGATAAAAATGATAAAAATGATAAAAATTACAAAAATGACAAAAATGATAAAAATGACAAAAATTACAAACATGACAAAAATGACAAAAATGATAAAAATGACAAAAATGACAAAAATGACAAAAATGACAAAAATGACAAAAATGATAAATATGACAAAAATGTCAAAAATGACAAAAATCACAAATGACAAAAAATGACTTAAATGACAAAAATGATAAATATGACAAAAATGACAAATATTTCAAAATTTTACTTACTTCTTGCCACGAGGATAATGACGCACGTACTCTCCAATGTCAAAACTGGCAACACTCAGTACCAAAGGATCATTGCTACTTTCCAACAAATGGATCAAAATACGGAGCAACTCGTAATTTTTTTCGTTGAGACGTTGAGCGTTTTCCCTCCAGAATTTGCTCTTGTGCACCGGAGACCATTCCAATCGTCCAGATTTTACCTACAATGTACAACGTACACATTAGAAGAAAACAAAGTAGAACCATTTGTAGTGTACCTCTGTCGCGTATTCGTCGAATGAGCTCAAATCTTGCACGGAACTTTGCAGTTTCTCAGTTAAGAATTGTACGTCCTCGGTGACGTCCTCGTCATCGAATTTGCGCTGCTCCAAAATGGCCAGCTGTTTCAAAACCTGGAACACAATTCACAAATTTTGAGATGTCAATGAATCAAACATCAATATTGATTTGTAACACACTAAAATAATTCCGTTTGTTCCAACACTTTATTGATTCACTCGTTTAATGAAGTATTAACTACATTTTAAACCGATTTATCGAGATTTTAAGAGAATCCAAAATAGACAAACTAACGAGCATTATATGAACTTTCAAAATATATTTCAATCAGACAATCCTGGTTAATACGGTGCGTTTTGAAAAACAATATCTCGAAATTATTTAAATTACAATTCTTCAAAAACTACGTATACAACAACATCCATATTCAACCAAATTTCTTTCAATAAACACTGTGGCTAAGAGTACCATAGTTTTTTTTTTTTTACAAACACCTCCAACCAGGCCATTGTTTTCCATTTCCATGGTAAATTGAATGCGAGTTTAAATGAGGAGTAAATTCAATTAACGAGTCTTCCCCATGGCTCCAAACAACAAAGATGTCATCTACCAATACGAAAAAACCAACACGGAAGTTTTCAAAAGCACTGTCCAAAGCATTTCCTCTAAAATCTCCATAAAGAAATTAGCAATGACTGGTCTAAGAAGGCATCCACTTAGAACTCTTGGTTCGGCCCCTCAGTCCCGCCCATTCCATCTCCACCGACCAATCAGAGCTCGCTATACCCTGCCAGCCACCTATAAATGCCAGAGCTCGACCGCTCGTGAGTACTTTTTCCGCAGTTATTTACAAAATTACGAAGACACGGTAAAATTATTTGGAATGACGTTTTATTAGACAAAACCCTTATTGTTTATATTACCTTACCTTGCACTGGACCATCGCGATGCAGTGCTCTTTAGCGACTTGCTTGTCCTCGGGTTTGTCGATCAAATTCCTGAAAACAGCCAAGATGATTCTTGTGACCTTTTCCTTGACACAATCGCTGAGAATGTCAGCCAAAATCGGTATGACGTTGAACTTGTTCATCTTTTCGGCCAACAAGGAATTGAAGGTCAACACCCAAATGCAGAAGATCAACTGGTACTGAACTTGGAAGTTGACACGTCCTGACAGAACCGACAGCAGGGTGGAGATGCCATCTACAGAGACGAACGCGAAACGGTACTCGTCAATGCGGAGCATCATCTGCAGACAGCGAGCTACAGATTGGATGTATTCGTTGTTCTAAAAAATATATAACTTAAATAAATATTTTTTTATTGTAACGCAAATTACATTCAGACGTTTAATAACTTCTGGATGCTTCACAACTTTAAGCGAAAATATTAATACATATGACAGTATGTACATGTTTAATGACATATCTTTATATATATATATATATATATATATATATATATATATATATATATATATATATATATACATATATATACAAGGTGAGTTTTTTTGATGATCAGTATGGGATCTCGGAAACTACCGGAGATAGAGCAATGGTTAAATTGGGAAAGATTTGCAGTTTTACTGGCCCAATTTAATGACACTTTCGGATTTTTGTAAAAAGTCATGGCCTACTAGATATTTTGAAAAAAACAAATTCTGCCCATTTAGTCAAATCCCTCTAGCTCCCTTGTTTTTGATTTTATAAAAAAAGTGTAAATATCAAATTTGAAGGGAATTGTATCCCGAAAATGATTGTCATGTCCTCGTTTACGTGACAGCTCTCGTTTTCGAGATATGACACAAACTTATCTTTTTTTTGAATGGAAACCATAGTTGGCTATGACCTCAAAAAATCAGACATTTTTAGAGCTTTTCAACAATATAAGACTCGATATAGTTATTCATAAAAATAACGGACTTATGGATGCTTTTCTTTCTTATTTTCACTTTTAACGTAGGTAGCCATGAAAAAGATTGATTTATTAATAACTATTCCAAAAAACATTGAACGATTTTTTTGTTAGGCATCTCAAATATAACGAAAAAACTAAATAAGTAGGTACTTACTAAAAATTTAAGAAATTAAAGTACATAATAATGGTTACAATTTATGTTCGAAAAGTCCACCATTGTTATTTAGACAAAAATTGCATCTTTTTAAGATTGACATTACCGCTTTCCTCTCAGACCGATTTTTTGAGGTCATAGCCAACTATGGTTTCCATTCAAAAAAGATAAGTTTCTGTCATACCTCGAAAACGAGAGCTGTCACGCAAACGAGGACATGACAATCATATTCAGGATCCAATTCCCTTCAATTTTGATATTCACACTTTTTTTATAAAATCAAAAACAAAGGAGCCAGAGGGATTTGACTAAATCGACAGAATTTCGTTTTTTCAAAATATCTAGTAAGCCAATTTTTGTCTAAATAACAATGGTGGACTTTTCGAATATAAATTGTTAGCATTATTATGTACTTTATTTCTTAAGTTTTTAGTAATTACCTACTTATTTAGTTTTTTCGTTATATCTGATACACCTAATAAAAAAATCGTTCAATGTTTTTTTATAGTTATTAATAAATCAATCTATTTCATGGCTAACTACGTTAAAAGTGAAAATAAGAGAGAAAAGCATCCATAACTCCATTATTTTTAAGAATAACTATATCGAGTATTATGTCGTTGAAAGCTCTAAAAATGTCCGATTTTTTGAGGTCATAGCCAACTATGGTTTCCATTCAAAAAAAGATAAGTTTGTGTCATATCTCGAAAACGAGAGCTGTCACGCAAACGAGGACATGACAGTCATATTCGGGATACAATTCCCTTCAATTTTGATATTTACACTTTTTTTATGAAATCAAAAACAAAGGAACTAGAGGGATTTGACTAAATCGATAGAATTTCGTTTTTTTTGAAAATATCTAGTAAGCCATGATTTTTTACAAAAAATCCGAAAGTGTCATTAAATTGGGCAGGTAAAACTGCAAATCTGTCCCAATTTAACCATTACTCTATCTCCGCTAATTTCCGAGATCCCATACTGATCATCAAAAAAAAACTCACCCTGTATACAGAAACCAAGGCTTAATTAACACTAATGATATATTCATAAGATAGCCTTAACAGAAATTGGTGAAAAATGGATTGTTACTCTGACAAGATAGACTGAACAGCTTTGTCTTGGGTTGGAAGAAGATAGCTTGGTGTTTATAACTAGAGCCATGGGAAGCCCAATGCTCTGTTTGACAAACTAGTATGGCAAATTCGTCTTGGAGTAAATAGTATATGGTTGGATCACTTGCTCAGGTTTAATATCACCCAAAAATCTGCCAAAACTGAGACAGGAAGAGAAGACAGCTTGGTGTTTGCAGCTAAGACCTCACACTATGTACAGGGTGGGCAACGGTCGCAATCCATATCTTAGGAACGGCTCGTAGTACAGCTTTGGGGAAAAAATATTCTAGACTAAAGTGGTCAGAAGGAAAACCTCGAAATTATTTAGAGTTATGTACGATGACCGCTAGGGGGCGTAACTGACGATTAAAGTGCAAATCACGCATTTTCTACAAAATTTGCCTAATTAAAGTATTCCAAAATCTAGAAAATCGTAATTTTAGAAACTTTCCGTAAACTTCTAATAAATAGTATGCGGAATATTTCTAAAATTACGATTTTCTAGTTTTTGGAATACTGTAAACAGGTAAATTTTGTAGAAAATGAATGATTTGCACTTTTGATGTTCAGTTACGCCCTGCAGCGATCATAGTACAGCACTCTACATAATTTCCAGGTTTTTCTCGTGGCCACTTTTGTCTAGAATATTTTTCCCCATAGCTGTACTACAAACCGTTCCTGAGATATGGATTGCGGCCATTCTTATTTGCCCACCCTGTAATTTTAATCTTACAAATGAATACGATCGGCAAAACTGGTGCTTTTTTATTATAGAAAGAATTATAAAAATAACAAGTTCATGATTAGGGTGTACACCCAGAGTGCTGAAGCTTAAAAATATAAGGTCAGTGTCTAAGTTATACAGGGTGAGTTTTTTTTGATGATCAGTATGGGGATCTCGGAAACTAGCGGAGATAGAGCAATGGTTAAATTGGGACAGATTTGCAGTTTTACTGGCCCAATTTAATGACATTTTCGGATTTTTGTAAAAACTCATGGCTTACTAGATATTTTGAAGAAACGAAATTCTGTCGGTTTAGTCAAATCCCTCTAGCTCCCTTGTTTTTGATTTTATAAAAAAAGTGTAAATATCAAATTTGAAGGGAATTGGATCCCGAATATGATTGTCATGTCCTCGTTTGCGTGACAGCTCTCGTTTTCGAGATATGACACAAACTTATCTTTTTTTGAATGGCTATGACCTCAAAAAATCGGACATTTTTAGAGCTTTTCAATGATATAATACTCGATATAGTTATTGATAAAAAATAACGGAATGCCATGAAAAAGATTGTAGTGCTGAACTGACAGTCGATATTGACAGGTTTTCGTGATAGAATGGAATATTCGAACGAAGAAAAACTGAATATGGTGGACTGTAATATCATATGCCATAAAAATTCAATTCGTGCAGCTGAGGAATACTTTCATAGATATTTTAATAGTCGTCAACCTGCTCTATGTACATTTAAGAGGCTTTACGATAGTTTACGCAGATATAGATCTTTTACTAAACCACCAAAGGAACATAATCAAATCAACGAAGCAGCACACATAAATGTTTAGGCAATGGTAAATCAAAATCCGTCTACATCAACTCGTGAGATTGCGGCAGAAGCTGGTACATTTTAACGAACTGTAGTTAAGCTATTGAAAGCGCACAAGTTCCACCCGTACAAACTTTCAGTTCCTCAAACTTTGCATGCTGGTCACGAACATCGACGTATTTTGTTTTGTACATGGTTTAGAGACATGTGCCTTGACAATCCACAGGTTTCATTTAAGGTGTTATGGTCAGATGTAACTAGATTTACTATCTGCGGTATGTTCAATAGACACAATGAGCATATCTGGGCTAAAGAAAACCCTTTCCATGTAGAACAAAGACGACCCCAGATAAAAATTGGTTTTAATGTTTGGTGTGGTATCATAGGGTCTACTATTCTGGGGCCTTTTATTTATGACGAATCACTTACTGGGGAGCGCTACTTGCATTTCTTGCAATACACTTTTCAAGACATGTTGCATAATTTGAATTTGAGAACTCGTTTAGAAATTATGTGGTTCCAACATGATGGAGCACCTGCTCATAACTCGTTATTAGTAAAACAACACTAATATCTATCCAAACTTTTGGATAGGAAGAAATGGCCCACGTGAATGGCCTCCCGGTCTCCCGATTTGGCAGTTATAGACTTCTATTTATGGGGTGCGCTAAAAAACAAAGTATACAAAAGAAAGTATGAGACAGTTGGTGACCTAAGGGAGGTGGTATTACAAGCAATCGAAGAAATTGATAGGAGGTCTGTGAGGAAAGCGGTACTGTCAATCTTAAAAATATGCAATTTTTGTCGAAATAACAATGGTGGACTTTTCGAACATAAATTGTAACCATTATTATGTACTTTAATTTCTTAAGATTTTAGTAAGTATCTACTTATTTAGTTTTTTCGTTATATCTGATATACGTAATAAAAAAATTGTTCAATGTTTTTTGGAGTAGTTATTAATAAATCAATCTATTTCATGGCTAACTACGTTAAAAGTGTAAATAAGAGAAAAGCATCCATAACTCCGTTATTTTTATGAATAACTATATCGAGTATTATATCGTTGAAAAGCTCTAAAAACGCCGATTTTTTGAGGTCATAGCCAACTATGGTTTCCATTCAAAAAAGAGAAGTTTGTGTCATATCTCGAAAACGAGATCTGTCATGCAAACGAGGACATGACAATCATATTCGAGATACAATTCCCTTCAATTTTGATATTTACACTTTTTTTATAAAATCAAAAAAGCGGGATTTAACTAAATCGACAGAATTTCGTTTTTCAAAATATCTATCTAGTAGACCATGAGTTTTTACAAAAATCCGAAAGTGTCATTAAATTGGGCCAATAAAACTGCAAATCTTTCCCAATTTAACCATTGCTCTATCTCCGCTAGTTTCCGAGATCCCCATACTGATCTTCATACTCCAGTCTAGTAGAAACACACTATATAAAAGTTAATCCACCAATTTCTGTTAAAATGGATAGCAATATATTTATTACATAAATAAAAAAACACACTACATATAACCATTTTGTATCTTCCGAAGGAATTCTGTGATTAATATTATTAGATTATTATTAACTATTCCCATATTTTTTATACACGCTCTGTTGCCTCATTGGTACAAATTTTGCAATCTATATTAAATTAACTTCCTGACTACCTAGACTACAAACATGGCTGAAAAATGGCTGACAATGTAGTTTGATGGCATACATCGTTGCACATGTTACTATGAGATAAAAAGACAAACATAAATTCTCATAATAACTTCAATTAACATAAATTAGTTCTAGAGTAATTCTAACCTAAAAACACTTTGATCTCCCACGTTTGCTTTCCTCAAATATCTGGATATCGAATACAAATACACCGTCAATAATAACAATTTAATGTTTATTGTCCTAAAATCAACCTCCAGTTACATCAAACTCCCCCAATGAGATCAAGCCTCCCCAAAAAAAAAATCCTGCATCCGCCCCTGCCTAGGAGATCAAATTTAATATACTGTCATTTGGGGAAGGGCTATTTGTTGGTAAAAAAATGGGGTCTATAATTTTTGTAGTCCCAAAATTTTCTGTCAAAGAAAAAATTGGTGTCCCCAAATTGTTGGACCTAAAAATTTTTGGAAGTTCCATAATTTGTTGGTAAAATTTTTGTAAAAAACAATTGTCCTCCCCAAAATTTTTGTACTCCCAGAATTTGTTGGTGTATTCAAAGAAATAGAATAGGATTCGGGGACAACAGAGGCTATTTGCTGGTAAAAGAAAATTTATCGTCCCCAAAACGCTTGTAGTTCCAAAATTTGTTGGTAAATCTAAATATTATGCGTCCCCAAAAAAAAATTCCGTCCTTAAAATTTCTTCCCAGAATTTGTTGGTGTCCCCAAAATGTTAAAAATTTTGTGGTCCCAAAATTTGTTGTAAACCAAAATGAAGTTTGGAACCGTATTAAATATTCATTTACCTTTATAAAGGTTCCCCTTGGGCATTCTTTTTCTTTTACCGACAATAGAAGACTACGGGTATATTTAAGTATTTCGAAAACATTTTCCACAGTGAAACTAATACTTCGGAAAATACAAAACGGTCCTTAAAAATAATGATCAAAGTAATACTAAATTAACTGTGTAGCACACCATACAAAGCGAATTTAGACTGTCAATCTACTAATCCAGTCCGTGCTAGTACATGCATTATACGCTAAGTGATTTTTTTAGTCAAAAAATCCTGTATTTACCACATTTATACACTTTACCTTGTCAAGGGTATATACTATGCGGGAAAGAAATGAGTATGTATGGAGCTATGGTCAATATGAAGTCGTAATGCATAGTCTACCAATGAAAACTCATAGTTTTATTGGAAACCATATTGAAATGAATGTAGTTGATGGTAAACTTTTCAACAGCAGAATGTTATTGATTGATTTAAAGATCGGCATCAATCTTTATATAAACTGTCATTACGATATTTATAAATTCATTGGAACATTTCCGAAATACACAGTTGGTTTATTTGTTCCTCGGCGTAGGTATGCAACCAAATATACACAAAATTGGTTGCAGGTGTAATTGCCCTTTAATTTTATTTAAAAAACATTTTGTTTATGTTTCACTTATTTATTAAAATTGACATTCGCCAGCAAATTGGCTTTGTCGGAAGCTTAACTTCAGATCTTATTGTCATAAGTAGCTCGCACTTTGTATATTTATGTAATCTCCGACTTGACCATACAATGTATGGCATCACACTCCCTATAAGGCACGCTATGAGTGCCTTTATGGGAAAATTCACTAAACCCCAGATATCCTAGATATCAAAAGAGTTTAGCTCTGTGGGAGCCCTTGCCAGGTTTTCAGGCCCGTGGTTGGAGTCGTGGCGGCAGTTTCCCATGAATTTCCTGACCGTCCGGGCCGTTCCTAACCGGACGGCTTTTTGCATTTGTTTGTAAAGATGTTCGTCCAGACCGAGGTATTTTAAATTGTTTAATAGATATTTTGGGACTAGTCCTGTCGTTGACATAACAATTGGTACAGTTCGTGTGTTGTTCATGTCCCACTGAGTCTTTATTTGAAATTCCAAATCTCTATATTTGGTTATTTTCTCAGCCTGCTTGATATTTATATTATTGTTGTTAAGAATTGCTATGTCAATTTTGGTTGTTTTCCGAGAGACTTTATCTACCAAAAGTATATCTGGTCTATTGTGAGCAACAGTCCGATCGGTCAGTATCGTGCGGTCCCAGTACAGTTTGTAGTTGTTATTTTCTAAAACAGATTCTGGTTTGTATTTATAGTATGGTAATCTTACTGACTGTGATAATTCAAGTTTCAGTGCTAGTTCCTGGTGAAGTATTTTTGCCACAGTATCGTGTTGTTCTTTGTATTCAGTTGCAGCGAACGCTTGAAACCCTCCTGTGATATGCTGGATAGATTTAGATGTTTGGCAACCGTACCTGCATCTGTCGTTGTTAACAGAAGAGTCTTTAACGATTTATTATTATGTAATTATTAATAATGCAAGTTGAAATCTCTACGTAATGATATTGAGCAAACAAAAACAATTGTGAAAGTATACGAGGTCTTTAATGTATTCCCGTCCCCTCCCTACACACTGTTCCATTCATTTTTTTTCCACTAGTCAACGCAATGTCTTTTGAAGAGTATTTAGGAGCACCTCCGATTTTCGCTTCAACTTTTACATCGACTCGAACTAACTTCATTTTAAGGCAGATTTGATCGAAAAAAGTCACAAGGCGCTAAATCAGGTGAGAGTGGCGCATGTTCGAGCACTGAAGTGCGTCTAGCGATAAATAACGCTTGACAGACAACGCGTTATGGGCAGATGCGTTGTCTTGGTGCAAGGTCCACCACTTGTTTGTCAACAATTCCGGATATTTCTTTCGAACACGGTTTCGCAGTGTTGCCAAAACTGTAAGTATGGTTTACAGGTTAACCCCTTGGAACGCATTTAGTCATTAAGATGCCGTCGATGTCGAAAAAAAAAGAATAGCGACTAAAACCTGCTTTCGTAGTGGAACAATTCTAGCTATCAAACGCTACATTAGTTCCCTCCATACCCCTCTGCGCGCGCAGTCTCATTATTTAATAGCCAGTCCTCGTATTTTTTTAAATCTATAGCATGATTTTGAGCTGACAGTGACGGGGTGCTACCGACGAGGTTCGAATTATTAACCTAGAAATTACAGTATGGCAGTGATCATCCTCTGTTAGCTCATTTACCTGAAAATCCTAATGTCCTAAACGTCGAACAAGGCTCACGTTAAAACAAAAACCTTCTGCAGCTGAAAAGATTACCAACAAACCGACGAATCACTCAATGCTTCCGTATCTGGTGAAAAATGTATGTATGATATAAGATAATTGTTTGTAATTATATACCGATAGCTCTTTGGAGTTTCTTGGCTGATCAAAAGACGTTTCTGTGTAATGCTCCGTTACGTCACTCCTGAGAGAATCTAAAACTGTTTGGGAGGCAGCTAATGCGTCGTACTAAAAAGTCACAATGTTTTTTGTGTCATCTGTTGTAAACATCTACATTTTTACCTCAACCAGTATAGAAGAATCCCGCTAGGTGTTAGTCTCGCCAATCAGATTCAAGTTTGAGATGTAAGGCAACGACAAACAATAAACCGGGCGCTGTTGACAGAAAAAACTGGACAATTTTTTCAAGAGTGCCTCTGATAGGACACATATTTACAGCCGCAAGTCGTAGATAAGTATACTTTAGAATCATCGAAACCTACAAACTGATATTTAAACAATGAGTTTATTTTGCATTTAAAAATGGCTTCTCGGAACAACGTTTTATAGTCTGCCATTTATTGAAACACAAGGCAGGATTGTGTGATTCATAAAATCTCATTGGCAGAGGATTTACTCGAGTACATTTTTGTTACAATAACTCTAATTGACAAATACGTTAGCAATGTTTATATCACTGCATATCGACTGTCTTGTAATGTTTCGTCATTTTAGGCTAAGGATAGACTACAACGTCATTGGCAGACTTGAAAAAATTGGTTTTAGTTACACGTTTGTTATTGCAAATTAATATTGTTTGTTCCTACCCGATGCGAAAGCGTACATGTGACGATCACCGTCATGCGCATTCAAGAAAACCTGTTCCAACCAAGTTGTGACGGTTCAGAAACGATGCATCACGGTGTTCCAACCAAATAATGTACCGGTTCTCGCATCGTCATTTCAATCATTGGTGAAGAGCAAGAATCGTTTGGTGATTCTTACTAATGATGCGCAGTAGAAACTGTCAATAAATTCAGGTTATGGAATGCAGGTCGCAGAGTTCAGACAACAAGCTTGTCACAAAACCGTTCCAACTAATATTTTTTGTGACTGTACAATGGTAGTATGTTGAACGATGCTAAATTAGGAGTTGCGCACAAATTCGATGCAGGCGATTTCGTGACAGTCTCATGGCGGTACGGATACAGCAGGTAGGAACAAACTTATTGTTATATTTCACCCTTGTACTCGAGTAAATGGTCTGCCAATGAGATTTTTATGAATCACACAATCCTGCCTTGTATTTCAATAAATGGCAGACTATAAAACGTTGTTCCAAGAAGCTATTTGTAAATGCAAAATAAACTCATTGTTTAAATATCAGTTTGTAGGTTTCGATGATTCTAAAGTCTACTTATCTACGACTTGCGGCTGTAAATATGTCTCCTATCAAAGGCAGCCTTGAAAAAATTGTCCAGTTTTTTTCTGTCACCAGCGCCCGGTCTACAAGGGATTAGCAGCGCAAGACAACTTTTGGTTATTTAAAGAAAAACAAAAAAGTTAGTCGACAAGAATCGATTTTTGAAACCTTTCGACGACTCTACCACTCGACGAAGCACGTATGTCGAATGAAAATTGACAAATGACGTTTCATATATGGGTTAAACTTCATTGATGTCAGTTTTCAAGCGACATACGTCGAAAGTCGAGTGGTAGAGCACTCGAATGGTTTCGAGAGTCGGGCCCCAGATCGTATAAAACAGTTACCTATCGTACTTCGTACTGCGAATTAAAGTTTTGAGACTAAATTCAAAATCATTACTTATCTGGCAACTCATCTTAAATGAACAGTGTTTCTATGTTTATCAAAGGTGTCGCCAAAAATGGTAAGGGTTGATTTTAAAAAGGAAGAGGGCATGCCAGCAGGTTTATGCTCTAGAGAGGGACAAGTCAGGAATTTTGCGTTAATATAGATCGAAATGTACGTTTATTGGTACTAACTAATAATTCTAGTTGATCAAGCCCAACAAAAAACTTACTATGTTTTCCATCACTCAGTTGATTAAATCTGTATAAACGTGACTATAGTGTCTACACAGACTTTGTGTCATTTTCAAATGACGAAACAAGTTAATGAAAGGCCGACAAGATACAAAAACAAGGTAAACTAATTTAGTAGAAACTACGGTATTAACAAATCAAAACAAATACTTATATTACAATTTAAATGGTCATTTAGGATGGAAAAGGTTCAGGCTCGATCAAATTCTACCTGTTCTAATATTGAAATTTTATTGTACAGGCTTTGACAATGTAAAATATTTGTATCCTCTAGTTTTTAACCGACTTTCAAAAAGGAGGAGGTTATCAATTCGTCGGCTTGGGCAATTTTGATGATTTAAACTGCATTATATTAAGGAACATTATAGAAAGGTCCCATATAATTGTTTATATCATGAGATTTACGGTTTGCCAGAAAATAAAAAAAAACGTTTCAGTGAATTTTCACTGTTGAACATTATAAATTGTTTACTTTTATGTTTTTTTTGGGCAGTAACACCACAATAGAAATAAAACGACGTATATTGCAGGAATACCAAACGTTTCAAAGTCTATGCTGACTTCGTTGTCAATGGTTTTATATTTATTGATGTAGATTGCAAAATGAAGGTAAATTTTGTTATATAGGGTAGACCATGAGCAGTTGCATAAATAAAATACAAGATATATGCGGCGAAGTAAAATCATTGGTTTTCAGGAATAATTTAAACAAAAGAAAAATAGAAAGAGTTAATAGTGTGGAGAGGATTTATTCTTATAGAGGGTGGTTTTAAAGATATCAGGACCGTTGTAATATTGTGTTGAGTTGAATTATAGTTGTATAGGGTGTAACGGGTGAATTGCCGTTCTCCCCGTTACATTGATATTTACTAATATTTGTCGCATTAATAAAGTACCTTTTATATTTTTCAAATCACTTTTCTAATTATATTGTTTTCTGAACTGAGTTCTACTGTAATAAAACAGTGTCTTTACCTTAATAAATAAACACGTAAGTAAATATTCCTATTTTATTCGCTTATGCAATCGCTTTTTTCGCTTTTAATTGCTAAATCACAGTTAATTCGTTTGGAAGGTATTCTAAGTCCAACTCTGTCCTTTGATTTGGCGCGGTAATGTCTGACAGAAAGAACATCACGTGCTATTTTGATCTAACCTCCCTCCAAACTGGAAATATTAAATTAATATAATTTTATTGGGAAGAAGGAAACTGTCATTAATAAAATTTTATCTATGATTTAATTAGTAAAGTTTTGCTTTATTTTTTTATCGAAATTATATTGTATTAGTTCACGTATTGACCAACTATTGATTAATATTCCTGCTTTCGCGCTTAATAAAATTCGAAATTTTAACATGTCGTTTCCTTTCCCCACTTTTATGATTGGACAAGTGGGATTAACGCATGTCGAAGGAAGTAGATTTCTCTCTTCTGTTTCGACCGCCGGAAAAGACGGGTATGTAGGCGAATTTCGTTCTGAGTTTAATTTTTTATTGGGAAAATTCTTTATCTTTATCGGGAAAATATCTGCTAGAATTTGCTTAATTTATCGTTTTTCCTTATTATCGTACCTTTGATTGTAATTAAGCAAATTCGGTTTATCGTTATAGTTGATTTATCGAATGAATTTTTTTTTTCAGTTTTTTTATCGGCTATAGTGCATATTTTATCGTATCTATTAATAATTTTGGAAAGAAACTTTGGATGAATCTGGTTTCATATTCATCTTAATATCGATATACCGCGTTTTCTTGCAACGATAAATAGTTGGTGGCTTAATTGCGTAGTTCATTAATTTTTTTGTAATTTTTTTTGCTTTGCATCTGCGACGTAGTTGGCATCGATAAGCAATCGTTAGTTGCTAGAGTTTTCACAAGTATCGTGATTAAAAAAAAATAAAGAAAAAGGGAACAATTATTGCCGGCCTCTTTTGCATTTTTAGGTATTGGTGAATCTGGAGAATTTGATTGACGATATCTGCCAAGGATCAGGAAAGGACAAATTGATCCACTAGACGAGGTCTCCTGTGAGCCTGAATTTAGTAGCTGACGCAGCTTCTCAACTGCAACTGGGAATGATCATGTGAGTGACTTAAAAAATCTATTTTTTTTTCTTTGCATTTCGTTCAGTATTTCATATATATGTTTCTATTTTATTGAATTTGATTTACATATAGATATACCAGTAAATATATTAAGTTTTTTAAGTCACTCGCTGATCTCTCATTATTCATTGGCCCAGATTGGTTGCTTGTCTGCTTAGTTATAAATAAATCACATTTTAATTTCTCCTTTCTCTGAATTTGCAGTAGAGAGCCAAGCAGGTTCTGAGCTAAAGCATTTTGCTAAGCCTCGTTTTCTTTATTTTAATTGTTTAACTTGGGGAGGTGTTTATGACCAGATTTCACATCTGATTTTTTATTATATTTATGAATATAGATGCAATAATCATTTTTATCGTTTATTACCTTATCATTTTTAAAGTACCGTACATTGACATTAATTTAGAGTACTGAATTTTCCCATTATCTCGGAGGAAATTCGCTTTCATTCAGTCGTCGAACGGTTTGTCGGATTAGAAGGCACATTATTAGATCTTGAATATAATTTTTTTTCATATCTTTATCTTTAAACACATTATTAGCTCTCAAACATAATTGTTTATATATCTGATTTACTGTTAAATTTTACCTGTAATTAATAATTGATTTGTTATTTAAATCTAAATTAATTTGAAACTGTAACTTAGCAGTTGCAATTTACCTTAAGTCTTATCGTTATATATTTTTACCTAGAATTTGAAGCATTTCAAAATTTACTTTTATTAGTTAAAGTATTTTTCATTCATTTTTGGTAGCATTTAAATAGTTAATTTAGAGTGAAGAAGTTAGGGAAAACTAAGGTAGGGTGCCTCACCTCATACACGTGCCAAATCGATCCTATAGAGCATATATACGCCTATACTAGTCAGGGGGAAAATTCAGTATCGATACTCTAAGGGCTATAACTAACTGGCCAATAAATTTTTCATGTATGCCATCAACTGGAGCTAAGAGTGCCTAGATACGTAACCACTAGCCTCATATCAAGGGAGCAGAACTCTGGAAGTACTTCCTGATTCGACTTGTCCTCTGGTAGGACAGTGGCAACTCCTGGCCGCCCTGAGTTATTGGAACCCCATCTGCTGGTTGGCATATAGCTCCAGGATCAGGACCTTGGACAGCAAACCCACCAACGGAAAGGCATTCCTACCGAGGATATTGTAAGGCAAGAATTTATAGATTGTTTGTAACTTCACTCTCATAGTTTTTATATACCTCGATTGTTTAAAAGTTGGTTATTTGTTACCAACTTAACAACAGAAAAATTGATTAATTTGTGATTAAATAAATAAATTGTAAAGTTTTCGTTATATTGTCGTTTTTCTTGTTGACTGTGTGTGTCCATTGGCCTGGCGCCCTTGCATAGTCCTTCTGCCAATTAAAGAACGAACTCACGCCACCGGATACAAACTGAGCAGCCTACCGGCACAATATCGCCAAGACATCTCTCTCGAGAGGTTCTATTGCTTCAGAAAATGACAGACCAATAAGTTATATAAGGAAGACCAATATACGGAAGCATATATATTGTGGATGCAATATAGAGTGAATTACTGTTACGTTTATAGAAAGTGGTCGAAATAATAAAACAAAATAAAGTTAAAATATATTTGGAAAATATAGGCAAAAAATAAAAATTAGAGAGGAAGAAACGTGACAGATAAGATTACGTTAAAATTTTCAATTGAATTGTACCTTAAATCAGATAAAAAAGAAGATGTATCTGAAAACAGTAAATGATTTTAAACGGTTTTTATTTTAAATCACCTGAAGCCGGTTCTTTTTTAAATATAAATTATGGAAAAGAGTGTCCTGAATTAAGTATATGATTTGAAAATTTGGAATCTGTTTTCTGATATTGAAATGAGCGAAAATGTTCACTATAACGGGTGAGAAAATGTCTTGCAGTCACTCCTACATAAAAACTATTACAGTCTGGACAGATTAGCTTATAAACTCCAGATTTACGATGGAAGGTATATTTGTCTTTGGCGTTAAAAATAATGTTTAAAGGTTTATTCAGAGACCTGAAACTGACTTTAATGTTATGAAATTTCAATAATTTTGGGATTATCACTAAACTTTCCAAAGTATGTTAGTGAGACATCCGAATTGCTCTCTAAACTTTACAACGGGATAAATACTTTGACTTTGACACTAATTGTTTATTTTATTCGTGTAAAAACACAGTTTTGCACAATAATAACAATGTGACACACCAAAATTTCCACAGCATTTCCATTAATTTATTCATATGAACACTTAAGTTAGTTTACCTTTTTCTTGTATCTTGTCAGCCTTTCATTAAATTATATTTCGTCGTTTGATAATGACACAAAGTCTGGGTTGAAACTATGGTCACGTTTATACGTATTTAATCAAGTGAGTGATAGAAAACAAATTAGGTTGTTTGAGTTTGATCATCACGATTGACTACCACCATCGAATTTTTAATAATTCTAGGTTTGATTTCACATCTAACGAGTGATTGACAAGAGAGGTCCCCCTGTCACTGTCTGGCAACGCCCTTGATATTTATTATGTTTGTTAAGTTGGATACCTACGTCAATATTAACTTGAAACTTTTGTTGACGATGATATGTGCGTATTAGACCGCGCCCTGGTGACAGAAAAAACTGGACATTTTTTTCAAGGCTGCCTTTGATAGGAGACATATTTACAGCCGCAAGTCGTAGATAAGTATACTTTAGAATCATCGAAACCTACAAACTCATATTTAAAAAATGACTTTATTTTGCATTTAAATTGCGTACAATGACACCTCGAAGAGAGTATTCAATATCTCTGACAGGTGAAGTAACCTGAAAATTTTATCGTGACATACTGTCCTAGGAGTTAAGGGAGAACAGCAATTAGAAGGAACGGCTCCAGATTCGGAACCTCTGTGTGCTAATTCTCTCGAAAATCCTGGATGTCGGTCTTACATCTCGCGTTTTCAAATTTAACGAAATGTATCAAATACATAAAGAAGTGTTCAAGAAGACATTCAATTGTGGGAAGCGCAACTGATGAAGGTTCCCTGACCAGATACAATATATGTTATATATAATATACAGTGTGTCCGGTTATCGACTAGCGATAATCTAAATACATGTAAAGCAACTATTTTAATACACAAATACACTATATACTAGGGCTCAATACCCCACCCCGACATATGGCAGCCATTTTGTTTTTTTGATGACCCATTCTCTACGTGTGAACAAAAACCTTTATATCTCTTAAAGTTTTGGTTTTACTGAGATAAAAATATGCTTATTCGACGGACAATAAAACTGTCTATCAACAAAATTTCAAAACAAAGTGTTAACGTTTTCTTAACTTTTGAAAAAAAAGGTGGAATGCAAAAAAAGGGTCAAAAAATTATGCAAATCAACAAATTATTGCAAATCAATCCAAAAGTAGTCCCGATTACCTCTCATTTTTTTCACTAAATCGAAGGTTTTTGAGTTAAGCTACAATACAACATTAAATTCACAACTGTATGTTTATTACTTTAGGAGTTATTGTTGTTTGAACATAGCGTATGCGCAAGCACAAAAGACCTTTATTAAGTGACATCTGACATTAGCTGCGTGCTGTCCGAGAAAAGGCTAGCAATTCTATTCGCGACTAGCAGGAGTAAGCGAAATGAAACATATTGACTCTACCTGCAAAGAACTTACAGGATAAAGACTTGTTACGTTAGTTGTACCTTGCCCTGCCTTGTGATCCCTACTTTTACTTACCGTCCGTGCTGTTTACGTTCTGTATTAGTGGTTATCTTGTGATATGAATATGGCAAATCGTCAATATTCAACGCAACATATTGCTGACATACACTTCGTTTATGGTTTCAGCAAGTAATAAGACTTTAATGTGGTTTTAATGTTTACCCACCTGTTTAAAGTCCCGACAAAGGTCTTTTGTGCTTGCGCATACGCTATGTTCAAACAATAATAACTCCTAAAGTAATAAACATACCGTTGTGAATTTAATGTTGTATTCTAGCTTAACTCAAAAACTTTCGACTTAGTGAAAAAAAAATAAAGGTTATCGGGACTACTTTTGCATTGATTTGCAATAATTTGTTGATTTGCATAATTTTTTTACCCTTTTTTGGCATTTTATCTTTTTTTCAAAAGTTAAGAAAACGTTAACACTTTGTTTTGAAATGTTGTTGATAGACAGTTTTATTGTCCGTGGAATTTTTATCTCAGTAAGACCAAAACTTTAAGAATTATGAACGTTTTTGTTCACACCTAGAGAATAGGTTATCAAAAAAAAAACAAAATGGCTGCCATATGGCGGGGTGGGGTATTGAGCCCTAGTATATAGTGTAATTGTGTATTAAAATAGTTACTTTACATGTATTTAGATTATCGCTAGTTCATAACCGGACACACTGTATAATATATATTGTCTTGCGTCCAAAGGAATGACACCTCGAAGAGAGTATTCAATATCTCTGACAGGTGAAGTGACCTGAAAATTTTATCGTGACATTCTGTCCTAGGAGTTAAGGGAGAACAGCAATTACACGGAACGGTTCCAGATTCGGAACCTCTGTGTGCTAATTCTCTCGAAAATCCTAGATGTCGGTCTTACATCTCGCGTCTTCAAATTGAACGTTTTATAGTCTGCCATTTATTAAAATACAAGGCAGGATGATATACGGAGCAAGCATATGGGGACAAGCAGCGGACACACACACCAAGAAATTAGAAAGGATTCAGCACAACGCCCTGAGAAGAATGACGGACGCACCATGGTACATGAGAAACGAGCAGCTAAGAAGAGATCTAGGGATACGCACTATAAAAGGGGAAATAATAAGGAGGACTAAGAAAGAAATAGCAAGAATGGAAAACCACAGGAACCCACTACTACGAGAGGCCACAAACTACGACGAAAGCAAGAAACACAGGACGAAGAGACCCAGGATGGCGCTACTGCAGACAGAAGAGGAAGTAACAGGTAACTTGAATATCTTAGGGAATGAAATATCTTAGTGAATAAAATATCTTAAGGAATAGCGTAGGGAAAATATTGTAACAGCGTAGGGAAAAGTATATGAAACATGGAAAACAAATTAGGGAAATAGGTATAAAAATATGGACTAGGAGTAAGAAATTTGTAAAAATTTAACTCTGACAATAAAGACATGAAACTGAAAAAAAAAGGCAGGATTGTGTGATTCATAAAATCTCATTGGCAGACGATTTTCTCGAGTATAGGAGTACAATAATATTAGTTTGCCATAACAGTCGTGGAACTAAAACCAATTTTATGAGGTCTGCCAATGACATTGTAGTCTATCCTTAGCCTAAAAGTGACGAAATATCACAAGGCAGTCGATTTCTAGTGATATAAACATTACTAACGTATTTGTCAATTAGCATTTTTGTTACAATAACTCGAAACAATTTTTTCAAGTCTGCCTCTTGAATAATTATCAACTTTGACAAATACGTTAGTAATGTTTATATCACTGCAAAGTGACTGCCTTGTGATGCTTCGTCAATTTTAGGCTAAGGATAAACTACAATGTCCTTGGCAGACTTGAAAAAAATGGTTTTAGTTACACGACTTTTACTGCAAACTAATTATTATATTTCACCCTTGTACTCGATTAAATCGTCTGCCAATGAGATTTTATGAATCACACAATCCTGCCTTGTATTTCAATAAATGGCAGACTATACAACATTGTTCTGAGAAGCCATTTTTAAATGCAAAATAAACTTGTTGTTCCAATATGAGTTTGTAGGTTTCGATGATTCTAAATTTTACTTATCTACGACTTTTCGGCTGTAAATATGTCTCCTATCAAAGGCAGCCTTGAAAAAATTGTCCAGTTTTTTCTGTCACCTGCGCCCGGTCTATATACCATGCAGGCAATAAAAATAATAAAATGTGTATAATTAGTTGCCACCAGTCGTTGAAGGTACATAGCATACTACAGTATTAAATCAGATGTCTTATAATAAAAAAATATATAAAACCAGATATTCAATTTTGAAGTCGGCTATTAAACACGGATTTTTTTAAAGTCTACTGTACATATATGTTGTTAAAACCCAAGAACCTAAATCCGAAGGCACAAAGTCACAAACACAAAGGTTAGTGTCAACAAACACAACACCAAACATTATCACAACGGCTCAAGAGTGTTTGATTGTCAAGTATTATAGTTAAACACAAATGGCATCTGTTTTTCTGTACACATGTTTACCTCTTGAGCTACTCGAGCGGCATCTGCTAACGACATTCCGAACAGAATGGAGTTTGCACCACGAATAATGTTCAGGCAACTCCGTTTTTTTGCTACGATATTCGGACTGGCAGAACAAGCCATCTTGTACTTGTTCTCCTGGGGACTCCAAATCGGTTAAAATCTAGTTTTCCCAGCAAAGAATAAAAAACACAACCGCCGGTCTTGGTAAATTTAAAGATTAAAAATTAAAAAAGGACATTTCAA
The DNA here is from genome assembly GCA_034190945.1 of Octodonta nipae. Lineage (NCBI taxonomy): Eukaryota > Metazoa > Arthropoda > Insecta > Coleoptera > Chrysomelidae > Octodonta > Octodonta nipae. The sequence goes on from CM067220.1 coordinate 133,775,659, forward strand.
ATTCATTCCTTAAGCATAATTTTTGCACAAATTTCAAATGTGAAACTAATATCGTGCTTTTTCACATTTAACTTCTGTTTTCTTTGAAAGCCTGAACAATATACAGGGTATTCCATCTCAACATAGACAGACCATTTCAGATGGTTACGTTATTATGTAATATATTCCAAATGTAATAATTATCTCAACAATCATAAAAAAAACAAGTTAATAAATTTTAAATAATTACGACTCTTATGAAAAGCACTTAACGGTTTTAAAGCTGAATAAAGCTTTTGTTGTTATTTTATTACTAAATGTATTGTTTTTTTTATTTAAAAGAGGTCAAAGACGATAACTTTAGAAAAAGTTATTATTATAGAGAAACATGTTAGTAATCAAGAAAAAAGTTGAATGGAAGATGGAAGAGCAACATTAGTTAGTATTTATCAATTTCTTACGTTTGAAGGCCTAAAAATGGTTGTAAATTCATTAAATATTGGTAAAAAAACTATTTTTTCAGAGTCGGTTCTTTTTTTCTCCCTAATTTTTGCGATTCACTCAAAAAAAATTGAAAAACAACAATTTATTCCAAAAACTGCACTTTGATCGCTCCTACTAACGACCCAGTGCAAGTTACGAAAAAAAAATACTAAAGCAATTTTAAAGAGCGTGGAATTTCCCGATTCACAAAATGTTAAAAGGCGTCTGAGCATTAGGAATTTGAAAAAAAAAACTTTTTTTACGTGCATTTTAAAAGAGAAAACTTCATATTTAAGTTGCAAGTACTTAAAATTAAAATTAAGAGCTCAATCTTGGTGAGAATTTTTGTTTCTATGGGTAGATTAAAATTTTGCTTGAGCACCGAGAAAAAAATTTTTTTTGCGGAAATGAATCCCCCTAGTATACACATTGCAAGAACGTGTTGAGCTGGTAAGTCTTTATTACCAAAATCAATATTGTGCTCGATCTGCTGCAAGGGTTTTTAACCAAAACCATCCCGAACGTAACGTTTGTCATAAATACGTATTGGAGTTGATTTTAAGATTTGTTGAGACGGGCTCAGTAATGAATAAAAAAAGAGGGCCCCTTTGGAATTGTAAATGATGAAGGGGTAGCTATGGCTACATTGAGCCATGTCCAATTTATACCAAACTCGCAGTCTGTCCAGCAAATCTCTGCAGCTTCCGGTATTAGCAAAACTAATGTTTTTAGATTTTTGCATAAGTACAAATTCCATCCGTATTGAATTAGGTTGATTGGGATCGAAGGCAACAGTTTTGCGAAATTATGATCCAGCGTATGATCAAAAACCCGAATTTCTTGTACAATGTTTGCTTTTCGTATGAGTGCACTATTTCACTTCATGGGGAGGTTAACCGACATAACTGTAGAATTTGGAGCGATACAAATCCTCATTTATTTCGAGAAGCTCATAGTCAACATCCGGTAAAACTAAACGTTTGGGCAGCGATTTTGGGAAATCATCTAATTGGACCCCTGTTTATTCCTGGTAATTTAAATGATGAAATTTATCACAATATATTGGAAAATGAAATTAATGCATTGATAATAGAAAAATTAGAAAATGATCCTCTACTACATGAAGAGCAATTGCATTTCCAACAAGATGGAGCTCCTCCTCACTACGCCGCACCAGTTCGTCAATATCTCGATTTGGAATACCCTGGTCGCTGGATTGGAAGAAGAGGTCCTATAGAATGGCCTGTCCGATCACCTGATCTGAACCCTTTGGATTTTATTAGAATCGCCAAAATCTGAGTATTGTCTGTTGAACATTTGTGGCGATAGAATTTAATCAAGGTAAAATTAACACTTATATGTAAGTAAATATTAGAAATAATGGGGCACCAATCATTAAAAATATCATGTATTAATCTCAGCAAATGAATAATAAAAGGAAAACATTATTTACAGTCATATTAAAATGAAGAATAAGACTAGGAATCCTAAAATATTCAATCAATCCAAGTCTGTAGGCTCTCACAGCCGGTGTCAATGGATAAACTATGGTTTTTCAGAAAATGTAGTTTAATTAAAACATTTTGTATTCGAAATCTTAACTCAGATCAATTCAAAAATAATTGTGTACGTACAAACAATTGATAGAACTTTGATTGCTCGTTCTTTTTTTTGTATGGTAACAATTACATATAATTTCTACATTGTACTATTGTATGTTTAGTTTAGTTTAGTTTAGTTTATTTATTGGTAAAGTATTACAACTGTGTGTTTTTACAAGTCAAAGGTACACAAGCATGAAATGTATTAAATATGTATACAAAAGACTATATAAAATGTTATTAAAATAGTAAGAAAATAAAAAGTCCTATTTACTAATATATAGACAACAATGTACATTATAGAGGCAAACACATTAAAAATTTCTACATTGAAATCACTTCCTAAGTACTCCACAAAAGAATAAAAGCCGTGTTTTAAAAGAAAATTTTTTACTCTTGTTTTAAAATGATGTATGTTTAAATTTTTTATTTCTGCTGGCAGTGCATTGAAAAATTTAATTCCATAATAGTCAGTACCCATTCTCGTTCGTTGCAATCTGTGGTAGCTGAGAACTAATTCTCCTCCTTTACTTGTTGAATGGGAGTGAATATCGTTGTGTTCTGTAGCTGTTTAGGTTCTGTTTCATATAGACAAGACACTGAAGGATAAAAGTGCAAGGTAGGGTAAGTAGTTTTAGCCCCACAAAGCTATCTCTACAACACTCGCGGTATTTTAAGCCTGCAATAATTCTAACACAACGGCGTTGTAACTTAAACATTTGAGCAGAGCACGGTGAATGCCCCCAATTTAAAATCGCGTAGGACATATTGGAGCTAAAGTATCCATGATACGCTGTCAGTAAGGTGCCCCTAGATACATTTTTTGACAGACTCCTTATAAGGAAAGTTATTTTACATAATTTGGAGCTAAGGAAATCAACATGGGCTTCCCAGGTCAACCCAGGATCAAGGTAGACCCCTAAGAACTTCACTGGTCCATCACTCTCTAGAGTCGATGGTGAAGATTGTAATGTAAAATTGATGTTCTGGGTCTTACTAATGTTGAGACTAAGCCTATTGTCTAAAAACCAATTCTCTATTTCACGCTGTTTCATTTGAGTCCACTGTAATATTGGGTCTGAAGGTTGATAGCGCAGCAATGTTGTGGTATCATCAGCAAACAGGATTATCAGGTGATTCAATAGATTGTTAAAGTTTGGCAAGTCATTTATGTATATGAGAAATTAATGGAAGTCAATGGAAGACACTGAACATTTGCTTTAGAGGCATTGTATTGTACTGTAAATTCGTTTTTATATATATATATATACTCTTTTATTATTAAATGTACAGAAATTGCAATAAAAAATTATATTACGACGGTATAGTCGGTAAAACGGACTTTCAAACGACAACATCTATTTTACATATTTCAAATCTCAAGGTCATTGTATCGGCCTGTTTATGATGAATGCGCGCAAGCGCTAATTCACCTCAAAAAATTTCCCCTTCGAAACAAAAATCGACCTGTTTTTTCTTATTGCAATAGTTTTGAAAATAACCGAGATATTCAAGGTGGCTCGTTTCAGATGGAATACCCTGTATAACAATAGCTTTTTACACTTAAAATTCAGATTATATTTATTATACACTTACAAATAGTAGAAAATTTACCTATAAAATGTTTTTATTTTGTTAAAATTTTGTTTTACCAAGACCTTTAACCTCGCGATCCGATATCCTATTTATTTTCTCGTAGATTTTTATTCACTGTCCAAATTAAAGTAACAAAATCTATTAGAATATAAAAGGAAATTTAAAATAAATGTGTTAAAAAAGTTAGCAAAGAATAAGCCAAAATGGATTAAGCAAAGCAGAAGAAAGCACAGAAATCATAAAGTATATTCACAAAAAGTAACATGCAGCAAAGCTAAAAGTAAAACCAAAAGATATGCAAATAAAAGATCAAAAATGTTTGTCAAATGAAAACTGAAGAATTTCCAAAATTAAATTCGAATAAAAATATTTTTTTAACATAACAATAAAGTGTTGACATTTGACAATAAACTGATAATTCCTCCATATATTTGTAAATATAACAATTAATACTGTTACATATGTGTTATTAAAAGAGCATATAGACATCTCATTTCCTGAAAGCTACAAAATTAAAAACTTGATATGCCATCAGAGTCTATAGAATCAATTTATAATCGTATTGCAAAACTGAGAAACAGAATTGTCATTTTAAATAAATTAATTTTATCTAATTTTAATCTTTATCAATAACATTTTACACTTTCTTTACTTTCCATATATTACACCAAACATCATCTATTTGGGAAAATATTGTCAAGATATCTCGCACTGTTCGCGAATACTGCGGGGGCGCTCCATCCTATTGAAACCATACCGAATCTGCCAGTATATTGGGGTTTTCACCATTCGGGTAAAATTCTGTTATACAGTACCCAGAGTTCCGGCTCATACGTTAAGTTTCTTAGAAAACTGTGTATGACTTTCCATAATCCAATGTGGGTTTTCTGATGCCCAATATCGAAAATTATGCCCGTTTACTGAACCATTTAAACAAAATGTTGCCTCGTCGGAAAAAACTATCTTACTTGAAAAGTGCGGGTTAGCATTGCATCTACCCATCATTATTTCGCAAAATTCTACTCTCCAGTCAAAATCATCTTCAGTAAGTTCCTGAACTAAATGAACTTGGTATGGGTGTCATTTATTTCTATGCAAGCATTTTAGAACAGAATATTTACTTATTGACTGTTTTGCGGCTATTTATCTAGTGGATTTGTGAGGATTTTCTTGTAAATCGAGCAAAACATTTAATTGTGTATCTACTGGAAGATGTTTGGTTTTGTAATTGTCTCTTACGTGGCCAAATTCTAGAAACTTTTTTTTCTATTTTACTAAATACCGATCGTGTAATAGGCCGCTCCGGGTACTTCATATTAAACAATTCGCAAACTTCTGCTTGTGTTCGAGTTCTGTCGCCATATCCTACCATCGTCAAAATTTCTATTCACTGCTTTTCAATTAAACGCGCCATACTTTGAAACTTTGCAACTGCACTTGACAACTACTTATTTGAAGTAAAATTATAGTAGTTTCTATGGAAATAAAAAAGTGTTAAAAACTCCAGCATTAAAAAAAGGGTTTCCATTCATGCGACTAAAATACCGCCAACAATCATAAAAACCAGACGTAAGTAAATAAATAGGTTCAAACCAACAAACACCTTATTATTACCATTGTTTTCCCAACTTTAGACTTTAGAAAGAAATTTATTTTTTTAATAACTGTTAATTTTCGGTATAGGACATTGTACATGAAAAATACTTAGAATTAAATGCAGAATTAAAAAAAAAACAAATGTTTTCATTTGAAAAAATGAAGTTGATGGTCGCAAACAACACCTGAATTTTAAATGAATTTGTTCCAACCCATGCGTCCTCACTGTATAACAAAGTCTAGACTTTCAACAATATGTAGTCACTGACAAAGAAATCACAACACACACAATGAGATGTTTAAATTTAATATTCTTTTGGTAAAACATAACGAGTAAATGAATAAAAGATGAATAAAAAATACCATGACTTTAAAAAATATATATTAAGTTTGTTAATAATGTGTTTGTCCACAGCGGTTATTGAGGAATACTATCCCAACGTACCTGTATTTCATGTCTTAGAACCTTCAAAGTATGTGGGGGCTGGGATAAATTTCCAACCCTTCTACCCAATATATGCCAAACATGTTCTATGGGCGAAAGATCTGGGGATCTGGGCAGTCATGGCATGGCACATGGGTCTCTCCAAGAAAGATTTAACTAATTCGAGCAACATGAGGCTGAGCATATTATATTTTCGATTCATATAGGAATCAGTTGTCACATTTTTTTATAAGACATTGTTAACATATATGAACTTATTAAACACTTTAATTACAAATTTTACATTTCCTTATAATTATCATGTTGAACATTTTGATTTCACAATTTCTTATAACATCCATTGAGAATGGTGTCGGACCTGGAATCTGAAATTTTTTGATTCCTTGGAATATAGTGACTTTCTGCAAAAGTAATGTGATTATTTGCAAGAAATCCATCCACGGATGATCACTAAACCACTCTTAGATATAGATTTACTGGAAATGTTCTGTTTTTAAGTTGTTGTTGTTTTTTTTGAAAATAGTGTATTAAGCAAGATTGGTCACACAATTTTGGAATAAAGTGTATGTCTTAGAAAACAAAAACATTTTCATAAAGAAACAGCTTGTTCCTGAAGAACAAAGTAAATAATAAATTATTAAATACACTATCTTTATAAATTAATGGAGGAACTATCATTATCATTACATTCATCAAGACTACTATATCTTTGTAATAAAATCTGGACAGCTCTGCATAAATACCTGGGTTTTCAATTGATCTTTCAACCAAGTCAGATAAAAATGCAAATCAGACCTCTCCATTGGTGTCTGAGACCAACAAGCAATTTTCGCAATAATTCTCGAAGTCATGTTAGTTATAAAACCATCTTGACGATTCAACAAATTCAAAAATGGTCCCCAAACAGACTCCTTTTTCCTGTTTGCATACTCATGGAAGATCTCCACACGACTTCTATCTTCTTGCAACATATCATCAACCAAAACCAGGATGTACTGCAAGGTTGAATCTTTAGAAACATGTCCTAATAAGTTCAAAAATGTCTGGGCACATTGGTTGCGATCCTTCTGGAGAAGAGCCTCTCGTTTAGCACTGTCAGGAACATCAAATGCCACTATGAAGTTGTAATCTTCCTCAGAAATCATCTGTGATCTAAAAAATACAAGTTGGCGGCCTTCAGCTAAGACATCAGGTAAGAATACTCACTGAAAATAGGACTGCCAATTAATCTTCTGATTTCTTATGTCAGTTGCCCTTTGCTGCAACACACTGGTTGCTGCCAGCATATCTGAAATGGCCAACATCTTCGTATTAGAGCCTGAATTCTTTTCGAGAAAATTTTGTTAAAAACGTATTTTTGTTTTATGTAAATATCCAAAAATAGGAATTGAACATTTTTGTGGTCACTGGTTAATTGGTTGGACAAATAAATGTCACGTGAATGTATACACGCCTAAAAATTGCTTCAAAATTTTCATGTTTTTTTTACTGGGTTTTGAATTAAAAGTTGTTTGAATGATCAAGAAAATACGTTGACGAGGAAGTGAATTAAAATATATAAAATTGGGATTTTATTATTATGAAGGTAAGTTACTTACCAATTTTGTCATCGTCTAGTGATGTTATGATTTCTTTTATTTTAGGATTCGCAGAAGCACTTAAATTGGTCGACATTTTGGATTAAAAAACTTGTTTTCCACCAAAGAATTGGGTTTTACAAATTTTGATCGGTCACTTATTGAATTCACAAGACCCAGCTGACTTTTGTCTTGTGATTATTAAAAACTGACAAGAATTGTCAAATTGTAGGTTATCCAACATTGCAATCCCAAGTTTCACTGATAAGTGAAGGCAACACTGTTGTAGCGGGAAATTTAAAATGGATTTGGTAGAACCAAGATCAAAGAAGTGTAGACTTCAACCAAACTTACCATTACCAATTATTTTAAAAAAGGACAATACAATTCTCAAAATCAAAGGTATATACAACGAATTTTCCGTAATCATAGAAAACCAAGAGGACATGAAAAATATTATTTCAATGGGTTATTTTGGCAAGTCAAATTTATCCAGAAGTTACCCTCAATTTGCACAGTATGGCAAAGATGAAATTATCAGGCAGCGACAATATGATAGACGAAAAGTGTGGGCAGAATCCTTACCAACAACAGAAAGTAAAAAAATTATTGTTGTGCCTGATTCTGATGAAGAACAAGAAAATTATTTTACAAATTTAAAACCAGTTTATCAGATTGATCATTCTGGTACAAAAGAGACAGTTTGGTTATGCCCTGAAGAGGCTTTTTTCTTAAGTGAAACAGTAAAATGTCTGGATATCAGTTATGACAATGAAATTCTTTCTTCTGACAAATGCTGGACCATCTTCTCAGAAGGCAATGATTATTTTCAATTCAATTATGTGGTTTTGTACTATTTCAGAGCCAAAAATTGGGTAGTCAAACCAGGGATCAAATTTGGTGGTGATTATTGTACATACACTGCCCCGAAATCAGTATACAATAATAATGTAAGTTCTTTTTTAGTACTTTATCAACAAGGACCTCCTTTTTATCATGCATCATATGTTGTAATCATTGATATTTTAAATCACCATTTGGAAAGAGTTGAAAAATTATCAAGAAGATTGTTAGACAACTTGTCTCTCCATGGTTTAAATAGATTATGTGAAACAGCTGGAAAGGAACTACTAATATTGCAAATTATATTACCAGAAAACATTGATGACAATTTTAAATTTTCCTATAAAGATATTGCACAGTTTCAAGTGAAAGAAGTACTTTTTAGAAGATGGATATCAAATCAAGAAAACAATTAACATCTATTTTATTAATATCTATTTTATTAATCTACCTAATGTATACAAATAAACAAAAAATTAAATGTTATTTGCTATTCTTGCTTCTCTTTGCTTTTTGCCGATGCCTGTTCTTCGATATTCCGATCTTTCTGCCAAATATTGTTCAGTGCACTCTTGTCTAAATGCTTCATCATGATACCACTTTGTTAGACATTCTTTTAGTTTGGTATTTTCTTCCCGACATCTAAAAACCATTGAAAAACCTGAGTCAATGCAACACTTGTTAAAAGCGTCGACTTCTTCTACACATTTTTCCCCTCTAGCTCTATCACGCATTTTCTTCGTAATAAGAACATCCTTTTCGACTTTTCGTAAACTTTTGTCATCTGGGTCTCCTGAAATAAAGGGCTCTACATGCAATGATTTTTTAATATATTCATGAATATACCTAAGCCATGAGGGCCCCCGAAATGTCGTTCATGAAATGATTTATCAATAATAGGCATAACTAATTAAAAATGTTTTTTTCTATAATTATTTCAATGTTTTTATTTTAAACCAAAAGAGGTTATCTTTGAGCACAGGACAACATTTGGAAATTGTGTTCTATGATTCTGTTCTTTGAGTGGCGTCACAGAGAATTTGGTTTGAGAAATACGACTGTCCGCAAAAATTATTTTAAAATTTATCTATAAAATACAATGTTTGGTTATAATTATGGTACTATAAAACCGTATTGTTATATAATATATTTGTCTATAAATGTACCTATCTCAACCAACCCACAGCAATCAAAAGGATTAATTTGCGGACCAAAATATTTCTGAAACCAACTACCGATTAAGTTCAAAGTACCCCATTGACCAAAATAATATCGTTCCCTGTTTTCCAATTAACGCACAATTGAGCACAGTGCGGCACAGTGCTAGCACTGAGTGTTCCAATTACAGCACTAGCTCGCACAAATGAGCACAAGAAATAACTGTGCCTTTGAGATGTTTTATGTAGGTTTACTAAGTAAACATAAAACTTTATCATAAAACATGAAGTATGTTCCAAATAACGCCCGAAAATTACCGTACAGGGCGACACAAAAACACTTGGAGTTCTAATAATTGGAAAACAGCCATCACTGAATTATTCTGTAAATAATTTACGTACACATAAACGTCAATTGATAACTTATGAGTAATACACTTTTAACCTTATGGTGATCAGTGTACTATACCGGTTGGTTTTAAAACAACCATATTCCAATTAACGTGCTAAAAATTGCCGCACTGTGCGGCACAAAATCACTTGTGCTCTGCTAACTGGAAAACAGCCGTTGAAAGCAAAACATGCATAAATTGAATTATTCCAATTTTCTTTCAACTTAGAGCTTATATATGCTCTAAGATTATGAAACAGGTTATGTTGTAACGTAGAACAAAATAAATATTTACGTTCCAAACATATTCTTTGATTTGTCATTTTATATGACATGAGTTGCACTTTTAGGTTTTGACAGTTTGACACCGTATTTTGCTGAGAAAGTCTGAAACAAAAGTGTTAGTTTGTATTCACATTTTTTAACTAAAATTATTTACAGGTAAGAGTGCCCTAATGGTTATCGCTAAAATTTGAACCTTAATTTCAATACTTTCAGTCAAAATGGATCGACTCTTACGACTGGGAGGTGGAATGCCAGGCTTAAGCCAAGCACCACCACCATCAGATGCACCGGTGGTAGATACTGCTGAACAAGTCTACATATCTTCCCTAGCTCTCTTAAAAATGCTCAAGCACGGTCGTGCTGGAGTACCTATGGAAGTTATGGGTCTCATGTTAGGTTAGTACTTAATAAAACTATTTCATAGCAGAGATCTGAAAAGTGTTTGATTTTCAGGTGAATTTGTGGATGATTATACGGTTAGAGTTATTGATGTTTTTGCTATGCCACAAACAGGAACAGGTGTTAGTGTTGAAGCTGTGGACCCAGTGTTTCAAGCAAAAATGTTGGACATGCTTCGACAAACAGGTAGACCTGAAATGGTTGTAGGTTGGTACCATTCTCATCCCGGTTTTGGGTGTTGGTTGTCTGGTGTCGACATAAATACTCAACAGAGTTTTGAAGCCTTATCAGAAAGGGCAGTAGCTGTAGTGGTGGATCCAATACAGTCTGTCAAAGGCAAAGTTGTTATAGATGCATTTAGGTAAGAAATGAATTTAATGTTTATTTGAGATTTCAAATTGAGTGTTTGTCATTTCTGTTTTAATCTTTTGCAAAATTGGATTGAGGACAATCATCTGAGATGGTGAAAACTGTATTTACACTTTGTTTTTTGCTTTTTTTTTTCTTTTATGTAGTTTATGTATTGTTGATGAGGGGCTGCCAATGAAGATTTCTATTATTTGCAAAGACTCAATTTATCAGAAACAACATTTCATTTCAAGTGTAATCTCATAAATATTTATAAACTGCCATCAAATGACAAAAATGTCTAATGAAAATAATTGACAAAAACAAAAACTCTAAATGTCACATGTGAAAAAAATATATAAAAAAATATACAACAAGTAAAAAGGTCAAAATATTAAGAAAGAAAAAATTTAAATGACAAAAATGTCAAATTAAGTTACATCAAAAACTTCAAAACAATTTGATGTTTTAAAGCTTTTACAGAAATCTAAAAAATGTAGGATATATGACAAATGTCAAATGACGAAATTGTTGCAAGTCATCAAATGTGTCATAAATGGCTAAATTATCAAAATGTAAAAAAAATATCAAAAATGTATAAATTGGCAATAAATGTCAAAAAAGTCAAATGTCAAAACAGAAATTTATCTAAAACCTTAAATAATATTAAAAATAGTAGAAATAAAAATCTCAAAACCATTTAAAATGGAAAAAATGTCAAAGTAACTTTAGTCCAGGCAATGAATGCAAAAAACTTCTTCCTAAAAATTTGAATTTAATTTCTACTTACTACTCAAAGTTGACCCTGTCCCTGGGCACAGGATCAACTTTGAAGTAGAGGGTACCCCTTCTTAGGGGTGAAAAAAATATAAAAAAGTTGTGGTAATGAATAAATTAACTAATTTTAAGCAATTTTTGTTCTATAAAGTTTTTTCTCAAAGTCGATTCTTTTTAAGTTAATGGCAAGTGAAAGTTTTGATTTTTCAAACAAAAAAACATGTTTTCATATGATTTTTCCTAGATAACTTTAAAAATATGCACTTTAAGAAAAATATCATTTGGATCAAAAATGTAGCTTATAAAAGAATAGAAAAAAATTGTTGGGTTTGTGGTTTCTGTAGAACCAATACAAACGAAGTTATAGCTTTTTGAAATTTTGTTTTTATTTGTCAAAATAAAAATTGAAAGGTTTATCATAAAAATAACTGAAAAACATTGCATTTTTTGGGAAAGGTTTACAAACACTTTTAAACTGCTTAAAAATCCTTTAATTTGTTTTTTATAATAGTCTGTAGCATGAAAATTAAGCAGGTTATGACATAAATAAGATTGTTTTTTTGACTAAAAAGATGTACAAATTACCCCCTAAATACCTCCCTATATGAAATTAATTGCTACCACTTCACAAATCACCCATTTGTAGGTTTTTATAAGCTAAAAGCTCATGTAAATTAAAAATGTATTTAACCCTTATTTTTGAAAGGGCTTGAACTGAAAGGGTGGCCTAACAGTACCATTTACAAACATGTACAAACTTTAAACAGTCATATGTAACTAAATTTTTTTCCTACAAAAAAACATAAATTAAAAAAAAATAAAACCTACAATTTTGTATTCTACAAAATTTTTCCTATCTAGTTTTCAAGATATTTTGAAAAAAAGACAATGTTTTGCAAAATTACAAAAATACAATATTCTTTTCAGGGTAAGACTTTTTCAAAACTATTTACTTTAAACTGGTCAAACTCTCTGAGGCTCTTTGAAATAAGTAAGTTAAGTGATTTGTGAAGTGGTAGCAATTAATTTTATCTGGGGTGGTATTTAGAGGGTAATTGTCAAAAAAAAAAAACCTTATTTATATCATAACTTACTTAATTTTCATGCTAAAGACTTTTATACAAAAACCTAATAAAAGGATTTTATAAGCACTTTAAAAAAGTATTTATAAACTTTTCCTGAAAAAAAAGCATTGTTTTTCAGTTATTTCATGATAAACCTTTCAATTTTTGTTTTGACAAATAAAAACAAATTTTCAACAAGGTATAACTGTGTTTGCATTGGCTCTACAGAAACCTCAAGCCTTTTTTTTTGTTTTCTAATGAGCTACATTTTTGATCCAAATGATTCAAGTGCATATTTTTAAAGTTACTAGTGGTCACCCAGTGGTCGAAATTCAACCCTTTTTCATGAAATTGTAAAAAGTATATTTTTATAAGAAACAGAGTTATGGAGAAATCGGAGAAGTAAATGTAATAATCAAATTATTCTCTCATATTGACAAATCTATTGCAATAAAAAAAATGTAATCAAATATTGGTATAAAAAATTATTTTGACAAATGAATGACCCCCCCAAATTTTTGACTGGAACTGCTCCTGGCAAAATATTCAATATAATAATTAGAAAATTGTTCTTTACAACCTAAAAGTTTTCGTTATTTGCTGTTTCAATCAAGTTCAGGAATATTAAAGAAATGAGGGGACCAATAACCCTAAGAGAATTAAATATTTAATACATTCTCTATTGTCTGCTGTGCAATTTTTTACACAACACCTTCGGAAGGTTGTGATAATAATATATTAGTCAAATAATTAAATTCACATTGAAAACAAAATATTTAATATGAAAGTTACTGCAACGCGTCCGAAAAATCAATAGTGATCAACTACATTGATTATTTTACCACTAAACACTAACAACGTTTGTATGCCACTTCCAGAAGCACATGCTCTAAGAATATAACAGTATCTAACGATCGCTCCCTCCATATATAATTACTCAATGTTTTGAGTTTTGACCGTCTGGCGGCGGCAGCACTGTCATTTGTTTGGTGTTGACAGTATGGACGTAAATAATGAATTTTTATTATATTTTATTTAATGAATCAACCAAAATTATAAATTAATATTAGCATTCTACACCGAAGGTCGACAGTAGCTACTTAACAAAACAAAAATGAAGATAATTGGTTGAGAGACAGGGGAGAAAATGTTACCTAATCGTTTTGCCTATTTATATATAGCTTTACGAAAAACCGTATGAAAACATGTTTTTTGTTTGAAAAATCGATAATTTCACTTGAGATTAACTCGAAAAGAATTGACTTTCAGAAAGAACTTTATGGAACAAAAATTGCTTACAATTAATTAATTTATTCATTCCCAACTTTTTTTCATATATTTTTCACCCCCCGAGAAGGGGTAGCAGATTTTTGTCCGAGAATTTAAGCTAAATCTTACTTTACAGATTAATTAACACAAACATGATGGTCCTGGGGCAAGAACCTCGTCAAACTACCTCAAATTTGGGTCACCTACAAAAACCCTCAGTTCAAGCCTTGATCCACGGTTTGAACCGTCACTATTACTCCATCAGCATCAACTACCGCAAGAACGAACTAGAACAAAAAATGCTGTTGAATCTACACAAGAAATCCTGGATGGACGGGTTAACATTGGCAGACTATTCAGAAAATTGTAGCGTAAACGAAAAGACTGTCGCAGAGATGCTAGAATTGGCGAAAAATTACAACAAGGCTTTGGAAGAAGAGGAGAAAATGACACCAGAACAGTTGGCGATCAAGAACGTAGGCAAACAGGATCCCAAGAGACATCTGGAGGAGAAAGTCGACACGCTTATGACAAACAACATCGTTCAGTGTTTAGGGTCAATGTTGGACACTGTCGTGTTCAAATGATCGAGGGTTTCTGATCTGCGATTTCGGTTATATTGATTTCTTTTAATGTATAATCCTAACATAAGTTATAAGATATTTTTTCATAATAAATCAACGTTTACGCGCTATTTCTTTCGAGTTTAAGAATGAGAAAAAGTGATTTTTTATCTAAATAGAAATAGTTATTTATAACTAAAATAAAATAGCTGAAATAATTTTACAAGATTACAGTGTATTATGCAGAGATAGACTTGATACATCTTTTCATTTTTCAATAAGATATTTTTTGAAATAAATTGATTTTTTGTTTAGAGTTGTATTATTTCTAGAGAAATTTGAGAGGTAATGTGAATAAAAAATACCAAGGAGTTTAATTCTTTTGTATTAAGTTGTAGACCAATTCGCTTATGTCATCACGTCAATAACAGCTTATAGATGAGTATTGCTGAGATTTTAACACCAATCTCGTAGAAGTAAACAATTTAAATAACAAAAACACGCAAAAATGCGAATTTCTTTTGTTTTGTGCTTATATAATGAAAAGTAATGGAGGAATCGTAATGCTGTCTACAGGACAGCTGTAGAGAATAAGAAATCCTTCTTAATGAGTGTTTGTACATCTTGATTGGATCATTTTTTACCAAGTAAACTCAGAAAAACTGGTCGACAGTGTTTTTTTTTTCAAAAATTTAAAACTTTCTGGTGAGTAATACTGGAATGTTAGTCATCGTCAAAAAGATAGTTTATGATATTAAGTTTATATGGGCTCAAGATGGATATACTACTGAATAAGTAGTTTTTAAACAATTCGAATTTAAATAATTTAAAGAGGTATTTTGCACATCCCACCGTATTAACTAGGTTTCTCGCTATAATGCCGAGAAGTTGGTTTAAAATAATAGTAACCATTGCATTAAATGTACGAATATGCGACAGCCAGCCAGCGGTGCACTGACAGCAGCTTTCAAGGCATCTGGATGGATCTAGAATTTTCTTAAGGTGGGGGCACGAGATGAAAATTATGGTAAATTGTTCCCGACTTGACCATACAGTCTATGGCAGCACACACTGACCGTCCGGGCTGTTCCTAACCGGCTTTTTGCATTAGTTTGTAGAGATGTTCGTCCAGACCGAGGTATTTTAAATTATTTAGTAGAAGTTTTGGGACTACTCCTGTTGTTGACATAACAATTGGTACAGTTCGTGTCTTGTTCATGTCCCACTGTGCCTTTATTTGAAATTCCAAATCCCTCTATTTGGCTATTTTTTCAGCCTGCTTAATATTTATGTTATTGTTGTTAGAGATTGCTATGTTAATTAAGGTTGTTTTCCTAGAGATTTTATCTACTAAAACAATATCTGGTCTATTGTGAGCATTAGTCTGATCGGTCAGTATCGTGCGGTCCCAGTACAGTTTGTAGTTATTTTCTAAAATAGATTCTGGTTTGTATGTATAGTAGGGTGTTGTTACCGACTGTAATAGCTCAAATTTCAGCGCTAGTTCCTGGTGCAGTATTTTTGTCACAGCATTGTGTCGTTCTTTGTATTCAGTTGCAGCAAACGCTTGGCATCCTCCTGTAATATGCTGGATAGATTCAGATGTTTGGCAACCATATCTGCAGCTGTCATTGTTAATAGAATGGTTATCTATTCACACCCCTAAATGACAGCATCGACTCAATAAGGTAGTTTATTTATGGTATATTTTTTATGAAGTAAATTTCAAATGTGCCTGGACAATTTACCTGCTTTAATTTCTTTTCAGAGGATGTCAATGGTATACTAGTTTTAAGCCAAATATGATGAAATAGGCTATTATATGTAATAATTTATGTAAAGGTTTGGAACCAAATGACTGACATAGTATGTGTAATATATATTTTTATTTACAAACATCAAAGACAATTGTGTTACACTCTAAGTTTTTTAAATTTAAAATGACTGCTTCAAATGATTTTGTGAACTCTGGGATGCTTATAAGACGTACTTGCTGACCACTTTCTCCTAAAATGAACAAAAGTTAAATCAAAAATATAAAAAATGTAGTTAAAATAACTATGCTATGATTACAGACTTTGGATATTATCTTCCACTGGAAATAATGACTCTGGCATCTTCAATAAGATCTAAATACAAGAATCAATCTTACCTTTCACAATCCTTGTATCAAAATTGGGCTGGTTACCAGCAAAAAACACATGTGGACATTCATCAATAATGAATGGATCACTATCATAATAAGGATAACAGCCCAGAGTGTCAGGTGCAGTTGGAGCGAGATGACTCCATTGCAGACAATTTTCCATAACTTCTAAAGGATCTTCTATCTCTGAATAACAGATTACATCCCTTACAGGCTGTCCTGAAGTACCAATAATTTGCACACCATCTAAACAACAGTAATATGGATTAGTGACTAAATTCAGAGTATTGAAAACAGACGATTCTGGAAACATGCAGTAGTGCATTTGTTTCTGTGGCAGGACGTAATTAGATGGATCATTTTCACCTGGCATGACATCTACATCGATATACTGAGTTAGATGAGACAGAAAATAATCAAATGCTTTTACACCATCTATTGTGTCCTGTGACGTTCCTACTCTGCTGGTCATTGAGATGGTAGGTTTGTGTTTTATAGCAACATTCCTTATACAATTGCCTGCTATGATAATTCTTGCAATTTTTGAGATATTTTCTGTATCACCCAACACTCCACTTATTCTGTGGATAAAAAGCTCCAAGTTGGGCAGGATTTTTTCATGATTCACAAAATCCAAACCACTGAGGAAAATAATGTATGAATCATCGTTGTGAAGGGAACGATGTATTTGATTTCTGTATCCACAAAATAGATAATCTTCAACGTGAAACTTGCCATTGCCTGCATCAGCACCGAGTAATGCTATGGTTATACCAGTTACCAACTTTTTCCCATCAAGACAGCCTATAAAATAGATCATAAGAATGGTAGAAACGGTAGAATAAGTTATGTAGGTTTTAATAAATCATATTTCCATTACCCATGATTTCGTATCGTTGAAGCTCATCTTCAATAAACAGGCGATCACTGTCATCAGTAAAACTGGACAATATTGGTTGTGGTATGAGTTGATTAGCTTCAGCTAGCTGTTTAAGAATTGAAGGTTTCAGTTTCTGATCTTTAAATAAGGTTCCAATGACGATGCATTTATCGTGTTTTTCTACAGCCAAATTATGTAATTTACAAATCGGATATGTGTCACCCCATTTTCGGTCAACTAGCTCCATTATAAGTGTTTCCATTTTTTTCAGGCGGATTTTGTAGATGCTGCAGTATTGACGATTATAGTCTCGTGACTGAGTTGAGAATTTATTTGAAAGATTTTCGTATTTCAAGCATTTTCTCTCCAAAGTGCTCATTTTGCCTTATATGTAAAAATTAAAAGTAAAAACAATATTAAATTGTACCGCCAAAATAAACTTAACCTTATAATATAACATAACTGAAAAATATCTTCCTCTTCTATTTTGCTTTTCCAACAGGAAAAATTTCGTTAACCATAGAGAAATTACTCCTTACTATTAACTCTATGCTTGTAAAAGATTCGTTGCGTCACATGACGATTGGTTTGAAAAATACACTTCTCTACAAAAATGTTGTATATTTATATTAACAATTAAATTAATTACCAATTTACCGTTATTATTAACGAGTAGTACGAAAAATTGAATTCTCACAACCTTATATAAGTTTGTTATAATTAATGCACAGCTGTTCAAACAACTAATTTGCGGACAAGTGTTTTTCTCAATCAAACCGCCGTATTGCAGCGCCTATGGCTTAACCTTAGAGCATATACTTTAAGGGCTTAACTGATCGAATCAAGTCTATGTTTCTATGGTTAAGGTTTTTAGGTTGAGTTATTTTGAGGTTAGCGGTCAAATATTTTTATTTATAATTTTATAAGTAAATATAACATATAAGAGTTAAGAAACAACATAATCCTTATCGTCGACGACCATGGGTAAAGACACGAGTTCTAACATTAAAAAAAAGAGGAAAACCAATACTGAGACTACTGAACAAGAGGTTGATATTTACAAGGTAAACATTTAATTACTGATGCTTGAAGGAAACTAAAACTTAATTTGCAGAAAGTGGTTGATTATGAAGAAAAAGAATCAAAAAGTCGTTCAAGTTCCATTGATGCAGAAATATTTTTCGACATATGCGAAAATATTCGAAACATGTTACAAGATATCTATGAAGTTAAAGTTAATGATGTTAGTACAATTCGTTCTAAAAATTACTTTTTTTCATATTCTTATTTAAATAAAATTATATACTTTTATTTACAGCCATCATCTAAAAAGGGGAAAGAACTTCAAATGGAAATCTTTATGAAGTTGTGTGTGATCAAAAAACTTAATAGAATTGATAAAATGAGACATATATTTGGAAGGGACATGCTAAGCATTGAAAAACAAAAATGTGACAGCATAAAATTGAACTACCAAAACTTGGTGTATGAATTACACCATTTGGTTACCGAAACAAATAAGTGTTTGGCATTTAAGTAAGTTTTTAGTAACAGTAATTAAGTGTCATCATTTAAATAAAATTTTCAGATCTAAAGATGAAGATATTGAATTGGTTTCATTTGAAGAATTTATGAAAGATGCCCCAGAATCGCTTACAAAGAAGTTTGTAACGGTATATTATTTAAATGATTTCATATGATTTATGATTATTTTAAAGTTCACTGAGTAACAACCTTTTGTTATTTTAGTATGACCCTGAAAATAGAGAGCAAGTGCATAGTTTGAGATTAGCAAGACTGGAATTTGAACTGTCACAAAGGAAGAATCTAGCTTTACTGTGTAAATCTTTGGTAGAGGAACAGAAAAAATTAGGGAAAGGTATTTAAATTTTGAATATTTATCAATATTATAGTATTTTCAATTTACATAAAAAAATATTTGTAGATTTGGTTGAAAGAAGAGAAAAATTGAACACATTAAGACCTCTGCTGGTGAACATCATCAATGCTACTAAACCATTGCAAGAACACTTGGACATCCCACCAAATGAACTAAGATCTGAGCATAAACTTGCATTTCTGCTTTCAGATCCTTTATACATTTTCTATGTCAATGCAGTTTCTTATAATAATGTTTATGGTAAGTAATATATGAAAACTGCACAATAAATTTTAAGGTAACATACTTTTAAATATTTTTTGAGATTTTGACCATAAACAACATATTATTATAAAAGGGACATATATATTCAGTCATATTTAAATCATTTTTTAACTGTGAAAAACGGGAAGAAACTACTAGATGTTGTTTTATAAATTTCATATTTAGTTAACAATATTTATTTCACTTATTTTTCAGAATTAAATTTAAATGTTAATATTTTGGGAGATGAAGATGAAGCATCTCAGTGGAAAGATACTAATGGTTTGTCAGATATTGTTATTCAAAATGATGACGAATCTGAGCAAGAAAATGAGTCACAGGAGGTAGAAGTAAGTTTTTCATTTAGTTTAAAAACTTTTTGTTACTCCTTTAATTATTTGTTCCATAACTTGAAAAAAAAAGCTTTGTAATAATCAGTCAAATGATGAAGCACAAAGTTACTTTATTTTCTATAAATGACTTGAATGGATATAAATAAACATAACTATGGTTCACAGGATTATTCTTTATCCCAGTAATATGAGAAGTAAAATTGTGGGTTATTCTGATGTGGCTCACAGGACCCCCTTCTGAAGCGCCGATTTCCTTTTGCAAAAAAAAAATTTTAGAGAGCAGCATATACTTGTGTCATGTTTGTAAAATGTTTTATGAATATTCACATCATGCTTTCAACCTTTAGATTCCTCACAACCTAGTGTAAAAAAGATTTTGTCATCATATCAATATTTTCCTATTTTTAAGTTAGTTTTAAGCTTAGATCATTTACCATCTAGATATAGCCTGTCAAGCATAAAATCGTGGCAACGCTAGAAAGAGAGGGCAATAGAGACAGTAAGAGGCTATTTCAGTTAGTGGGTGGATGGTCGGTGGACGCAGCCAATGACCAACATGCTTTATTGGAAGCAGCTCCCAACTGAGTGAAATAGCCTCTTGCCCTCTCTCTCCTTAGTCTTATCATGACATTTGTGCACTGCAGGCTATCTCTAGAAAGTAAATGCTCTAAGACTTTTAAGTGATAAATATGTCACATACACATAATTTAAAAAAATAGTTTTCACAAGAGAGCGCCTGGAAATTTTACTTGCCTCTAAAGTATCTATGTGGTTGAACTTATTTTAGAGATCTCCTGGTCAAGCTTTGTACAATATTTCAAAATTTTCACTATATACTTCTGGAATATATTTTAGGTCATTTATGGCATTTATACAGGGTGTTTTCCAAAATAGGGTTCCAAATGTATGTTGTGGATAGAACTTATTAAAATAGGCCAAAAAGTCCCTATTAACATGTGCCCTAAAACACACTAGTAGGTAGTTATATGCCCTTGAAAGGGACCAAACAAAACTGTTTTTTTTTCTGTTATTGAGAAAGCGGTGGAAAATAAATAGAAAAAAATGTAGTGGTCTTACATAACTTTTTTTGTTATGTATCATGTTGTACTATATTTTTTTATTTCATTTTTTTTTTTCAATTTTCTCAACAGATTAATAAAATTATTTTTTCTGTTCATTGGGTTTTCTCTTCTCTAAATTTTTTTCTGTAACAGATAAGTATTTAAAAATTGTATATGTAGAACAAAGTGTAGTAAGGCAATTTCGTAAAATTGCCCGGATTACTGGCTGTCCGTACAGAGATTCTTCCTCACAGTTATTCTGAGAGAAAGAGATGTCTATAAAATGATCAACCAGTATTCCTGTATATAAGTAATGTATTGTATATTGTGTTTGGAGACGTTTCAACTCCGAGTCTGGAGTCGTTGTCAATCGTTTAGTGTTGTTTTCGAGGTTTCTTCCAAAAAATTTTCGTTTTGATCTTGAATTTGTTGTTTGTCAAAAAATTTTACACTGACAATTTGTCGTTTGGCGATCACTTGACGCTGAGGTTACCGTTTTTTTGCTCTGTTAGCAATAAATTCCTCCAGTCCAAATAAAGGTCGGCTGAAGGTGCTCCGATTTCAGTGTTGTTTATCATCATACAGCTGGCTTCTTTAAGTTTTCTCTTTTTTAAATTTTCTTCTTTCAACAAAATCTTTGTTTTATCCCAGTCTATCCTATGGCTGCCGGTGCTCGTTAATACATGATTGGCCAAATTTGATTTGTCCACATGTCTTCTGGAAATGTTATATTGATGTTCTTTTGTCCTTACTTCTAAAGGTCTTGAAGTTTCACCGGTATAAGAATGGCCACAGTCACACAAAACACTGTACACACAATTTTTAGAACTCTGGGTTGCGTTAAACGGTTTGGTATGTGTGAGGATAGAGCGCAAGGTATTATTTGTTTTAAAAACAGTTTTAACGCTGTATTTATTTCCTAACCGCTTAATTTTTTCCGATACACCTGGGATATATGGAATTATGTTCATAATTTGGTTGTCTGTTTGTGTTTGGTTGGTATTAGTGTGATGGTTATTTGTGCTGGTTTGTTGTTGTGATTTTCTTTCTAGCTGATTTATAGTTTTATTTATAAATTCTTGGGGATATTCATTTTGAAGTAAATGTTCTTTGATAATATTGACTTGGTCGTTAAAGATTTGATTGGATGATGATATGTTTTTTGCTCTATCATACAAGCACTTTACAACAGCTTTCTTTACATTCAAGGGATGGTTGGAGTGAAAATTCAAATATCTATTAGTATTTGTAGGTTTTCGATAAAATACTTGTATTTATTGTGTTGTTTGTTCTATCTATAAGTACATCAAGATAAGCAAGTTTATGCAAATTTTCCATTTCCATTGTAAATTTTATTGTGGGTTCTTGACTATTGATGTAATCTAGGAATGAGTGCAGTTCTTCAGCACCATACAATCTTAACAATTTTACATAAAAAATATTATCTTTGTCCAAATAGATATTTCCAGCAGTTTTTAAGTAAATTGAGTTTGAAAATTACTATGCTCTTTTAAGTTATTAGGCCACAACACTTATCATTTTATGTTTTTGGCACCCTATTTTAGAAACATCTTGTATAAAAATATATAAATCTGTCATTACTAATATCATTTAAGTAACCAAAAAATGAACTCTTTTTGTCAAATATTGTAATAATCTCAGTAGTTTTAAAAATAGGTTCACTCTAACAACAAACATTTTTCATTACATAAGTTGTTACTTAAAACAGTTTTTATCATATTTACTGAATTTTATTCCAAACCTAACAATGTCTGTAATTGATATCAAAATGGGTTTTATAACTTAACACCAAACCTCTACTTTTCACATATAATACTGTTTCAACAACTGTGTTGTCATTTTGGAGAAAACCAAATCTGCATATATATTTTTATCAATGTACAACATGCAGAGGGTTTCAGAGCATGTGTATTTTTTTGGCTGTTTTTCATGGGAAATCATGTTTTAGGAAGTGAAAAAGCGACGCCACAGGTCAAAGTCCACGCACCAACTGGATCCTGTAGAAGAGAAAAAGAAAAAACTCCTCGAAGTTCATCCATTGGCAGTGGAAATAACCGCGAAGTTAGACAATGGTCTGGCCATAACTATCACCTTGCAATACCGAACGAAATTGAAAATTGTGACAGTGACATCCAAGAGTAACATTCCATCGAACATTACTGGTAAATTATGACGTTGCATATGTCAATCGTGTTTCATTGTTTTGTTTCAGCTAGCACCGCATGCGATGTCTTGTCCGGTGAGAACATTTTGAATGAACTAATAGATGGAGATTTCGGCAAGGACAGTCCGAATCCAGTTACACCATATCAATTACAGAAGTGTAGCATCAGTTCTTATCAAGCTCTGGTGTCGCAAGTTGGTTTCGCCTATCATTGGGCCCAGCGTGTATGCGGGATGGATTTTTTGACCAAACAAGTTAGTTGACTAAATTTGAAAAATGGATTAATCCTGTCTATTTTTTTCCAAAAATCGCACTTTTCAGTTATTTGAACGCTTATAATATACGCACTGAAAAAGAAATCGCAACACCCAGACGGAGATGTTTAAGTTTAATATTGTTTTGGTAAAACATAGATGCTCTAATAAGAAAAAAATTGGGATGAAAAATACCAAGACGTTTAATTTTTTTTTATTAATATGTTTGTATAGGTTATCTATACACTCCCGAACACACTTTGGCATTGATTCAATAAGGTCGTCTATTTCTTCTTGAGGAATACTATCCTAAGCTACCTGTATTTCATGTCTTAGAACAATCGAAAGTCCGTGGGGGCTGGGGTATATTTCTGAGCCTGCTACTCATGATATCCCAAATATGTTCTATGGGCTAAATGATCTGGGCGGCCATGGGTCTCTTCCTGAAGATAACGTTGCGCTGTCATATTGCCTCGAACAAAGACCCATACCATAACGCCTACTACCACTGATAAAAGAAATTATTATGTTTTGACAGTCTTAAACATATTTCATTCAACTTACTATCAACTGCTAGAAACATTGTATTAAATAGCCTTGTTGGCAGATATACTAAGTGATTTACATATGAAGCAAACTGTCCGGGTTCAATTCCCCACGACAGACACGGCTTTTTTTCTAACATAACTCCCATAAACCAATAATTCGACATGTTTCAAATTCACTTAGCTGGCGATACATTCGTACTCTAGGTATTTTAACATTACTAAACATCGATTGTGATTGTTAAATTAAAAAAAAACGACTACAATATTAAATGATAAAAAAAAGTTTACATGAAAATGCATTCACCAAACTACCAAATTTTAATCATCTACTCCTTACTATACCATCTAAGTTTTAACAAAACAATATTAAATTTAAACATCTGGGATTTCTTTGTCAGTGAGTATATTTATTAAAGTTTTTAACAACAAATTAGAACGGATTCCTCGAAGTTTCCTTGGACTTCCATCGTCTTGAAGTAGTTGATCTCACAACGTTTCAATAGCTGTGTATCTGCTACCGTCATCAGGTGAATGATAGGAAATTCAGAGTATCGGTCGTATTGATATTATACCCTTAGCCGGTCATGCGTTGCCGGTCATGGTCATTGGGTCTTATCTGGTCCAATCAGCGTCGTCGTACCTGGAGGTTGGTTGCCGGTGATGCGTAGCGGCAGAGGCCGAAGAAGAGCTCTCCAAATATTTTTAATTTGGACGCTGGGCTCGCTAATTATATTTTCGTTCGAGACTATATATGCTGTCTCTATGAATTTTCTTTTGTACCAATGCTCTTCCTTGTGAATTGCTCTAGCCTGGTCCCAGTTGATATTATGGTGTTCGGTCCACGCGTGATTCGCTAGCCCAGACTTCGTTACCTCTGCCCTTTGAGTAGCTGTGCGGTGTTCCTTAATCCGGCTGTCCAGTGGTCGCTTTGTCTCTCCAATGTAAAGACTGCCACATTCACACGGTATGCTGTATATACAGTTATTTGGTATTGCTGGTGCGTCGGGCCTCGTTTGTGTTATCATGCTCCTCAAGATGTCGTTGCTTTTGAAGATCATTCTGCCATAGCTGTGTGCAATTCTTCTAAGTTTCTCCGACAAGCCTTTAGTATACGGTAATAGTAGAGTTGCTACTGTGGTGTCCTCTTCCTGCCTAAGTGGTTTATCCAGCTCTTCAAACGCCTTGTTAATGATCGTTTCCGGATATCCGTTCGCCAAAAGGTCTTCTCTAAGTTTCACTTGTTCTTCTTTGAGGGCTTCCGGTGTACTGCAGATATTTTTGGCTCTATGGATTAGTGTTTTGATGATGCCAGTTTTCGTTGCTGATGGGTGATTGGAATTGTAGTGAAGGTATAATCCTGTATGCGTAGCCTTCCTGTAGGCTGTTGTTTGGATTCCGGTCCTAGTCCTTTGACACTTTACATCAAGGAATGGTAGGCACCCACACTCTTCCATCTGCATGGTAAATCTAATGGATGGTTGGGATTGGTTCAGGTGCTCCAGGAATACCTGTAGTTCTGTCTCTCCATGTTGCCAAATAATAAAGGTGTCATCGACATACCTCAACCATAGCTTAGGCTGCTTATCGAAACTCCTCAGTGCATGTTCTTCGAACCATTCCATGTAGATGTTGGCGATGGTTGGTGATAACGGGGAACCCATCTTCTTGCATGAAGAACCGGTCCTTCTCCTGAAAGTAACAGTTCTTGAGGCAACATTCAAGCAAGTCCATGATTGAGTCTATTGGCAGCTCCGTCCTCTTCATCAGGGTTTCGTCTTCAGTAAGTTTCTTTCTCACTATGTTGAGAGATTCGTCTAGTGGTACGTTCGTGAAAAGGTTTTCAACGTCGAAACTTACTAAGCGATGTTCTGGCCCAAGTTCCATGGATCCGATGATTTCGACAAAGTGCTTTGAGTCCTTGACGTGCGATGATGTTTTGCCTTCCAAAGGTTGGATGATTGGTAGAAGGAATTTCGATAGTGCTCCTGTTGGTGAGTTGCGCGAACTTTTAATCGGTCTGAGAGGTACTCCAGCCTTGTCTATCTTGGGTAGTCCATAAAGATGTTGTGGTTTGCTGTGATGTGGCGTCAATTTTCTCCTTGTCTCGGGTAGAATGTATTCAGCATGATCTCTGAGAGTGTTGTAAGTTTTCCGTTCTATTTTGGATGTTGGATCAGTAGGCAGTGGCTTGTATATGTATACCATCTAAGTTTTACCAAAACAATATTAAAATTAAACATCTGGGATTGCTTTGTCAGTGAGTATATTTATTAAAGTTTTAGTTTAATAAATATATCTTGTTTTTTTTGTAGTATCCTTATTGTGTTTGATGATTAGAAATCCATACCCACTAGATTTATTAATAGTGAACACAAATCTATTCAGTTTTAACATGTATGACCATAAATCCTTAATTTTTAGATGAACTCTGACCAAGTTGGACGTGCGAATGTAGAAAATGTTATCAAAATTTTATTACAAAGGTTACAGACGCGATTTGATTTGGCTCAGCAGTTGCAACAGCTAGGTGAGTGGAGAATCTCGTTAAAAAAACCTTGATTGCATATAAAATACAATCGTTTCAGAGCAAAATACTATACCAAAAATTCCAACTGAAGTTGCCTTACCGACAAACAGGGTATCGTCTTTGGTCAAATGGTCGATTTGCACATACCAAAAGTTTTGTCAGTCAGAATTTACGCGTTCATTGGTAGATGATGATATCCCGTCCCCTTCAGATCTGTTTTATTCTGCGTTATTTGAAAGAAGCAATGGTAAGTATTTTTTTTATTTGGGTACACATTAGCGGACTTAGTTTGGAATTTAGTGTTACTCCTTATAAGTCTGTAAACATAAACTCCTATTCAAATTTCAACCAAGTCTGAAGCCTTTACAGTGACTTTGCATAGATCTCCAATTTTGCAGCTCATATTTTGTTTTTTAGCTCATCTTCAAGCACTCATCATGATGAAAAATAATTATCCCGATGAAACTCCAATATTTTCTCTGTGCTTACAGTATAAAGGGGAAAGCCTCCACGCTGCCAACAACGATGATATTAGGGTAAGTTAATATGAAATTAATATGAAGAAAAAATATTTCTCTATATTTTTACACCTCATATCACGTAGGAGTGTCATAATTTCATTGTGTTTCTATATACATCAGTCTATTGAGCAAGATTGAACTCATTTTCGGACATTACATTCAATAATAATTCGATTATACCATCATAGTAAACTATTTAAATAATAAAAACCCACAAAAAAACGAATTTATTTTGTTTTTTGCTTATACAGTGATGGGCAAATGTGTGGAACCAAGTAAATATCTCTGGAATTATTAGAGATATCAAAATGAAAGTTGGAAGGTGGATACTGCAGTAGATTGCCTATTTGTTCCCAAATTTTTTTACAGTTTTGAACTTTCTGTTTTACCGGAAGTAATGTCGGTTTTAAAATTTGCAATGAAACACCCTGTGTAGTATTTTAGTTTCTGATGAAACATTTTATTGCAAATACAAAAATATCGGATTTGATATTGTTTACTTCAATACCTACCGAGATATTAACAAAAAAGTAATTAAAGAAAGGAAAAATCTAATATCTAATGTATTAGATGTTCAAACTGAGCACCGTTTACTTCTTGACAATAAGCAAGTCGGGTTTAAATTCTCTAGTAACATTAGCTATTACTTCTGGCGTAATTCTCTGGATGTCTTGAGTTATTCTTGCAGCTAATTCTTGCAAATTATTTGGTCTATCAACATAAACCTTAGACTTTAAGTAAGCCCACATAAAATAGTCTAGTGGATTAAGGTCGGGACTTCGTGCAGGCCATTCATAAGTACCCCTTCTTCCAATCCATCTGTGATGAAATGTCCTATCTAAATGATCTCGAACAATGCGAGCGTAATGGGGTGGTGCTCCATCCTGCTGAAACCAGATATTATTTGGTAATTGTCCATTTACCTCCAGTGCCGGAATAACTTGTGTCTCCAAGAGCAGTAAATACCTATCTCCGTTTAAAGTTTCTTGTAGGAAGAAGGGTCACACGATTCTGTTGTTATAAATGCCGGCCCAAACGTTCAATTTTTGGGGATGTTGTGTATGAGCCTCTTGTACCCCATTAGGATTACTTTGCGACCAATAGCGGCAGTTACGTCGATTAACCGTAACATTTAAACAAAATGTAGCCTCATCTGAAAACACCACATTTCTTATAAAATTATTATCACGGTTACAAATATCCATCATCGTTTCACAAAATTGCAAAAGTCTGTCGAAATCGTCTTCGGAGAGTTCTTGAACGAGGCGAATTTTGTATGAATGATATTTTTCTCGCCTTAATATCCTTCCTACTGAACGACGTCTAATTCCATGCATATTGGTGAGGTCGGTAGTGGATAAGTGAGGATTTTCTTCCAAAGATATAGCAACATCTTGAGCTACACCTTCATTACTTGCACTTTTTAACCGTCCACTTTTTGGTAAATTGCTAACTATTCCACTTGTGTCGTACCTTCGCAAAGTTTTCGTCACTACTGAACGGAATATTTGTGTATTCGGATGAACAATGTTAAAAAGGTCACAAACTTCTTGATGCGTCCTTTTCCTCTCCCCATACCCAATCATCATTAATATCTCTATTCTTTCTCTTTCACTTAATTCGACCATTTTACGATCAAATTAAAACAATACAATCTTTTTATGTTCAAATAAAAAAAATATAATAACTTATTTTGACAACTACTGTCACTTCTGCAATGAATTTCATGGACTACTAAACTTGATTCAGATTTAATTTGTGCCTGATTTAAACACACGTGTATTCGACTATGGAACAAGCAGTGCTGTTGGCTGTGACGGTATAATGCCATCGATTGGCCAATAGAAATACAAATCATTACCGAGCGGTTTGTTTATATCGGGCGTAAATGAAATCTGAACCGAGTATAGCTACCATCGAATTTTTCCTTTCCTTAGTTACTTTTCTATTAATATCTCGGCAGGTATTGAAGTAAACAATATCAAACTCGATATTTTTGTATTCGCAATAAAATGTTTCATCAGAAACTAAAATACTATACAGGGTGTTTCATTGCAAATTTTAAAATCGACATTACTTCCGGTAAAACATGAAGTTCAGAATTGTAAAAAAATTTGGAAACAAATAGGCAATCTACTGCAGTATCCACCTTCCAAATTTCATTTTGATATCTCTAATAATTACAGAGATATTTACTTGGTTCCACACATTTGCCCATCACTGTATACAAAGCCATAGAGCAGTCCGGCCCTTCTTAGCTTAATTTAATCGCCCCTTCTGAGGCACGAGATCGTCCCCCCTCTCTCCCTGAAGCTGGTCACTGAATTGGCCCCTAGGAGGCCCACAAGTAGGTATTATTCATTTAGGGTAATATCAGTGGTTCTGCATATAAGTTACAGATATATGTCGTTTCTTTATATAATCTGTATGTTCACCTACTTAAAACATGTTTTAGGATATGGAAAGAATAGTGAATATATCGTCAATACCTGAGAACCTGAAACCATCATGGACTCTTTCACTTCAAATTACAACATTGTGCTCAATTTTAGATGTTTACTTAGAAACTCTTGATTCAAAAGCCTTCCCACAGAACACCACTTTTATTCGGAGTATTTGGTAAGTCAATAGAACACACTGTGTAAAAAAATAGACTTACTCTTGTTTTGTTTATTTTTTCAGTGGTAGGAACAGGAAGAGACCATTTAAATATAGGAAACTAGGTTCAGGAATTTTCACGCAATATTAAAGCTAAGCAGAAACTGTCTAAACCTAAGATTTTGTGAGGTTTATTAAATAAATATTCTTCATTTTCAACATTTTGTTTTATCAATCCTAGATAAACTCACGTATATAATGCAAATATATATAAATCGATAACAAATATATACAAAAAAATGTTCAACCGAATGAAAATAAACTCTTTTATGTCCAATTGAATAATACTGGTTTTGCCTTATACCGTCCAAACAGGGAGAGTCTCTGTTATGTAACATTGTTTTCACTTGTCACCTCTTGAAGATCTACTCGCTTCCTAGGTTCGTCTGCATTGTTGAGAGCCAATTCTGAATTAAAACTTAATAGGCTCTCTTGTTCGCCAAGATCCCGGCATTGTTCTAGAACAAAAAAAAACGTTTAAACATTGGAGAAGAGTATATACTGAATTCTGCAAAAATATAAGAAAACTGGACCAGTTACGAATGTAGAGGCCTGTACATCATAGAGGTATTATACTGCAGAGTGAGTTAGGTAGTTGCGTTACTGTAAGTGGCAGTGTAATCACAATAGAAAGAGAAAGACAATATCAGTGTGCACCTGCTATGTTTCTACCCTACCAATAGGCGAAGTTGTAGGCGTCACCACTGACACTGACCAATCAGGAACGACCCGCTTATTCTCTCTTTCTATTGCTATTACATGAATTTCGCTACTTCGCGTGCTCTGCAGTATAATACCTCTATGCTGTTTATGTCCATGGATTTAGTTCATCCAAAAATATTACATTACATGAGCAAGGACGTCGCCATTTTTATATGGACCTAAGAGAGTTTTTTTTTAAGAGGTATAGAACTTTAAGTTGGCTACACTCTTTTAACCGGCGGCCATCTTGTCAGCTGTCAAGTGATGTATGTTTAGTTTGGTTTGGCAATTTATCATGAATAGACCTTAGAGCATTTACTTTCTAGAGATAGCCTGCAGTGCACAAATGTCGTGGTAAGACTAAGGAGTGAGAGGGCAATAGAGAGGGCAATAGGCTATTTCACTCGGTTGGGAGCTGCTTCCAATAAAGCATGTTGTTCATTGGCTGCGTCCACCGACCATCCACCCTCTAAGTGAAATAGCCTCTTCCTGTCTCTATTGCCCTCTCTTTCTAGCGTTGCCACGATTTTATGCTTGAAAGGCTATATCTAGATGGTAAATGATCTAAGGAATAGACTGACGTCTGAACTACGCTTCCAAATTGTCCAAATTTATTTTGAAAATCATGGTTCTGTTCGAAATACGTATCGCGCACTACGTCCATTTTACGGTCAACATAATCGTCCATCAGAGCAATTAATTCGATTACTATGCAACGTTTTCGCACCACGTTTACTCTAAATGATAATACGCATTCACAGAGATGTCGTACAGTGCATACAGAAGAATCCATTGCTGGTGTAGAGCGTAGCGAAGAGGAAAACCCGAATTAGTCTATCCGCCATCGTGCACAGGAATTGGGTATGTGTCCATC
This sequence comes from Octodonta nipae, assembly GCA_034190945.1. Classification (NCBI taxonomy): domain Eukaryota; kingdom Metazoa; phylum Arthropoda; class Insecta; order Coleoptera; family Chrysomelidae; genus Octodonta; species Octodonta nipae. Next base: position 133,806,884 of record CM067220.1, read on the forward strand.
CACTTTATGGAAGATATTGCGGAATGATCTTGGTTTGCGTGCTTACAAAATTCAACTCGTGCAAGAATTGAAGCCACACGATCACCTAGCAAGACGTACATTCGGTGAATGGGCCCAAAACAAGATTGCCGTTTATCCCGATTTTTATAAGCGAATTTTGTTTAGCGATGAAACTCACTTTTTTGAATGGAGTGATGATAATCCTCAAGTTCATGTTGAGTCACCGTTACATCCAGAAAAACTGACTGTTTGGTGTACTTTATGAGCCATGATACTAACTTTTTCGTTCATCAATTGAACAATTATGATGCACACGAACTGTGCTTTCAACAAGACGGGGCAACATGTCACACAGCTCGTGCCACAATTGATTTATTGAAAAAAACCGTATAGTTTCACGTTTCGGACCCGTGAATTGACCTCCAGATTAGAACGTCCGAATCGTCATATGCCAGAAGCATATTGATTTGCCAGAAGAATCTTTCGAATAAAGCTGTCAATTTTAAAAAAATATCCTTGTTTTATTCCATTTGACTATTATCTGTGGCGAAGGCCTAAAGACTATATAGGATACGGAAACAGGAAGTCGCTAGATTATTATATTCTATTCTACGCTGGGGGTGATTCATAAATAAGATACTCGGCGGCGAGCATGATAGTCCGAAACGATGTTTGTGATAAGATTGATCACTTGGAGGACAACATTCGCCGAGTTTAATACGTTATTGATTAATAATATCCGATATACTTATGTTGGGTGGCCACACCAATATTACCGTATGAGGGGAAAAATAATTCTACGGAGACACAAAAATTACAGACAGAAAAATAAGACGGTGTTGAGGACTCCAGATTAGACTACGAGACGTCCGTCATAAAACCTAGTCAAACTAATAGAAGAATTCAGCCTTGGCGGTCATATGCCACCAGAAGTCACACCGAATATTGAAGTATTATAATCAAGCCAGAAGATTAGTCTAAACGCACGCAATTTCGAATAAAGTAATCCTATTTCATGTCAATTTAAAAAAATCAAATCCGTGTTTTATTCCATTCAGAAAATCAATTCGAGTAACTAGAAGCGAAAGCAGAAGGCTCGAGAATTATGCGAACCGACCTGAAGAGGGCAGATGTACTCTGCCGAAACGTCGTCATTTTAACATCCCCAGGGATCTTTATATATATATATATATATATATATATATATATATATATATACACAGGGTGTAAACGGTTTGAGTGCAAATATTTTGAGGAATGATAGTTTACGTAAAAACAAAACAAAAAGTCTTATAGCATTTTCACAAAAAATATATAGTTTTGTTAAAAAAATGGATGTCACAAATTTTGCCCGTATTTATACAGTCACTTACACATAATTTTGCTTGCAAAATGCTTGTAAAGCTTCATATATAAATTCTAAACAGTTTCTATACTTTCACTAATCCCAATTTCATTAAGAAACCTTTTTTTTCAGTTTTCAATTAAATGAAAACTCGACATAAATCTATCGAGAAGACGTGGCAAAACTAGTCTACATTTTTGAGAATTACCTTCAATAAACCTGTCGAGCTCTTCTTTCGTATTAAAATACTTAAACTCATCTTGCATAACTCCTGAAAAGACGTAAATGACATCTTTTCTCACATTTGTGAAGTACAATGGTTGCTTCCTTGAGGAAAACTCCATTATCAGTGCAGCAATACCTTTGGCAGCGGTAAAATCAGCACCTACAGGATAACATTTTTGAATACACAATAATCAATATTTTTTATCTCCAGAAACTAGAGTGTTCCAAAAAAAATAACGCATCAAAATTTTTGAATTGAACATGTCAAGCAATATATTTTAACCAAATGGAAGCTCATATTATATTAAAGTGTCATTTTTTCCATTCTAATGACACATAAATTATTAGATTTATTTTTCGTTAAACAACTTGAGAAGATTATCATAAGAAATTATATGTTCTAAAAAATACAGTGTTAAAATTTTACCATTTAAGAGATAGCCCATAAACATATATCTTCTTAATCAATACCAATATTAATAATAAATAAAATGATCAACAAATTTCTAATTTGCGTAATCATTTCGAGAAACTCGCAGAATTTTCTGATCTACACAGAGTCATGTCAGGTTGATGACTCAACACCTCTGCGACTGACAGAACAACAAGTTCAAGTATACCACCAGACAACTGATCAGAAGCTGCTCAAATGGAAAGAGAAGCCCCTTCATGGAAGACATATAAATGACGTTAACCAAGATTATGTCGACAGTTCAGCGTCGAACTACTGGTTGATCTCTGGTCATATGTTTCCTGAAACGGACGGCTTTATATTGGCAATCCAAGATCAAGTAATTCCAACTAAAAACTATCTAAAGTACATCGTCAAAGACCCTTCTATCAACAACGACCGATGCAGATATGGTTGCCAAACCTCTGAATCTATCCAGCATATTACAGGAGGTTGTCAAGCGTTTGCTGCAACTGAATACAAAGAACGACACGATGCTGTGGCAAAAATACTACACCAGGAACTAGCGCTGAAACTTGAGCTATCACAGTCGGTAAGTACACCCTACTATATATACAAACCAGAATCTATTTTAGAAAATAACAACAAAAGCTGTACTAGGACCGCACGATTCTGACCGATCGGACTATTGCTCACAATAGGCCAGATATAGTTTTAGTAGATAAAATCTGTAGGAAGACAACCTTAATTGACATAGCAATCCCTAACAACAATAATATAAATATTAAGCAGGCTGAAAAAATAGCCAAATTGGAATTTCAAATAAAGACACAGTGGGACATGAACAACACACGAACTGTACCAATTGTTATGTCAACAACAGGAATAGTCCCAAAACTTCTATTAAATAATTTAAAATACCTCGATCTGGACGAACATCTTTACCAATTACTGCAAAAAGCCGTTCTGTTAGAAACAGCCCGGACGGTCAGAATATTCATGGGAAGCTGCCACGACTCCAACCACGGGCCTGATAACCTTGGCAAGGGCTCCCACAGAGCTAAACCCTTTTGATATCTAGGATATCTGGGGTTAGTGAATATTCCCCTAAAGGCACGTTCTGTGTGCCATTAGAGGGAGTGTGCTGCCATACACTGTATGGTCAAGTCGGGAATAAAGTTTCTCATCTGTTTAATCTAGAAGTTAGCAAGTTGAAGAAGTTTGGGTGAAGATATAAACAGTGGGGTCCAAAATTCAAAATAAAACAGCTGACTATCAATTTAGTTTTGAAGTTTTAGAAACTTAACAAACAGTAGTGAAACACTTACGTTTTACTAACAGTTTATCAAATCATTTAACAAAAACTTTATTGGTGATCTCAGAAAACCGCCATTTTGAATTTGACAAAAATATTTCCTACACCGCCATTATAAAAAATGTTGCTTATGATATGCCATTGAAATGAGAACGTTAGTCTCTATAGAACTGATAAATATACGAGGTCCTTGTTACAATACTAGACATGCGATGTTCAACTGTTTTTTTCTACTACACCAATCAACTCTTCAACCAAAGATTCAAAATTCTAACTGTAAAAGTCAATTCCATTGGCTCCAAATATATTTGCAACATTGTTTGGATTGGTTAAATTCTTTGGAACACCCTTGTTGATACACTTCATTAACTTATTCGCGTTACTTACCCAAGATGTATCGACAGTCGATGACAACTGGAAGGTGTTTAGAAGAGACGCCAGCTCTTGCCACACTTGTTTTTAGGAAATCAACAGCGGGGAAATACAAACTATTCTCTGCAGTTATTGTTATGTACTCCAACCCGTTAGGTGTCTGTAACAAACAAAAAAAAAAGAAGAATTTAGATTTTCTAGAGCAGAGAAATTATTGTGTGTACTTTGGATTTCAAGTCCAAAGCTGCGTATGTGCAATTTTCTGGGAATCCCACTATCTATATATAAATAGGCAAAGACAAAACTGTCCCTCAACCGATTTACTTTATTTTTGTTTTGTTTAGTAGCTATTGACGAGCTTCAGTGTAGAATGCTTACGTTTTTTTATATTATTGCTTAATTCTTTAAACTAGCTGTCGCCCAGTGGTCAAAATTCGACCAATTGTGTCAATATCTCTGGCAGGTTAAGTAACATGAAAATTTATCGTGACATTCTATCCTAGGACTTTAGGGAGAACAGCAATTACACAGAACGGATCCAGATTCGGAACCTCTGTGTGATAATTTTCTCGAAAATCCTAGATGTCGGTCTTACATTTCGCTTCTACAAATAAGTAACAAAATTCAAGGTTTTTTCAGATATAATTCATAGAACTTTATTTGTGTTCAAATTCGTAATTCTTAATTTAATATGACAACAATTCAACCGCTAATGGGCTACCCTACATATTAATTTTTTTCTAACCCCCTGTATAGCTGTAATTGCACTCAATTCTCTAACATTTATTAAAATCCTTATTATAATATTTCCATCTCATTATATATTTCCACCATCCTGTATATGCAACTGCTCATGAACCACGCATAATATTTTTTAACATTTTTGAACCACCGGGTAAACCATTCTGTATATGCCACTGCTTATGACCCACCATATTTACTCTTTTTGTTTATGCAATTTTTAATTATCTTCTGTAACTACAATTCTACTCCGACCTATATTTCAATCATTATATATATGGAACTCTTCGTGGTCTACTCTATAAATCATTTCCTTTTCTAACATTTGTTATCACCATCCTGTATATCTATAATTTCTCTCACCCTATATTTCATCTTAACTATATATACAACTGCTTATGGGTTACGAAATGTTGCATTTCCATTTCCGCCACCCTGTATATGCATCTATGTATAACATTTTTTGCACCACCCTGTATAATTGTAATTCTAGTGCACCTTCTATTCCAAGAACCCTGTAAATTCAACCGCTAATGGGCTTCCCTATATAATTATTTTATTAGTTATAATTGCACTCTACTCTATATTTTAAACACCCTATATATGCAACTGCTTATGTGCCACCCACGAAAAAAATGATTTCTAAAATATCTGGAATTGCCCTGTATAATTATAATATACAACGATTACTTTACCCACTAAACAACAACAACGCTTGCATGCCACTTCCAGAAGTACATGCTCTAAGTATATAACAGCATTGGTCTGTCTACATATAATTACTCAATGTTTTGAGTCTGGCGGCGGCGGCACATTCAGTTGTTTGGCATTGACATTATTGGACGTAAATAATGAATTTTTTATTTAATCAATGAACCAATATTATAAACTAAGATTAGCATTCTGCACTGAAGGTTGTCAGTAGCTACTAAACAAAACAAAAATGAAGAACATCGGTTGAGAAGACAGAGGAGAAAATGGTACCTAATCGTTTTGTCTTTGCCTATTTATATATAGATAAAATAAAATAATCATAATTTAAGTCCACATTGTAATGCCAAACAGTGCCGCCAGATTGGTTGGAGAGAAAATCGTAAGATGAAATGACTCGAAAACACAAACTAAGTTAAATAAAAAAGTTACAATTTTTTATGGGTTCCCAAAGTTATTCCATATTATCACGCTATTCAGATTTCACGCTTAAAAATTTCTATTATATGATAATAATTATTTATTTGGTACTCGCAAGTTTGAAACTTTAATTTGTTTCTAAATATGGTTTGTCAACTAAAATTAGAATCTTACAAAGCCCTTGATATAAATACAATTAGTGAGGTTTAAGATAAATAGTTATCTGATATCAAGGAAAAATTTCTAATGTTCTCGGCCATCTTCGTTTTGAATCGTTTTAGCGAATCTGATTATGTTGATTTAAGTTTGACAAGTAGTTTGACATATCATAACATTGTTAGCCGTTAGGTTAATGTACCTTTTTAATTCAATGTGAAAATTATCAATATATTATTTGAACAATTTTAATTTCAATGCACTTACAAAAATTGTCAACATCAAAAGTATTATATAATATAAATTATCAGCAAGTATTTCTTTATATTTTTGATATAATACAGAAAAGTCATGGTTAACTTTGTTTACTTAGGTATCTATTTATTTATACTGCAGTTACTTATTAGTTGTTTCTTGCATTTTTTTCTTACAATTTGAAATCGTAGCTGTGAAATATCTGAATAACCGTAAGACGTTTTGGAAAACTACCCACACAGCATGAAATATTTGAAGAAATATTTCACTGAAATATTTCTGCAATATTCCTATGTCCACGACAAAACATCTACTGAAATATTTCATGAAATCTTAGAGAAACATTTCGAGAAATATTACACCAATATTTCATGAAATATTTCAGGAGAATTTTAGTCTTGAATATAGTAATATTTTGGAAAAAATTTCAAAAGATATTTTAGACATAAAATATTTTAGCAGTTTTTTAAAATGTTTGACTCTAATATTTCAGAAATATTCGTATGTTCACGACAAACAAATCTTTTGAAATATATCATGAAATATTACAGAATATTTCATGAAATATTTCAAAAGGTTTTTGTAGCGAAAATACGAAGATTTCTGAAATATTTTATGATACTTCAAAACAAACATGAAATATTATATAAATATTTTTAAATAGTTCACTAAAATACATTTAAACTATTTTTATATCTACAACAAAAGATCTTTTGAAATATATCATGAAATATGACACAAAGATTTCATAAAATATTACAAGAATATTTCATGAATTATTTCAAATGGGGTTTTGTCGCGGACATAGCAATATTGCTGAAATATTTCAAGAAATATTTTGAAATGTTTCAAATCAAACCAGAAATATTGCATAAATATTTTAGAAATATTTCATGCTGTGTGGGTAAAGTTTAAAAATACTACTTATGTTTAATATTAATTTATTATTTGATTTACCATGCCTGCAAAATCCTGCCTCTTAATAATACAGGGTGAATGACTTGCCTAAAATGAACATATTGTCTTTAAAATATGTGTATTTTATTAAAAAACTATATGTAAATAAATACACAAATGTAAAAGAGTTCGGAACTATTTCATTCTGTTTGTAAACCAATTTTCTTAAGTTTTTTAATTGCTAGGTAATTGACGGACTTTAGTGTTATTAATAAAAAAATTTACGTTAATAACAGTTATTGCCCCATCTACTCCATAATAGCTGAACTAGCACCGTTAAACCTTCCACCGCTAGAAGACAAAATTATTTCATATATTTTCTAATAATTCAAATAACGGCTTTTTATAAATTCTTGATTTTTATTGACATTTTCAATTGTCGAAGTGTATTTGTATTATAAATTTATTCAATAATAGTATGATGGCATGAAAATTTGTATTATTATTTTTTATTCAGGAACAGAACGTTATTTGATTTTGCTTATTGAATATGCCTCAGCGTCCTACATGTACATTATTATCATTGGCGAAATAATTTTTTACCTAATTATAACGGTAGTGAACTATTTAGCATAAATAGCACAAAAAAGTGCAAATATGCAAATGCATATACGTATATTATCTTGAAATTTTTAAAATGATTTTGGTCGAATTTGACCAGTGGGCGACCGCTAGTTCTAATAAAAACGCGCTAAGCCGAAACAGCCCTAAAGGGAGCAGCGTTAAGCGGGGTCTTACTAGACAACGTTTGACATTTTTTACAGATTTTCTAGTTGGAAAAGACATTTTTACTGACCTTTGCTTTATCGACATACACAGTCGGTCTAGCTGAAGGATACAACAGGAAAACAATATTCATTCCAACTCCTAAAAGGATTCCGTATTCAACTCCGACTAGCAGGCACGCAATGAACGTGACAAAGGTGCATATTAAATCTTTCCTGCTGCTTCTCCACATGGGTTTCACCACTTCGTATTCGATCATGAAGATGACGGCGCTGACGATGACGGCACCTAGTGAGGCTTTCGGAATGTAGGAAAAGTATGGTGTGAGAAATGTGAGTGCTAGGAGGACCATTATTCCTGAAATTAATATTATAGTTCATGTTGTCAGTACGATAATAAGCCGTAACTTTGAAGTTTTATATGTTTTAGTCCAAAATCTCGATAAAAAAGGTATAAAATTCAGTATTTATTTTACACACCTTGTATTTATGATACAGTGTGGCCGATATGATATTTGAATGTGCGACCATTTCCGGACCGTGAAATTTAACAGCTGTGTTTAACATTAGCATATACAAGTTAATAAAACATTCCTATAAAAGTAAATCTTCTATTACAACTTTATATGTTTAGTTTGAAACAATACGATGGCTGCCTTTTATATTTCGGGATTAGAGAACAAAAACAAATATTAATCATCGAAAATCGCTTTATTGTTTTTCAAAATATTCCCCATGAAGATCTATACACTTTTGCATGCGTTTTAAACCAATTGTCGAAGCACTTTTTCCACTCTGAGTAAGGTATCTCCAAAACATGCATTCTGAACGCAGCAACCTCTTCTTCAGGTGTCGAAAAACGTTGACCTCTCAGTTTGTTTTTTACGTACGGGAATAAAAAAAAGTCATTTGGTGACAAGTCAGGACTATACGGCGGATGACTCATTCAAATCGATGTTTTGAGTAGTCAAAAATGCAGTTGTTTGAGCCGATGTGTGAGAGTTCGCATTGTCGTGGTGAAGAGTGATCCGTCTTCGGCGGTTGGTTTTCCTCATTGCTTGGAAGACAACTGGCAAACAAATGGTTGTGTACCACTCAGAATTGACTGTTCTGCGTTGTTCTAGTGGTACGGTTGCGACATGTCCAGCTTTTCCGCAAAACAGGCTATCATTTGCTTGGAAGTGCTTCGTGCGCAAATAACTTTTGTTGGATTCGGCTCATTTTGAAACACCCATACAGTCGACTGCTGTTTACTTTCGGGCTCATATGCTTAAATCCACGATTCATCACTAGTCACTATGTCATAAACGTATTTTGAAGCACCGCGATCGTATGTTTTGAGGTTTTTCTTTCGACCAATCAACACGAGCCTTTTTTTGAACGATTGACAAATTGTATGCGATCTAACGCCAACAAATTTTTTTGACATTCAAATGTTTATGCAATATTGAATGTATGCTGGTCCCACTAATGTGTACGGTGGACTCAATCTCACGAAATTCGTCTTGGAGTGAACTACGATCTCGATTGAATTCACCATACCATCGATAAACAGTGGACCTTGATGGAGTTTCATCGCCAAAAATTAAATTAAGTTCATCCATGCACTCCTGCTGACTTAATCCACGTCGAAAGTTGTAAAAAATAATTGCACGAAAATGTTCACGATTTAATTCCATTTTTTGGCCGAGATGAATCCTTTAAGTTACTGTAAACAACACATAGCGCTCGTATGTCAAAACGTTCTGAGTACGTATAACCTCAAAAATGTCAAACTTTACGATAAAGCTGTCAGTTGTCAGATTGCAACACTAGGGTTGTCCAATCCCGAAATATAAAAGGCAGCCCTTTCGTATTCAGTCGACTCTCGTTAATTCAAACATGCGATAATTCGAACAAGTCTATAATTCAAAGTTATCACGAGTCCCCTAGAAAGTCTCTTTATATTTCGAACAAAACCAATACATTTTTACACTCAGTAATTCGAACGAAAAAATCATAGCTACGTTACAAAACGACGCGTTAATTCGAACTCATCGGCGTCAAAATGTCAAGTCAAACACTCGACAATTCGAAGTTGCTCGTGCGTCATGTAGGCTGATACAAGTTTGAACTACACTTCGAGAGTCTTTGTTCTTGTAATGATTAGTGATTAGTCTGACACAAGCTTCTGCACCTGCACGATTTGGTTTGTTTGGTTAAGTTTCAGTTACTGTTACTCTTTCGTTGATTCTATACAGATTAAATAAAAGTATGTGCTAGTTAAAACATAAATACTTGACGATTGTTGAAAAGAAGTTAATCGAAAAAGTAGAGGAGGGTGAGAAGGAAAGTGATGTTGCAAAAGAATGTAAGATTCCTTTGAGTAACCTCTCAATCATAATAAAGAACAAGAAGAAAATTTATGCTGCTCAAACTGTTGGAGTACGGAAAAGAACTTTCTTGTCTGAAAGAAAGTCTGGTCATTTGACTAAGACAGTGTAGAGGACAAAAAGTGTCTATTAGCAGAAAAAGCAAAAGAATTCGCGTCTACTCTAAGCATCAAAAATGTTGCGGCAAATGAAGGGTGGCTTACAAATTTCATGTTTTCTTCCTTTTTGTTTTGTTTAGTAGCTACTGACGACCTTCAGTGCAGAATGCTAATATTAATTTATAATATTGGTTCATTCATTAAATAAAATATAATTAAAATAAAACATTATTTACGTCCATACTGTCAACGCCAAACAACTGAATGTGCCGCCGCCAGACTCAAAACATTGAGTAATTATATATAGAGGGCCCAATGCTGTTATATACTTAGAGCATGTACTTCTGGAAGTGGCATGCAAGCGTTGTTATTGTTTAGTGCTAAAGTAATCGTTGTATATTATAATTATACAGGGCGATTCCAGATATGTTAGAAATCATTTTTTTCGTGGGTGGCACATAAGCAGTTGCATATATAGGGTGTTGAAAATATAGAGTAGGGTGCAATTATAACTAATAAAATAATTATATTGGGAAGCTCATTAGCGGTTGAATTTACAGGGTTCTTGGAATCGAAGGTGCAGTAGAATTACAGTTATACAGGGTGGTGCAAAAAATATTATACATAGATGCATATACAGGGTGGCGGAAATGGAAATGCAACATTTCGTAACCCATAAGCAGTTATATATATAGGGAAGATGAAATATAGGGTAAGAGGAATTATAGATATACAGGATGATGATAAAAAAATGTTAGAAAACGAAATGATTTATAGGGTAGCCCATGAAGAGTTCCATATATATGATGATTGAAATATAGGTCGGAGTAGAATTATAGTTACAGAAGATAGTTAAAAATCTCATAAACAAAAAGAGTAAATACGGTGGCTCATAGGCAATGGCATATACAGAATGGTTTACCAGGTGGTTCAAAAATGTTAAAAAATATTATGCGTGGTCCATGAGCAGTTACATAAACAGGGTGGTGGAAATATATAATGACATGGAATTATTATAATGAGGATTTTAATAAATGTAGCTCATTAGCGGTTGAATTGTTGTCATATTAAATTAAGAATTACGAATTTGAACACAAAATGAATTATGAATGAATTATATCTGAAAAAAACTTGAATTTCGCTACTTATTTGTAGAAGCGAGATGTAAGACCGATATATAGGATTTTCGAGGAAACTATCACACAGAGGTTCCGAATCTGGATCCGTTCCGTGTAATTACTGTTCTCCCTAAAGTCCTAGGATAGAATATCATGATAAAATTTTCAGATTACTTAACCTGCCAGAGATATTGACACAATTGGTCGAATTTCGATCACTGGGCGACAGCTAGTGTACATAAATATGTAATTGATTATCACAGGTCAACATTTGAACTAAGCGGAAACACGGCATGCCTTAACAGTGTACTAGGGGTTTTTCGGGTCGCTGATTACTATGAGAGGGTCGGTTGACCATCATCACGTCAGGTTCAAGCGCATTTAAAGGTCAAATCGAGAGAGTGTTTGTAGAATTCTCTCGATTTGACCTTCAAATGACCTCTGGAGAAAAATCACAAGGTCAAACAAACAATGGATTCGAATTCAGAGACCTCAAAAAGATAAGCAACATTTTTTTAGGTTTTTTGGTAGACCTCTCTAGATTTGACCTTCAATGACCTTGAAATAACCTCTGGGAAAAGCCCAAGTTCAAACAAACTACAGATTCGGATTCAGAGACCTCTAAAACATTAGCATGAATTTTTTTCACATTTTTTGGTAGAACTCTCGATTTGACGTTCAAATGACCTTCAAGTGACCTGTGACAAAGCGCAGTCAAACAAACTACGGATTCGGACTCAGAGACCTAAAAAACATAACAACAAATTTTTCAGATGTTTTGGTTGAATTCTCAGCGACCCACAACACCCCTAGTACCCTATACGGCATGCCGTGTTCTGGTTTAGATCAAATGTTGAGCTGTGTTATCAACAGTCAATAATTCGAAGTTTTATTTCTATGTTTTGTCAAAACAACATCTCCCTCTAGGTGTTGCGATTTATTTGTCAGCGAGTATTTTTATATAAGAGATTTATTTATTTTTTCACGTAAGTAACTTTGTTATATACTTTTGCTTGGTCTTATGCTTTAAAATTATTTGAATTTAATTCAAATTTCCAGCAAAATTTAGTTTAAATCTAAACACGTCGAAAGTTTTTATTGTGGAAATTGATTTGAACTTAGTGACTGGAACTTTTTTCTAAGTATGAATTGATATCTTATTTCAAATGTTAAAGCTAAAAATGGTTGTTAAAGGTACCTGTAACGACTCCACCTAGCGGGGTTTGAACACCGCTAGCATGATTAACGGCCGACCTTGAAAACGATCCAGTTATAGGCATCGATGAGAAAAATGATCCAATTATATTACAAAGTGAACAGTGTAAATAACTCCTGCGTTGCATCTATTGTCGCTCCACTTGCTAGTAAACAAACAAAAAAACGAAATCAACAACCCAATATCAGAATTAAATTATCATGTTTGACTTACCAAATGCTTTTGCAATGGCGACGTTCCCTAACACAGCGATAATCGGCACCAGAACTATCGAACTTCCCAGTTCCGACGCCATTTCACTGAAAGTGTGTGTCTGGTTGTTCAAAACTGTTTCAAAAGGAGGCGGTTGAACGTCTGGCATGCCTGCTTTCACTGTTCCGGTTAGCAAAAATGGTGTAAATCCTTCGTATTTCTCGTAAAAATACGCCAAAGTGCTACACAGTATCACCACGATGGCATTTCGTGAAGTAGAGATCAGCCATAAGACGTAGTTGAAGATTTGCTGATTTTTGGACGGTTTGGTATTTTTCTTCTGAATTTTGAAGTCTTTCAATTTCTGTAGCCAATTAAAATCATTATGTAAATTTTTAGTAGGCATTGTAATTGGTGGATTACTCAATTAGCAATCCAGCTGGATCCAGCTTATTATTTTGATTTGTGGGACCCAGCACTTAGCCAGAATTGTGAATCAGCAATTAATTGAAGACCCAAATGATAACACAATAGACTACGAGGCTATACTTGCCGCTACACTTTTGCACAAAAAGAAACTCAAAATTCAGTAGAACAGGTAGAGATAGTTCAAAATTGAGTAATGTATAATATAATTTGATTTGTGGTACTCAACACTTGAGCCAGAGCTGTAAATCCGCAAGTAATAGAGGATCCTAAATAATAGCACACAAGACTACGAGGCCATAACTTGACGATCCAAATAATAACGCAATAGACTCCCAGGGTAGTTAACAACACCATCTGCTTTTTGAGAAATCTCAAGCATTTTAAACTAGCTCTATAGGCAGAACTTTTCCATTTTTGCAGATATATACACAGTTCAATATAAAGTGGAGTAGATAGATAGTTAACAACACTATCTCTTTTTTGAGAAATCTGAAGACTAAAATTTTATCATTTCTTTTTTACTGTACTTCTAATAATTGCTTAAGAAGTCTAAAACTATGATTTAGTAAGTCGTTGTTGAGCTAGGCAAGGCAACTTATTATAGAAGTTAGTGCAGAACTTAGGTTGAAACTACCTATGTGTTAAACTAATGATTAGGTTCCAATTTTGTATATGGTGATTCATAATTATGTAAGAATTACTACAACTAATTACTAACAATTTTATAAAAAATATTAATTGAATTACTTATGAATAATTACAAACATAGTGCAAATATAAATTAATAAAAGTTCCTTCAGTTTTTTAAAAGAAGTTACATTTCTTTAAAAAATTCCTGGATCTGCGCTGGATCCAGATGGAATGATGTTGATCTAGAGGAAATCCAGGTATAGAAAATGGTGCTGGATTGCAATCCCCAGTTTTAAGTTTGATTTAGTATTAGTATTGTACCACTTTTATTGGTGTTTTTCTAGTGACCACACTTTTCTTTTTAACCAAGTTTGAATATTTGCCATTACATTTTGGACTAGTCCATCCATATTTAATTCCTGATTTGGTACAAGTCTTTCAGAGAATTTATCTTGGTATTGTGTTTTCTTGTCTTTCTCTCATTTTGAATATTCAGATAGAAGTTAGCACATATAAATTTAGGGACCTTTCTTGTATGTACTTTAGTTAACACTGATATAATTTCTGCAAATATATCCTGATGTTTAAAATGACAGAGTCTATTTTGTTTTTTGTGATATGCCATCAAGATGTTAGTTAGTTTAGCTGGTAGACAATTTAACTCGTTCCTCGAAGTTTCCTTGGACTTCCATCGTCTTGAAATAATTAGTCTTCACATCGTTTCAATAGCTGAGATATCTGCTATCATCAGCAGTTGAATTAATTCACCTGATGACGGATAGCATATATAAGGCTATTGAAGCTATTAAAACGATGTGAGATCAACCATTTCAAGAATATGAAAGGCCCAAGAAATTTCGAGGAATGCCATGAACAGTTGTCTAGAACCATATACTCTTTGGTTCATTTTGGAAGATAATGGGGCACTATGTTCCTTGTGTTAACTAATTACACCCTTAGAATGTTCTTTGGTCCGTCAAAATCTTTGCACTGGAATCTTCTGTTGGGGCACAAACTGTATATTTTGATCTTTTCCTAATATCCCATTGATTCATCCTCTGAAAAAGTTGGTTGATGCATGTGTATGTACCTTCTGCATAATATATTTTTCATTCAGTTTGAGTGGCAACTCTTAATCAGGAATTTAATATTCTCGTTGATTAGGACTGTCTCCTAGATAGTGGTTTATATTGCAGCTGTTCCGATTCGATAAATTTCTACTTATATCAAGATCTTTTACTCTGCCAAGCGAGTTTTACACATTTTTCGTCAGCAAGTTTACACAATTTACCATCTCATTTTAGTTTCATGAAAACAAAACCTCCTACCATTATTATTTGCATTACATAAGTAACAATTTACGATTTATATAGAGCGCAAATGTTTTCTGATTGAGTGATTTACAATTTCTTCGCTACAGATGTTTACACATTAGAGAATATGTTACATAAAGTTACTCAAGTTATATTGGAATTTGGCCTATACTCAGAGGAACCACATACAAAGTAGAACAATGAGTCAACCAATCAAAACTCGCTAGCCAAAACAGACACCTAACCTGGATTGGCTGTTAACAAAATTAAAAGCTCTCAAAATTCTCAATACCTACCCTCATGAGCATCAGAACAATGATGCAAGCTATCCCCAACGATAGATCCGTTATTCGAGTTTGGTCAATTTTTTGGTAAGCCTCCACTATAGTATCCACGAACTGTGAAGACTTTAATTTTATTCCTAGAAGGCCTTTTAATTGTGTGGTTGCAATTATCACAGATGTCGCTGACGTAAATCCTACTGTAACTGGTATTGATATGAAGTCCACTAGTACACCTGCAGAGGGGAAAATGAACTAGTACTTATTGTAGCAGCATGGTAAAATTTACATTGTCCTTACCTAAATGAAGAAGTGCCATGCACATTTGTACGACCCCAGAAAGGAAACACAAGAGGATTGCATAATCTACGTTTCTGTTGTAGATCTGCTGATATGTCATTAAGGCCATCAGTGCTGTTGGTCCGATTGTAATGTCTTTAATGCTACCGAATACTGTGTAGATGAAGCAGCCAATGAAAGAGGAATAAAGACCATACTGAAATAAAAAAATTTAAGAGTCAAATCATTATTTTGTATGTCAAGGCCTACAAAATAGGAAAATGTTTTAGTTCTTTTGGTTTAGAGCCAGGAAATAATCGCAGGAGGCTAAATCAGTAAAGTATGTTGGATCGTAGCAGATCGTAACCAAATGTATGAATATTTACCATGGTAACTACATGCGTGAGCAGTCATTGTCTTGAAAGAACAACATTTGTTCTTCGACATTGAGATGCCTACAGTCTCAGTCACTAACACGCTATTATTTTCTAATCGTCCAATATTAAACTGCCCTTATATCATTTATTCGTACCTGTGGTTCGAGACCCGCTATGGTTGCATATGCTAACGCCTGCGGCATAACTGTCAGACCAACTGTAAAGCCAGCAATCATGTCACTAATGAATTTCTTCGAGTTGTATTGGGCACTCCATTTCACAATTGGCACTCTGCCTTTGACAAAAGTCCCAAGTGACTGAGAAAACGTCATGGTTAAGTTCAGTATCTGTAAAATCAGTAAAGATTACAAAAAATCATGTGAATGATTGGTTATTCGAAACAACTATCTATATACAGGGTGAATTTTTTTGATGATCAGTATGGGGATCTCGGAAACTAGCGGAGATAGAACAATGGTTAAATTGGGAAAGATTTGTAGTTTTACTGGCTTAATTTAATGACACTTTCGGATTTTTGTAAAAAGTCATGGCTTACTAGATATTTTGAAAAAACGAAATTCTGTCGATTTAGTCAAATCCCTCTAGCTCCTTTGTTTTTGATGTTATAAAAAAAGTGTAAATATCAAAATTGAAGGGAATTATATCCCGAATATGATTGTCATGTCCTCGTTTGCGTGACAGCTCTTGTTTTTGAGATATGACACAAACTTATCTTATTTTTAATTGAAACCATAGTTGGCTATAAACTCAAAAAATCGGACATTTTTAGAGCTTTTCAACGATATAATACTCGATATAGTTATTCATAAAAATAACGGAGTTATGTATGATTTTCTCTCTTATTTTCACTTTTAACGTAGTTAGCCATGAAAAAGATTAATTTCACTTTGACGTTTCCTCATTTGAGAGTAAATTCTTAGTTGTGCTGAACTGACAGTCGATATTGACAAGTTTTCGTGATAAAATTGAATATTCTAACAAAGAAAAACTGAATATGGAGGATTGTTATATCATATGCCATAAAAATTCAGTTCGTGCAGCTGAGGAATACTTTCATAGATATTTTAATCGTCGTCAACCTGCTCTATGAACATTTAAGAGGCTTTACGATAGTTTACGCAGATATGGATCTTTTACTAAACCACCAAAGAAATGGAATCAAATTAACGAAGCAGCACAAATAAATGTTTTGGCAATGGTAAATTAAAATCCATCTACATCAACTCGTGAGATTGCGATAGAAGCTGGCACATCTCAACCAACTGTAGTTAAGGTATTATTCTTAAAAGCGACATCAGAAGTTTACGAGAATTATGCCAACCGACCTGAAGAGGGCAGATGTGACTCTGCCGAAACGTCGTCATTTTACCATCGATCCCGGCAGGGATCAGTTATCAACTACGCGGATGAATTCCCGGAAACCACCTAAAACATACCTATATATATATATATATATATATGAACTAAGCTAGGTTCCGGGTGAGAACCTCGTCTGAATTTATTAAATACTCGACGTTTCGACTCCTGCTTTGGAACCATTATCAAGAGACAAAAAATAAAATAGAGTTTCAGAGTCTAGATCGAACTCGGGGCCTCAACCTGCCTATTCCCCAAGAGTCACTAGGTAACTGTTCAGTTACCTAACTGCAGTTATCATATTGTCCATTAGTTATGGGACACCCTGTATATTACGATTTACCTACATTATAGCAAATCTCAAACGTGGTATAGAGCAGTTGATGGTGGAAGCCATTACTTTGTGATATACTATCATTATGATTATAGAAAAACGAATTACTGTTTTATATCACTAATTTATTTATTTATTTAATAAATAAACATAAAAACTAGTTTCGACAATACTAATAACTACACCCTCAACCCCATAGTACAAATGGACATAAAAAAGCCTTTGAATTGTGCCTGAGCCAAAGTTATTGTACATTCAACAATAAATTGTATGAGCAAAAATCAGGTTCATCCCCTAGCCCATTACTGGCTGATATTTTCATGTCTCATTTAGAAGAAACCGTAATGTCTTCTGAGCTGAGCGAAAAACATATTTTATTCTCGTATAGGTATGTCGACGACATTTTAGCTTACTTTACAGGCACAAAAAGACAACACTTTCCTATCATTCCTTAATAGTGTACATCGTAACATCAAGTTTACTCTGGAAACTGACAGTAACTCATCTATCCATTATCTAAGTCTCACCCTCACCATTAAACATAATAAAAACAAGTTCAATGCATTCAGAAAGCCAACATTTACAGACACTACTATCCCAAATTCATCTTTTAGTCCACACTCACACAAACTAGCAGCATACAAATCGATGATACATAGAGCTCTTACATTACCCCTTTCCAAAACCGACTTAAAGAACGAACTGAATATCATCAAGAGCATAGCCATTAATAACGGCTATAACCATAAGTTAATTAATAAACTTATTTCCCGGAAAGAAAGTCAAATTGCGCAAAATTTAATCTATCCAAAAATCAAAGATAACAATGTTCAATTAAATACGTTAGCATTACTTATTTTGGAACCACAAGTGAGAGAATGGCGAAACTTTTGTCAAAGCATAATATTAAACTTAGTTTTAGATCCCAATCAAAATTGTCAAATCATATTTTTAACGCTAAAGACAAAATAAGTGATAAGTTCTTGAAATCTGGAGTATATAAACTAAAATGTTCAGAGTGCAATAGCTTTTACCTTGGTATGACCTGTAGAAATTTCAATATTCGATATTTTGAACACTTCATTCATTTAATTTAGTTCATTTAGATTAAATAAAACTGACTCAACATTTGCAAATCATTTTCTTACTACAGGGCATACATTTCCTAAATTATAAGAAACAGAGATCATTCACTATAACAATTTTAAGCCATTTATTGAAACACTTGAGAACATAGAAATTTACAAAAGCCATCATAATTCCGTTCCTTGCAATTTACTACTTAACGAGCTGGTAGATTTTAAAAATAGCATCCTATTTGAAATTTTTAAGTAACTAATAATCAAAAATTATATATTTAAATTTTAAATTAATTAAATTTTCTTCATCAGTTTACCACTTTGTTTCTATGCCATACCTTATACACAAAAATGTCATATTTATGTAATCCTTCCGAGAATTTAACACATACCTACTGTTGTAGACAAGACCCTTCGGTCTGTTTCAAAATGTTTTGTCGTCATTCATGAATTTGTTTCCATTTGAAAATGACATAGTATTGTCCAAACTAGTCACCGTGTTTATGTTTATTTATTAAATAAATAAATACATTAGTGCAATTCGCACTTGAGAATACTATTTTCTAAATGAAAATGAGAGCCTTTGTAATCATCGCAGTAAATACTTTTTTTATTCTCGTAGTTTTAACATTTCTTAGACATATTCACCTGTTAAGCAAGATTTTATAAACTATCATAACGACTAGCCCTCTATGTACACACCAAACTAATAATCCTACGTTGAAGCAAATCATCACAGACACAGTTCGATGCCAATTTCTCTTTTCTGTAGCATACCTTTCATATTAAAACACAAAAAAATGCATTATAAAACATTTTAAATATTTCAAAAAATCCTTATGAATTACTCGTTAATCCACTTAACCGAAAGAAAGTTGATCCGTGGTGAAAGCAATTTCTCGTCACTCACTTGTGTTGCTACTCCACTCCTTGTGCATCAACATAAACAACTTATCACACCATTACATAACCCCGCGAAACAGTCCTGAAGCAACGGTACAACAATATTATACAATAGTTCGCAAAACAAAACTATTATGCCTCATTAAAGGTACGATATCGCGGTTTTAATGAGAGTGCCTCGCGCTTCGCGATACTCGCGAAGAACAAATACCACGAAATGTCAATAAAACCGATTTAAATATCCGCCAATGCTTCCACCGTCTGACTCGCATGTTGTGACAATGCTCTTCGCCGGCGAGGCGCTATGGGGATGGCGTGCAGGTACCGACTCGCGTGATCTTGACACCATCAGGTCTGTGTGAAAGATTACAAAACCTGGGCGTTAAAAACAGTCCTATAGGTTCAAGTGCGGAACTAATGCCATTGTTTATGGTTGTTGTAAACAATGTTGAAAAAAAAGAAGTAATTAGCTTATCTGTGGTGTGTTTGTTGTAATTGCATTAGTCACGATGTGCCATAACATCTAAATAGTAGAGGATTCAAGGCGAGAATAGCCACGATCAGAGAATTTGCATTTTGAACAGACCAAGTACTAGATAGTACTGTCGAAGTTTGAGCATAATGTGTCATTTAGATTGTGTTCATTGAAAGCAGACAACCTCCCGAATTTTAACAAAAATAGCTGATTAAGCATTCTTTTTAAGTCGATTTCAAAAATGGAGGAGATTCTCAATTAGGCTGTATTTTTTTAGACTTTGTTACCTCATATCTTCATTACATATGATAAAACATTTAAAAAATATATATAACCGACTTCCACCTATAACTAAAAAGCTAAAAATAATTATAACATAATACAACTCTAGCAAATAAATAACGCATTCAATGCTGTTAGGTACCTACCCAGGAAGTAAAAAATGTAAACATTAAAAGGTGCTCATTCTGTACAAATTAATTACCTACCAATCTAGTATATTTTTGAAGTTGGTGCCAAGCAAATCTAAAATCCTTCATTGCGTACTTATCTACTACTTCATCAAGCTTGATTGTTGCTTGGCACCGACTTAAAAATATACTAGATTGGTAGGTAATTAATTTGTACAGAATGAGCACCTTTTAATGTTTACATTTTTCACTTCCTCTATAGGTACCTAACAACATTGAATGTGTTATTTATTGGCTAGAGTTGTATTTTGTTATAATTATTTTTAGCTTTTTAGTTATAGGTAGAAGTCGGTTATATATTTTTTAAAATGTTTTATTTTCACTTTTTACTTTTTTTTGAACCCAGGTAGTTTTCATTTTTTATTTTGTATGTATAACCTAAACTTAGGTTTACGAACAAAATGTACTAGTAGGCGTTGACTTAATAAGCCCAAAATATATTGAATTGAAAAAACCAAATTACTTGGTGTTTATTTTGACCAAAATCTAAAATGGGATTTTCATATCAATTACATTATTAATAGGACTAAGTATCTAATATTTGTAATTAGTAAGTTATCTAAACTTATGAATACAAAACACTATTGGTTCTCTATTATGCTTTTTTTCATAGCTTAATATGATATGGAAATTATGCATGGGGTGGTGCTTACAACAACAACTTAATGTTGTTACAAAGGTTACAAGACAAATTATTAAAAGTAATATTTAAGAACAAATCATTGAATAAAAATTGGCATTTAAACCTTAGGCAGCTGTATTCTCATAATGCTACCTTAAACCATTTTTCTGACCTCAAGATTGAATATGATTCTTCAACTAGTTCAACTAGAAATAAGAATATTCTACTGCCCATTGTAAAGAGGTCTATACTGAATAAAAGTAGTACCTTTGTATCAGTAAAGATCTTTAATCAATTACCTAACAGTATTAAAAATATTTTCAATGTCAAATCGAAATCCTGGAAACTTAGAATGAAACAGTGGATAAGGTATAATAAATCAATGCAATGCAATGCAAATCAATGAAGTTTTTGGTGTGTATATTGGTATATTGTGTATATGTTGTTTGTATTTTTATGCACATATATATTTATGAATAATAATGGTATATTAGTTCTACAGGTTATATATACGTTTTTTGTTTTCAACTTTTCATATTTTTTTTCTCTTTTTCACTATTTATAATTTTTATTTTTTTTGTAAATTTTCTAAATAAGTTAGTTTCTAAGTACACCAAAGCTATGTATAACAGGCATATCATACCTCTATAGGATGTAATTTCATTGTTTCCTTTGTGTTTAAGCAATGTATTACTTTTTTGGTTTAATAAATAAATAAATAAATATTTATGCCTTATGGACCACGCCATGTAATCATTTTTCAACTTTTTTTAACAACTCTGTATAACTATAGATAATTCCACTCCGCCCTATGTACCAACCATCCTGTACATACGACTGCACACGGAATTTGTTAGCTGCCTTCTGTAAACTATAGGACGAAGTAGAATCCATCCCATATTTACGGAGTAAATTATTTCATTTTTAACATTTTATATTATCGCCCTGTGTAACATTAATTCCTCACCACATTTTATGCAACTTCTTATGGGCTATAAAATAAATAATTTTTTAATTACACTGTATAACTTCAGCATATATTTCAATCATCCTGTATATGATTTGTTTACGTCCACATCATATAACAGTTTTTTAATCACCCTAAATCATTTTAATTCCACATTTTTTTCCAACATTTTTATACCACCAAACGTCCACTCCACCCTATATTCCAACCATCCTGTCTATACGGCTGCCAATGGACCACTATCATTCTACTCCGTCCTATATTCCAATTTTCAATCATCATATAAATGCAACTCCTTCTAACACTTTACTTTGTGATTTTGTTTGCTATAACTAAACACCCTGTGTATAAACGCACCAAGTAGCAGCGTAGAGTTTGACATGTGTTGTCATTGAATTTTCTATTAGGCCGGGAGAATGTGACAACCAAAAGCACCGTCTTCACAAAATGGAAAAATTTTCATTTAAATAGGTATTTGTCTGGTATACAAACAAAACGAGCTTGGTACTCATTGATTTAAGGAGCCGAAAGTACTATGCTTTACTACCTATATGCTTGAGATGTTCATAGAAAAGTTTTAAATTCGCAATTAAAACTTCCAGTGCCTACAATTCCCGCACTACTACGTTGGAATTAAAATATTTATGAGGAAATGTCCGTTATGTCATTTTGATGAAATTTTTGATAAGAATTTTGTAATTTTCGGCGATTTTCTGCAAAACAGCAAGTTGCACGTCGCAGAAAAGTATATGAGATCACCTAAGGATCTTCCTTAATAGATTAAACGTTAAAAAACTATACACATCCATAAGGAGTTAACGAAAAATCGACCAATATGTTAGGGATATTGGTCGATTTCCATGCACGCATGTGTTCATTTATAAATTTACCAATAGATTTCTTTTCCCAAATATGAAGTTTTACCAATCTCGATATATACTCTATTAGACAAGAACATATTCATGCAAAACGGTTCACCACAGGAGAAAAAATCAGGTAACATACATACAAAATAAAATACACGACGAATTGATAACCTCCTCCTTTTTGGAAGTCGGTTAAAAATATAAATTTTAACGAATATAATGAGTCTTTATAGAAATTAGAATGTTAATAATCAAAAAAGTTATAGCAGTAATCATTTAGGTCATTACATTTGAAATTAAACAACTACCATTTAAAACAATAATTACAATAATTAAGTTGTTTGCAATAATTATTTACATTAATAAGCTTGCATCTGATAACAAATTAATGTTTTAATTACAGACTATGTTGAATACATCTAATGTTAACTGAATTCCCTGTACCTCCCTTTCTTCGAGATTTATCTGAAACAAGGAATTTAAAAAAAATATTTAGGCTTGTGTAAGGATAGGTCATGTTTGATTTGAATATACGAAAGCTTGTATTTACTGAATGTCATGCTTTCTATGTGGTAACTCTCGATAAATTCTTGTTCGATATTTGCGTAGGTGGATGAATTATTACTTGGGAATCTTTTATGAATTATCATAACTTATCGTGGTTATTACAAAGAAAATAGCTCGTCTAAAAGATATTTTATTGCATATCCTAGATGCGTTTTTCTAGTATACAGTAAAACGAAGAATTCATGAGATAAAAAAAAGGATAGACATGATTATTTCTAAATATAGTTAGATTGAATATCTAGAATCAATTTGAAAAATGCCAATAACAAACTTTTTTGAGAGACGGATAAATTTAAAAAAGAACCGAACAGCTATTTTAGTTATTTGCAACAATAAAATTCTTGTTGATTTCTGAATGATATTTGTGGCATATTTTTCAATGTCTAAGTACTTCTTGGGAAATAACACCAAAGTTAAGAAAATTGCTGTATATTTCAAACGTTTTGGTGTCTAGGTCAGACCCCGTTGTCAAAAAGGCACAAGTTTAAGATGTAAATTAAAATATTTGACAATGTGTATTATTTGATTTCTGACGTAACTAAGTGAATTTTATTTGTAATATACAGGGTAGAACAGAAACTTCTAAAGATCATATAATCATAAGATTCCTTTCAAATTGGAAGAATTTGAAAGGGAGATCTTCAGAATATTATGTGGCACTCCTAGGTGCGACTTTGTTATAAGATAGTGCATTCACCAAAAATGCCACCAAAGAATTTTGTTGATTCAGTGATCCCATTGAAATCATAAGGGAAAACCTAAGAAAAACCTTATGAACTATACCGATATTGAGTTATTCACAAGGACATGACCATTAACAATTTCTTCATTAATCATTGGCAACCAGGAACGACTGAATTCTACGGAGGTAGCAGCGGTACAATAGTTTTCATTTAACAAAATTAATACAGATTCTTTTAGTTTTCTTTTGGTGGTGTGTTCTTCTTTGTTTAATATAAATGAATTTTGAAACTTTTTTTTTATGACCAAGGTCCCAAGCATGTTCGCAAATTTTGGATTTTTCAAATTTTCGTTTTTTTATGTAATTTTTGTGTTCGTTTATTCGAACATTCAGAGGTCTAGAGGTTTCTCCAATATAGAATTTATTACATTCACAAGGGATTTTATAAATGCAATTTTTTGTATTTTGAGTTGTGTTTGGTGGCGTTATGTTGATGACATATTCATTATTTAGGAACATAATCTTGAGGATTTACATGCATTACTTAACGACATAAACAACACAGAACAAGCTATTCAGTTTACAATAGAGCTTGAACACAATAAAAAATTACCATTCTTAGACATTTTAATAATCAAAACACAATCGACATTTGAAACAGAAGTTTACAGAAAACCGACTCTTACTAACAGGTATCTCAACTTTAACTCTAATCATCCAAAAAGAGGTATCATCAAATCTCTATATGACAGAGCAAAAACCAACTGTTCTAACATCAATAAATTCAATGAAGAAAAAACGTTTATAAAAATGTACTTTCATTACCCAAATAACTTTATTAACAACGAGTTAAACAAAATCGAATACCAAACAATACCTAACAACCAACATCAAACTTCAAACCAAGCAACACTGACTCCCAAGATAATCACATTAATACATTAACTATACCATACATACAGGGTCTATCAGAAAGATTAAAAAGAGTGGGAAACAGATTTAATATTAAAACAACTTTCAAAACAAGAAATACACTCAAATCAATTATATCAAAAACCAAACCAAATAACACAACTCAAAATACAAAAAATTGCAGAATTGAAGAACAAACAATTTTCTCAAAACACATTAAACCTTTGGTTTAGTGGCGTTATGTTGATGACATATTCGTTATTTGGGAACATAATCTTGAGGATTTACATGCATTACTTAACGACATAAACAACACAGAACAAAATATTCAGTTTACACTAGAGCTTGAACAGAATAACAAATTACCATTCTTAGACATTTTAATAACCAAAACACAATTGACATTTGAAACAGAAGTTTATAGAAAACCGACTCATACTAACAGGTATCACAACTTTAACTCTAATCATCCAAGTTCAGTAAAAAGAGGTATCATTAAATCTCTATATGACAGAGCAAAAACCAACTGTTCTAATATCAATAAATTCAATGAAGAAAAAACTTTTATAAAAAATGTACTTTCTGCCAACCATTACCCAAATAAATTCATTAATAACGAGTTAAACAAAATGGAATACCAAACTATCCCTAACAACCAACATCAAACTTCACCAAGCAACACTGACTCCCAAGATAATCACATTAATACAATAACTATACCATACATACGGGGTCTATCAGAAAGACTAAAAAGAGTGGGAAACAGATATAATATCAAAACATAATTTAAAACAAGAAATACACTAAAATCAATTATATCAAAAACCAAACCAAATAACACATCTCAAAATATAAAAAATTGCATTTATAAAATCCCTTGTGAATGAAATAAATTCTATATTGGAGAAATCTCTAGACCTCTAAATGTTCGAATAAACGAACACAAAAATTACATAAAAAACGACAATTTGAAAAAACCAAAATTTGTGAACATGCTTGGGACCTTGGTCATAAAATACAGTTTCAAAATTCAGTTATGTTTCACAAAGAAGAATACAACACCAAAAAAAAACTAAAAGAGTCTGCTTTAATTTTGTTAAATGAAAACGATTGTATCGCTGCTACTACCCCCGTAGAATTCAGTCATTCCTGGTTGCCGATGATTAAGGAAGAAATTGCTAATGGCCATGTCCTTGTGAATAACTCAATATCGGGATAGTTCATAAGGTTTTTTCTAGGTTTTCCCTTATGATTTTAATGGGATCACTGAATCAACAAAATTATTTGGTCGCATTTTTGGCGAATGCACCATCTTATAACAAAATCGCACCTAGGAGGGCCACATAAAATTCTGAAGAACTTTAAGATTATATGATCTTTAGAAGTTTCTGTGCTACCCTGTATATTACAAATAAAATTCTCTTAGTTACGTCAAAAATCAAATAATACACATTGTCAAATATTTTAATTTACATCTTAGAATTGTGCCTTTTTTAATCCGTAGTTTCATAACCATTGACAACGGGGTCTGACCTAGATCCCGAAACGTTTGGAATATACAGCAATTTTCTCAATTGTCGTATTATGTCCCAAGAAGTACTTAGACAATAAAATTCTTAATTTATTGTATAATTTTTTTGATGTGTAGAGGTAATAATAATATTTTGTGATTAATAAAGTGAAAGCTAGTTGAAACTGAAGTTACAGAAACGAAACATTCAGAAAAAATAATTTCGATGCATTCTCACTGACACGGACTTCAAAGACATATTTCCAGTAATCGCCGAGCACCTATATATCTAACAAAACTATACAGACGGATTGAGAACCTCCTTTATGTTTGAAGTCAATTTAAAATTGATAAGAATAAAATTAATTAGATTGAAAACTACATCCAATTATTTCAAATGAGCTGATTTATGGGGTCCTGCACTTACTGGATATTTTCTGTTTCATTTAATTTTAATGTTTTACACCTCTAATAAACATATTATTACATACAGGGTGTTTTTTTTTAATGATCAGTATGGGGATCTCGGAAACTAGCGGAGATAGAGCAATGGTTAAATTGGGGAAGATTTGCAGTTTTACTGGCCCAATTTAATGACACTTTCGGATTTTTGTAAAAAGTCATCGCTTACTAGATATTTTGAAAAAAAGAAATTCTGCCGATTTAGTCAAATCCCTCTAGCTCCCTTGTTTTTGATTTTATAAAAAAGTGTAAATATCAAAATTGAAGGGAATTGTATTCCGAATATAATTGTAATGTCCTCGTTTGCGTGAGAGCTCTCGTTTTTGAGATATGACACAAACTTTTCTTTTTTTGAATGGAAACCGTAGTTAGCTATGACCTCATAAAATCGGACACTTTTAGAGCTTCTGAACCTTTATAATACTCTATATAGTTATTCATAAAAATAACGGAGTTATGAATGCTTTTCTCTCTTATTTTTACTTTTAACGTAGTTAGCCATGAAATAGATTAATTCATTAATAACTATTCCAAAAAACATTGAAGGCTTTTTTTATTGGTATATCAGATATAACGAAAAAACTAAATAACTAGGTACTTACTAAAAACTTAACAAATTAAAGTTCATAATAATGGTTACAACTTATGTTCGAAAAGTCCACCATTGTTATTTAGACAAAAATGGCATCTTTTTAAGATTGACATTACCGCTTTCCTCACCGACTCAATTTTTTCTATTGCTTGTAATACCGCCCCTCTTGGGTCACCAACTGTCTCATACTTTCTTTTGTATACTTGGTTTTATAGCGCACCCCATAAATAGAAGTCTATAACTGCCAAATCGGGAGACCGGGATGGCCGTTCGCCATCTGTTCCTATCCAAGAGTTTGGATAGATGTTATCTAAGTGTTGTCTTACTAATAACGAGTTATGAGCAGGTGCTGGATCATATGGGAACCACTCAATTTCTAAACGAGTTCTCAAATTCAAATTATGCAACATGTCTTGAAATGCTAATAACGCTCCCCAGTAAGTGATTCCTCATAGATAAAAGGTCCCAAAATAGTAGATCATATAATACCACACCAAATATTAAAACCAAATGTTATCTGGGGTCGTCTTTGTTCTACATGGAAAGGGTTTTCTTTAGCCCAGATATGCTCTGTCTATTGAACATACCGCAATTAGTAAATCTAGTTTCATCTGACCATAACACCTTTAAAGGAAACTGTGGATTGTCAAGGCACATGTCTCCAAACCATGTACAAAACAAAATACGTCGATGGTCGTCACCAGCATGCAAAGTTTGAGAAACTGAAAGTTTGTACGGGTGGAACTGGTGCTCTTTCAGTACCTTAACTACAGTTCGTTGAGATGTGCCAGCTTCTGCCAAAATCTCACGAGTTGATGTAGATGGATTTTGATTTACCATTGCCAAAACATTTATTTGTGCTGCTTCGTTAATTTGATTACGTTCCTTTGGTGGTTTAGTAAAAGATCCATATCTGCGTAACCTATCGTAAAGCCTCTTAAATGTACATAGAGCAGGTTGACGACAATTAAAATATCTATGAAAGTATTCCTCAGCTGCACGAACTGAATTTTTATGGCATATGATATAACATTCCACCATATTCAGTTTTTCTTCGTTGGAATATTCCATTTTATCAAGAAAACTTGTCAATATCGACTGTCAGTTCAGCACTACTAATGGAATTATCCATAACTCCGTTATTTTTATGAATAACTATATCGAGTATTATATCGTTGAAAAGCTCTAAAAATGTCCGATTTTTTGAGGTCATAGCTAAATATGGTTTCCATTCAAAAAAGATAAGTTTGTGTCATATCTCGAAAACGAGAGCTGTCACGTAAACGAGAACATGACAATCATATTCGGGATACAATTCCCTTCAATTTTCGTTTTTTCAAAATATCTACTAAGCCATGACTTTTTACAAAAATCAGAAAGTGTCATTAAATTGGGCCAGTAAAACTGCAAATCTTTCCCAATTTAACCATTGCTCTATCTCCGCTAGTTTCCGGGATCCCCATACTGATCATAAAAAAAACTCACCCTGTATACATTTTATATTATATTACAACACTCAATTGTTAAATACATTATATCTATTCACTATTGTTCCATTTATAGTTTACATGTACACGACT
Source organism: Octodonta nipae (assembly GCA_034190945.1). Classification (NCBI taxonomy): domain Eukaryota; kingdom Metazoa; phylum Arthropoda; class Insecta; order Coleoptera; family Chrysomelidae; genus Octodonta; species Octodonta nipae. Next base: position 133,836,221 of record CM067220.1, read on the forward strand.
AATTTTGTAATTTACATAAATATATGCATTATTAAAATTTAATTTTGAAGTAATTGTCATGTGTTAAAACGCATTAATTCAAGAACTACACTAAATGCCCAAGAATTCTGTAACATTAATATGCCGTTTTTTATTTTTCTTCGATATTCACTTTAGTGAACGTATTAGTGGCCTTGTAATATATAATATCACTTATGTTATTGCATTAATGAATAATTTGTTTTATTCAAATCAAATTAAATCGAATCAACTTTACGTGAAACTAAAATTACTTTAGCAGATGATTTTGAAGAAGATGAATAGTTACTCTGAATTTGAAAGGCTTATGAGAACCATGATTCTATAGACTCAAAACTGTGCCAAGGAGCTTATCGAGTCTTTATGGATCACCTTTAACAGGCTATTTGCAATGTGAATACTTTGCAGAGAATTGGAAAATAGCCCAAGCTGTCGCCATATTTAAGTCTGGTGATAAGAATGTTGTCAATAGCTACATGCCAATATCCCTATTTAGTTTAACCGGTAAAAGTTTCGAAATAATTCTGACCCAGCAACTTTTCTTTGTAGTTAAAGAGCGTCTTACCAAATTTCAACACGAATTAATTAAGAAAACATCAGTAGCTATTAATTTAGTACCTTTCATTCAGTATATTTATAATAGAATGAATAATGATCAATTAGTATGTGCTGTGTTGACCGATTTTCCAAAGCATTTGACAAGGTATATAATCCTACACTGGTCGCCAAACTGGTAGATTTCGGTGTGCATGGCATGGTACTGGATCTTATTTGTTCATACATCTTCAATAGAATCCAGTAAACTGCTGTAAACATTGTAAAGACTAGACTCACTGCTTGCAAAATCAGGTGATCCACAAGGATCTCACCTGGGTCCCTTATTTTTAGTATTTTCATTTCAGATGTAGTCGATTGTTTTACTTTTTGTAACGTACTATTATATGCAAATGAAATGAAAATGTATCGAAACCTCTCAACAAGTAATGATTACCAATTAATTCAGACCGGCATCGTAGGTTTTTTAGATTCTGTCAAATTAACAAACTAATATTGAGAGTAAAGAAGTACAATTTAATACTATTTTCAAGATTAATTTGACCGTTAATAATGATATTATTCCCCACGTAACCCTAATTAAAGATTTCGGAGCGATTATGAACAAAAAGTTAAGATTGGATGTTAATATTTTAGACCGGGGCTGAAGCCTTTAAAAAAGGTTAAAGGTGAAAAACATAATACTAGGATGAAACCCATTGGAAAAGGAAGAGAATACAACAAAAATGAAAGGAAAATTAATGTCGGGAAGTAGAAGGAGGTGAGTTTTTAAGGGTAAAAAATGGTTTATCTCGATTTTAGACAAAACTACAAGTTCTATGGAAAAAGTTAAATATCAAAGTTGTAGGTAATAAAAAGATCTACAACTTTCCTGGGCTAGGAAATAACAGGTAGTGAGGCCCAGACCCCGCTAGCTCCTTCCCCACTTCTGTATGAAATACCTTTGATTGGCTAAAATTTTCTGTGAGATATACAGGGTGAGTTTTTTTGATGATCAGTATGGGGATCTCGGAAACTAGCGGAGATAGAGCAATGGTTAAATTGAGAACGATTTGCAGTTTTACTAGCCCAATTTAATGACACTTTCGGATTTTTGTAAAAAATTATGGCTTACTAAATATTTTGAAAAAACGAAACTCTGCCGATTTAGTCAAATCCCTCTAGCTCCTTTGTTTTTGATTTTATAAAAAAAAGTGTAAATATCAAAATTGAAGGGAATTGTATTCCGAATATGATTGCCATGTCCTCGTTTGCGTGACAGCTCTCGTTTTCCACTATTAATGGAATTACTCTCAAATGAGGAAACGTCAAAGTGAAAACAATCTTTTTCATGGCTACCTACGTTAAAAGTGAAAATAAGAGAGAAAAGCATCCATAACTCTGTTTGTCTAAGTGCTTCTTGGGGAATAACACCACAGTTTAAAAAAAATTGCTGTGTATTCCAAACGTTTCGGGGTCTAGATCAGACCCCGTTGTCAATGGTTAAGAAACTACGGATTAAAAGGCACAATTCTAAGATGTAAATTAAAATATTTGACAATGTGTATTATTTAATTTTTGACGTAAAAAACAACATAACACAAAACTAAAAATAAAAGAGTCTGCATTAATTTTTTTTAATGAAAACGATTGTATCGCTTCTGCTTCTGTAGAATTCAATCGTATGTGGTTACCGACAATTAAGGAATAAATTATTAATGGTCATCTCCTTTTGAACAACCCATTATCGGGATAGTTCATAAGGTTTTTCCTAGGTTTTCCCTTATGACGTTAATTGGATCACTGAAACAGCAGAATTCTTTGTAGCATTTTTGGCGAATGCGCTATCTTATAACAAAGTCGTACCTAGGAACCACTTATAAATTCTAAAGACAACCTAACCTAATGCATTATCTTTAGAATTTTTTGTGCTACCTGTATATTTAAAAACAACAAAATTTTCTCATGTCAACTTATATGACATAAATCAAACTTTCAATTTGCAATTTACATTTTTAGTACATATTTTAAAGCCATTGACAACGAACTCAGAATCGACTTTGAAAAGCTTGGTATTTTCTTTCAATATACAGCTTTTTATTTCAATTGTGGTGTTATTCCCAAGAAAACATAAAAATAATCAAAACAATTTTTACTAATAAAATATATTTCATTATTACACTCAGTTAGGGAACAATGGGGAATTATAATCACGTGACACTTCTACTCAAATATAAACAAAACGAGCTTAATCATTCGGCAAAAATCCAAATATCCAATGGAGACAGTTTTAAACCGAGAACACCTCCAATAAAACGACTTTTTATACCTATATTAACAGAAATGTGTGTAATTTTGGTGGAATTGTTTTCCAAATAAATATACATTGCGTAATCAAGCTCGCTAATCGTCACCATAAATTTAATTTGTCCGTTTTTTGACAATAATAAAATACAAAAAGCAAGGACAATATCACGTTGTCGATTGATATTAAGTGGAAATATTAAAACCGCGAGATGGCCTTGTACATTAATCTAATATAAAAATGATTTACAATTTTATTTCTGTTTTATATTGTATCAAAAGCATTTCTAATCATCCGATTAATGGAATTGTTGCAAAGTACATAAATAACAAGCGTAAATAATTTAAAAAATGGAATTGGTTCAACAAGAACGAGGTTTCTTATGACATGGCTACTAGAATTAAAAAAAAATTGCTGTGAGAATAAAATTATTATAAAAGGTATCAGGTAATTGCAATAATAAAGAAATGATTTAGCAGTTATTGATTGATTATTACATTTGTGATTTATTTAACTATCCTTCGTCAGAACGCCAAATGCAACTTCAATTCTTTGACGACAGGGAAACAAAAAAAAACAAGTGAGGACCTCTCTCCATTTACTTTAACTTGTATATTACCATATTAATTTCTTGTTTCGATAACGTCAAGACTGTTTGGTTTTATACATACGAAAAATATATTTAAAACAAAAAAATGAACTTATGTAATTTTAAAAACACCTTCTTCCACACTAGGAAGGCAAAGCAGGGTAATACTAAAATCATCTGTGATAGAAACAAAAAAAAACAAGGTAGGCGTTTTATAAAGATTTAGTATTTATCCTGTGTAATAATTAAAATGGACATTTTAACATCAATTTATGTTAAAAATTATTACCTGTCTGTTGAATTCTGTTAACTACTGCCTTGACGTTACGCTAAAATCATATTTGGCTTATTCAAAAGAAAAGAAAAGGTGTTTCTCGCATTCTAGATCTGAATTTATATAATCCTCGTAAGCTCTGATGTTTAGTTCTTTGGTTGTGGCGTCTGTGTGGGGATTTATGTGTATTTCGTTTATCGGATTTGGATAATCGCTGTCCATTAGGACATTTGTTTCGATTTTGTTGTATTTTTGCCTTGATACGGGATGAAGTTTTACAAAAAGATGATGATTTTAGCGCTTCGTTTCTTTTATTGATGGTATACCGGCTTCAATATCGATGTCTCCTCTAATTGCAAGAATTTTACAGCTACTGAAGTCGGCGAGTTCTTTGCAATTGTTGAAATCTATTTTATTTCTTGTTTGTAGTTTACGTCTGAAAGGTGTAGAGATGGTTTGTTTGTTTCTTATGTTAAGTTTGTGCTCGTAAGAAATTCGTTTTAGGAATCCTTACATTCGATGAACGTGTTTGGGATCTGTTATAGCTGAGGGAAATTTAATCAAAAAACCTTGAATTCCCCGTTATCTTCGAATAAAACGAAAACAAAATTTTAATGAAAATATCGCAAATGGAAGTTCAAATAACGTTTACACGAAAAATAAAGAACAAATCCTAATGTAATTGTGGGGGGGAACAAATAATAAAATTCAAGGAAACCTAAAAAAATGAAATTTGTTCAAGCGCAGGAATAGAAATATATAATTGTTCAAAGTTAAAAAGTATTTTGTTTATAATATATTAAGGAAAATATGTATTAATAGAGCAAATCGCTTCCCCCCTCTTCATCAAAAATACTGAATCTATATATTTGAAAAAATACGGACTCATGCAAGGTTTGCGGGGGAAATAAAGTCAAAATTGTTATATTAAGTTTGGGGGCAAATTATAAAAATAAACAAAATATTTTTTTCCAAGCGCATCATTTCAAGTATAAGGATCTATTATGGGGAATAAAAATGCATTTTTTATATTTTTAAAATGAATTATTTTAAAGATATTTAGTAAAATATATAAAATGTGACCAATTTGTCCTTTGTCTCTTAATGTCTAAGGCTAAAATTGTGAAAAACTAGAAAACAAAAAAGTATATGTTGTTTTAGATAGAACTTGACGAAATTATTTATCTTTCATTTCAAATGGAGATGCATATTTCATCCCTGTCTTCAATAAAAAAATATTTACATTTGGTTATAAATTAATTTTCTCAACCTTACCTACAGACAGTCTAAATAAAATATTGACGATTTTCACATTTAGATTTGTTAGTTACTAATTTTTTTAATATTATATATTCTTAAAGACGCGAGATGTAAAGACCGCCATCTAGGATTGTCATTGTCATTGAACTGACTATCATAAAAACAGTTTCCGATCGACACCGACAATTAAAAAAATCAATTAGTGAAAACAATAAAGCTAATTTGTAAAATTAAATCGAATCGATTTAAATTACTGGTTATAATACTTTTTATCTTTCGCAAACTATATAAAATAATATAAAAGTTAACACACACTTTATTAAATCTAGATGTAGGAACTTACCTTTTTCTAAAAAACTATTAACACTATCACAAAATAATTCATTAAATTCAGTAAATTAAAAGTATACTGTTCATTAATTCACTACACATTTTTGGTATCATACAGTTTTATTATCAATTATTGTCAGGGTATAAAAACTTAACTCACTATATAATAACTAAAATACTGATTAGAACCTTGAGTTAAAGCAATGTACAGCCAATTAGATAATTACTTTCACAGCTCGATTTAATGGCATACGATATTGTTGAATTTTACGGATCAGGAATGTCATTAGCAGTATTGTTTGGAGGATCATCCTGTGGTGGGTTGGCTTTATCTGAAACATATTTAAGTAAATCGTTTAGATTACTAAAATAATCTATAGCTACTCTATAGCTACGAGTAAGGAATACAAACAACTAACATATAATTAAGACTGTTATCTAATCAATATTTACATCTGGGAGTAGTTACGAGTACAATGGGCGGCTATATTATAGGATATACAGAGTGAGTTTTTTTTGATGATCAGTATTGGGATCTCGGAAACTAGCGGAGATAGAGCAATGGTTAAATTGGGAAAGATTTGCAGTTTTACTGGCCCAATTTAATGACACTTTCGGATTTTTGTAAAAGTCATGGCTTAGTAGATTTTTTGAAAAAACGAAATTCTGTCGATTTAATCAAATCCCTCTAGCTCCTTTGTTTTTGATTTTATAAAAAAAGTGTAAATATCAAAATTGAAGGGAATTGTATCCCGAATATGATTGTCATGTCCTCGTTTGCGTGACAGCTCTCGTTTTCGAGATATGACACAAACTTTTCTTTTTTTGAATGGAAACCATAGTTGGCTAAGAACTCAAAAAATCGGACATTTTTAGAGCTTTTCAGCGATATAATACTCGATATAGTTATTCATAAAAATAACGGAGTTATAGATGCTTTTCTCTCTTATTTTCACTTTTAACGTAGGTAGACATGAAAAAGATTGTTTTCACTTTGACGTTTCCTCATTTGAGAGTAATTCCATTAGTAGTCCTGAACTGACAGTCGATATTGACAAGTTTTCGCAATCAGATAGAATATTCTAACGAAGGAAAACTTAATATGGTGGAATGTTATATCATATGGCATAAAAATTCAGTTCGTGCAGCTGAGGAATACTTTCATAGATATTTTAATCGTCGTCAACCTGCTCTATGTACATTTAAGAGGCTTTACGATAATGTACGCAGATATGGATCTTTTACTAAACCACCAAAAGAACGTAATCAAATTAACGAAGCAGCACAAATAAATGTTTTGGCAATGGTAAATCAAAATCCATCTACATTATCTCGTGAGATTGCGACAGAAGCTGGCACATCTCAACGAACTGTAGTTAAGGTACTGAAAGCGCACAAGTTCCACCCGTACAAACTTTCAGTTTCTCAAACTTTGCATGCTGGTGACGAACATCGACGTATTTTGTTTTGTACATGGTTTCGAGACATGTGCCTTGACAATCCACAGTTTCCATTAAAGGTGTTATGGTCAGATGAAACTAGATTTACTAACTGCGGTATGTTCAATAGACACAATGAGCATATCTGGGCTAAAGAAAACCCTTTCCATGTAGAACAAAGACGACCTCAGATAAAATTTGGTTTTAATGTTAGGTGTGGTATCATAGGGTCTACTATTCTGGGGCCTTTTATCTATGACGAATCACTTACTGGGGAGCGCTACTTGCATTTCTTGCAATACATTTTTCAAGACGTGTTGCATAATTTGAATTTGAGAACTCATTTAGAAATTGAATGATTCCAACATGATGGAGCACCTGCTAATAACTCGTTATTAGTAAGACAACACTTAGATAATAACTATCCAAACTCTTGGATAGGAAGAAATGGCCCACGCGAATGGCACCCCGGTCTCCCGATTTGGCAGTTATAGACCTCTATTTATGGGGTGCGCTAAAAAACATAGTATTCAAAAGAAAGTATGAGATAATTGATGACCTAAGGGAGGCGGTATTACAACCAATTAAAGAAATTGATAGGCGGTCTGTGAGGAAAGCGGTAATGTAAATCTTAAACAGATGCAATTTTTGTTTAATTAACAATGGTGGACTTTTCAAACATAATTTCTAACCATTATTATGTAGTTTAATTTCTTAAGTTTTTAGTAAGTACCAACTTATTTAGTTTTTTCGTTATATCTGATATACCTAATAAAAAAATCGTTCAATGTTTTTTGGAATAGTTATTAATAAATCAATCTATTTCATGGCTAACTACGTTAAAACTGAAAATAAGAGAGAAAAACATCCATAACTCCGTTATTTTTATGAATAACTATATCGAGTCTTATATCGTTGAAAAGCTCTAAAAATGTCCGATTTTTTAGGTCATAGCCAACTATGGTTTCATTCAAAAAAAGATAAGTTTGTGTCATATCTCGAAAACGAGAGCTCTCACGCAAACGAGGACATGACAATCATATTCGGGATACAATTCCCTTCAATTTTGATATTTACACTTTTTTTATTAAATCAAAAACAAAGGAGCTAGAGGGATTTGATTAAATCGACAGAATTTCGATTTTTCAAAATATCTAGCAAGCCTATGACTTTTTACAAAAATCCGAAAGTGTCATTAAATTGGGTCAGTAAAACTGCAAATCTTTCCCAATTTAACCATTGCTCTATCTCCGCTAGTTTTCGAGATCCTCATACTGATCATCAAAAAAAAACTCACCCTGTATATGTTTCAGTTGGTGAAATAACGACGTTTCGGCACCGTCACATCTGCCCTCTTCGGGAAGGCTCGCATAACTCTCACATCAGTCTAGTTACTCGAATAATAAAATCTACAGTAGTGCGCTACTATATAGTTGCGGTTCGGCGGTTATCTGTTGGTTCCGCGAGCGGTTGCATGTGATTGGCGCTCGATAGACCCGCCCCCCACTTGCTGATTGGTTATTTTCTGTTGAGTTCTTACAGAGCGGTGCGGGGTTAGTATGTGTTTAATAGAATTTTCTATGAATGCGATAAGTCCTAGATTTCATTGCGTGCGTTTAGACTGTGAGGCCTTTTCGCTATCTCAATTGCCTCTCTTGTCAATATCCATTTCGGGTGTTCAATATTGGCCAGTACTTTCGTGTTCTATGTTGTATGGATGTTGTTATTATTTCTTTCTTACGGTGTTCTAGTGTTCATTAAGTCTCGCTTGAATTTTTCTGTGAGTTTGCCCCACGTGGTTCACCGTCTGTTTTAACTTTAGAGGTCTTTTTATATCTCGGCCTGTAAATCAGTTTTGTTTTTGAGTTGTTTTATTCCTGTTTCATCCTATCGTGGTCAGTTAGTCTTTCTGGTCTAGTTAATAAAATCTTGACGACGGCTTGGAGTTCGGCTGGGTGGTGATGAGAATTAGCATGAAGGTATCTGTTGGTGTGAGTTGCTTTTCTCTATACCATATACGATATATATACGATACAACAAGAATACGGTATTCTATCAACTCCAGATGACGACAGAGGGTCATGGGATTTTTAGTAGAACGGAGTATGTGACGATGTTATTGGGTAGGTTTGTAAACTGTTTTGACTTCAGTAGCTTTCAAATGCGATCTGTAATGTTTTTTATATAGGGCAAGTTCTAAGATGGAGTTATTCTTTTATGCGGGTTGATTACAGTCTTTAATTAAAACATCTTCTTATAGCGAGTAACCAATCGCCTGTAATGCACTGTCTAAATAGTCTAGTTCGTTTTTTTAGATGACTTGCTGTGAGACTGCAATCAATAAACTACAGAGTCGAAAAGTGATGTCACTTTGTCACCAGAAGGTATTAATATGGGATTTATAAGTATAATCATTTCTAAAAGAGGTCACTTTTCGATTCTACAAAAGTTTTCTATTGATCGGAGTCCCAGTGCTGATTCGTTGTTTCTGTTCTTCGGTCCACAATATTTTTAAATATACCATTCTTTTGACTGAGATCTCCCTTTCAAATTCTTCCAATTTGAAAGCAACTTTATTCAGAAATCAAATAATACACATTGTCAAATATTTTAATTTACATCTTAGAATTGTGCCTTTTTTATCCAAGTATCTTAACCATTGACAACGGCGTCTGATCTAGACCCCGAAACGTTTGGAATATCCAGCAATTTTCTTTAAACTGTGGTGTTATTTCCCAAGAAGTACTTAGACATTAAATTAAGTAATGCCTAACTTATGTTTTGGGGTTTACAGTTTTATACTTACCTCGAAAATAATTCTCCAACTCAGTGATATTATCAAATATAGGATAATCTTTTCCACAGGCCTCTCTGAGTACAGTCTCAAGGCTTCTAGAGACATTTAAAAACATCACAGTCTTTTGGCAATTTTTCAGATCCGTTGCCAAGTTATTTACGCACTAAAAACAGAAAAAAAAAGGCAAAATCAAGGACTTATATAAGTAAAACACTTGCCATAGTTTAATATCATTTTTGAAAATCAAAACAACTTACCAATGCAGCAGTGTAATCAATCCTTTGAACTCTTTCAAAATTTATAATAACGTACTGAGATAGCATGCCATTTTCCATGCATTCTTTGAGAACTTTTTCCCGAAAGAATTCTGCCGATGAAAACAGTATTGAAGCTGTAGGGGTTATTTTCAGATAACATGCGTTGCTATCCTAAAACAACGATAGGCATACTTGTAGTTTACATAGCCATGAAAGAAATGTTAGAATATATGTTTAGATGTATATGGTGTCTCAACGAACACTTGGATCGATGTCTCATATCATCGAGTGTATCCAGACAATCTCTCTAACTGCTAGATAAGATTTTGGCGTCAACTTTCGCCAAAATCTTATTTGGCATGTTCAAAAGCTACCACCTAATTGTGTATCTGTTGAAAATGATGTGGTTTATAATTACAGGTTTTTGGAAATCACAGCCAAGTTTGAATATTATAAAAGACCAAACAAACCGCGCACCTTTATTGACTCCAGATTTTTGAAATATCTATATACAGTGATGAGCAAATGTGTGGAACCAAGCAAATATCTCTGGAATTATTAGAGATATCAAAATTAAATTTGGAAGGTGAATACTGCAGTAGATTGCCTATTTGTTTCCAATTTTTTTTTACAATTTTGAACTTCCTGTTTTACCGGAAGTAATGTCGATTTTAAAATTTGCAATGAAACACCCTGTATAGTATTTTAGTTTCTGATCAAACATTTTATTGCGAATACAAAAATATCGGGTTTGATAATGTTTACTTCAGTACCTACCGAGATATTAACAGAAAAGTAACTAAGGAATGGAAAAATTCGATGGTAGCTAAACTCGGTTCAGATTTCATTTACGCCCGATATAAACAAACCGCTCGGTAAGGATTTGTATTTCTATTGGCCAATCGGTGTCATTTTACCGTCACAGCCAACTGCACTGCTTGTTCCATAGTCGAATACACGTGCGTTTGTTTAAATCAGGCGGAAATTAAATCTGAATCAAGTTTAATAGTTCATGAAATTCATTGCAGAAGTGACAGTAGTTGTCAAAATAAGTTATCAGTTTTTTTTATTTGAACGTAAAAAGATTGCATTGTTTTAATTTGATCGTAAAATGGCCGAATTAAGTGAAAGAGAAAGAATAGAAATATTAATTAAGATTGGGTATGGGAAGAGGAAAAGGACGCATCAAGAAGTTTGTGACCTTTTTAACATTGTTCATCCGAATACACAAATATCCCGTTCAGTAGTGACGAAAACTTTGCAAAGGTATGACACAAGTGGAACAGTTAGCAATTTACCAAAAACTGGAAGGTTAAAAAGTGCAAGTAATGAAGGTGTAGCTCAAAATGTTGCTATACTTTGGAAGAAAATCCTCACTTATCCACTACCGACCTCGCCAATATGTATGGAATTAGCCGTCGTTCAGTAGGAAGGATATTAAGGCGAGAAAAATATCATCCATACAAAATTATCCCCATTCAAGAACTCTCCGAAGACGATTTCGATAGACGTCTGCAATTTTGTGAAACGATGATGGATATTTGTAACCGTGATAATAATTTTATAAGAAATGTGGTGTTTTCAGACGAGGCTACATTTTGTTTAAATGGTACAGTTAATCGACATAACTGCCGCTACTGGTCGCAAAGTAATCCTACTTGGGTACAAGAGGCTCATACACAACATCCCCAAAAATTGAACGTTTGGGCCGGCACTTATAACAACAGAATCGTGGGACCCTTCTTCCTACAAGAAACTTTAAACGGAGATAGGTATTTACAGCTCTTGGAAACACAAGTTATTCCGGCATTGGAGGTAACAATTACCAATTAATATCTGGTTTCAGCAGGATGGAGCACCACCCCATTACGCTCGCATTGTTCGAGATCATTTAGATAGGACATTTCATCACAAATGTATTGGAAGGAGGGGTACTTATGAATGGCCTGCACGAAGTCCCGACCTTAATCCACTATACTATTTTCTGTAGAGTTACTTAAAGTTTAAGGTTTATGTTGATAGACCAAATAATTTGCAAGAATTAGCTGCAAGAATAACTCAAGACATCCAGAGAATTACACCAGAAGTAATAGCTAATGTTACCTAGAGAATTTAAAAACCGACTTGCTTATTGTCAAGAAGTAAACGGTGCTCAGTTTGAACATCTAATACATTAAGTTTAGTTAAGTTTCAATGTTTTGAGAATTACTTAGATTTAGTTAATAATTATGATTATGTATTTCGTTAATGGATATTAGATTTTTCCTGTCCTTAATTACTTTTCTGTTAATATCTCGGTAGGTATTGAAGTAAACAATATCAAACCCTATATTTTCGTATTCGCAATAAAATGTTTCATCAGAAACTAAAATACTATACAGGGTGTTTCACGCTTTTTTCAAAATTATTTAGAATACCTATATTTGATTAGATTCTCATATATTTTTTTTATTCCAATAGATTTGTCAATATGACATAAACTATTTTGGGGTGGAGGGGGATTCATGACACCTTCTTCTCTGGTTTCTCCTCTACTTTATTTCTGCTAGACATACACTTTTGATAAACGAACCTCATTAATTTGATGAAATAGGGTCGAATTTCGACCACTGGGCGACCACTAGTTTTGATAATTTTAGCAGTCTAAGTCCATGAACCAAAACTTTCAGGGACTTACAGAACCCCCGATTTTTGAAATTTCAATATTTTATCAATTTGGTACATTTTTTTCTGAAATTACTACATACAGCGTATAGTAGTCTAAGTCTATGTTTACCTTTACATTTTCCATCAACAATTTTGGTCTAGAGGAGAAAAACAAGATTTTGCATATATCTACTCCGATGCCAACAAGAATTCCCATTTCAATTCCAAATATCAAACACGAAATCAACGTTATGAAGAATGGAAGTAAATCAATTTCTAAAAAATAGTGTTAAACATAATTACAAAGATTCTTATCTCACTCTTACTGTATATCTTCCACATATGTTTCGTCATCATAACTTCCACCATGAAAATGACAGCACAAATAATAACAGCAGCCAGAGTTGGTTTTGGAATGTAAGAAAAGTACGGAGTCAGCAGGGTAAACGCCAAGACAACCAACGTGGCTAAAACATAATTGGAATATAAAATCAGTTTACATAAAAAGAAACAAAATAAGTTTTACTTGTGTAAAGTCCTGCTAATGGTGTTCTGATATCGCTAGCGCCCCCTACCGCAGCTCTAGAGAACGAAGCGTTCACTGGATACGATTTAAAGAATGCGCCGACTATGTTACAAATTCCAACAGCTATCATCTCCTGGGTAGCATCCAGGACCTTTCCACGTGCTGAAAACAATAGATTACAATTCTGATCCTTTTGCTCTATTGTATTTTCTTAGTTTAAAAGGTTAAAGCTTTTGATAGGGACATATACCTGTCATTGAACTCCCACCCCCCACCCCCCTGTGTATTAGAAAAGCGTTAAAATTAAAAACTGAAATTGAATTACCAAAAGCTTTGGCTATTCCAATATTCGCCACAATCGATATGAAAGGAATAAAAATCACTCCCATCTTCAGTTCTGATACCATTTCCCCAAAGGTGATGGTCCTGTTGCCTGATTCCAATGAAAATGACGGTTCAGATATCTCCGGAAATCCTCCAGGAACTTCACCTGTAAAATTAACACCATTTAAGGGAAAATTGTATCAAAGAAGAGTTCGGACATAGATTTGCTTTAAATCCACTAAATCCATTGTCACAGGCCTAATTCTAGTGGAGCTACTATTTTTTATGATCAAGGGATTGTATATCAGGAATAAATGAAAACTTCGCTGAAGTTATTTCATTCATTACCAGACGAATAGAAGCAATGATCCAAAACAAAACTTTCAAATTCCTCGAGAAGTAGTAGAAAATGATGTTGTATTTTCCTTAGCACTAAACAAAATCCCATTCACATGTGTACCAAAATTTGAAAATAAGATTTCAAACAAGAGTTAGGACATAGATCTGCTTTAAATCCACTAAATCCATTATCGCCGGCCTAATTCTAGTGGAGCTACTATTTTATTTATGATCAAGGGATTGTATATCAAGAATAAATGAAAACTTCGCTGAAGTTATTTCATTCCTTACCAGACGAATAGTAGCAATGATCCAAAAGAAAACTTTCAAATTAGTCGAGAAGTAGTAGAAAACGATGTTGTATTTTCCATAGCACTAAACAAAATCCCATTCACATGTGTACCAAAATTTGAAAATAAGATTTCAAACAAGAGTTCGGACATATCTGCTTTAAATCCACTAAATCCATTATCGCCGGCCTAATTCTAGTGGAGCTACTATTTTATTTATGATCAAGGGATTGTATATCAAGAATAAATGAAAACTTCGGTGAAGTTATTTCATTCATTACCAATGTAGTAGCAATGATCCAAAAGAAAACTTTCAAATTCCTCGAGAAGTAGTAGAAAACGATGTTGTATTTTCCATAGCACTAAACAAAATCACATTCATATGTCTACCAAAATTTGAAAATAAGTGAAGATTTGCTAGCTTTTCGAGGCATGAAAGACACTACAAGAGAAGAAGATATTTTTGGAGAAATTGGTAATGTTTTAAGTACTTTTGAACTAAGTGTTTAAAATAACACAGTGTCACTACGTTACTACAGATGGAGCTTCAGCGATTATAGAGAAAAGTGTAAGAATAGTGGCTAATATAAAAACAGAATTGTCACACAGAAATTTTCCATAGCATTAGACAAAATTATTTCACATGTAGACACAGTTGGAAATTAATGATAGCTGACCTACAGGGCGTAGTAAAAGTATTATTATACGGGGATTGTTATACTATAGGGTAGCCCATCAGCAATTGCATTTACAGGGTGGTTGCAATATAGGATGTACTGGAATTATAATTATACATGGTGGTCCAGAAAATATTACATTGGGTGGTCATAAGCAAATGTATATATAGGGTAGTTAAAACATATGGCGGTGTGGAATTTGTGATTTAAAATATGTTATATTTGGTAGCCTATAAAAGTTGCATATATAAGGTGGAGCGGAATTATAGTTATACAAAGTGGTTCCAAAAATGTTAGAATATATATTGTATTATAGGGTAGCTTGCGTACATATATATATATATATATATATATATATATATATATATATATATATATATATATATTATGGTTGAAATATAGGGCGAAGTAGAATTATAGTTATAGAGAGTGGTTAAAAGATTTTAGAAACAACAATGTTTGTAGAGTGGTCCAAAAGCAGTCGCATATACAGGATGGTTGGAGTATGGAATCGAGTCGAATTATGTTTATAGAATTGTTGTAATACCATGTAATTAAAAAAAATGTAAAAAAATGTTATAATAGGTAGTTCAAAATAGTTTACATCGAAAATGTCCGAATATTTGTATATACGCACATACAGGTACTATCTATATATAAATAGGCAAAGACAAAACGATTAGGTACCATTTTCTCCTCTGTCTCTCAACTGATTTTCTTCATTTTTGTTTTGTTTAGTAGCTACTGACGACCTTCAGTGCAGAATGCTAATAATAATTTATAATATTGGTTCATTCATTAAATAAAATATAATAAAAATTCATTATTTACGTCCATAATGTCAACGCCAAACAACTGAATGTACCGCCGCCGCCAAACTCAAAACATAGAGTAATTATATATAGAGGGACCAATGCTTTTATATACTTTGAGCATGTACTTCTGGAAGTGACATGCAAGCGTTGTTATTGTTTAGTGGTAAAGTAATCGTTGTATATTATAATTATACAGGGCGATTCCAGATATGTTAGAAATATTTTTTAGTGGGTGGCACATAAGCAGTTGCATATATAGGGCGTTTAAAATATAGAGTAGAGTGCAATTATAACTAATAAAATAATTATAGAGGGAAGCCCATTAGCGTTTGAATTTACAGGGTTCTTGGAATAGAAGGTGCATTAGAATTACAGTTATACAGGGTGGTGCAAAAAAATATAGAGATGCATATACAGGGTGGCGGAAATGGAAATGCAATATTTCGTAACCCATAAGCAGTTGTATATATAGGGAAGATGAAATATAGGGTGAGAGGAATTATAGATATACAGGATGATGATAAAAAATGTTAGAAAAGGAAATGATTTATAGAGTAGCCCACGAGGACTTCCATATATATGATGATTGAAATATAGGTCGGACTATAATTATAGTTACAGAAGATAGTTCAAAATTTCATAAACAAAATTGTAAATACGGTGGCTCATAGGCAGTGGCATATACAGAATGGTTTACCCGGTGGTTCAAAAATGTTAAAAAAATTTATGCGTGGTTGCATATACAGGATGGTGGAAATATATAATGAGATGGAATTATTATAATGATGATTTTAATAAATTTTAGAGAATTGAGTGCAATTATAGCTATACAGGGAGGTTAGAAAAAATAAATATGTAGGGTAGCCCATTAGCGGTTGAATTGTTGTCATATAAAATTAAGAATTACGAATTTGAACACAAATAAAGTCCTATGAATTATATCTGAAAAAAACTTGAATTTCGTTACTTATTTGTAGGAGCGAGATGTAAGACCGACATCTAGGATTTTCGAGGAAACTATCACACAGAGGTTCCGAATCTGGATCCGTTCTGTGTAATTGTTGTTCTCCCTAAAGTCCTAGGAAAGAATGCCACGATAAAATTTTCAGGTTACTTAACCTGCCAGAGATATTGACACAATTGGTCGAATTTTGACCACTGGGCGACAGCTAGTTATATTAATTTTATAATTTTATAATTAATCCCCCCTCCCCCTCCCTTTCCCGTTAATGTAGTTTACAATGGAGTACAATTAGCGCAAAGTGAAACATTGGATTAGTACGAAAAGAAGAAATTAAAACAAATGAAGACGAAATAATCTCTTTGTCAAAGACAAACCCTGACCCCAATTGTTTCTAGTAATACTAATGATGAATTTACCTGTAAGAGAAAATGGTTTCTGGTCATACTTTTGAAAAACGAAAGCAATACTGGCACAACCTATCACTACTATGGCATTCTTGCTCACTGACAATAACCAAAATATTTTTTTCAAAACTGGTTCTTTGGGCTTTCCTTTTTTGTCTACAATTGGAGCACCCAAATCTTTTAGTTTCTGTAACAAAAAATAACGTTAGTTAGTCATTTAAATAAATAAATGTGAAATTGGTAACAGATCAAAATGACCTTTCGCAGTTATCATTGGAATACCAACACTTTCTATGAATATTGATAATTGAAGTTTTTATTTTCTTCCAACTTCTTCTATGGTGCATTTTCTCATTTTTTGTCATTTATTTCTATGTTATGCTTCTTGGATCAAAAACAGTACAGCAAACATATTTATATCGCTCATTCATTGCAATAGGGGGCGTCCTATACTGCTTTGGCAAGGTCTTTTATTTTTTTTTATTTTGGTTTCTTATCTACATCCACGTATTTGCCTCACTCTTAGTTTGTTCATCAACTGTTGCATGAATAGAATACTCTAGAACTTTACTGCCTCAGCACACTTTTATTTTTTAACATCCAGGTTAACTTCCACACTTCTACATTTGTGTTTTAATTGTCTTCTCCTAGCTGAAACTTCCAAACTAATTCTTTATTTCTCATAGGTTAAAACTGCAATTTTATAATTCACAAAATCAGATAACTACATCACTAAATATGTCAAATAAACTATTGTCACTTACGACAACCTTCACTTCAGCTCTCGGTTTTAATTAATTCACTACGACATTTTAACTCCATCTTGTTTTGAGAATATATTCGATGCATTGTATTTCTTACTCTAACGCATTGCGCTGCTTCATTAGAAGACTCTAGAACATTGTGTTTGTCTCGGCTTTTGTGTTGTATGATTTTCGAGATCTTTCACGGCTGTTTTATTCAACTTCAGTGGCGTCGTTGGATAAAACTTTGTAACAATATGTAAGTAAACGTAATCGTCTTTTTCCATCTTATTTTGTCCAGCCATATTATCATTATTTGCGGTTGGAGCTTTTCTTGATTTTTGTTTTAATGCAAAGTATTAAGTCACCTTAAACACAACACTTGTTAGGTGTTTTGGAGGGATTTTTTGTCTCTATAGACAGCGTAATCACGAATAAGCGATTGACCGTTTGGGGTGCTACGTTGAGAACTGGCTCCAGGTAAAAAACTGGCTGAGTGTCTCTGATTAAGAAAAATAAACATTATCTTAAATAGTGAATAAACAAATATAGATTGTTCTGAAAATATTATATTTAGTACCCTCAGTCAATACATACCCTCATTAGAAGAAGAATAACACAACAGCTGAAACCAAGTACGGGGTCCCAGAGTTTGGTATCTCCAATATTTTCAAAAAATTTTGTCCAAATATCGAAAAGTTGTTCGGCTTGATACTTTATTCCGAATAAGCTTTTCACCTGTGACGACGCTATTGTCAAAGCTCCTGCTGAAGTGAAACCTGCAACTACTGGAGTTGAGACGAAGTTTACCAAAAAGCCTGTGAACAAGAAAGAAATTAATGTTAAAGTTCCCAATTACATACATATATATTTTTTCTTTGTTGGGGTGCTTTATATCGAATATTCAGGGTGAGTTTTTTTTGATGAGCAGTATGGGGATCTCGGAAACTAGCGGAGATCGAGCAATGGTTAAATATAAAATTTATTCTTAAGAAAAACATGGTTAATTGTTGTTTCCTGGATGATATTTGTGGCATATTTTTCAATGTCTAAGTACTTCTTGGGAAATAACACCATAGTTTAAAGAAAATTGCTGTATATTACAAACGTTTCGGGGTCTAGGTCAGACAACAACAGACAACGGAAGTACTTAGACATGATAAATTGGTTAAAAATGAATCTTGAAACCAAAAATTCCAAAATTTCGGGGGTTAGGTGAATTGAATCCCCCCCTAGATCCACCCCGCTGGTTGCGGGCTTGATGATTTGTACTTCATTCTATGGTTTTCTATCCTAAATTTTTTTACAAGATTTTCCTATTTTGGCCTCCTACACCGATTTGCAAGACTTAAATGGAGCGAATAAAAAACACATACAGAGAAACACATACAGAATCCTACAAAATGGTTAAGTGGTTTTGAAATTAATTACTTTATCAGAGATAACTAGATTAACATAATCTAATCGTAATTACTTACCTAAATGAAGTATTCCGCAAACCAACTCTATGCATCCTGACAGCAAACACAGCAAAACGGCTGCTTTTACCTTGTCGAAACTGACGTCATGAATATACGTGTATGTCAGGAGAGAAATCAAAGCTGTTGGTGCTATACTGAGTTCTGGTATTGTCCCGAATATCGTGTACACAATTCCTCCACATAGCGATGAATAAAGTCCATACTGCAAAGAATTACAATTATAACATTTGGGCTTAACGGGGCAGGATCTAGGGGGGGCGGAATAAAACCAGGGTGCTGGCCCCGGAGCAATATTTTTAGGAAACGACAAAATCGTATACAGGATGTAAATGAAAGTTTTAACGCAAAGTTCCTATGAACATAAGTCCGCAAACGCAAAATAAAAATATGGAAAATGCACCCGATCATAGCACTAACAAAGGCAAAACGTTGCTAAAAGTTGTTTGGTGTGAGAAAAAAGTTTGCCCATCCAACATTAGCCATCATCCTGCGCCCATTCATCAGCTTGATGGTAATTGGTTCAAACAGGTTGAGTTCAAACAGATCGTGTGTTCTAGATAGTTGTGATAGTTGTTGGATTATCATAATTTATTATATACTCGACGTTTCAACTCCTGCTTTCGAGCCATTATCAAGAGACAAAAAGTGAAAAAAGAGTTTCAGAGTCTAGGTCGAACTCATGGCGTCAAATCGCCTACTCCCCAAGAGTCACTAGGTAATTGAACTGAATGTGAATCTGACTGCTTCTTTTATTTATAGATATCGGTCGACTAGAAGGGGATGTCACCTGTGGTGATTCGTTGAGTGTTGGTGAGCGTGTTTGGTTTGTTTAATCTAGCAATTATGGAGTTCCACGCTATAGGAAGGCGGTAAGTGTCATCGCGTCGATTTAGACAAAGTGATCGTTTCTCTATTTCTATGGTTTCGCCAATAGTAGAAGCCCTAAGGAAATTGAGAGATATAATAGTCCTACTGTCTTTGAAGTTGATAGAGTGCCCTGTTTTAATATGATGAGAGCGAGAGCTGACGTCGGATCTTTTTTACGAACTGACAGAGAGTGCTCATGTACTCTGTGGGCAATCGCGACATCGAATTTCATTCAAGTCCTCGATCATCGTTAGGCACTTTATCTTAAGGGTTCCCGGTTAAGTTGGCTATAGTTTGAGTAGTGTTGAAAACTGTCTTTATTTGATGTCGGTGTAAAATAGGTGATATTTTGTCAGTGACTCCTCAAATGTACGGAAGGAAGGCTTTCCGGTGTTGTTGATCTGTTTCTGATGGGGTTGGTGTATACATTCTAACATTCAATTTACAATGGCAATCGAGTCCGATTCTTCTCTCCCATGTCTTGATGCTCTCCTAACAAGCATTCAAAGTTGATTTTTTTGCGAATCCTATATTTATATTTAAACCACGTGTCTGTTTGACTATGTAGTTGGTTGGGTGTGTGAGCACCATTTTAAATGAGAGTAAAGAAGTCAACTATTTCACCCTCGTGTTCAACTACACTCCAGATGAATCTTACACAGAACACATGAGTTAGGTGTTAGAAACATAAAAAAAAGAGAAACTGTATGGGAAATTAAGGGAAGCTTTATTGATTTTGTAAATGCTGACAGAAAGACTGAATAATACAATGGCGTATCCAAGGGGCGAGTTAAGGGCCTCAACCATGTGAAATGTTAGAAATTGGACGACTATTTTTTTCGGAATCAGTACTTCGAAATACACAAGAATGAGTATAAATTATTGAAAAAGTTTTTTCATTGACTTACCTTTTTACCCAGAATCCAAGTATGAAGCTCGTAATCTTATAAAAGTACGACCATGATGTCAAATGTATTAATCAGCATTTTTATTGCGCGTATAAGAATAGGATAGCATATGAATTCAAATTTCATTTATTGTCAACATTTATGATAAGCAACCTTTCCCCCCACCGTGGATACGCCTCTGGCATGTATGGAAGGCATTTTTGTTAATATTTTTCAACATTGAATCAAAAAAGGTCCACTGTATCTGAGAAATTGGTATAGTAATTTAAATATGGGTGCATTATTCAAATCTAATTGGTTATTTAACAATATGCCGCATTTTCAAAGCATGTTAATTTCTAATGAGTCTAAAATAATTAGTTTCTTGCCTTTTTTTTCCTGAACGTAATAATTTAAAATTTTTGTTAAAGGTGCGATTTTCTATCACAAGTTGTTCGGCATAATTAGAATAAAATGTCTGGCGGTGCTCATCTATCCTTTTTTACATGTTCTACCGCTTTGACCGATATAAACTTTTGGACAAGAGCCACATGATAATTTGTATACTCCCTCTTCATTTTCTTGATCAAATATCGATTTATTATTGTTTGTTAACTTTCGTAGTCTGTTGTTTGTTATAAACGCAACGCTAGTATTCTGTTTTCTTAAAAATTAAGTTATTTTTAGACTTGGTTTGCCAAAATCATTAAGACACGTAAACGAATCGTTGTAGTTTTGTTATCTGATAAATTTTTCTAAATGCATTTTTGCTTTTTAGTACTTTGTCTATTAATTCAATTACTTATTTATTTATTTTATTTTTATTTATTTATTCTTATACGGGTAACCCCATTTACATAAAATACCAAAAAACAAAAAAAATAGTGTAAATAACATTAAATCTAAAATACTTATAAACCTAAAGTTGACATTAGACTAAAATTTTAGAAACAATACATAATACAGAATAAAATATAGTTAATTAAAATTAAAATTAAAATACATGTTGTCGCGAAGAAAAGAAAAAAACAAAACAAAAGGCAGCTTTAAATATTATAATATAAGGAGCGCTTGATTATTTTAAACCTTCTCTCAATATTAGCTATATGTGTGTTATAGTGGGGGTTCCATATAACAGAACAGTACTCCAGAATAGATCGTACTGGTGAACAATGTAAGTAATTTCGAAAAGATTGTTGAGGAGATCTTGAATTATTTTGTCTGTTCATTGGGTTTTCTCTCCTCCAATTTTTTTCCTGCAATAGATAAGTATTTAAAAATTGTATATGTAGAACAAAGTGTAGTAAGGCAATTTCGTAAAATTGCCCGGATTACTGGCTGTCTGTACAGAGATTCTTCCTCACAGTTATTCTGAGAGAAAGAGATGTCTACAAAATGATCAACCAGTATTCCTTTATATAAGTAATGTATTGTATATTGTGTAATACTTATCTGTGTATGGAGACGTTTCAACTCCGAGTCTGGTGTCGTTGTCAATCGTTTAGTGTTGTTTTCGAGGTTTTTTCTAAAAAAATTTCGCTTTGATCTTGAATTTGTTGTTTGTCAAAAAATTTGACACTGACAAAAATTGTCATTTTACGAAATTGCCTTACTACACTTTGTTCTACATATACAATTTTTAAATACTTATCTGTTGCAGGAAAAAAATTGGAGGGGAGAAAACCCAATGAACAGACAAAATAACAATATAGTAAACGAATCGTTGTTATGGGAAAATGTTTTAGATGAATGATTGATAAAACCCAAAACCTTGTAACTCTTGGAAACAACTAGATCGATGTGTCTACGAAAAGTCAGAGAATTATCGAAAACGATACCAAGGTCACGAATTTCACATACTCGCTGTATCGTTTGTGAATAATAGCGTATAAAATGATTAAAGGTTGTGAATTTTTTGCAAAAGTAATAATAAAACATTTATTGATATTCCGGTCCAGATCACTGATAATACACCAGGCAAATAAAGAGTTTAAATCGGATTGGAGCAACATAGTATCATTGCATGCTGCAATTTTTTTAAACAGTTTGAAATCATCAGCATACATTAAGATATTACAGTGATTAATTATTATTTTGCCAATATCATTAATAAATTAATTTAAAAAAATGGTCCCGCGTGAGAGCCCCGTGGAACTCCCATAGACACAACTATAATACTGGAAATAATCCCCCCACTTTAACATAATGGTATCGGTCTGAGAGATAACTCTTTGCCCACTCTAAAAGTGACCCATTAAATCCTAGAGCATGAAGTTTGGACAAAAATATTCTATGGTTAACTCTATCAAACGCTGTAGCGAAATCCCTATAAACAGAGTCAACTTGTAGTCTGTTCTCCAAAGTTTTTACTATAAATGACTCGTAGATGGCCAAATTGGTTAAAGTAGATCTACCCGAAAGAAATCCATGCTGTTCTATTTCAAAAATGTGTTTAAATTGCCATGATTAGAATTGAGAAAAAAAGTAGTCCAATAATTTCGGGATCATACAGCTCGGTAATTCTCAATATTCTCTTTAGATCCACCTTTGTGGATTGGCCTCATGTAGCTATGTTTCCAAAAAACTAGGAAACTTTCCGGATGACAGTGACAAGTTACAAATTGTTTTCGGGGGAAGGGCTAGAGTGTAGACACAGTTTATTAAAAAATGCGAGGGAATACCATCAGGGCCACACGAGAGCTTTATCCAAAGTTCATTAATTCTGCTAATAATGTCTGCTACAGCTACACAAAACGAAGACAAATTAACAGCGTTTTCATAACGAAAATGAGGCACATTAATGTTCTGATCCAATTTATAAACCGTTGAAAAGTAGGTAGTAGATAGCACAATGCTATCTGTTTAATTATATTTAGTTCTTTCAATAAAATTCATTGGTCTTTGTTCTACCGAAATTAATCTATGAATCATAAGCCATTGTGCTGATAAGGGTGTAGGAAGTGCGATGAATCATAATATCGGTATGAGATGGTTTCTGAAATATTGAAAAGTCGTTTTCCGTCTATATTGTAAATTGTCAGGACTAAGAAATTAACTTTCTTGTTCTGCTCAAATTCAATCATAAGCTTATATTTAATTATAATTATCTTTTGATGCCCCGAAGGAACAGAACTCCCATAATTTATTAAATTCAAAGTAATTTTTGTACAAAGCAAATTTCCAATGCTGATAGAATCCCTGTTTTATTTATTAGGTTGATATTGTTTTATTCTAAAAGTCTAAAATCCGATGGAATATATTATTTTTAATTTTCTTTAATAGTTTAAAAGAATATTAAGTGCAGAATTTTGGATGAAATTTGCATAAATCTTGTCAGATAACCCCAGATAAACAAGTCAAAGGCCTTGTAACAAAGTAATTAGAGGTTTCTAGTATAAATCATGTTTGGTGGAACATAGTAACAACATATTCTGAAGTTCATAGTAATTTAATACTTTAAAAAAGTCTACTTCTTACCTGTGGTTCAAGTCCAGCCAAAGAAGCATACGCTATAGACTGCGGTATCAATGTCAATCCAACTGTGATGCCTGCTATAAAATCTGATATAGCTTTATCCAAATTGTAATCTTTCAACCATACCAACAGGGGAAACACCCCTTTTATGTAGTGCCAAGGACTCAAGAACATCTTCATATTGAAACGTCACGATCAAAATGAACTTTCCATCTAAGTGTTTCTCTTTTGATTGAACGACGGTTGACTCATTACTGAAAAAATGCAAGTGTTGATGAAAATATTTAAAAACATTTCGTTCGTTAGACTGATTAGAATATGTGATAATTGCAGGTATTTGCTTTGTACAGGGGGATTTAAATTTATTATGTAAATTAACTATTTTATTCGATATTGGCAAAATAGTATGATACACAATAAAGGTGACAAGTTTTTGGTACAATTTTCAGTGATTTTGTAATTTTGACTAATAAATAGTGTTTCTTTTTCAAATAATAATATAGTGCCAAATGGATTTCACTAGCTTACATCAAAATTTCACATTATTCATGAACATAATCACTATTCATAGCCTGGGTAGACAAGCTCTAAGGCTGAGCATCGTAGTGTTATAGCGTTTGAGCCCCATGTTGATCCACACAGCTTGTGGATAATGTTGTTCCTAGTTTAGCTGCTGTATTTCGGAGGTGTTGTCTAAAAGACAGTGTTCTGTCTAGGGTCACTCCTAGGTATTTTGGGGTGCTGTTGTGTCTTAGCAGGTGATTGTCAGCGAAGACTTGGAGCTGTCTGTGTGCCATCTGTATAACGAATTCAATTCCAACTTATTTTCAACCATCCTATGTATACAACTGCTTATTTATCACCTAATATTACACGTACGCACTCACCTACAACCGTATACCATATAGAAGAGTTCCGATAAACTAACGGAATATTTTTTTGAAGTGAAAACTTCTTTAGCGGCGCTGAGCACTTTTTTTTGTATGGGTAAAAATTTCCAAACTCGCGTCAAGGTCACGTGATGCTGATCGAAAAAGCGTAAGATCGAGGGGAAGGGAGAGGAACTAGTATCTCCCACTCTTTCTACCGTGCCTGAGTGTGTTGCTCCGTTTAGGCGGCACAGGGCGCTTGCGCGAATGTCCGTGTGTGTTTATGTACAGCGTGCCACGCGTATCTAAGGATGGTGACAGCTGTCGGCTTGACTGTTGTGTATTCGTATATGTGAATTGTTTAAATTATGGAAATTGAACAAAGTGCATCTATTAATGAAAAAAGTGATGATGAAGTAGTGAAAGAAGATGAGTGAGTACTTTATAAATATACTAGATGAAAAACTCTTACTTGGCTTTAGCCCGTAACTGCCGTCAAGAAAACCAGCTATAAGCTGAGCACTATAAAACGTAAAAAAACGAATAATAATAATAGTAATAAATACAATTTTAATAATAAGATTAGGTTTCGATCGAGTCTGTATTTACACATAATAGATGTAGTATTTGTAATATGTTTATACTTTATAGCATTAACCTACATTTTCATGACACCACAATAAGCCCATTTGCGGTGTAGGTTTACCAAAAAAATAATTTCGACTAAAAATAAATGAAATAAGATAATAATAAATAATCGGTGTAGGTTTTTAATAAATATTGTATTCTACCTCATAGATGACAGTACTTTTGTACTTATAATTAAACACAACGTTAATATTGAAGTTTTCACTTCTGCCGGCACTCCCGGAGTGCTTTTTTCTGCCATTTCACGCAACTATAAGCCCCCTAACTTAACTTCGTCTCTAACAGAATCTGACTTTCAAATGCATCAGAATGAAAACCATTTCAAACACCCTGTACGATATACTTTCATGGCATATCTTGACATTTAAACAAGATATTTATTTTTTTGCTTATATTTTTCCGATTTTCAGAATAATTGTAAGCTTTACGTTATTGAAAAATATACGGAATCAAGCGGGAACATATCTTTGTAGAATACAATTTATAATATTCAAATTTCTTGAGCGGTTTTAGAGAAAACAGTGAATGTTCATTGAAATTCACTGAAATTTATTCTGTAATGTTCCTTAATATAATGCAATTTAAATTATTATAATTGTCCAAACTGTTTTAGAATAATCGCTCGTCATACATAAAAAAAGTTGCAGACGAATCGATGACTACCTCCTTTTTGGAGGTCAGTTAAACAAAATAGGTCACCACGTAGCGATATTATTATCACACAGATTAAATTTTTATTTATTAAAACTAAATGACCAAAATTCTATGGATATGACCGAAATTCTTTGTATATTTTTTGTAGAACCAGTAGGAAGGACCTTCACGAGATCTGGACTCCCAAACTGGTACATAATTAATTGTTATTTTGAATATTAATCGTTTATGGTGCTCTCAATATTTTTATTTCAGATTGTCTTGTTGTTGAAAAATACAAATATAAATATTTTTAGCCTACTTGACTAACAGATCGAATATCTCGTCCAATAACTCGACCTCTATTCATGTGAATTTTCCTTCAATGACACTGATTTCTACATTCATGAATTTATTTCTTTCATTAGCACCCCATTGTGTGCCTAAAGTATTAATTATCAAACGCAAAAATTGTAAACATACTTAATGATTTTTTGTTAATGATGATTGTTGAAATTTCCAAGATAAACTTTTACTTAGAAGAGTCAGAATTTTAAATTATTCATCAATAATAGTGTTGGTAAAAAATAATACCAAAGAACTCAAAACTTTCAGTATTATTTTTCAATTATGAATAAATTAGGCACCAATTTGGCATGAATGTGTTAATTTTTAATAGGATTTTACGCATAATGAAAATTTTACAATGACTCACTGGTTTTTCATAAATATTTTTTAACTATAATTTGAACAATTGTTTTTAACAGCTCTCAATAATAGTTACTTTTAAGTTTTTTTGGACAATAACACCACAATTGAAATAAAACGACGTATATTGAAAGAAAACCAAACGTTTCAAAGTCTATTCTGACTTCGTTGTCAATGGTTTTATATTTATTGATGTAAATTGCAAAATGAAAATTTGATTTATGACATTTAAATTGACATTGGAAAATTTGTTGTTTTTAGATATACAGCTAGCACAAAATATTCTAAAGATCATGTATTATAGTTAAACAGCTTTCAAATTAGAAGAATTTGAAAGAGTTTTCTCTAGAATTTATAAGTGGCGTTCCTAGGTACGACTTTGTTATAAGATAGCGCATTCGCCAAAAATGCGACCAAAGAATTCTATTGTTTCAGTGATCCCATTAACACCATAAGGGAAAACCTAGGAAAAACCTTATGAACTATCCCGATACTAGATTGTTCAAAAGGAGGTTACCATAAATAATTTCTTCCTTAATTGTCGGTAACCAGATACGACTAAATTCTACAGAAGTAGAAGGGATACAATCGTCTTCATTCAAAAAAATTAAGGCAGACTCTTTTATTTTTCGTTTTGTGTTATGTTGTTCTTTGTGAAGTATAGTTGAATTGTCAAATTGTATTTTATGGCCTAGGTCCCAAGCATGTTCACAAATTTTCGATTTTTCAATTTGTCGTTTTTCTATGTAGTTCTTGTGTTCATTTATTCGTACGTTTGGTGGTCTCGATGTTTCTCCAATATAAAATTTATTGCATTCGCAAGGAATCTTGTATATGCAGTTTTTTTGAGTTCTGGGTTTTGTTGGTTGGTTTCGTTTTCGATATTAGAGATTTCAGTGTATTTCTTGTTTGGAATGTTGTTTTAACATTAAATCTTTTCAATTTTTCTGACAGACCCTATATATATGGTATAGTTGTAAGTGTATTGTAGTTGTCCTGAGATGTAGTAGTGTTAATAAGAGAAGTTCTGGGTTGATTCGGAAGGTTTGTTTTCTATTCAAGTCTGTTTAACTCTTTGTTGATAAATTTTGTGGGGTAATTGTTTCCAGTGAGAACATTTTTTATAATTATTTATTCTTTGTTGAAGAATTTATTATCATTAGAACAGTTGGTCTTTGCTCTATCATATAATTACTTAATGACACCTTTCTTTACTGTATTCAGATGATTTGAATTGAAATTTAGGTATCTGTTTGTATGAGTTGGTTTTCTATAAACTTCTGTTTTGAATGAAGATTCTGTTTTTGTTATTAATATGTCTAGGAAAGATAGTTTGTGATTTTCTTCAATTTTTAGGGTAAATTTGATAGTTGGCTCTTTGTTATTTATGTCATAATAATTTATCTAGTTCTTCAATATTGTGTTCCCAAATTACGCCACCAAACTAAAGGTTTATTTTCTTTTGATAAATTTACTTGTTGTTCAAAGTTTTAAATAAATATGTTACTGAATGCTGGTGAGAGAAAGGAACCCATGGCCATGCCAAAATCCTGTTGGTAAAAGTCATCGTTTAATTGAAAGGATGTAGTTTTGGTACAATATGTTAGTAGTTCCATTACTGTTTCAACTGATAAAAGAGCTCGTTGAATTAATTAAGAGTCCCATTGTAGTACTTGTTTTACTATTGGAAGTGTTTTGGAAACAGGATCATTGTTATAAAGATTTACTATATCAAAACTTGAAGGAAAACCAAACGTTTCAAAGTCTATTCTGACTTCGTTGTCAATGACTTTATATTTATTGTGTAAATGGTTTTCCTTCAATATACGTCGTTTTACTTCGATTGTGGTGTTAGTGACCAAAAAAACATAAAAGTAATCAAGAATATGCCACAAACAACGTTTAAAAGACAATCAGTTTGTTTGTCACACATTAATGTCAAATTGTGTTTTACGAAATTTGTCATTACGAATTCTTTATTATTTTTTTTAATTTCTTGTTCATTTGTGCTAATACCATTGAAAACGGGGTCTGATTTAGACCTTGAAACGTTGGGCCTTTTTACAAACTTTCAAATTTGTGGTGTTATTCCCAAAGAAAAATAAAAACAAAGAGTTGGGTAATTCGAAACCTATTTAGATGGACACGGTAGCATCGTCCAGACAATTAAATTTAATTTATTATTAACTGATTCACGGTACGGTATTGTAACTGATTTATTAACAAACAAATCACAAATTAATGAACTTGTAAACGACGACTTTTAGTTTCCCATAACTTGACATTGGCCATGATTTGGCCGAATAAATTATAACCGAAAAACTGTTCACACAGGCTAGACCAACGAAATAAATGAAGAAGAGATGCTTACAAATTTCGGTATATGAGTCAAACGTCTATTATTGGGATATCTTAATTAAATCCGTATATTTTATGTAAATGAGCACGGCTATTTATGCATCTGAAATTGTTAAAATATTTTTGGGATTCACATAGGGGTGTATCCGAAAAACAATAGAACAATAATTTTTATTCTTTCCAGTATGTTTGTTAGGACTTTTTCATAACGCTGTTTTTCTGTAGGAGAAATATTATATTCCATAAACTAAAAGACATTTTTTATATTTCCGACATTTTCTATTTTTTTTTTTGAGATTTCACCTGCAATTAATGATATACTCAATATTTTCTATGCATTTAAAGAAAACAGTCAATTTATCACTTCTCATGCAATAACATTTGTTATCATTTATAGAACATATATACCAGTTGATGATTGTTTCAGTCTTCACTTGATGAAAATTCATTTTTAAGATTACTTAAAAACAACAAACACTTGATTCAATTTTTGTTCACTTTTTTATTTCTTTATATTTGACATATGTTTCGCCAAGTCTGGCTTCATCAGGAATTGCAATGGAATGCTAAAGTTATATTTCTTACAAAGGAACTACACGTAGGGTAATAAAAAAGTTATTTTATAGCCAGACTTGGAGAAACATTTATCAAATATAATATAAACTAATGGAATTAAAACGTGATTCCCGGATATTTTTCTGATCTCTGATGTTATTCATGAATCTATACAGGGTGAGTTTTTTTTGTGATGATCAGTATGGGGATCTCGGAAACTAGCGGAGATGGGAAAGATTTGCAGTTTTACTGGCACAATTTAATGACACTTTGGGATTTTTATAAAAAGTCATGGCTTACTAGATATTTTGAAAAAACGAAATTCTGTCTCTTTAGTCAAATTCCTCTAGCTCCTTTGTTTTTGATTTTATAAAAAAGTGTAAATATCAAAATTGAAGGGAATTGTGACAGCTCTCGTTTTTGCGATATGACACAAACTTATCATTTTTTTAATGGTAACCATACTTGGCAATGACCTCAAAAAATCAGACATTTTTAGAGCTTTTCAATGATATAATACTCGATATAGTTATTCATAAAAATAACGGAGTTATGGATGCAAAAGTGTCACCAACATATCTCAACCAAAAAAAAATGTCATCTGACCACATGGACAAGAGGCTCTCCAATTGTTCTTTAACCACATTAATACCCAACATTCAAACATCAAATTCATTATGGAAATTGAGTCCAATGGATCCCTGCCCTTCCTAGACGTGTTGGTTTCACGGTTGCCAAATGGTCGCCTGGGCCTTTCTGTATACAGCAAACCAACACATACCGACAGATATCCGCACGCCCGGTCCCATCATCACCCATCTCAGAAACGGTCAGTCGTGAACTCCCTGGTGCATCGAGCTATATCCAATTCTGAACCCAAAAGTTTGAGAAGGGAATTAGCTTGGGTTGAGGGTAGTCTACTAAACAACAGCTACAGCAAACGAGAGATTCGCAATTCCATCTCGGGTCACCAACATCCCCTTCCTAAGAAAGAATTGTCACCTAATAAATCAGTAGCATATTTGCCACATATCAGCAAGGTCACGGATAGGATTGGGAAGCTTCTCCATAAGCACGAGGTGAAAACAGTCTACAAACCACTATCCAAAATCTCACAAATGTTACCCTCTCCAAAGGATAAACAAAATTCTCTTTCATCTAAAAGTGTTTATTCCATTATACATCGGTGAAACAGGTCGATCTATAAACAATCGTCTGGGTGAGTACAAACGTTGTTTAAAAACGGGTCTGCTTTCGAACTCTGCTGTAGCTGAACATCATCACGAAACGGGCCACCAAATCCTCTTCGACAGCTCCACTGTCGTGGCCAAATCTCCGTATTATTTCACCAGAAAATTCCGTGAGGCCGTTGAAATCGCCAAAAATCCCAAGAATTTCAACCGGGACAAAGGTTTTGAACTTTCGTCCATCTGGCAATCTTGCATCAACATTTCCACAAAATAAATCACTTACATTATCCACTAATAAAATTCCAGGAAGGTATACGAAATTTCATCTCAATCATAAAATAACCCCATTAAGTGCCTCCTACCCTTCTTTTACCTGAAAATTTCGGGAGGCCAATTATTATTTCTTCGTACCTATTACTCATTTAGAATTTGTCCATCATTGTGAGAAGTTGAATAAAAAGTGCAGTTTTGAAGTGTTCGTGAGAAAAAGATGAAATGACGGGAGTAGCCGCAAGGTAAGTAACATTTGTTTTGTTTTTTGTCTCATCCTTGAAAACGCCCCTTATAAGTGTGGGCGAAACGTCGGAAAACTTTGTTTATATCCCGGTTTAGGTATATAAATAAACTAATTCGAAAAAATCACGCAATTCAAATCCGGAAAAAGCAGAATCAGCTATGACTGCGAAAACCCCCGTTCTGATAAATACTGTATAAACTGTAATCATATATTTTAATCTGGATGTTGATACTGTTGATCATATAAAACAGAAAACTTACCAATTCCCATAAGATACAACAAGAAATCACTTTCGGAAAAACTAACAAACGAACACATTAAAACCTGCTACAATACTAAACAATTTTCCTTGAAAAACGCTTCTTCATTCTTGTTTTAGCAAAGTCAATGTCTAGGAAGGCGGAAATATTTCTGAAAATCCCATTAAAAACTTACCTTATTAAATAAATAAATCAATTATATTCTCTCTTCATCAGAGTGATAATCCGTTAGAGATGCCGTACACTTTGCACAAAGGAAAATTGTTTTTGTTTTCAGTTCGTTGGAAATAACGTCAATTTAGAAAAATTTAACACCTTTCGGTAAATTACCAATAGCCTCCACAGTGATTGCTATGTATTTGTGAATTAACTTTACACTTCGCTGTCCACCAAGTCTAAATGTACAATTTGATTTAATTATGTAACAATTCCGGTATTATTATCATCGCAAAAATAAGACAGGATACATACGATTACAGCTTCAATGGTCGGTTTCAAATTGTTTAATGAATCCTTGTCGTTGTCTGGTGTGGTGGCTTGATGTTAGGGAAATCCCGATTCCTTGTAAATCTCAACCTATTATGTAATTTTAAATATTCTAACGTTTATTAAAAATATATTGTAATTTGGAAGGCGGTACAATTTAAAAAACTGGTTTTGAATGATGGGCTGAATGGATTTTAACACATGCAATTAAATACTCAAAAGTTTCAAGGATTTTATCGGACGCATTTCTCAGCGGAAATAGCTGTTGTAAATATAAAAGAACCCGACACAAAAGTCTTGGGAATTGGCTCTCAATCTCCGATATTTTGTAATTGCCATTGTAGCAAAAAGTATGAATTTTGACTTTCAAATGAGGGGGTGGATTTACAGTTTTTAAATATTGAAGCACTTTTTGAGCAATAACACCACAAACCTCGAAATTACTGAATGTTTCCAAACATTTCGGGGTGCAGGTCAGATCCCCTTGTCAATGACAAAGAAACTATGAAAAAAGGTACAATTCTAAAATTTAATATTGAAATGTTTGATAATATTATTTAACTTATGACGTAACTAAGAGAATTTAATTTAGTCTCTCAGCCAATTAAACGCTTTTGAAACCTCAATTCTACATAAAACATTTAAAAATATATATAACCGACTTCCACCTATAACTAAAGAACTGAAAATAATTATAACAAAACGTGCTCATTCTGTACAAATTAATTACCTACCATTCTAGTATATATATATATGCCAAGCAAATCTAAAATCCGGCATTGCGTACTTATCCACTAATTAATCAAACTTGATTGTTGCTTGGTACCGACTTCAAAAATATATTAGATTGGTAGGTAATTAATTTGTACAGAATGAGCACTTTTTAATGTTTACATTTTTTACTGCCTGGGTAGGTAGCTAACAACATTGAATGTGTTATTTCTTTGCTAGAGTTGTATTTTGTTATAATTATTTTCAGCTTTTTAGTTATAGGTGGAAGTCGGTTATATTTCTTTTAAAAAATGTTTTATTTTCTTTCAACTGTTTAGTTTTTTTGAACTCAGGTAGTTTTTATTTTTTATTTTTTATTTTGTATGTATAACCTTAATAGACAGGACTAGGTAACATCGAAAGCTCCAAGATTACACAATGATACATTTTCATTTAAATTGACAGGTAAATGTTTACAAACAAAATGTACTAGTACGCGTTGACTCAATAAGCCCAAAATATATTTATGCCTTATGGACCACGCCATGTAACCTTTTTTTTAACTTGTTTTTACAACTCTGTATAACTATAGATAATTCCACTCCAACCTATGTACCAACCATCCTGTACATACGACGGCCCACGGACAAGCATAAATTTGTTAGTTACCTTCTGTAAACTATACGACGGAGTAGAATCCATCCCATATTTACGGAGTCAAATCCGTCCTATATTTCAGCCATAGTAATAACTCCTTGTGGGCTAGCCCATAAATTAGTTCATTTTTTACATTTTATATTATCGTCCTGTGTAGCATTAATTCCTCTCCACACTTTATGCTACTTCTTATGGGCTATAAAAGAAATAATTTTTTAATCACACTGTATACATATAATTCAACTGCAGCATATATTTCAACCATCCTGTATATGATTTACTTTTGTCCACATCATTTAACAGTTTTTTAATAATCCAATATAATTTTAATTTCACATTTTTTCCAACATTTTTATACCACCAAACGTCCAGTCCACCCTATATTCCAAACATCCTGTATATACGGCTGCCTACGGACCACTATCATTCTAGTCCGTCCTATATTTCAATATTCATATAAATGCAACTTCTTCTATTACTTTACTTTGTGATTTTGTTTGCTATAACTGAACATCCTGTCTATAAACGTACCAAATAGCAGTTTAATGTTTGACATGTGTTGTCACTGAATTTTCTATTAGGCCGGGAGAATGTGACAACCAAAAGCACCGTCTTCGCCAAATGGAAAAATTTGCATTTAAATATTTGACTGGTATAGAAACAAAACTCGCTTGGTACTTATTGATTTAAGGAGCCGAAAATACTATGCTTTACTACCTATATGCTTGAGATGTACATAGAGAATTTTCAAATTCGCAATTAAAACTTCCAGTGCCTAAAATTCCCGCGCTATTACGTTGGAATTAAAATATTTATAAGAAAATGTCCGTTGTCATTTCGATGAAATTTTTGATAAGAATTTTGAAATTTTCGGCGATTTTCTACAAAACTGCAAGTTGCACGTCGCAGAAAAGTATATGAGATCACCTAGGGATCTTGCTTTATAGATTAAACGTTAAAAAACTATACACATCCATCAGGAGTTTTCTAAAAATCGACCAATATGTTGGGGATATTGGTAGATTTCCATGCACGCATCTGTTCATTCACAAATTTCATCACTTTACCAATAGAATTCTTTTCGAAAATTTGAAGTTTCACCAATCTGGATATAAACTCTATTAAACAAGACCATATTCATTTAAAACGGTTCACCACAGGAAAAGAAATCAGGTAACATACATACAAAAAAAAACGTTACGAATTTATAACCTCCTCCTTTTTGGAAGTCGGTTAAAAAGTAATCAGCATTGCTAAACGTACAAAATCGAGCCAATGTGTTCTCGAGGCTAAACATTCTATACTTTTTTGCACTGTGAACGTACGAGAGAAGCGTCAGTGTTGAATCAAAAACATTTAATTGGTTTTCATATTTTATTAACAATCATATAACAACATAAAAATACTGAGCGTAGAAAACAACTTCTTGGAAGTTACTATATAGACAGGATGCTTTCACAATTTAGTCATCTGACTAACTGAAACAAAACAAAAATATATAATCACTAAGATTTAGATGACAACTCTTCTGTTGAAACAACGATTTTGCATAATATACTTACGTTCGACAATTTGCTCGAAACTGCCATCCTGGAAGCATTCCCTTACAGATTCCTTTACCCCTGAGCAAGTTTCAACTATTGACGGCTTGAAATTCCATAATAGAAGTCTCTGGCCTCTCAATGATAATTCTTCTTGCAGACCAATAAGGCTCTAAAACATTTAATTCCTCGTGTTAATAATAACAAAAGTCTACAAAAAAAAGTTTTCTGTACTTTACATATGACATATGATATCCGAAGTATTCTTGTCTCCTGAACACGAATCTGCCGCCAGATTTGGTGTATCACCCTTCAGTTTTCAGCAAATAGCTGAAAAGCTTCAGAAAAATGAAGACTTGTGGGCTAATCGAATCTGCACATGTGATGTATAGGTTCCGATGTATTTCTACATGCTGAACATGTTTTTTCTATCAAAACCGCTCCATTTCTTGTCAATCTTCAGAAAATCGCTAAAAACCTTCAGAAAACTAAAGACTTTGAAAGACTGGCCAAACCTGCACGTGCGACATATGCTTTTTGACGTAATTTTGAGTGCTGAGCAATGTTTTGTTGCTAAAATTGTTTCATCCCCAGTTGGTCTTCAGAAAACTTTTCTGGCTTCGCAAAAAGACTAAAAACCACCACAGAAATAAAGAATCCTCAGGAGTAGTTCAATTTGCTCCATATTCATGAACAGGTTTTGTGTTTTTTTGGCTTCTCAATGTTATATCAGAAGTAAAAGATCTAAATCAATTAATTGCCCCCAGGGCCCCTCCACGTGGTGACGGTGGACAACAGTCTTCACCATTTTGCAGGCAAAATCTTCGGGTGAAGGCTTTCACGCCGTCACGGCAGCTAAAGGAAATTTTTGTTCTACGATGCAGGATCGCGTACTTAAAGTACGAGACTCAGTATCGGTGGCTGGTCAGGGTGGGAGAGCGGGCCCGCAGTCATCGTCATCATGCGACCGTAGCTCTGTATTTTTACTTTTACAAATTTTTAACTTATTATCGATTTTTTTGAAGGTTCTGCTATATTTTTCATCTAGTCTTATATTTATGTTTCTTATTTAGTCCTTTTATCTAGTCTTATGTCTATTTTTAGGGTTCCGTATATACAATATACGGATACCCTTATAATATCACTCCGGATTTCTGCCTCTGTCACATCACAGCAATTTTCTCCTAAACTACTGGACGGAAGAGGTTGAAATTTGGTATCAGTCTATAGTTTAGTGACCCGATCGGGAGTACATATCGTAAATGAAGAAATTTTGATTTTACTTCTGGGGGAAAAACTAAAAAAATCGACCGTTCCCCCCCCCCTGATCTCCGAAACTACTCAGCCTAAAAAGTTGAAAA
Source organism: Octodonta nipae (assembly GCA_034190945.1). Taxonomy (NCBI): domain Eukaryota; kingdom Metazoa; phylum Arthropoda; class Insecta; order Coleoptera; family Chrysomelidae; genus Octodonta; species Octodonta nipae. The sequence goes on from CM067220.1 coordinate 133,872,955, forward strand.
AAAATAGGAAATATAGAACGTTGCCCGAACTTAACAGAAAAAATAAGGAAAAACTATTAATATTAATTTTGGGGGTAAATTTTTGAATTAAATAAAAATTAAAAAATTTAAAAAAAAAATCAAACGCATCATGTAATATATCAAATGAAAGGTCTCATTCTGATGAACACAAATATATTTTTTTCATATTTTAAAAAATATATATTTAAAAATATATTAACGAAAATATACCAAAATTTACCCATTCCCCCACCCCTTCATCTCCGAAACTATAAAACATAAAGTTTTGAAAAAAATTAGAGGTATAAGTTCTAACCTGAAGTTTACTGGAAAAATTAGGAGGAACCTCTACTTTTAATTTTGGGGGTCAAATTATAGCATTAAATGGAAAATAATAATAATAATTAAATGAAAAATATAAAATTAAAATTGTTTATAACCCATCATGTTATATATCAAATGAAAGGGCGCATTACGACGAAAACTTTTTTTTCATATTTTTAAAATAAATTAATTAAAAGATATTAACAAAAATATAAAAAATTGTACCCATCCCCTCCCTATATCCGAAACCATAAGCTGGAAAATTTTGAAAAAAAAATGCAGGTATAGCCCCTCACCTGAACTGTACTGGAAAAATAAGGAAAAACCCCTAATATTCATTTTGGAGGGCAAATTAAATGGAAAATATAAAATTAAAATTGTTTCTAACCCATCATGTTATATATCAAATGAAAGGGCTCATTATGACGAAAACAAATATATTATTTTCATATTTTTAAAATAAATAAAATAAAAATAAAATTTTTAAAACAAATTAATTAAACGATATTAACAAAACTATAAAAAAATTTACCCATCCCCCCCCTTATCTCCGAAACCATAAGCTGAAAAATTTTGAAAAAAATGGAAGTATAGCCCCTCACCTGAACTTTACTGGAAAAATAAGGAAAAACCCCTAATATTCATGTTGGGTGGCAAATTATAGAATTAAATGGAAAATAAAAAATTATAATTGTTTCTAACGGGTCATGTAATATATCAAATCACAGGGCTCATTATGACGAATACAAATATATATTTTTTAATGAATATTTTAAAATATATTAAAAAAAATATTAAAAAAATACCCATTCCCCCCGTTATTCCCCAAACTATAAGACCAAATTTTTTTTTTGTTTATAGGAAAAATATGAAAATTCTATTATTTGGCCCCCAAATAAAAGAATTAAAGGGAAAATCAATTATTAAAAAAATCCATAGTAATTTTAGGGACAAATTATACAATTAAATGGAAAATAAAGATTTAATTTTCAAACGCATCAAGTAATATATCAGATAAAAGGCTCATTATGTGAATTACAAATATATCATATTTTTAAATCATTTGTTTAAAAGATATTAACAAAAATATTAAACATCGACTTAATTCCCACTTTAGAAACTACACTATAAAATTTTGAAAAATATATTTTATTTGTATTTTTTAATAATTTAAATAACAGATTTAATAATTTATAATTTTAATACTTAACCCTTTATCTTCCAATCTACAGAGCCCCAAACTTAGACAGTAGATTATAAAAGACTTCTCTGAAAGTTTATTAGTAAAATAAAACTCTAATGTTAATTTTTGGGGGCCAAATTAGAAAATTAAATACATATGTATTCTGATAAAAATCAAGCGAATCCTGAAGCAGATAAAATAAAAAGTCTATGTGTGGAAAATCAAAGTGTATATTTTTTATAAATTTAAAACGCTTCCTTTAAAAGATATAAGGGTAAATATAAGAAAATGCACTCATTCCCTGCTTGTCTGAAACTGGAATATTAGAATATTGAAGGTGGTACGGAACCCTAAGTATGCGAGTCCAACTCGCACTTGACCAAATTATTTTATCTAGTCTTATTTCTTAGTCTAGCCTTAAACACGAATTTTTAAGTATCGCGTTGAGCTTTATAACTGATCATATTATATTAATATATTGACGTATCCAATGTTCAATCGTTTATATATATATACTGAAATCCGAAGTCATTAGTTAATTTCTTAGGCAACGAAAATTTGCAGGTTTGACAAGTCTTCCAATGTCTTCAATTTTCTGACGATTTTTAGCGATTTTCTGAAGATTGACGAGAGATGGAGCGGTTTTGATAGCAAAAACATGTTCAGCATGTGGAAATACATCGGAACCTATACATCACATGTGCAGATTCGACTAGTCTTCATTTTTCTGAAGCTTTTCAGCTATGTGTTGAAAACTGACGGCAAATTCGTATTCAAGAGACAAAAATACTTCGGATATCATATGTCACATGTAAAATACAGAAAACCCTTTTTTTTGTAGACTTGTGTAATTTGTAAAAAGTTTTTATTATTATTATGTACCTTTGCTATGGTTGCGTCTATGTTACCTATGCATTTGCCATCAATTACAACAGTATGGTTTTCTTTATTACAATTCTGTAAAATGTATTCCCTTATATAACCAGCAGCAGCAAAATGTAATCCGGTCTTGAACTTCACGAGGAATATTCCATTCGTTGGTTCTTCTATGGTTACTTTAGGTCGAGCTGATGAATACAGAATGAACAGTATGTTGGTAACTATACCGATGATGATGCCATATTCCAAACTGATCGCCAGTGAGAACAGTAGAGTTGCTGTGAGTGGTATAAGATCCATTTCTTGAAATAAAAATATATAAATGATGAGAGGTTGGTAAAGTACGAGGGTGAATCAAATATGAACCTGACTTTTGTTTTAAAAATTTTATTGGTACGATCAATACAAATTTTAATACATATTATTTTTCTACATAGTCTCCTCTCTTATGTATACATTTTTCCCACCGAATCGGAAGTTTTTTAATACCTTTCTCAAAGAATGAAACTGGTCGTGTCGATAACCAATTGCGCACAAACGTTTCTACACCTTCGTTGTCCTCAAAGTGGTGGCCTCCCAGTTCTTCTTTAAGTGGCCCAAACATGTGGTAGTCACATGGCGACAAATCAGGACTGTAAGGCGGGTGTTCAAGGGTTTCCCAATGCATTGTGTTCAATTTTCCTTGAGTCAATGCAGCTGTATGTGGCCGAGCGTTGTCATGCAACAGAATCACACTTCGGATAGACATATCCCGCCTCTTTTGCCGATAGGCAAGTTTCACTTGTTGGAGTAGTTCGCAGTAATACTCAGCATTAATTGTACGGCGTTCGTGCAGAAAATCGATCAGCAGTACGCCTTTCGAATCCCAAAAAACTGTTGCAAGAATTTTTCCTGCAGAAAGACGGGTCTTGGCTTTCCGCGGTGCTACCTCTCCAGGTTTTCGCCAGTCCATGCTTGCACGTTTGGACTCCGAGGTATAATGATGCACCCATGTCTCATCACAGGTGACAATATGTCTCAAAAACTCATCCTCCTCTGCTCGATATCTTGCTAACAGCCTTCCACATACGGCAAGACGGTTTGCTTTCTGATCTTCCCTTAGAAGGCGAGGAACCCATCTTGCACACACTTTTCGGTAACCCAACTCATCTGAAATGGTTGATTGAGCACTCCCGTATGATATTCCAACGTGTTTAGCAATTGCCAATACTGTAAGATGGCGGTCACCTTCAATCAGCTCACGAATTGCGTAGATATTCGCCTCATTGATGCTTGTCGTGGGACGGCGTGCATGAGGCTCATTTTCCACTGTCTCTCGGCCATCTGAAAACTTTTCGTGCCAGTCGTACACTTGGGTCCTTGAAAGTGTTTCATTGCCGAACTGTGCAGATAGTCGAGGCAAAATTTCAGACGGTCTAACGCCCTCCCGTGCCAAAAATTTGATAACAACACGTTGCGCAACAGACGTATGTACCTCTTGCTCTGACATGATGCTACTAACAGCGCATCGACTACGCCTCGCCAAACCGACGAACTCCCCTCTTCTTAACATTCCTACCTAACATATATCGAGACGTCACGCCACTCGAATTACCTACAGGGCGAGAAACAGAAAAGTCCGATTCATATTTAATTCACCCTCGTAGCGCGTGCCAAACCAGAAGTTCTCTAAATATTATTCATAGTTTTACGTTCGATTCCAACTTGTGAAGATACACTCTGTATATACAGTGATGAAGCGTGGGTTGGAACATATTCATTTAAAATTCAGGTGCTGTTTTTTGGACACGTCGTTTTTTTTTTGGACTACAGTTTTTGTGATGATAAACTCATTTATACAGGGTGGGCCAGAAATAAATTGCGACCATTAACTTTATTTTTTGGAAATGGAAACATTTGTTTTTTATTTTATTTTTGAATTCTGCATTGATTCATGTGAGCGGAGCTTCTGACATTGCCGGTGACATTCTCCAAGTTCATTCCTCTTTTTATTAATAGGGTGCACACAACACGGTCTTTTCCTTTCACAACTAGCTAGAAGAAGCACAGTTTTCTCCACATCCGAACTTCTCATTGCTTTCTATTCAGATATGTACTTGGAATAGAAACACAGCCGAAGTAATGAATTATTTTCCAAGATAACGCTGTGTGTGTGTGCCGTAGCCATATTGCTGAACGCCGAGGAGAACCCCCGCGTTCCCTGAACGTCGCGTTAAAACTCATTCTGTGTGGCGAAGGCTTAAAACTCTTAATATAGAGAAATCGGCAATTTTAATCAAAAAAATGTTTGAAAATGCATCTTAAATGATTAATATTTAAGTATTTTTATTAAAAAAATTACATTTCTTTCTAAAGTTAAGAAAACAACGATAAAAATAAGGTGTTTGTTGGTTTGAACCTATTTATTTACGTTTGGTTTTTATGATTTTAATCCCATGAATGGAAACCCTTTTTTAATGCTGGAGTTTTTAACACTTGTTTATTTCCACAGAAACTGTACTATAATTTTACTTCAATTAAGTAGTTGCCAAATGCAGTTGCAAAGTTTCAAAGTATGGTGCGTTTTTTAGTTCAGGTACTTACTGAAAATGATTTGGGCCGGAGAGTAGTATTTTGCGAAATTATGATGAATAGATGCAATGCCAAGTAAGATAGTTTTTTCCGTCGGGGCAACATTTTGTTTAAATGGTTTAGTAAACAGGTAAAATTTTCGATATTGGGCATCAGAAAACCCACATTGGATTATGGAAAGTCATACACAGTTTTTCAAGAAAGTTAACGCATGGGCCGGAATTGTGGGTACTTCAATTGTGGGTCCTTATTTTATTGAGGGAACACTTAACCCGGAAACGTATTTAGACCTATTACAAAATGACATAATACCCTGTTTAACAGAACTTTACGTGAATGGTGAAAACCTAAATATACTGGCAGATTCGGTATGGTTTCAACAGGATGGAGCGCCCCCTCACTATTCGCGAACAGTGCGAGATTATCTTGACAATATTTTCCCAAATAGATGGTTTGGAAGGAGAAGTAATATTGAATGGCCAGCTAGAGCTCCAGATCTAAGCCCGTTAGATTTTTATCTTTAGGGTTACGAATCCTGCCACAAACACTAAATGAAGTGTTACGAGAATTTGAAAACCGGTATTGTCAGGAACTTAATGGTCAACAGTTTGAACATTTAATTTGATATATTGATTTTTTTTCGTTCAATTTTGAAAGAAATGCATTTTTTTAACTGTTAATTTTCGATATAGGACATTGTACATGAAAAATATTTAGAATTCAAGGCAGAAATCAAAAATAAAATAAAATTAAAAAGAAATGTTTCCATTTGAAAAAATGGTCGCAATTTTTTTCTGGCCCACCCGGTATAAATGAGTTTATCATCACAAAAACCGCAATCCAAAAAAAGCGACGTGTTCGAGCGTTTTTCCAAAAAACCAACACCTGAATTTTAAATGAATTTGTTCCAACCTACGCGTCTACACTGTATACGTTTTAAATATAATAATTGGGTGCTGTACCTGTTTTATTTATTAAAGTGTTCAATTACACAAACAAAAAACTACACAAAGTCTAAAATTAAATTTAGTAAAAAAATGACTTTTAACGGACCACCTGTTGTGCCTTAAAATCGCAAAATTTAACTGTTTTGTTTGGGTCAGCATAACCAACAAATATTACTCAAAGATTTTAAAAACATTTTCTCAATTACTTTTATTTTTCTTATATTGAAATGATTCCTGAAATATACTTTCCTTTTTTAACACTTTCGAGTACGGCAATACATTAGTCAGTTTTCTGGTATTGGCCCAGCACGACAATTTTTAGATTTTTAGATAGAGTTTCCGCAAACAAAATTTTAGTAATTAAAATTTTGGCGAAGCACCTAGAAACTGTGTTAGAAATAACTGAAAAACAGAAAATAACACACGAATTCCATACGCGACTATAATCACCGCGGTTTACTAATGTATGACGTCACTTCCGATTTCACCAATCTCGCAGCTTTTCCATCTAAAATCAAAGCTTAAGCAAAACGGTAGTATTTCTTTGTCTCATTTTCCAAGGAAAAAATAACTGAATTTAGACAAAATATAAAAAAAACGCTTTTTGGGGTATTTTCTAATAAGATGACCATAAATTAAAAGTTATTTTTAATAGCGTCAAACACTCTATTCTAAAATTCAAAGCCTTCTTTTTCTAATACTTGCTTTTAGTGTCTAAGTACTTCTTGGGAAATAACACCACAGTTTAAAGAAAATTGTTGTATATTCCTAACGTTTCGGGGTCTAGGTCAGATCCCGTTGTCAATGGTTAAGAAACTTGGATAAAAAAGGCACAATTCTAAGATGTAATTTAAAATATTTGACAATGAGTATTATTTGATTTCTGGCGTAACTAAGAGAATTTTATTTGTAATATACAGGGTAGCACAGAAACTTCTAAAGATCACATAATCATAAAATTCCTTTCAGATTGGAAGAATTTGAACGGGAGATCTTCAGAATTTTATGTGGCGCTCCTAGGTGCGACTTTGTTATAAGAACTTTGTTGTTTCAGTGATCCCATTAAAACCATAAGGGAAAACCTAGGAAAAACCTTATGAACTATCCCGATATTGGGTTGTTCACAAAGACATGACCATTAACAATTTCTTCCTTAATCATCGGCAACCAGGAACGACTGAATTTTACGGAGGTAGTAGCGATACAATCGTTTTCATTTAACAAAATTAAATCAGACTCTTTTAGTTTTCTTTTGGTGTTGTGTTCTTCTTTGTGTAATATAACTGAATTTTGAAACTATAGTTTATGACCAAAGTCCCAAGCATGTTCACAAATTTTGAATTTTTCAAATTGTCGTTTATTTATGTAATTTTTATGTTCGTTTATTCAAACATTTAGAGGTCTAGACGTCTCTCCAATATAGAATTTATTACATTCACAAGGGATTTTATAAATGCAATTTTTTCTATTTTGAGTTGTGTTATTTGGTTTGGTTTTTGATATAATTTATTTTTTTAATAAATCCCTTGTGAATGTAATAAATTCTATATTGGAGAAACCTCTAGACCTCTGAATGTTCGAATAAACGAACACAAAAATTACATAAAAAAACGACAATTTGAAAAATCCAAAATTTGTGAACATGCTTGGGACCTTGGTCATAAAATACAGTTTCAAAATTCAGTTATATTACACAAAGAAGAACACAACACCAAAAGAAAACTAAAAGAGTCTGCTTTAATTTTGTTAAATGAAAACGATTGGTTCTTTGGTCGCATTTTTAGCGAATGCACTATGTTATAACAAAGTCGCACCTAGGAGCGCCACATAAAATTCTGAAGATCTCCCCTTCAAATTCTTCCAATCTGAAAGGAATTTTATGATTATGTGATCTTTAGAAGTTTCTGTGCTACCCTGTATATTACAAATAAAATTCTCTTAGTTACGTCAGAAATCAAATAATACATATTATCAAATATTTTAATTTACATCTTAGAATTGTGCCTTTTTTATCCAAGTTTCTTAACCATTGACAACGGGGTCTGATCTAGACCCCGAAACGTTTGGAATATACAACAATTTTCTTTAAACTGTGGTGTTATTTCCCAAGAAGTACTTAGACATTGACACATATGCCACAAATATCATTCAGAAAACAACTTACTTTTAGATTTCCAAAGCACGGCAAATGCCCCAAAGTCACACAAATAATACATGGCGACTATGATGACAGAAGCCAGTGTCGTTTTCGGTATATAATGGAATGTCGAAGTCAGGAATCCCAACGCGAACATCACTATAATTCCGGTGAGAACACCGCATGCAGGAGTTTTTACGCCGGAAGCGTTGTTGACGGCAGTTCTGGTGAAGGAGCCGGTTATAGGCATTGAGGAGACGAACGAACCCATAACGTTGCATAAACCAAGAGCCATTAGTTCTTGTGTGGCGTCCAACGTACGACCCTTGGCTAAAAATTTCGTTTTTTTATACCCTACTATAGTGGTCTTAGAGCATATACTGCTGGAGGTAGTGTGCAACCGAAGAATATGCTCTCAGATAGTAGTAGATCATAATCATACTCACAAAAAGCTCGCGCTATTGCTATATGCTCAATGAGTGCCACCAAAGGAATGAACACAATCATTGATCCAAAATTATGTGCCATATCAGTAAAAGTATAGTCAGTACCGTTGAAATTTGTGCTGAATGATGGAAAAGAAAATGGCGGTAAACCACTTTTCACTTGTCCTATAATAAAAAGAAAAAGGTTAATACCATGTATTCTAAAAATGCGTGATAAATAGACACGTAGATAATAAAACATAAACTAACAGCTACAGAGCTATAGTAGTAAGTGGGTCCGGCCTGTTTGGGACAGCTAGCGAAACGTTGGGCTGATCATCTTCAGGTGAAACATGCTGGTGGTGACCACCTTCAGGCAAAACGTCCTGGGTGGTGACCATCTTCAGGTGAAACGTCGTGGCTCTTCGGGTCGATTATTTTCAGTCAAAGGAACGGTCAAAGATGAGTGTGCACCAAAGACGGTCAAAGTGGGTATGTCAGCCAATAACATTCGCACATGTATAGTCACTATGCCAAAAAAAACATATATTAAGCTACGAACTCCTGGTCCATCCAGCACATTCTCCAGATTTAATCCCCTCTGACTATTTCCTGTTGGCAGGCCTTGAAGAAATGGCTTGGGGGTAAGATGTCTGGTGATGACCTCAGCATTGAAATAAACGTCTTTTTGAGGAAACCTATTATTATGTTGAGATTATAACGCTTATTTTTTAAACTGACGTATTATTCATTCTATAGCTACTAATAAAGGTTTTGAAACTATAGTAAATAATGACAGGACATCTAAATTATTAAAATTTCACTATTTGAAATACTAAAGATAAAGATAAACGTATACAGGGTGTTTGCTCACAAAGTTTAAAAAATGGAAAAGTTTCCACACCTAAAAACCAACAAAAAAAGTTCCTATGGACCTAATTTTAGCTTTATAAACACCTATTATAGTAAATCTGGAGTTTATAAGGGCAACTGTAGTGAATCCAGAGATCACTTTCGCTTATTCAAATCAAAAACCAAATTCCACATTTTCAAATCACCGACCTGATGTAAGCCACACATATACAAAACCGTAATTTGGGTCCAGAGATCCAATTTTAACAAATTAACTTTTTTTTTTCATAAAAATTTTATACATTATACTTTTTATACGCTGGAAATACCTACATAAATAAAAATTAAAATTTTGAAATCCCAATAAATATATAGCTTGACAAATAAAGCCAGCCAGAGATTTTACAATCTATTTAACGCAAGATTTGGAGTCTCTGTAAGCTAGTTTTTCCCGAACCTCCTAGATGGCGCTAGTCATTTAACGTTAAAAAATTCTTATATTAATTTTGTTCGTTTGCTAGTAATTTGGTCAAAACTATCCTCACATTTATACGTAGCTATGCAATTAATTGACAATAACAAAGTAAATTTGTGTTTAATCATTGCATTCCAAGAAATATCTAACTCACCAGTTAATTTGAATGGCGTCAATCCATGGCAATCGAGAACGTAAGCTAAAACCGTTCCAAACGTGACTACTAAAGCATTGCTAGCTAGAGAAAACATGAAAATGAATCGCCCTATAGTATTTCTTCTTGTTGACCAATCAGATCTTCGTTGGAGCGTTCCAAACCTTCGAATTTCCTAAGAAAATACGCTTTAGTGGTCTTGTGGGTTATAAAAATCTAGTTACCTTAGCAAAAATCTAGTTACCTTAGCAAAGACAAGAAAAATGATGCTGCAAATTCCCAAAGTAAGATCCCATTTGCTTGTCTCACCGATGTGATGAAAAACTTGTATCCATGCTTCTAAAAACGTGTCAGATTTGCCCTTAATACCCAACAAACTTTTTACCTGGGACGACCCTATATTCAATGCTGCAGCAGTTGTAAAACCAGCTATCACAGGATAGGAGAAGAACTCTACTAAAATAAATCCTGGAAAAAAATACCATTCAATACCTAAACATTCAGTTTCCAATAATTATTCACCTATTTCATTAATTTCTAATATAGCCAAAAAAATCTAAAAGATAATACACTGCCTAATTCTTAATTTTATAAAGGGCTCTAAAATTTTATCAATCAGTATGGTTTTATAGGCCTTTTCATATTCGAAAAAAAAGTATGCGCATGCGTCAACTTCTGTCAATTTTTTTCGAGCACTTCACAAATTATTCACTGCAGTTTATGTTTGTTTATAACGTGAATAGAATATTTTCAATGTAATTTACTAATTTAGTTTTAGTAGTAAAGTTTTAAATAGTTATAAACTTAAAGTGAACTATCAGTATGACGATTTTAATTAACATGTATAACATTTTATCAGTAAAGAATGGAGCAAAAAGCAATAATGTCATGGAATATGTGGGAGCCATGTGTACAGTAAATCATTTTTGGAGAATTTACTTGACTTTATTAGTTTTCCAAAGCCTTGTATCAAATCTCGTCGAAAGCTTATTAGATCAACGAAAAGAATAAACAGTTCAAAGTTTGTCCAAAATGTGCTAAATGTGATTTATGAGTTAGAGATGTGTCTTAAGTGATGGTCGATTACAAGTAATTGATTATGTAAATAAAGATACATATATTTGTTTATGTGTATGCATTTTTAAGACAATAACTTGCCAAAAGATATAATACAGTAAGTAAAATGAGTGTTGACCTTTTCAAAATCAGTTGTAAATAATACTCGTGACCAGACATATCCATGCAAATTAAGTATAATTAAATATTTATTAATGAATTTTATATTTTATTTGTAGCAACTGTACAGCCTTTAATAATATTACATTCAATTTTTGTACAGATTTAGTGAAAATCTTATAAATGAACTTTCTTATATCTGTCAGTCGAAAGATGAGCCAACATAATTAAAATCACAAATTGAAGTAAAAAGAACAATAATAAATGAATTAAATGTGTAGTTTTTAATACTAATGCTTATTTTATGAATTATCAGTATATTAATTACCTACTTTAAACCTAATATTAGCATCATTTTTGCCCTAAACTGTCAAATAGATCAGCTTCATTTTCGCATTGTAGATGAAAATAACACTTTAACCACCATTGCAACTTAATACAATTATGTGCTTTAGTAGAAAGATATACAAATACAGCCCCACCAATTAATATTTTATTTAATTTCATTGTTAATAAAGGTAATGATACTAGTTCCCTATGCATACTTGTGAAAAGTGCCAGAAACTTTCATAATCGCGCGTTTTTAATGTTGAACGCGCCTGCGCAGTACAAAGGGTGTAAAGTTCTGTTACATTTCAAACGTAATTTAAAATAATTTGAATCAAAGTATACCGGTGATTGTTACTTTTTTGGATTTAACAAAGGCTTTTGATACGGTTGGCCATCATATTTGTTGGAATAAGTTGCTTTTAATGGGAATTAGAGAAAAAGACATATGACATAGTGACAGGTGATGAATCGTGGATTTACGCGTATGAGCTCGAAAGTAAACAGCAGTCGACTATATGGGTGTTTCAAGATGAGCCGAATCCAACAAAAGTTGTTCGCGCACGAAGCACTTCCAAGCAAATGATCGCCTGTTTTTTCGGAAAAACTGGTCATGTCGCAACCGTACCACTAGAACAACGTAGAACAGTCAATTCTGAGTGGTACACAACCATTTGTTTGCCAGTTATTTTCCAAGAAATGAGGAAAACCAACCCCTAAAGACGGATCACTCTTCACCACGACAATGTGAGCTCTCACACATCGGCTCAAACAACTGCATTTTTGAACACTCAAAACATCGATTTGATGAGTCATCCACCGTATAGTCCTGACTTGTCACCAAATGACTTCTTTGGATTCCCGTACGTAAAAAACAAACTGAGAGGTCAACGTTTTTCGACACCTGAAGAAGCGGTTGCGGAGTGGAAAAAGTGCTTCGACAATTGGTTCAAACGCATGCAAAAGTGTATAGATCTTCATGGGGAATATTTTGAAAAACAATAAAGCGTTTTTCGATAGTTAATATTTGTTTTTGTTCTCTAATCCCAAAATATAAAAGGCAACCCTCGTATCAATTAGCTTTGGAATCTCTAAATAGTGTACCTACTTACGTAAAACTTTTCATTTGGATTCTTCCGTAAATGCCCAAACTTCTTATAAACACATTCAATTTAGTCACTTTAATAAAAAATAGATTATTCTAGTAATATTTATATTTCGCTACACAGTTGTACACAATTGGGTTTTTACTGTCGACTGTTGTCAAATTTTTAACATTATATTAAAGCTTATGCAACTTGTTCACAGTGGGCGCCATCTCATTTGGATTTTATTAATATTTTTTCTTTAAATTGCTTATTCTAAGATAGATAAATTAAGATTCTGTATTTATTCTGCACTGAAGGTCGTCAACAACTACTAAACCAAACTAAAATAAAGAAAATCGATTGAGGGGCAGAAGAGAAAATGTTACCGAACCGTGTTGTCTTTGTCTATTTATACGTACAGTGATGGGCAAATGTATGGAACCAAGTAAATATCTCTGGAATTAATAGAGATATCAAAATGAAATTTGGAAGGTGGATACTGCAGTAGATTGCCTATTTGTTTCCAAATTTTTTTACAATTTTGAAATTCCTGTTTTACCGGAAGTAATGTCGATTTTAAAATTTGCAATGAAGCATCCTGTATAGTATTTTAGTTTCTGATGAAACATTTTATTGCGAATACAAAAATATGGGGTTTGATATTGTTTACTCCAATACCTACCGAGATATTAACAGAAAAGTAACTAAGGAAAGGAAAAATTCGATGGTAGCTAAACTCGGTTCAGATTTCATTTACGCCCGATATAAACAAACCGCTCGGTAAGGATTTGTATTTCTATTGGCCAATCGGTGGCACTATACCGTCACAGCCAACAGCACTGCTTGTTCCATAGTCGAATACACCTGTGTTTGTTTAAATCAGGCGCAAATTAAATCTTAATCAAGTTTAGTAGTCCATGAAATTCATTGCAGAAGTGACAGTAGTTGTCAAAATAAGTTATTAGTTTTTTTATTTGAACGTAAAAAGATTGTATTGTTTTAATTTAATCGTAAAATGGCCGAATTAAGTGAAAGAGAAAGAATATAAATATTAATGATGATTGGGTATGGTGAGAGGAAAAGGAAGCATCAAGAAGTTTGTGACCTTTTTAACATTGTTCATCCGAATACACAAATATCCCGTTCAGTAGTGACGAAAACTTTGCGAAGGTACGACACAAGTGGAACAGTTAAAAAGTGCAAGTAATGAAGGTGAAGCTCAAAATATTGCTATATCTTTGGGAGAAAATCCTTACTTATCCACTACCGACCTCGCCAAAATGCATGGAATTAGCCGTCGTTCAGTAGGAAGGATATTAAGGCGAGAAAAATATCATCCATACAAAATTCGCCTCGTTCAAGAACTCTCCGAAGACGATTTCGACAGACGTTTGCAATTTTCTGAAACGATGATGGATATTTGTAACCGTGATAATAATTTTATAAGAAATGTGGTGTTTTCAGACGAGGCTACATTTTGTTTAAATGGTACGGTTAATCAACATATCTGCCGCTACTGGTCGCAAAGTAATCCTAATTGGGTACAAGAAGCTCATACACAAGATCCCCAAAAATTTAACGTTTGGGCAGGCATTTATAACAACAGAATCGTGGGACCCTTCTTCCTACAAGAAACTTTAAACGGAGATAGGTATTTACAACTCTTGGAGGTATTCCGGCATTGGAGGTAAATGGACAATTACTAAATAATATCTGGTTTCAGCAGGATGGAGCACCACCCCATTACGCTCGCATTGTTCGAGATCATTTAGATAGGACATTTCATCACAGATGGATTGGAAGAAGGGGTACTTATGAATGGCCTGCACGAAGTCCCGACCTTAATCCACTAGATTATTTTCTGTGGGGTTACTTAAAGTCTAAGGTTTATGTTGATAGACCAAATAATTTGCAAGAATTAGCTGCAAGAATAACTCAAGACATCCAGATAATTACAGCAGAAGTAATAGCTAATGTTACTAAAGAATTTAAAAACCGACTTGCTTATTGTCAAGAAGTAAACGGTGCTCAGTTTGAACATCTAATACATTAACTTTAATTAAGTTTCAATGTTTTGAAAATCACTTATTTAGTTAATAATTATGATTATGTATTTCTTTAATGGATATTACATTTTTCCTTTCCTTAATTACTTTTCTGTTAATATCTCGGTAGGTATTGTAGTAGACAATATCACACCCGATATTATTGTATTCGCAATAAAATGTTTCATGAGAAACTAAAATACTATACAGGGTGTTTCATTGCAAATTTTAAAATCGACATTACTTTCGGTAAAACAGGAAGTTCAAAATTGTAAAAAAATCTGGAAACAAATAGGCAATCTACTGCAGTATCCACCTTCCAAATTTCATTTTGATATCTCTAATAATTCCAGAGATATTTGCTTGGTTCCACACATTTGCCCATCACTGTATATAGATTATAAAAACTGTTATGAGCATACTTTTGTTTTTGATTGTTCTGTATTAAATTATATTTTCCGTTGTATTTTTTATTTCTATCTCAATTTAATTTAGTTATAGGTGATGTAATTTTTTTGTCAGTTCAAGTATAGGGAGCCTTTTTCTCAGGTTTATATGTATTAGGTATCTATATAGATTGTACATGTAAATAATACTGCTAAATAAATAAACATTCTTAGCAGAACAAAAGTCTGTTACCTACCTAAATGAATTAAGGCACAAATAAATATTATACACCCTGATAGAAACGCGCTAAGTACAGCTGCCGCTGGTCCCAAAGCTGATACGTACGGCTGTATCATCAGAGCCATAATGGCGGTGGGGCCTATGTTGATATCTTTACAACTGCCCATTATGACATACACAAAACAACCCATGAAACTGCTGTACAATCCGTACTGCGATGGGAGTCCTGCAAAACAATATACAGTGAAAAAAATAATACAAAGTAAGGAAGAAATACCTGCAACTATTGCGTATGCTATTCCTTGGGGGATTTCCGTTAAAGCAACTGTAAAACCAGCCAGCATGTCATGTAGAAATAGTCCAATGTCATAAGTGGGCAGCCAGGAGAAAATTGGTATTCGTTTTTTGATAAGTTGATTGAAATCGAAACCCCCATTTTGTCCTAAGAAATACGATAATTTTGAATATTTTTACCATAAGAGTCCGGTCAAATTAGACCAAAAATACCAAAGACCAAAATACGAGTGAAGGTACATACATTTACAATAAGCTGAAAGTAAGTAATATTGTTCAGAACATAATTAAACATAAAATTACATATCGTTCCGAAACTTGGAAAAAAAATTACTCGATGTCAAAGGTAAAAACATGGGGTTTTCGCGATTTTCAGCAAAACGGTAAGTTTTATCACATAATTACCTCAGACAAAAATTGTAGAAATGATCTATAAATGATTTGGTCAAGTGCGAGTTGGACTCGTATACTAAGGATTCCGTACAATTTAGGTGAATCAAACTATATATTTTTTTAATATTCCAGTTTCAGACAAGTATGGAATGAGTGCATTTTTTTATTCACCCTGTATTTTAAACTAAGCGTTTTAAATTTATAAAAAATATGCACTTTTATTTCTCACACAGAGACTTTTTATCTGCTACATGAATCGCTTGATTTTTATAAAAATATATATATTTAATTTTCTAATTTGGCCCCCAAAATTAACATTAGGGTTTTATTTTACTAATAAACTTTCAGTGAAGCCCTATATAATCTTTTGTCTGAATTTCAGGCTCAGTAGCTTGGAAGATAAAGGGTAAAATGGGTCAATTTTTAAATGGTGAATTATTAAATCTATAAGACAAAATACAAATAAAATATATTTAAAAAAATTTTAGATGGTGTAGTTTCTGAGATAAAAGGGGAAAAAGTCGATGTTTAATATTTTTGTTAATATATTTTAAACAAATGATTTTAAAAATATGAAAAAAATATACTTGTATTTCTCATAATGGACCCTTTTATTTGATATATTACATGACGTGTTTGATAATAATATATTTTCCATTTAATACTATAATTTGCCCCCAAAATTAATATTGGGGTTTTCTAATAATTTTTCTTATAAAGTTCAAATGGAGCTCTGTACCTCTAATTATTTTCAAAATTTTAGGTCGTATGGTTTCAGAAATAAAGGTGGAAATGAGATTTTTTTATATTTTTGTTAATATCTTGTAAAAAATTAATTTTAAAAATATGAAAAAAAAATATTTGTATTCCTCATAACGAGCCCTTTCATTTAATGTATTGAATGATGCGTTTAAAAAAGTTGTTTTATTTTCCGTTTAATTCTAAAATTTGAACCCAAAATTGCTCTCCTTATTTTTCCTGTAAAGTTCAAGTAAGTCCATATAAGCCTAGTTTTTTTTAAAATATTAGGTCTTATAGATCGGAAATACAAGAGAGGAATGTGTATTTTTAATATTTCTATTTTATAATATCACTCGGGATTTCTGCCTCTGTCACATCACAGCAATTTTCTCCTAAACTACTGGACGGAAGAGGTTGAAATTTGGTATCTATGTATAGTTCGATGACCCGATAAGGAGTACATATCGCAAAAGAAGAAATTTTCATTTTAAGGGTACTTCTGGGGAGAAAAACTAAAAAAATCGACCGCTCCCACTCCTGATCTCCGAAACTACTGAGCCTAAAATTTTGAAAAAAAAATGGGAAATATAGAACATTGCCCGAACTTTACAGGAAAAATAAGGAGAAACCATGAATATTAATTTTGGGGGGCAAATTATAGAATTAAATGAAAATTTAAAAATTGTTAAAACGCATCATGTAATACATCAAATGAAAGGTCTCATTCTGAGGAACACAAATATATTTTTTTCATATTAAAAAAATAGTTTAAAAGATATTAACGAAAATATACTAAAATTTACCAATTCCCCCCACCCCTTAACCCCGAAATTATAAAACGTAAAGTTTTGAAAAAAAAATAGAAGTATAAAGTCTGACCTGAAGTTTACTCTACTTTTAATTTTGGGGGGCAAATTACAGAATTAAATGGAAAATATAAAATTAAAATTGTTTCTAACGCATCATGTTATATAGCAAATGAAAGGGCTCATTATGACGAAGACTAATATATTTTTTTCATATTTTTAAAATACATTAATTAAAAGATATTAACAAAAATATAAAAAATTTTACCCATTCCCCCCCCCCTTATCTCCAAAACCATAAGTTGTAAAATTTTGAAAAAAATATAGGTATAGCGCCTCACCTGAACTTTACTGGAAAAATAAGGAGAAACCCCTAATATTCATTTTGGGGGGCAAATTATATATACCTGTTTCTAACGGATCATGTAATATATCAAATCACAGGGCTCATTATGACTAATACAACTATTTTTTTTTAATAAATTTTTTATAATATATGTCCCCTTTATTCCCCAAACTATGACATAATTTTTTTTATTTACAGGAAAAATACGAAGAAATCTTTAATATTAATATCGGGGGCCAAATTATAGAATTAATTAAATAAAAAATATTTTTTACAATATATCAAATGAAGGGGTTCATTATGAGCAATACAAAATAAAATATGAGCATATATTTTTCATATTTTTAAAATGAATTGTTTACAAGATATTAACATAAAGATATAACAATTCTCATTTCTCGCTTTATTTCCGAAACCATACTACCTAAAATTTTGAAAATAATTAAGGGTACCGGAGCTCACTTAAAATTTATAAGAAAAATTATTAGAAACCTCCATAGTAATTTTAGGGATAAATTATTCAATCAAATGGAAAATAAAAATTCAATTTTCAAACGCATTATGTAATAAGAGTATATCAAATAAAATGCTCATTATGTGAATTACAAATATATCCTATTTTTAAATCATTTGTTTAAAAGATATTAGCAAAAATATTAAACATCGACTTAATTCCCATTTTAGAAACAACACCATTTAAATTTTGAAAAATATATTTTATGTGTATTTTTATATAATTTGAATAACAGATTTAATAATTTTTAATTTAAAACTTGACCTATTTTGCCCTTTATCTTCCAATCTATAGAGTCTCAAAATTCAGACAGTACATTTATAAAAGGCTTCCCTGAAAGTTTATGAGTAAAATAAAACTCTAATGTTAATTTTTGGGGGCCAAATTAAAAAACTAAATACATATGTATTCTTATAAAAATCAATTTTGAAGGTGGTACGGAACCCTTAGTATGCGAGTCCAACTCGCATTTGACCAAATTATTGTTTTTAATATGTTTTAAACGTTTTTTTTTTAATATGAAAAATATATTTGAATTTCTCATAATAAGCCTTTTCATTTGATGTATTGCCTGTTGCGTTTAGAAGTTACAATTTGATTAAGAAACAGACGCCTCGAGACTTAAGATTACTCGATGAAATATTTCCTTTCGATTTGGAAAAATAATATAAGGTTACCATTAAAAAAAATTTGCAAAAATAAAGTTCAAGGTGCCCCAGCTTTTTTCTACAAAATAAACCCCTCACAGGTGCAAATTAGTCAAATAAAGTTGTTACTGTAACTATCAAAAATGTTATAAATAAAATTATTAATTAAATAATTGTTTTTGATATACAAATCAACATAACTTCAGAAAAAAAAAGAATCATTTAGTACACTTAAGGAACATATTCTACTAAAAAGATCTCAAATTGCAGCACCACCTGAACTTTTGGTGCATTAAAACGAAACTGAATATCTAAAAGTCTAGACCTTCTAATATGTATCCAAAGAAGTACATTTAACACTTACCCTTAATTTTCATATTTTTTTTTTTCAGTAATCACCAAAATACCGCACAAATCTTGTTATTCCCATATTTTCAAACATTCAACAACGTTTAAAATAACATAGATAGGTACTTGATATCATCTGGAATTTTCTATGACAATAATTTAATGTGCTAACCTTATTGATAATAAGATTTAAACAATCAATTGTATAACTGAGAATTTAATCCTATTATTAACTTCTTTGTGAATATTGTAGTAAGATTAGAGATAAAAGTCGGTGATCCTAGACTTTGTAGGAATTTTATTGTTTGGTCTGTAGTTTTCATCAAAAATTTGAAATAATCTAAAGGTTGATATCAGTGTCTACAAACATTTATTGTTTTTGAATAATAAAATATAGTTAACATTTTTGACAAGTTATAAAATATATCATGTTCACACAATTTGTAATCATGCTGCTGTTATACTAGGGTATCCAAATAATGATTTGAAGTATATGAAGAACAACAATTGTGCAAAAAAATTTTACATTATTTTGTATTGTGATGGGAACTCATCCGATATTTCATGGAACCCGAAATGTTGTTGGTCTGGTGATCCGTGGCCCTATAGAAATTCAGCGAATTTCATCGAATGATCGAGAAACCTTCTAGAGAATTCCGAATATATTAAACAGAGAGGTGGCGATTCCAGCGAAAGGGTTAATTCTGTGTTCGACAGCCGTATAGTAGACATCAGCTGTTCAAGATAAATTGTAAATCGTTCTGTGAATATAAATTAAAGTAGTGTTTTTAAATAAATCCCAGACACCAAAGAGTAAATTCTTGCAAAATAAATCTGCTTAATAAACTTAAACAGTTTTTACTCCGTTTGTCTGAAGAGTTTGAAGCAGTGGACTGACTAAGGCAAGTTGACGTTTATCATTAATTTGACCAGGTTGACTTGGGTGACTTTTCATATAATTTGATTTGCTTGTTTCAGTTATACAGGGTGACTTTTTTGATGATCAGTATGGGGATCTCGGAAACTAGCGGAGATAGAGCAATGGTTAAATTGGGAAAGATTTGCAGTTTTACTGGCCCAATTTAATGACACTTTCAGATTTTGTAAAAAGTCATGGCTTACTAGATATTTTGAAAAAACGAAATTCTGTCGATTTAGTCAAATCCCTCTAGCTCCTTTGTTTTTGATTTTATATAAAAAGTGTAAATATCTAAATTGAAGGGAATTGTATCCCGAATATGATTGTCATCTCCTCGTAATGCATGACAGTTCTCGTTTACGAGATATGACACAAACTTATCTTTTTTTGAATGGAAACCATAGTTGGCTATGACCTCAAAAAATCGGACATATATAGAGCTTTTCAACGATATAATACTCGATATAGTTATTCATAAAAATAACGGAGTTATGGTTGCTTTTCTCTCTTATTTTCACTTTTAACATACGTAGCCATGAAATAGATTGATTTATTAATAACTATTCCAAAAAATATTGAACGATTTTTTATTAGGTATATCAGATATAACGAAAAAACTAAATAAGTAGGTACTTACTAAACACTTAAGATATTAAAGTACATAATAATGGTTACAATTTATGTTCGAAAAGTTCACCATTGTTATTTAGACAAAAATTGCATTTTTAAAGATTGACATTACCGCTTTCCACACAGACCGCCTATCAATTTCATCAATTGCTTGTAATACCGCCTCCCTTAGGTCACCAACTGTATCATACTTTATTTTGTATACTTTGTTTTTTAGGGCACCCCATAAATAGAAGTCTATAACTGCCAAATCGGGAGACCGGGGTGGCCATTCGCGTGGGCCATTTCTTCCTATCCAAGAGTTTGGATAGATATTATCTAAGTGTTGTCTTACTAATAACGAGTTATGAGCAGGTGCTCCATCATGTTGGAACCACTCAATTTCTAAACGAGTTCTCAAATTCAAATTATGCAACATGTCTTGAAAAGTCTATTGCAAGAAATGCAACTACCGCTCCACAGTAAGTGATTCGTCATAGATAAAAGGCCCCAGAATAGTAGACCCTATGATACCACACCAAACATTAAAACCAAATTTTATCTGGGGTCGTCTTTGTTCTACATGGAAAGAGTTTTCTTTAGTCCAGATATGCTCATTGTGTCTATTGAACATACTGCAGTTAGTAAATCTAGTTTCATCCGACCATAACACCTTTAATGGAAACTGTGGATTGTCAAGGCACGTCTCTAAACCATGTACAAAACAAAATACGTCGATGTTCGTCACCAGCATGCAAAGTTTAAGAAACTGAAAGTTTATACGGGTGGAAGTTGTGCGATTTCAGTACCTTAACTACAGTTCGTTGAGATGTGCCAGCTTCTGCCGTAATCTCACGAGTTGATGTAGATAGATTTTGATTTACCATTGCCAAAACATTTATTTGATTACGTTCCTTTGGTGATTTAGTAAAAGATCTATAACTGCGTAAACTATCGTAAAGCCTCTTAAATGTACATAGAGCGGGTTGAAATATCTATGAAAGTATTCCTCAGCTGCACGAACTGAATTTTTATGGCATATGATATAACATTCCACCAAATTCAGTTTTTATTCGTTAGAATATTCCATTTTATCACGAAAACTTGTCAATATCGACTGTCAGTTCAGCACTACTAATGGAATTACTCTCAAATGAGGAAACGTCAAAGTGAAAACAATGTTTTTCATGGCTACCTATGTTAAAAGCGAAAATAAGAGAGAATGGCATCCATTACTCCGTTATTTTATGAGTAACTATATCGAGTATTATATCGTTGAAAAGCTCTAAAAATGTTCGATTTTTTGAGGTCATAGCCAACTATGGTTTCCATTCAAAAAAAGATAAGTTTGTGTCATATCTCGAAAATGAGAGCTCTCAGGCAAACGAGGACATGACAATCATATTCGGGATACAATTCCCTTCAATTTTGATATTTATACTTTTTTTATAAAATCAAAAACAAAGGAGCTAGAGGGATTTGACTAAATCGACAGAATTTCGTTTTTTCAAAATATCTTGGAAGCCATGACTTTTTACAGAAATCCGAAAGTGTCATTAAATTGGGCCAGTAAAACTGCAAATCTTTCCCAATTTAACCATTGCTCTATCTCCGCTAGTTTCCGAAATCCCCATACTGATCATCAAAAGAAACTCACCCTGTATATCTTTAAAATTAATCAAGGAAATTTGAAGAAATGGTCATAACTGGTTTTTTTAGTTAATACAACTGGACATCCTGTTAAAGTTTATGAAACTGCTGTTGCTTTTAGTTATTGTGGTTGATTTCCCCATACTGATCATCAAAAAAAACTCACCCTGTATATCTATCATACATCAAAAGCAACAGTTTGTATTTTTTAATAGTCATACTTCATCAAACATCATGGCAACATAATATATTAAACAACGGCCCAATCTTGATCCATTATTTATCTACTGCAATTGATTGGCAAATTTTTCAATCAAATGTAAACCAACTGGCTCAGTGGTGCTCAATCAATGAGCATCAACCAAGAAGATGCTTATTTTGAACGGTGATTTATTTTAGTTTTTCACAAATTCAAGTATCAGGTTAATTACCTACAATTAAATCTAAATTTATTGAAGTTGTTTTAATTGTTTTGACCAGTTAACTAAATATTCACTTGACATTTAAAAAATTAGAATTCTGTATTCTAACATTCTTCAACAGTTCTGTTGAAAATTTAATTCTTAAGCATTGCTGCACTTAAAACATGTCACAATTCAAAATAAATCAATTTAAAATCAATTTATTAATTTTTATCATTACTTACCCTTTTTTAACATCGCGAGTTGTTTATTGATGAAAGGAAGCAAACAAGTTTTTGTGCAACTGATGAAACACTTGAATGAGAAATAAAAATAATACCCACTAATCTTAGGAAATGTTTATTTTTGAATAAAAGTCAGATTAAAAACAGGTTCCGGGTTATTAGTCGCCGTTTGATAGCGATTTGTTTTTTTCGGCAGAGGCGCAGTTGTTGATGTCATGTTAGAACAATCTCTTGTCTCGAGGCTAAAAGGATCAGTTCTTTTTATTGTTCAATTTTATAAAATTTGATTGTTTTGTTCTCTGAATATAATAGTTTATACAGGGGGAAGGGGGCTTTGTATGCGAAAATTAACAACTCCCTGATAGATATACTTTTGTTTTCAAACGTCTTGGTGGAGGGACAGTCAGTGGCGTAATTATAGAGGATTTTTTTTTTTTTAAATTGACATGAAATTTACTTTATTCGAAAGATAACCTTCTGGCAGTATAATTTGAATATGACTTCTGCTATATGACCGCCAGGGCTAGCTCGGACTAAGTCTAATCTGGAGGTCCAATTTTCGATGAATTTTTCCAACATTTGTGGCCGTATATCGGCAATAACTCGGCGAATGTTGTCCTCCAAGTGGTCAATCGTTTCGGGCTTATCGGCGTAGACTAGATACTTCACATATCCCCACACAAAATCGTCAAGCGGCCTTAAATCGCACGATCTTGGAGGCCAATTCACGGGTCCGAAACGTGAAACTATGCGGTTGTCAAACGTTTCTTTCAATAACTCAATTGTGGCACGAGCTGTGTGACATGTTGCCCCGTCTTGTTGAAACCACAGAGCTCGTGTGCATCATGATTGTTCAATTGATGAACGAAAAAGTTAGTAATCATGGCTCTATAGCGATCACCATTGACTGTAACGTTCTGGCCAGCATCGTTTTCAAAGAATTTCGGACCAATTAGTCCACCAGCCCATAAAGCACACCAAACAGTCATTTTTTCGGGATGTAACGGTGTCTCAACATGAACTTGAGGATTATCATCACTCCAAATACGGCAGTTTTGTTTATTGACGAATCCATTCAACCAAAAGTGAGCTTCATCGCTTAACAAAATTCACTTATGAAAATCGGGATCAACGGCCCATTCACCGAATGCTAGGTGATAGTGTGGCTTCAATTCTTGCACGAGTTGAATTTTGTAAGCACGCAAACCAAGATTTTTTCCGCAAAATCTTCCATAAAGTGGATGGACACATACAATTCCTGGGCACGATGGCGGATAGACTTATTTGGATTTTCTTCTGCGCTACGCTTTACAGCCGTAATGGATTCTTCTGTACGCACTGTAAGACATCTCTGTGGATGCGTATTATCATTCAGAATAAACGTGGTGCGAAAACGTTGCATAGTTAATCGAATTAATTGCTCTCATGGACGATTATGTTGACCGTAAAATGGACGTAGTGAGCGATACGTATTTCGGCAGAACCATGATTTTCAAAATAAATTTGCACAATTTGGAAGCGTTGTTCAGGCGTCAGTCTATTCATGATGAAATGCCAAACCAAACATAAATCACTTGACAGCGGACAAGATGGCCGCCGGTTAAAAAAGTGTTGCCAACTTCAAGTTCTATAACTCTAAAAAAACGTTATATTGACTTATTGAGGATGACATATGTCGAAGTTAACCCCCTGCATATTCTAACGTACTTGGATTCCTCGGTTAATTTTAGTATGACTTTATGTGTCATATAGGGTACCTAAAAACCAGCGTTTGGGCGTTATTGGATATTTACTCAAAATGTTCCAGACATTCATGCTTAAACTTTTCAGGATTGGTGTGACTCTTTATTTTGCCAGAGATAATTCTGGTTTTTGGTAGGATGGAGGGAGGTCAATAGTCGAATAACAGCCTCATGAGACCGGACACCTCTGATATTCAACTGTTTCTATTTGCCCACGTTTTGACGAAACATTAATCTAAACTTTAAAAGCTTTTACCGTCATACAGGTTACCATAATTCAGTGTCTCAAGCTTTCCAAATTTATTTTTTATATTTTGAAAAGATCTATATTTACATATGACCCTAGAACGTATATATCTACGCACGTTTACATTATAATGATAAGTCTCCAAGAGAGGGGTTATTCTAAATCTTAGAAATACATACTGTATATGACTTTTTATAAATAAAATCTCGTATTTTACTTGTGGTTTATTTTTTGTATAAATTACTTTTAGGTGTCAGAGCGGGAATGTGGACGGATAGGTCGAGCCAAACTTCAAAAATATACTAGATTGGTATGTAATTAATTTGTACAGAATGAGCACCTTTTAATGTTTACATTTTTTACTTCCTGGGTAGGTACCTAACAACATTGAATGTGTTATTTATTTGGTAGAGTTGTATTTTGTTATAATTATTTTTAGCTTTTTAGTTATAGGTGGAAGTCGGTTATATATTTTTTAAATGTTTTATTTTCAACTTTTTAGTTTATTTGAACTCAGGTAGTTTTCATACTTTATTTTTTATTTTGTATGTATAATCTTAATAGACAGGACCAGGTAACATCGAAAACCTCAACATTACACAATGATACATTTTCAATTAAATTGACAGGTAAATGTTTACAAACAAAATGTACTAGTACGCGTTGACTTAATAAGCCCAAAATATATGTATGCCTTATGGACCACGCCATGTAACCTTTCTTCAACTTTTTTTGACAACTCTGTATACCTATAGATAATTCCATTCCACCCTATGTACTAACCATCCTGTACATACCCACGGACAAGCATAAATTTGTTAGCTGCCTTCTGTAAACTATAGGACGAAGAAGAATCCATCCCATATTTATGGAGTCAAATCCGTCCTATATTTCAACCATAGTATATAACTCCTTGTGGGCTACCCCATAAATTATTTAATTTTTAACATTTTATATCGCCCTGTGAAACATTAATTTCCCGCCACCCTTTATGCAACTTCTTGTGGGCTATAAAATAAATAATTTTTTAATCACACTGTATAAATATAATTTAACTCCAGCATATATTTCAACCATCCTGTATATGATTTGCTTATGTCCACATCATATAATAGTTTTTTAATCACCTATATAATTTTAATTTCACATTTTCCAACATTTTTATACCACCAAACGTCCACTCCACCCTATATTCCAATGTTCCTGTATATACGGCTGCCTATCGACCACTCCGTCTTATATTTTAATCATCATATAAATGCAACTCCTTCTATTACTTTACTTTGTGATTTTGTTTGCTATAACTAAACACCCTGTGTATAAACGCACCAAATAGCAGTTTTTAGAGTCTGTGTCTGTGAATTTTCTATTAGGCCGGGAGAATGTGACAACCAAAAGCACCGTCTTCGCAAAATGGAAAAATTTTCATTTACATAGGTATTTGCCTGGTATACAAACAAAACGAGCTTTGTAATCATTGATTTAAGGAGCCGAAAATACTATGCTTTACTACCTATATGCTTGAGATTTACATAGAAAATTTTCAAATTCGCAATTAAAACTTCCAGTGCATAAAATTCAGGCACTATTACGTTGGAATTAAAATATTTATGAGGAAATGTCCCTTATGTCATTTAGATGAAATTTTTGATAAGAATTTTGGAATTTTTGGCGATTTTCTGCAAAACTGCAAGTTGCACGTCGTAGAAAAGTATATGAGATCACCTAGGGACCTTCCTTAATAGATTGAACGCTAAAGAACTATACACATCCATAAGAAGTTTTCGAAAAATCGACCAATATGTTAGGGATAATGGTCGATTTCCATGCACGCATGTGTTCATTCACAAATCTCATCACTTTACCAATAGAATTCTTTTCCAAAATTTGAAGTTTCAACAAGAAATCATGTAACATACATACAAAAAAAATACGCGACGAATTGATACCTCCTCCTTTTTGGAAGTCGGTTAAAAAACTGAAAAAATCTGAAAATTCAAGCGTTTGCGGACATATGTTCATATGAACTTGTCGTCATCAAATAAAATGACTGGAGTGAGCACATCTTGAGATCTTTAGCACTTATTCATTGACACCCTGTATAACGAACTAAGTAATATACTTACTTGACGCACTCCATACCTAATGTCTTTAAATGAAATTAAAACCTGTAATGACATAAAAGACAATCCTCCTATGTTCTATGTGACGCCACTGGTAAACTTAGTCTCTTCCCGCCTGAACTTATCTTAACCTAACTTTAAAATCGATCCAAACATCAACACGGCGACGGCAAAAATGAATTAAAGGAAAAACTCACCATCAGATTGTGCCATGATGATAAACGAAAATGAGATTCATCAATGTAATATTACAACGAACATCATATTATCATGTTATGCAAATACATGGAATTCTTCGAAAATGCTTCACTCAATCACGCCGTTAACCTTTCTTTGTGTGAACTCTTTTTATCTATCAGACGGTGACTGTTGTTCATATAAAGATGATATGAGTGGACGAAATAAATTTCAATGTTAATGTTAGTATTGTAAGCTTACATTACATATTTTATTGCTGAAGACGAAGTCTGAATAAAAATATAATGTTGGGTCACCTTACAAAAGCGGTAGGAAATTGATGACACAACTATAAAATAACAAATACGTTAGTTTTGTTTAAAGTGAAAGTATTTTCCATTATTCACCTAGTATAAAATCTACATCTACATTTGTATTTAAATAAATAAGTTAAGAGAAACAAAAACTGTATTTAAAAAACACAATATTTAACAGCACTTAAATTAACTGGTAATTTAAGGCAATCGTAAAAAATATCTTTAAAAAGCGAAAATTTCGTAATTTATGTCTAAATTCAGTTAATTTCTCATAAAAAGATGAAAAAATACTATGGTTTTGCTTAAACTTTTATAATCGATGAAAATGCACCGCGATTGGTTGAACGTTGTTGACGTCACACGCAAGTAAACCTCGGTGATTTTATTTTACGACTATGCAATTTCCTGGCTTCAATTTTAAGTTATATATACATATAACTATAATTCCACTCCAACCTATATTCCAACCATCCTGTATATGCTACTGTTTATAGGCCACCCTATAAATACTTTTGTTTTTTAACTTTCTTTACCATTCTCTGCAACTCTAATCCTACACCGCCCTATATTTCAACCATTGTACATATGCAACATCTTGTTTAAATATTTTGAATAACGTTGTATAACTATAATTCTGTTTATGAACTATCAAATATAACATTTTTGTTCATTTTGAATCATGCTGTATAAGTAATTTCTAAATTTTTTTAACACTCCCTGGAACTCTAATTATACTCCGCCCTATATTTCAATCAAATATGTGCAATTCATTGAAGGCTTCCCTATAATATATTTATTTCCCTAAAAAAATTTAACTACACAGGTTAGACGCATTTGGCGTATTTATCTTGAACATATTTTTTCATTTGGTAATTTTCAGATCCCCTACATTTTAGATTTTTTTTTCATTCATAAACGATATTTATATGACTACTAGCCGTTACCGGCGGTTTCACCCGCGTATGGAATGTACAATTATTAGCAAAAAGAAATAGCTTATGAAACATATGGACTATAACTATATAAACAAAATTTTAATTTTTTAAAAACCTAACTATAACTATACTCCACCCTATATTTCAGCTATGCAACTGCTTATTGTCTATGATAAATAACAATTATTTCTGAAAGAAATAGCTTATGAAACATATAGACTATACTATATAAATAAAATTTTGTTTTCGAAACTACCCTACACAACTATAAATCCACCAACCCCGAATATATTTTACTCAAACCGCAAGTGCTTATGTGTCCAACCTGTATAACAAGTTTATTCAACATTTTTTGAACCTTCTTGTATAACTGTAACTCTAGTTCACCCTATAGTGCAACCTTCCTGTATATGCTATTTATTTGTCACCCATTTTTTAATAACTTAACTTAACTATACTCCACCCTATATTTCAGCTATGCAACTGCTTATTGTGTATGATAAATAACAATTATTTCTGATAGTTTTTAAGCCACCTTTTAAAGTATAATTTCTCTCCACTCCATATTGTAACAACCCTTTTAACATTTGTTTATAATATTTTTTAAACCCACGTTTCTATTTTAACCATCCTATATATACAAAATATCTTTTTAGCAACCCTAGAAACTATAATTCCAGTCCATGTTATATTTCAACCACCCTGGATAAACAACTGTTTCTGAAATATGTTTCAACTCATTTTATAACTATAATAACTCAAGAACATAATTCAAATATCCTAAGTGCTTACATAACACATTTTTTCTAAAATTTTATTATCCACCTTCTTTAACTATAATTTGATACTACCCTTATTTCAACCACATTGTATATGCAACTACTTATGAGCCAAACAATATAATATATTATTACCCACCCTGTATCTAATATTTAGTGCGTGCGGTAGAACCAATAGAGTATTTGCGTGACCCAACATTGTAGAAGTATTTTCGCTATAACTACTGTTTCTGTCAATCTAAGGAGATAAAATGTATACTAGATTTTAAGTGAAAATATGGGCTTTGCAACAAAAAAAGATTCTGCAAAATTAGTTCAGTCGTTCGTACGTGATGCCCGAACAAACAAACAAACAGACAAACTACAATTTTATAGTAGTATAGGCAACCGTTCCTAAAAATCAATTATTTTGGTATTTAATATGATAGGCTAAACATATTTGACGTGTTTGAGATTTTTGATATTTGATATTGAGGTTTTGTTGTTTTTCAATTTTTTTACATGCATTAACATTGTCATTTTTGAAATTATTCATATTTCTGACGTTTTTAACTTTTTTGATGATTTCTTCATTTATGCATTTTTAACATTTTTTATTTTTATGACATTTTTGACGTTTTTCAATTTTTTGACATTTTTGACTTAAAATCTTTGATATGTTTGACATTATAAACATTTTTACAATTTTTTACTTTTTCCATATTTACGATGATTTTTGACGATTTTTATATTTTAAATTTTTTAGATTTTTCACATTTTAGATTTTCGACAGATTAATTTTAACAATGATGTCAACTTTTACATTTTCGTGTTTTTTTGGTGTAATTAATATTTTTAAAAATTTCCTGTCATATTTTGGAATTTATTTTTATTTAATATGTCTTTGTCTCTTAACATTTTTTATATTTTCAACATTTTCTATTTTCTTAAGTGACCATCCCGTCCATAAGTTCATAATTCAATTTAATTTACCAGAAAGAACAAAAAATCCTGTTTTTAACTTTTTTAATTAGTTTATTTTATTATCTACATTCCACATATTGCATAACAAACTGGTCAGTGGTAATTTATAGTTTTTTTTGTATACATTCAGTCTTCAATGATATATAAAATAAATAACAACGTAAAAATACTGCAGATGTGTCCTCCAAAGACAATCCATACGTATAAGATCAAGGCTGGTTCATTTCATTCACTAAAACAAATAAAACATTAGAAATTATTAGTGGATTAATAGTAGATTAACTTAGATTCTTTTGTTGGTGTTAGTATTGAAAACTGCTGGTATATGAAAGGAAAAACAGCAAAGATTACCAATTAAACCATAGATGCAATCATCACAGATTAACAGCAAAAATCAGAAATGTGCACAATATGATCACGAACCAATTATTTGTGTTCGCACTTCTGAAAGTCACAGACTATAATATATTTAACATAAACATACGAGGGCTGCCTTTTATATTTCGGGATTAGAGAACAAAAACAAATATTAATCATCGAAAATCGCTTTATTGTTTTTCAGAATATTCCCCATGAAGATCTATACACTTTTGCATGCATTTGAACCAATTGTCGAAGCACTTTTTCCACTCTGATTGAGGTATCTCCAAAACATGCATTCTGAACGCAGCAACCGCTTCTTCAGGTGTCGAAAAACGTTGACCTCTCAGTTTGTTTTTTACGTACGGGAATAAAAAGAAGTCATTTGGTGACAAGTCAGAACTATACGGCGGATGACTCATCAGTTGTTTGAGCTGATGTGTGAGAACTCGCATTGTCGTGGTGAAGAGTGATCCGTCTTCGGCGGTTGGTTTTCCTCATTTCTTGGACGACCACTGGCAAACAAATGGTTGTGTACCACTCAGAATTGACTGTTCTGCGTTGTTCTAGTGGTACGGTTGCGACACGTCCAGTTTTTCCGAAAAAACAGGCGATCATTTGCTTGGAAGTGCTTCGTGCGCGAACACCTTTTGTTGGATTCGGCTCATCTTGAAACACCCATACAGTCGACTGCTGTTTACTCTCGGGCTCATACTCGTAAATCCACGATTCATCATCTGTCACTATGTCATAAACGTGTCTTGAAGCACCGCGATCGTATTTTTTGAGCTTTTCTTTCGACCAATCGACACGAGCCTTTTTTTGACCAATTGACAAATTGTGTGGGATCCAACGCGAACAAATTTTTTTGACATTCAAATGTTTATGCAATATTGAATGTATGCTGGTCCCACTAATGTGTAAGGTTGACTCAATCTCACGATAGGTCACATGACGATCTTGCAATATCAGTTCGCGCACAGCATCAATGGTTTCCGGAACAACAACTGTTTTTGGACGACCTTCCCGAAATTCGTCTTGGAGTGAACTACAACCTCGATTGAATTCACCATACTATCGATAAACAGTGGTCCTTGATGGAGTTTCATCGCCAAAAATTAAATTAAGTTCATCCATGCACTCTTGCTGACTTAATCCACGTCGAAAATTGTAAAAAATAATAACACGAAAATGTTCACGATTTAATTCCATTTTTTGGCCGAGATGAATCCTTTGAGTTACTGTAAACAACACATAGCGCTCTTATGTCAAAACGTTCTGAGTACGTATAACCTCAAAAATGTCAAACTTTACGATAGAGCTGTCAGTTGTCAGATTGCAACACTAGGATTGTCCAAACCCGAAATATAAAAGGCAGCCCTCGTACAAGACCGCTATAAAAGATTCATATCTTATCAAATCACTAAATGTCCCAGTAGTACTCTTACAAAATATGAATGAAAATAATCCCAAAATAAAAGTTTTTATTGTGTGAATAATGCACGAGATGGCAGCACGATCTCTTAAACTGTTACTGTTTTCCAGCGTGGATGCTAAGCAAGAATAATCTAAGTGTACTTTAATATCCCAGAAGTTTGCCTGTATAGATAAGACCCGCCTTCTGTACAAAACAATTTATTACGAATGACTTTGCTGTATGGCCTTGGCTCTCTTTTGGCGGTTCATAAAATTAGAAGAGCTCAGGGATGACATTTGCCAATATGACATAGACAATTTCTACATGGTCCCCATTATTTGACACGTTTACTGTGTTTTCATATGACACCCATGTAATCAATATAATTAATGCAGTTACTCACATTCAATAACTTGGTCCAAACTACCACTCTTGAAATGGGTCCTCATATTTTCACTAACACCTGAACAGGTTTCAATAATGGATGGTTTGAAATTCCAGAATATAACTTTATTTTTACGCAATATCAGTTCTTCTCGCAAACCACTGAAACTCTGTAAAAAAATCATAAATAGAAATGAATGGATTCAAGGCACACATTTTATTACCTTTGCTACTGTTGCGTCAATATTGCCGACATTTTTGCCATCTAGAATTACAGTACAGTTGTGTTCATTACAATTTTCTACGATATATTCCTTGAGGTAACCTGCAGCTGGAAAATGCAAACCAGTTTTGAATTTGACTACGTACACGCCGCTGGTTGGTTTTTCAATGGTGGCTTTAGGTCGTGCTGAAGAGTATAATATGAAGAGAATGTTGGTCACTATACCGATGATGATTCCGTATTCCAAACTGATCGCTAAGCAACAAAACAGAGTTGCTGTCAGTGGTATTAGGTCCATTCCTAGAAGTAAGATAAGTTTTAAAAAGGTCCGACTGCAAATAAATGAAAATAAAAACATTTTATTATAGTTTTTTTGTAATACCATCCACCAAATTATGGAATGTCTTCGATGGCACCTTCCATAGAATATCCAAAAAAATGTATGAATTAGATGTTGCGGTTTTAGTTCAATGCTGGTTCAATGCAAGTATATAATTGACGAAGAACCTTTAGCGGAACAATCAATAAACACGTGCCGTCACGTAAACGAATCACCAAATAAAAGTTAATCACTAACCTTTTACGTCAAAACTCTGCGGTGTTTTCTTGGTTCTTCTTTCTTCAGAGGCTAGCCCCACAACGACAGGAACAGATTTTAGAGCTTCGTCTGGACAACACGTTACCCAAAAAATAGCGACGTAATGTTCATTGAGTGAGCATACAAAAATGCGGGTTTAACAACAAATGATGCGCTTTTGTAAACACAAAAGAAACAAAATGAAGAGGTTTAGCGGTTGTTACAATCGGAACTAATAACTCGCGGAATCGTAACACAATAACAACAAAAAGCGGCCGTCTCTTCAGACGGAATCAAAAGTGTCCAAATAGTTCGGAGTACAAATGTGATTTGTCAATGTTATTTATTCTTATTTTTCTTCGACATAGGGTTTTAGACATTTCAGTATGTCTAATCTCCTGTGCATGAACTAATTATCCATCTTTCTCTAGGTCATCCAATACTTTGTCCCCATCTAGATCCGTAATTCATGACTTCTTTGGGTATCATTATGTCTGTCATTGGTAATAAATTTTCTTTCCATTTTGTTCTATAATATTAAATTTTCTTTGGTATACTTTCTAGTACTAGTTGTCCGCATATAGCTTCTGTTTTTATCTGTCGTAGAACTGCCGTTCCAAATTCGTTGAACCTGTTTCTAGAAAACGCTGAACACACATAAAGAAATTAAAAATATATACAGGGTGATTTTTTTATGATCAGTATGGGGATCTCGGAAACTAGCGAAGATAGAGCAATGGTTAAATTGGGAAAGATTTGCAGTTTTACTGGCCCAATTTAATGACACTTTCGGATTTTTGTAAAAAGTCATGGCTTACTAGATATTTTGAAAAAACGAAATTATGTCGATTTAGTCAAATCCCTCTAGCTCCTTTGTTATTGATTTTATATAAAAAATATAAATATAAAAATTGAAGGGAATTGTATCCCGAATATGATTGTCATGTCCTCGTTTGCGTGACAGGTCTCGTTTTCGAGATATGACACAAACTATGTTTTTTTGAATGGAAACCATAGTTAGCTATGACCTCAGAAAATTGGACATTTTCAACGAAATAATACTCGATATAGTTATTCATAAAAATAACGGAGTTATGGATGCTTTTCTATCTTATTTTTACTTTTAACGATGTAGCCATGAAAAAGTTTGTTTTCACTTTGACGTTTTCTCATTTGAGAGTAATTCCATTAATAGTGCTGAACTGACAGTCAATATTGACAAGTTTTCGTGATAAAATGGAATATTCTAACGAAAAAAAACTGAATATTGTGGAATGTTATATCATATGCCATAAAAATTCAGTTCATGCAGCTGAGGAATATTATATCGTTGAAAAGCTCCGATTTTTTGAAGTCATAGCCAACTGTGGTTTCCATTCAAAAAAAGATAAGTTTGTGTCATATCTCGAAAACGAGAGCTGTCACGCAAACGAGGACATGACAATCATATTCGGGATACAATTCCCTTCAATTGTGATATTTACATTTTTTTATAAAATCAACAACAAAGAAGCTAGAGGGATTTGACTAAATAGACAGAATTTCGTTTATTCAAAATATCTAGTAAGCCATGACTTTTCACAGAAATCCGAAATTGTCATTAAATTGGGCCAGTAAAACTGCAAATCTTTCCCAATTGAACCATTGCTCTATTTCCGCTAGTTTCCGAGATCCCCATATTGATCATCAAAAACACTCACCCTGTATATGGACGAATGGAGAACCTCCTCCTTTTTTGAAGTCGGTAAAAAATATCTATTATATTATTTTGTTTTGTATAGGGTTTGCCTTGTGAAGGCAAAAACATTTCTTTTACTTGCAGGTGTTTTCTCATTGTATTCTATTGATATTTGATACAGTAGACACTAATCTGTTCATAATTTTCATATTGTTTTGGATATCAAAGTTAGTTGCTATTTCTCCATTTTCCTTTAAGTGTTCTTCTCCTTGAAGTCCCATAATTTCAAATATTGGATGATTTGTAATTTTACTCTTTTGATACTTAAAACTGTTAAGTTTTGTTGTCATCTGTCAAAATTGCTACACCGTTACACCACTTTTACCTTTTATGTGTGTTTATTTGGCACCAGTCTACCAAACAACAACATAAACACTATAAACTAACAAACACTCTTTATAGCCTCCTCCAAGTCTTGCAAACATTGTTGATGACTTTCTAGACGCAAAACTTGCGTCCTATACATTAAAATACAAATTTCTTACTTACTTTTAGATTTCCACAGGACGATAAATGCATCAAATTCGCACAAATAGTACATGGCTACTATGATAACTGATGCCAAAGTGGTCTTTGGTATATACTGGAAGGTTGAGGTTAAAAAGCACAAGGCCAAAATCACCACAGTTCCAGTGATGACACCGCAGGCAGTGGTTTTTGCTCCAGATGCGTTGTTGACTGCGCTTCTGGTGAAAGAGCCGGTTACGGGCATTGCTGAGACGAAGGAACTCATTATGTTACAGGTCCCAAGAGCTATTAGCTCCTGAGTTGCGTCCAAATTACGACCTTTAGCTAAAAACAAAATATGTTGGGTAGAGTATCACAGGTTTTATAAAATAGTAAAAAATATGATCTATATTTCTTTTCGGCTGTCATTTGGCAAAAACAACTGACCAGAATCAGGTAATTGTTGGAATTTTAGATATTCATTATATTATTAATATTAAATTAAATTAAATTAAATTATACCTTCACTACAATTCCAACCATCCATCAGCAATGAAAACTGGCATCATTAAAACACTTATCCATAGAGCCAAAACTATCTACAGCACACCAGAAGCCCTCAAAGAAGAACTAATGAAACTTAGAGAAGACCTTTTGGTGAATGGATATCCGGAAACGATCATTACCAAGGCATTTGAAGAGCTGGACAAACCACCTAGGCAGGAAGAGGTAGCAACTCTACTTTTACCGTATACTAAAGGCTTGTCGGAGAAACTTAGAAGAATTGCACACAGCTATGGAATCAGAATGATCTTCAAAAGCAACGACACCCTGAGGAGCATGATAACAAGAACGAGGCCCGACGCACCAGCAATACCACATAACTGTATATACAGCATACCTTGTGAATGTGGCAATCTTTACATTGGAGAGACAAAGCGACCGCTGGAGACCAGGATTAAGCAACACCACACAGCTATTCAAAGGGTAGAGGTAACGAAGTCTGGGCTAGCTAATCACGCATGGACCGAACACCGTAATATCAACTAAAACAATTCACAAGGAGGAACACTGGTACAAAAGAAAATTCATAGAGATAGCATATATAATCTCGAACGAAATTATAATTAGCGAGCCCAGCCTCCAAATTAAATATATTTGGAGAGCTCTTCTTCGGCCTCTGCCGCTACGCATCACCGTTAACGAACCTCCAGGTACGACGACGCTGACTGGACCAGATAAGACCCAATGACCATGACCTGCGACGCATGATCGGTTAAGGGTATAATATAAATACGACCGATACTCTGAATTTCCTATCATTCACCTGATGACGATAGCAGATACACAGCTATTGAAACGTTGTGAGATCAACCACTTCAGGCCGATGGAACTCCAAGGAAACTTCGAGGAACGAGTTACATTGTCTACCAACTTCAAACTAACAGATATTCATTAACTTGTTGGGAAAAAGTATCTAACAACATTTTTTGAAAGTTGTTATGTATTACATACACGAGACGCGGGGAATCCCAAAGTCGTTAATTCTCCATCTTGTAAAATCTAATCCACTAGACTCCATTAACGAGGCAAAATTAATGTTAAAATGTCTATCGCCAGCTAAGTGAATTTGAAAGAGAGAAATCACTACCGCACGAACGGAAATCCAGCTACTGTTACGAGATGTTGTCAAGCGTGGTTTGATAATACCCAAAATCGGAGAAGACTAGGCACCGCAGGAGCACAATAAAGACTTGTAGCCTTTACAGACCGATTCTTGTATGTGTCAGAACAGTTTACAGCCGTATAAAGTCTTTTGAACTGCAGCATTATCGACCCCTTCTTGTGCTACCTCTGACCGCTGAGTATCAACGGCAATGTCTACCGTGGTGCAAAGAACGACAATATTGGAATGTGGAATGGCATCATGTCTTCTTTTCTGATCAATCTTAATTCTGCTTGGGTGGACATGATGGCCAAAGAATTTTTAGACGACGTCGAGGAATTTGATGTTGAGCGACATGTATACACAACAGCATGCGTTGTGATATGTTGTGTTATTGCACCTAGAAGTAGGACATCTCCACATGTTGCTCGAGTTAGTTTAGAGTGTTTTGAAGAAACCCATATCAATCTATTTTGATAAACCGGTCGGACTTCGCAAAAACCGTTGAAAATCCATAAATGAAAAATGGATAGCTATGACAATTTTGAAGCTGCAGTACAGATCTCTCACAAAATAATAGATTATTATGTGTTTCTATACGTGGACGCTGTGAGTTGTGTTTTTTCCCAATAGCAAGGGACACAATTTGCAGCTTTTTTGTGAACTCAGCGTATTAAAAATGTAATACTGCTTTGCCACTTATCTATACATAAATAGGCAAAGACAAAACGATTTGGTATCATTTTCTCCTTAGTCCCTCAACCGATTTTATTTATTTATTTTTTGTTTAGTAGCTATTGATGTCCTTCAGTGCAGAATATATATACAATCTTTATTTAGGTGTTTTAAAATTAGTAATTTAAAGATAAATTATTAATAAAATCCAAGTGAAAGTACTATAAACAAGTCACTTAAAACCTTATGTTCAAAATTGGACAGCAGTCGACAGCAAAAACCCAGTTGTGTACAATTGTGCAGCGAGGTATAAATATTACTAAAATAATCGACTTTTACTTAGAAAGATGAAAGCTGTAAAAACATTCATTTCTATTCATTTATTACTTTTTTACAAAAACTATGACGACAGAAACAACTAAAATGACCAAATTGAAGGTGTTTAACAGAAGTTTGCGCATTTGCAGAAGAATTCAAATGAAAAGTTTTATGAAAGTACACTATTTAGAGATTCTAAAGGTCTAAATAAACTAATTCGAAAAACCTCCGTTCTCAATTTCATCCTATTTGATATTATTGTAGCATTACATTTTTACAGTTGAACATTTCAAGATTTTAAAATAAAAAGTGCTGGCTATGTGATTTTTGGATGAGTAAAAAGTTATGTATTAGTAGTAACATAAAACAGATTATTTCTACTCTGATGGAATTGTCATTTTAAGAAATTACATGTCAACTATATTTTTATCTTTCATTTCCACTTACTGCATCTTTGCCATGCCTTCATACCTTATATCATTAAGCTAAGCATTAAGAATGTGCACACAAATAAAGTGATATTAATTACATATGAAAAACAAGTTGAATTTTGTTACGAATTGACACAATTGGTCGAATTTCGACCACAGGCGATTCTAATTATTCTAGTTATCTTAAAACTGCCACATATCTTAATTTTTAATTTATACGAACATTTCAAACATAATCTGCAGTTTAAAATACTTACAAAATACTCTCGCAATAGCGATATGCTCTAGAATGGCCACCAAAGGACAAAATATCATCATGGATCCAAAATTTTGTGCCATGTCAGCAAAAGTATATTCCGTGCCATTGAAATTTGTACTAAATGGTGGGGGTGTAAACGACGGGAGCTGACTCTCGACTTTACCTAAAACAACATATAAATATAAATATACCAAATGTAAGAAGTGTAAGAAACAATTCATAATTTCATAAAACAATAACTTAATGAGAAATGCGAAACCGCAAAATTTTTGGCATCCTCAGCTATATTAAATACATCACGCACTTCAAATGTAACACTGCTCAACTATGAATAGACTATTGTCTAAGTTTGACCGACCTCCGTGACGCAGCCATTGAGATTACACATGTTTTACGTAAAAAAGTCAACAAATTAGAAAAGGTTATTTTGTCTATTCATGGGTTTTCTCTCCTCCAAATTAGAAAAGGGTTGATAAACACTATGGAGACCCTGCACCATCAATTTCAATTGTTATGAAATGGTTTACTAGTTCCGTTGTATTCGTACCAGTTCAAGTGACGTCAGTAATCTAACATTCAAGTCATCCAAAAGAGGTCGTCAGGACAAAAAAGAGATGAAGCTGTAGGCATGTCAACTAAGCCCGTACGTCATATTTTACATGCCTATTTCGACGACAGTTAGACAAAGAAATAGTAAACCAGGTGGGTCCGTGTGTAACCACCATGACAAAAATCCACAAATTGGGCTACAAACTGGTACCCCTTCCTGCATATTCTCCAGATTTAGCCCCATGCGACTATTTCCTGCTTCCAAACCCAAAGAAATGGCTGGGCGGTCGTAGGTCGAATAAAGAGTTCACCTCTAAAACAAACGCCTATTTGGCCGGTCTGGAAGAAACCTATAATTTGGATAGAATAAACAAAAACTGGAAAAATGCTGGACTAAATGTATTGAGCTCAAAGCAGACTTTATGTTGTTGGGAAATAAAACGCATATTTGCCAAAAAAAAACATATTTTATTCAAACATTCGCTGACTTATCAAACTGCCGTCGTATATCGTATATACAGGGTGTGTAGTTTGAACTTGAGCATATCAATAATTCGAAAATTTGCGTCGTATGGAAAAATGTTTCAAACAAAAGTGGAAGGGTATTGAGGGGATAACCCAACGATGTTCTTGACTGTGACCTTGAACATGATACTCAAGGTCATTTTAAGGTCAAGACGATTTTTTAGGGAAACCCACAATTCTGATACCGAATATAGAAAGAGTGGAAAATTTCAGGTCCAAATGTGACCTCGACCATGACTAAAGTGATCTCAAGCGCAGATCGATTTTATTAATTTGACCCTATATTATTAAATTCAGATTTTAAAAAGTCCTAAATTCAAAATGACGACTCCAAGATGACGGGCAAGGTTTTCAAAAATCAACCAATCTATGGCAACTTTGGGGTATACAAGAGTTTGGTTGAGCAAAAATCTGCATTCAGTTTTTGAAAACCCCTAAATCCAAGATGAAAAATCAATTAGTCCTAAGAACGACCTTGATGGTCATATTTGCGACTAAGATCTTTAGTACCATAGACAATAGATATAATTATTTTAATTGAGTCGTTCTGCAATTATTTTATTTGACCTTGACCATGACCTTGGATTTATAATTTTGAAAACGGTCAATAACCTTTTTGAACGTAAAATGTCTCGCCCCATTCATTTTTCAGGTTAAAAGGGTTCCATGAAAATAATCGACTGGAGCTTGAGATGACCTTGAACCTCAAGGTTAGCATCAAGGTAACAATCAGACGTGAAATTTTCCATTTCCAGAATCAACCTTGAAAGCAACGTTTATTTGATTTTTTATTCCATACGAACAAAATTTATTCATGTTTCAAGTTAAAATGGGACACCCTGTATGATAATTAAAAACTGTGGAGGGAATGTGTTCCAAAATGTGATGCGCACCACTACATTCATGAGGTTTATAATAT
Organism: Octodonta nipae; assembly: GCA_034190945.1. Taxonomy (NCBI): domain Eukaryota; kingdom Metazoa; phylum Arthropoda; class Insecta; order Coleoptera; family Chrysomelidae; genus Octodonta; species Octodonta nipae. The sequence continues at coordinate 133,913,849 of CM067220.1, forward strand.
TTAACTGAGTGTGATATCTTTTATGTTGGTTTGTAACAACTCTACGGGGTGAGTTTTTTTTGATGGTCAGTATGGGGATCTCGGAAACTAGCGAAGATAGAGCAATGGTTAAATTCGGAAAGATTTGCAGTTTTACTGGCCCAATTTAATGACACTTTCGGATTTTTGTAAAAAGTCACGGCTTACTAGATATTTTGAAAAAACGAAATTCTGTGGATTTAGTCAAATCCCTCTAGCTCCTTTGTTTTTGATTTTATAAAAAAAGTGTATATATCAAAATTGAAGGGAATTGTATCCAGAATATGATTGTCATGTCCTCGTTAGCGTGACAGCTCTCATTTTCGAGATATGACACAAACTTATCTTTTTTTGAATGGAAACCATAGTTGGCTATGACCTCAAAAAATCGGACATTTTTAGAGCTATTCAACGATATAATACTCGATATAGTTATTCATAAAAATAACGGAGTTATGGATGCTTTTCTCTCTTATTTTCACTTTTAACGTAGGTAGCCATGAGAAAGATTGTTTTCACTTTGACGTTTCCTCATTTGAGAATAATTCCATTAGTAGTGCTGAACTGACAGTCGATATTGACAAGTTTTCGTGATAATATGGAATATTCTAAAGAAGAAAAACTGAATATGGTGGGATGTTATATCATATGCCATAAAAATTCAGTTCGTGCAGCTGAGAAATACTTTCATAGATATTTTAATCGTCGTCAACCTGCTCTATGTACATTTAAGAGGCTTTGCGATAGTTTACGCAGATATGGATCTTTTGCTAAACCACTAAAGGAACGTAATCAAATTAACGAAGCAGCACAAATAAATGTTTTGGCAATGGTAAATCAAAATCCATCTACATCAACTCGTGAGATTGCGGCAGAAGCTGGCACATCTCAACGAACTGTAGTTAAGGTACATTGACGTATTTTGTTTAGTACATGGTTTAGAGACATGTGCCTTGAGAATCCACAGTTTCCATTAAAGGTGTTATGGACAGATGAAACTAGATTTACTAACTGCGGTATGTTCAATAGACACAATGAGCATATCTGGACTAAAAAAACCCTTTCCATGTAGAACAAAGCCGACCCCAGATAAAATTTGGTTTTAATGTTTGGTGTGGTATCATAGGGTCTACTATTTCTATGACGAATCACTTACTGGGGAGCGCTACTTGCATTTCTTGCAATACACTTTTCAAGACATGTTGCATAATTTGAATTTGAGAACTCGTTTAGAAATTGAGTGGTTTCAACATAATGGAGCACCTGCTCTTAACTCGTTATTAGTAAGACAACACTTAGATAATATCTATCCAAACTCTTTGATAGGAAGAAATGGCCTACGCAAATGGCCACCCCGGTCTCCCGATTTGGCAGTTATAGACTTCTATTTATGGATTGCGCTAAAAAACAAAGTATACAAAAGAAAGTATGAGACAGTTGGTGACCTAAGGAAAGCGGTATACAAGCAATTGAAAAAATTGATAGGGGGTCTGTGAGGAAAGCGGTAATGTCAATCTTAAAAAGATGCAATTTTTGTCTAAATAACAATGGTGGACTTTTCGAACATAAATTGTAACCATTATTATGTACTTTAATTTCTTAAGTTTTTAGTAAGTACCTACTTGTTTAGTTTTTTTGTTATATCTGATATACCTAATAAAAAAACTACGTTAAAAGTGACAATAAGAGAGAAAAGCATCCATAACTCCGTTATTTTTATGAATAACTATATCGAGTATTATGTCGTTGAAAAGCTCTAAAAATGTCCGATTTTTTGAGGTCATAGCCAACTATGGTTTCCAATCAAAAAAAGATAAGTTTGTGTCATATCTCGAAATGAGAGTTGTCACGCAACCCAGGACATGACAATCATATTCGGGATATAATATCCTTCAATTTTGATATTTACACTTTTTTATAAAATTAAAAACAAAGGAGTTAGAGGGATTTGACTAAATCGACAGAATTTCGTTTTTTCAAAATATCTAGTACGCCATGACTTATTAAATCCGAAAGTGTCATTAAATTGGACCAGTAAAACTGCAAATCTTTCCCAATTTAACCATTGCTCTATCTCCGCTAGCTTCCGAGATCCCCATACTGATCATAAAAAAAACTCACCCTGTATATGTCCATTCATTATATTTTAAATCCCAAATTTTACATTTAATGTCACAAATTCTCGACTGTTATATATTAATAAGTTAATCCAAAGAATTTCATGAATATTTTTCTAACTTAAAACAATCAGTTCTGGATTGAGTATTTGATTTTCATATTCCTTACCCGTTAACTTAAAAGGTGTAGATCCATGAGTATGAAGAATGTATGCCAAAGTGGTTCCAAATATAACAACCAAAGCATTACTTGCTAATGAAAACATAAAGATGCAGCGTCCTATAATGTTTCTTCTATCTGACCATTCTGGTCGTCTTTCCAACGATCCAAATCTTCGAATTTCCTGCAAAGTATCACCACACAATTAATATGAAGACATTCCTCGAAATCTGTATTACCTTAGCAAAGACCAGAAAAACTATGCTGCACATTCCTAATGTAACATCCCACTTGCTGGTTTCCTTAATGTTCTCAAAGACTTTAATCCAAGCTTCTAGAAACGTGGAAGATTTACCTTTGATGCCCAGCAGACTCTTTATCTGTGAAGAACCAATATTCAGCGCAGCAGCTGTTGTGAAACCAGCTATCACAGGATAGGAAAAAAACTCTACTAAAATAATACCTGAAAAATTAATCAACATTGTCATCTGGTTTATTCTCAGGATCTAATGAATGATATTTTTTTGAGAAAACCATCAATTTCAGGTTTATTCAAAAAGTGTCTATGTATATGTTCTTTCAATAATTCTTTCATTTTTAGGGTTCCGTATATACAATGTATGGATACCCTTACAATTATAATATCACTCCGGATTTCTGCCTCTGCCACATTACAGCAATTTTATCCTAAACTACTGGACCGAAGAGGTTGGTATCAATGTATAGTTTGGTGACCTGATCAGGAGTACATATCGCAAATGAAGAAAATTTGATTTAAGGGGTACTTCTAGGGTGAAAAACTAAAAAAATCGACGGTTCCACCCCCTTGATCTCCAAAACTACTGAGCCTAAAATTTTGAAAAAAATAGGAAATATAGATCGTTGCGCGAACTTTACAGGAAAAATAAGGAGAAAACATTAATATTAATTTTGGGGGGCAAATTATAAAATTAAATGGAAAATAAAAAATTATAATTGTTTCTAACGGATCAAGTAATATATCAAATCAAAGGGCTCATTATGACGAATACTAATATATTTTTTTATTTTTTTAAATAAATATTTGAAAATATATTAAAAAATACATTTAAAAAATTACCCATTCCCTTTAATCCCCAAACTATAAGACCTACATTTTTTTGTTTACCGAAAAAGTATGAAGAAATCCCTAATATTAATATTGGGAGCCGAATTATAAAATTAAACGGAAAATAAAAAATAATAAAAATACATATTTTTCATATTTTTAAAATTAATTGTTTACAAGATATTAACACAAAGATATAAAAAATTCTCATTTCTCACTTTATTTCCGAAACCATACTACCTAAAATTTTGCAAATAATTAAGGGTACTGGTGCTCACTTGAAATTTATAAGAAAAATTAGTACAAACCCCCATAGTAATTTTAGGGGCAAATTATACAATTAAGTAGAAAACAAAAATTCAATTTTCAAAAGACTCATTATGTAAATTACAAATATATCATATTTTTAAATCATTTGTTTAAAAGATATTAACAAAAATATTAAAGATCGACTTAATTCCCACTTTAGAAACTACACTATTTAAATTTTGAAAAATATATTTTATTTGTATTTTTAAATAATTTGAATAATATATTTAATAATTTATAATTTAAAACTTAACCTATTTTGCCCTATATCTTCCAATCTACAGAGCCTCAAAATTGAGACAGTAGATTATAAAAGGCTTCCCTGAAAGTTTATTAGTAAAATAAAACTCTAATGTTAATTTTTGGGGGCCAAATTAGAAAATTAAATACATATGTATTCTTATAAAAATCAAGCGAATCCTGAAGCAGATAAAATAAAAAGTCTATGTATGGAAAATCAAAGTGTATATTTTTTATAAATTTAAAACGCTTCCTTTAAAATATATTAGGGCAAATATAAGAAAATGCGCTCATTCCCTGCTTGTCTGAAACTGGAATATTAGAATCTTGAAGGTGGAACGGAACCCTTAGTATGCGAGTCCATCTTGCACTTGACCAAATTATTTATTTTAGTTCTTTCTTGATTCTTTGTTGCGCTACATTATAAAAGGCAGTCATTGTGCAGTTGTACCACTTTCCTTTGTTTTTAGTTTCTCTGGATATCGTTATATAAATTACCTAAGGTAACTTCTGACACATTTGTTTTCTCAAAATGTGGTTGTATATTTTCACCAAATGCCTTAATCAGCTCATTAGAATAAAACAACTAATTACATTTTCAAAACAAGTTAAAAAAAATTATTCTATGTGAAAACAATTACGTGGGAAACCATTCTTTTTTAAAGTTGACAAAACGAAGAACTTACGGTGTGCATGGTACTACATTATACTTTCTTCTGTTAACTATGTGCTTGTCAAAAACTTACCTAAACGTATTAATCCACAAATAAGTATAACGCACCCGGAAAGAAAAGCACTAAGCGCAGCTGCAGCTGGACCCAATACGGCTACATGTGGTTGAATCATTAAAGCCATTATAGCTGTAGGACCAACATTCAGACTCGGACAGCTTCCCAAGAAGAAGTACATAAAGGCACCCATGAAACCGCTGTATAATCCATACTGAGTTGGTAGTCCTGTAAAACAACTCTATGAGATGATTTTTTCCTTCAGGCTCGATCTAAAGAGATATACGTCCTTAATGAACGCTGTTGAATACATTTTTTCTTGAATAACTTTTAAAGTACTTAATATATATATATATATATATATATATATATATATATATATATATATAAGAATTTCTGGTTCTTGATCTCAATTTATACCTGCCCTGTGAGCCCTCATTAGTACTTAATCTCTCAGGTACTTTATCTTGTTTATTAGGTTGGGTTAACTGATGGTCAATTAAAGTGCAATTACGGTGTTTATGGCTTTTGTCGGTAATTTGGGTAATCGGATTATTTGGGTTTATTGCTGGTTTTGTTTTATTGTTATTTTGATATGGGATGACTGCTTTCCAAAATGGTGATAATTTTAAAGCTTCGTCTCTCTTGTTTATGGTATCCCGGGTTTCAATTTCAATCGCTTCTCGTTTTGTTCTGATTTTGTAGTTTTCGACATTGGCGATTTCTTTACAAGTATTAAACTCTATTTTATGCCCTGTTTCTTGTTCGTGTCTGAATAAAGTAGAGGTGGTCTGTTTGTTCTTTATGTATAGTTTGTGTTCGTCTCGACGGGCGGATATTCGCCTGTTTGTTTGGCCGACGTCGGCCACATATTTCCATCCGTGAAACAGTATACACAAACATATATATATATATATATATATATATATATATATATATATATATATATATATTTTAGTGCAATAAGGACCTCTTAAAATAGTGTCCTTGAGACACATTTAGTTTTTTTTTAGGGTTTCTTATATACAATATACCCTTATAATATCACTCAGGATTTCTGCCTCTGTCACATCACAGCAATTTTCTTCATAACTACTGGACGGAAGAGGTTGAAATTTGGTATCAATGTATGTAAATAAAGAAATTTTGATTTTAGGGGTACTTCTGGAGGGAAAAACTAAAAAAGTCGACCGTTGCCCCGCTGATCTCCGAAAGTACTGAGCCTAAAATTTTGAAAAAAATAGGAAATATGGATCGTTGCGCGAACTTTACAGGTTTTGTTCTTCGATAATGAGATTTCTGTTTGAGATGTGATTGTTGATTTTCTTGAGTAGGAACATTTCTAGTATCTTGCTCATGGCATTTATAAGCGAGATAGGTTGATAGCTTTCCACTCTGATGGTTTCGAAGGTTCAGGAATGGGGATAACTGTTGCCTGTTTCCAGGCAACCGGAAAATACTGATGTTTAAGACAGGCGTTGTAGATGTACATAAGTTGGACTAGCGCTTTGCGCGGGAGGTTTTTAAGAATTTTATTTTGAATACCGTCCGGACCTGGGGCTTTGAGAGGTTTGGATTTTCGTAATTGTGTTGACGGAATTTATGAGATTGTTTGTCTGATGGACCTGAAATTTTGTGAAAATCTCGGCGTTTAGTTGGATCATTTCGTCGTAATCATCTCTTAAGAAATGCCGCTGCCAACGTCGTCGCGCCCTGTTTCAGGTGGAACCGGCCTGCCGCGGCGATCGATACGTTTTTTGGGGACGTATGCATTGACAGCGCCCTTTATAAGATCTGTTATGCAAGTTATACTCTGATCTATTTCGGGAATGGATTGGATGTTTCTGTTAATTGTAAGGTTTTGGTTGATTTGTGATCTAAAGTTGACCCAGTTTGCATTTTTGTAGTCCAGTATGAATCTCAAATGTCGCCGGCAGATGATCTGAACTTAGGTGGTTAATTGTGAAATAATTTAGGATGTCTATACCTCTGGTGATTGTGATGTCTAAAAAGGAATGGGATTGGGCATAGTTGTCTGTTCTTGTCGGTTCATTTGGTGCAAACTCTATTAGACCTAGGTCTAGGGTATGTCTCAACAATGTGTCTCCATAAGCGGAATTTACCCTGTATTCCATACCGTATGTCTAGCGTTAAAATCACCCACGACAGATTTATTGGTTTGTGTCAGAATAATTAGGTCTTCGATTGGGATATGTGTCTGAGGACGGGAATAAACACTGAAAAATCTGGTATTTTCAATCTGGATACCCACGGCTTCCAAAACCTGTGTATTTGTGAATGACATCGCTGTCACATAGCTTTGCCTTGTTTTGTTAAGGCGGACGGAAGACTGAACGCTATCAGTTTGTTTTGAATCGTTAGACACGGCTTCGATGGATGGATGGATGGATGGATGGATGGATGGATGGGTATGAGAGTGTGATATCAGTGAAGGTGGATATTCTGTAGATTTTGATCTCTATGCTATTATTTTGACGTGTTACGATTAAAGTAGGGAGTTAATTTTAGCGTCAGAGTGATTTGCGCAGTTATTGTTACAAAGTTTAAAGTAAATCTGACAACGCATAAAAAGTTTCATACAAAAATTACACCCCCCCCCCTCTCCCTGAAGAAAAGTAGCCTGTATAACTTTCTCCAGGGTCCTATCTATCTCTATACCAAAATTCCTCATTACAGAGTCAGCGGTAAAAGCGTAACAAACTAACTTACTTTTGCATTTATAATATTAGTTAGAAATTATAATTCAGATTATAATTCCAGTAAAAACTTGACATCGTCTATCCCTGAAAAGTTTGGATTTTAAATACACCGTTTTTGTACTCCAAATGTAGTATTGTTTTACCAAAATTATAAAGTTTCGAATATTAATTATGATTAATTATTGTGAAATGTATTTATTCGACATCAAAAAAATTTTATCTTTCTGACAACTTTTCGCAGACATCTAAAAAATGAGAGAAAGTGGTTCATCAAAGATCTTTCAGATATCATATGTTATCTTAGAGATGATCCTTAAACTTGTCAGATATCAACAAATGACTTTTATGAGCCCATTATAACAACTTTGTGTCGAACGTATTGTCATATTATTTTTTCACATTCTATATGAAGCCCAGAGATTTCACCCATTTTCTCAGACACTGTATTTGACGTTTTGTTGTTAGACAGAATAATTGGTAAAAATTTCATACCTGCAACTATTGCATACGCTATGCCTTGCGGAATTTCTGTTAAACTCACTGTAAATCCTGCCAAAAGATCATGTAGAAAGAGTCCTAAGTTGTAAGTAGGCAACCATCCGATAACCGGAATTCGTTTTTTAATTACTTGCGTAACTTTAAACACTCCATACGACTCTAAAACAAAAAAAAGGAAATAAAAATTTGCTCAAACACAACTGTATATTTGAAAGCGAGATGTAAAGACCGACATCTCGCGTCTTCAAATTTAACGATATGTATCAAATACATAAAGAAGTGTTCGAGAGGACATTCAAGCGTGAGAAGCGCAACTGATGAACGTTCCCTAACCAGAAACAATATTATATATATATATATATATATTGTCTTGCGTAGAAAGAATGACACCTCTAAGAGAGTATACAACTGTATATTCTATAAAAAAAGAGGCCAGAATCTTACAGAAGTTCATTTTCGAAACATTATTTAAGTTTTAAGTTAGTGAAGGAAAAGACTTGTAATACCATTCGCCTATAACAAAAAGCACGTACAAATCTTCATCTCAATCAAAGTAAAGTTAATCTATACATATTATAAAATTGTAACTGGCATATTTCTGTACATTATAGACTTAGGCGTATTTGCGTGAGGGCAAGAGGGGGCAGTAGCCCACAAAAAAATATTTAGAAGGAAAGGATAGAGTAAAAAAGACGTGTACCTTTACAGTACTCTATTTTTCTTGCCCCCCACGCCCAACGAAAATGTTGAACATTGCTGAAGATACGCCCCTGATTATAGATATTGAAGAAACACTAATATGGGGCGGGGGCTTTTTATTATAGCAAACTTCCTTGGCTCTTCCGGTTAATTTACTTAAAATGCCACGGAACAAAAGTAGGTTTTGCAAGTTGGCTTCATTACTGTTATCGTAATAAAATGCAAAAAAAAAAGTAGTCGCTATATTTATAAAATCGAATAAATCTATCAAAATTTGGTAAATTGACCAAATTTTTAACATCAAATACTCTGGCAGAGCTATTACATTATTATCAATTAAGCTAATAATTGTTTTTAGAAATTCTTACAATCAAAATTTGTTCAGCTACGAAATCTAATTCTGAAGTAGGGATTAGAAACACAGGTGTCTGACATGAAATACTTACCGCAAAATGTTGATTGCACAATGCATCTGTTTCGCTTCGCTCGCATTCTGCAGATTAGCTTCGATGATGCTACTAACGGCAACTAAAAGTTCAGTTCGATCGCGGATAAACGTTCAATAACGAAATTTTTCTTATACACAGAAAACTTCCAAACTTCCACGATCCTACTGACTGCGCCACATAAAGATTCAATTTCGAAAAAGCCGTTTTTAAAAATTTAAAACATGAATTATATTGAAGCGAAAATTACAAATTAATGCAATTGCAGCAAAATCTAATTGTACTTTGTTCTTCAGGAAAAGTATTTAATTGTTACAGAAAAAAAAATAGGTTTTTAGTTAAGATACTTTTTTTAAAGTCGGTTTTTGTTTTTTATGTATTTATGAAATATGTATTGCTAGAGGTCTTAACTTCAAATATAGGCTCCATTTTGTCGCAGGAAAATATCTTATTCTGATTGTTTTAAATATAATATTGCCCGGACCTCATGTTACTTAATCAGTTTAATGCTAAATGAACAGATTTTGAAGAAACTAGCACTGTACTTACATATGAACAGCTAAGTTAGTCGTTCTGTATAGGTGTTAGTCAAAAAATTTATAGATGTCGCGGTTTACCATTTTACATTCGATGTGTGAGTAAAGCCGCTGGTAATGACAAATTTTGTTAATAATATTATTTCTGTTCTGTTCTTCTACTATTTAGAGAAATAAATGACACTGAATTGTGCTGTTTTCAAAGTCTGCGCGTGAGTTTAAGAAATATTTGAGGTCTCATTTACTATATTTATCTAAAATATTTATTAAACAAAATAACAGAAAATTTTAATTAATATTCGTGTTTAAAAAGCAATGTTTTAATTAGTTTTCATCAGAAAAATGAACAATTGGATATCAAAGAGAGATTCTAAAAATGACTTTGGCCGTGACCACAATCTTGATTTTCAAGATCGTTTAAAGGCGAATTAATTAATTTTAAGTGAGTACTCTTCTTTCAAACGCGGAAATGAATTGTAACTACTTTTACGTTCAGACGCGGAAATCGTTAGACCTTGGCCAGAAGATCCGACCACTCAAGATAAGATATATAGGTGTTCTGGCCACTTAAAGAAATATTGAAAATCCGAACATTAATAGCAAGTATACGTAGTTACGGCTACAGCTAGAGTTCATTCCTGTAGCTGAAGCAACATCAGATTTTTGGTCATTTATTAAAGATTATTGAAATGACTTCCAATAACAATTTGATCTCGTGCAAGATAGAGAGTTGCGATACATTTCCTTAGCCATTTATCTATACTTTAAGTATTCCTTTGCACATAATTATTTCTTTAAATCTTAAATTCATAATTATGAATTAGTTAATCTCTTGTTTTCCTTAACTGATACATTTAGTTTGCAGATCTTTAAATCTCAATCGACTGAAAAAAATGATAAATCCGTGGTATATAGAATTAAACTGTAAAACAAGAGAAATCATATTGATAAAATAAAAAGTAAAAACATAACCGACTTCAAAATTGAACTAAAAGGTTGAACATAATTATCTAACAGAACTCTATACAATAAGTACTTATATAACTCTGTACCTACTGAATACCTAAGCACAAAGTAATGAAATACAAACCAATAAAGAGTGCTTCTTATGAACAAAAAAATTACCTCCTATTCAGTATATCTTTGAAGTCATGACCAAGTTGGTTGAAACAATACAATAATTTAAATTTGCTTAGCCACTACTTCAAAACATACTAGAGAGGTAGGTAATATGTTTGTTCGTAGGGACCAGTCGCTGATAATTCCAATGGTTTGATAAATTCTACGCCAATCAGCGATCTCGGCAGTTGGCTCTGCCAACACTCGATTCGCTTAAAATTTCTTAAACTGTTGGAATCGTTGGCAACTGGCTACTATGAACAAACCTAATATGTGTATGTCAACAAACTCTACTTAGACTAATCAATGGATATTTTAAATACAGTGAGGGCGCGTAGTTTGGAACAAATTCATTTAAAATTCAGGTGTTGTTTTTTTGGAAAAACGCTCAGACACATCGGTTTTTTTTGGACTGCGGCTTTTGTCATGACACACACACATTTATACAGGGTGGGTCCGAAATAAATTGCGACCATCAACTTCATTTTTTCATATGGAAACATTTGTTTTTTATTTTATTTTTGAATTCTGCATTGAATTCTAAGTATTTTTGATGTCCTATACCAAAAATTAAGTTAATAAAAAAATTACATTTATTTCAAAATTGAAGAAAAAAAACATCAACATATCAAATTAAATGTTCAAATTGTTGACCATTAAGTTCCTGACAATACCTAAGATGGTTTTCAAATTCTCGTAACATTTCATTTAGCGTTTGTGGCAGGATTCGTTGTTTTTCAGCCCTAATTCTATTCTTTAATTCCTTGATATGTTCCGGCTTATTGAAGTAGATTTTTGTTTTCACGTAACCCCAAAGATAAAAATCTAACGGGCTTAGGTCTGGAGACTTAGCTGACCATTCGATATTACCTCTCCTTCCGATCCATCTATTTGGGAAAATATTGTCAAGATAATCTCGCAGTGCTCGTGAATAGTGCGGGGGGGCTCCATCCTGTTGAAACCGTACTGAATCTGCCAGTATATATTAGTTTTCACCATTGAGATAAAGTTCTGTTAAACAGGATACGAGGGCTGCCCTTTATATTTCGGGATTAGAGAACAAAAACAAATATTAATCATGGAAAATCGCTTTATTGTTTTTCAAAATATTCCCCATAAAGATCTATACACTTTTGCATGTGTTTGAACCAATTGTCGAAGCACTTTTTCCACTCTAATTGAGGTATCTTCAAAACATACATTCTGAACGCAGCAACCGCTTCTTCAGGTGTCGAAAAACGTTGACCTCTCAGTTTGTTTTTTACGTACGGGAATAAGGGACAAGTCAGGACGGATGACTCATCAAATCTATGTTTTGAGTGGTGAAAAATGCAGTTGTTTGAGCCGATGTGTGAGAGCTCGCATTCTCGTGGTGAAGAGTGATCCGTCTTCGGCGGTTGGTTTGCCTCATTTCTTGTAAGACAACTGGCAAACAAATGGTTGTGTACCACTCAGAATTGACTGTTCTGCGTTGTTCTAGTGGTACGGTTGCGACATGTCCAGTTTTTCCGAAAAAACAGGCGATCATTTGCTTGGAAGTGCTTCGTGCGCGAACAACTTTTGTTGGATTCGGCTCATCTTGAAACACCCATACAGTCGACTGCTGTTTACTTTCGAGCTCATACACATAATCCACGATCACCTGTCACTATGTCAAACGTGTTTTGAAGCACCGCGATCGTATTTTTTGAGCTTTTCTATCGACCAATCGACACGAGCCTTTTTTGAACGATTGACAAATTGTGTAGGATCCAACGCGAACAAATTTGTTTGACATTCAAATGATATATATTGTAATGTGTAGGGTTGACTCAATCTTCACGATAGGTCTTGATAGATCTTGCAATATCAATTCGCGCACAACATCAATGGTTTCCGGAACAACAACTGTTTTTGAACGAGCTTCACGAAATTCGTCTTGGTGTGAACTACGACCTCGATTGAATTCACCATACCATCGATAAACGGTGGTCCTTGATGGAGTTTCATCGCCAAAAATTAAATTAAGTTCATCCATGCACTCTTGCTGACTTAATCCACGTCGAAAGTTTTAAAAAATAATCGCACGAAAATGTTCATAATTTAATTCGATTTTTTGGCTGAGATGAATCCTTTAAGTTACTGTAAACAACACATAGCGCTGGTATATCAAACCGTTCTGAGTACATATAACCTCAAAAATGTCAAACTTTACGATATATAGAGCTGTCAGTTGTCAGTTTGCATCACTAGGGTTGTCCAATCCCGAAATATAAAAGGCAGCCCTCGTATTATGTCATTTTGTAATAGTTCTAAATACTTTTCCGAGTTAAGAATTCCCTCAATAAAAAAAGGACGAACAATTGAAGCACCCACAATTCCCGCCCATACGTTAACTTTCTTGGAAAACTATGTATGACTTTCCATAATCCAATGTGGGTTTTCTGATGCCCAATATCGAAAATTATGCCTGTTTACTGAACCATTTAAACAAAATGTTGCTTCGTCGGAAAAAACTATTTTACTTGAAAAGTGTGGGTTGGCATTGCATCTATTCATCATTATTTCGCAAAATTCTACTGTCCGGTCCTAATCATCTTCAATAAGTTCCTGAACTAAATGAACTTTGTATGGGTGCCATTTATTTGTAGGCAAGCATTTTAGAACAGAAGATTTGCTTATTGACTGTTCTGCGGCTATTTCTTTAGTGCATTTGTGAGGATTTTCTCGCAAATCGAGCAAAACATTTAATTGTGTATCTTCTGGAAGATGTTTGGTTTTGTCATTGTCTCTGGGTACTTCATATTAAACAATTCGCAAACTTCAGATTGTGTTCGAGTTCTGTCGCCATATCTTACTATCGTCAAAATTTCTATTCGCTGCTTTTCAGTAAAACGCGCCATACTTTAGAACTTTGCAACTGCACTTGACAACTACTTATTTCAAATAAAATTAATTAATTACATTAGAAGTCATTTTACTGCTCAAGTGTAGATCATAAATATTCCGAGTTAAATTCGGGGTTTGGGACATTAAAGTGTTGAAAATTTAAAAAGCTACAACTTTTTCATTTATAATAATATAATTGTATTTCTTCAATATTTTCATCAACTTTTATAAACAGATTATAAAATTCCAACAAGTATTTAGTTCACATACCTTTTTTTCTATCGAAAACCTCTCCATTGCTGATGCTGCCATTCATGATGTGGATTTGTTTAAACAGTAATCTTATGCTCAAACTTCATAGTTTTTATCAAACATTAAGACTATTTTAATCCTTTAATACCAAATTAATCATATCACCAGATTTCAAGTTGGTAAGAAAAGATTACCAATGTCATTCAAATTAGATTAGAAACAGGGGGTTTTGAATTAATCTAAATACGTATCTCCATATAATCAGGTGGTTATGAGAACGAATAGTTCACTTAACATTATTTACATTGAGATATATTTAGGAGATAAAAAAAGCGAGTTTGCATTGTATTTGTACAGTATGTTTTTTGGTAAAGAGTCTAATTTTGTACGTAATATGAAAATACATTTAAAAAATACCTGCAGGGGCGGATCAAGATTTGTCCTGGGGGGGGTGCAAAATTAAAATATTGTTAATAAGATGCGTTAACAATAATTATTACTTGTACCTACCTCCTTCAGTTTAACAAGTTATATTGCTTTCCTGTCTATGGTTTATGATCATTTAACTTAACTCTTTCACTTTATTAATCTACAGTCTAGTGTGCACTATTAATAATATAGTTTTTCCATTTTTTCAAAGCCTCAGGGGGAGGACACTTAGTGAATTACGTCAAATTGAGATCATAAATTATTCCCAGGTTAATCTTAAAGGACTTACGATGTTAACGCAAAATAGTAGCCCGTAGCCAGCGGGGGGATCTGGCAGTTCAACCAACCCCCCCGAAATTTTGGAATTTTTGGTTTCGAGATTCAATTTTAAACAATTAATCATGTTTTTCATAAGAATAAATTTTATATTTATACGAATTTATATAGCCTGGAAAAACATGCACAAAAATATACATTTTACAGTCCTAATTAGTCCATTACCAATCAAAAAAATTCTCCAAACCCCCGAAAACTCACCCCAAAAAATTTCTGACTACGGCCTTGCATGATTGTAGTGAAAATTTATTTAAAGGATGATGCGTGCAAATTAAATAGAATATTGTTTTTAATAACCTCCAAGAGTAAATTAAGTATAAATAATTACAAAAATTATAAATGATTCAAGGGAAGAGCATTTTATTTTTAGTAAGCATCTTTATAGTTAAAAAAAAAATAAAAAATACGCTTTAGTAGCAAACCGAACTAAAAAGCAGAAAATAATTTTTAGTTATGAACAGTTTATGTTACAGCTGTAGAAAGTAAAAAGCTTGGGGTGCTTGAAATATTAAATTTTACAATTATTCTATTGGCAACTATTTATAAGAGGAGAGTTATGCAAATATAGTGAAATGCACCCCACGCTTTTTACTTTCTACTGATGTAATAGTTTAGTTTAGTTCGGTTTGCTACTAAAGCATATTTTTTAGTTTTTTTAAACTATAATTATTTTCTAAGTTTTAGTCTCATAACGATGTATTTATAATTAAAAGTTTACTTCATGCTTGCTAAACTTTCCATTTCATTGCAGTTCTACTACTGCAAACTAGATGGCAGCAGTTAATAGACAAATTTATATTTAATAAAGAACAGTGACAAAAAGACAACAAACGGGAAAATTCAACTTAAAGAATTGTATTGTCATCGGCCTTTACACGTGTGTCAATTTTCAATGTAATTGAACTTCTTTAAGTTGGTGAAAATTACGTTGAAAGTTTCCGTTACATAGATAGATACTACATACATACACATCGACTTAATAAAAGCGTATTAATTATTAGAGTTTAAAGAACTATTAGTTCGGGAGCCACTGACAGAATTGAACGACCACTTTTCTCTCGTTCAATACTTCGTGGAATGCTTTCTTTAGCTATCCCATGAGCACCGTGAACGTCAGGTTGAGTACCTTGGGTAGGTTGGGACATGGGAGCGCCCCTATCCCGTAAAAAACAATATTTTGATTTCCTTCCGTTGAAAAAATTTGTCAAACAACATTTGGAACAATACTCTAACGAAAAAAAAAGCATGGACCAGTTGACGTTCGCGGCGATTCATGGGATAACTAAATAAAGCTTTTCACAAAGTATTGGCAGAGAAGAAATGATTTACCTCAAAATGTCACTGGCTCTGGGACTATAAAAATACAGCAAACTATACCTAGTGTTTTAAAATTATAGTGGATATAACTTAAGCAATTTCGCATGAACGTAACCTTTCATTTTTATCCGAGTGTTCATGGTACCAAATTATTGGACTGTTATTCAAATCACAAACTACATTTAAATATTAAGTTTCATTTTGGTAGAACAATTAGAAATAGGTTAAATTGAGTTCCCAAGATTTGATTACATAACTCATACTTGTGAGAATCCAAGAGGGGGGGGGCGATCGCCCACACCAAGAGCCTCAAAGTTAATAAATTAAAAAAATTAAAAAGAGGTAAACTAACTCCATGAGCCTAGAAGAAGGCAACTTCTACGGGTTTAAACCTCAAAACAACCATTTTTAATGTAATAACCCAAGAAATCTGTTTAAAATTTTATATCGGTAAATTTAGTACAGGATCGCCACCCCTGAAACATAAAATCCCCCCCCCCCGGAAGCACGCGTCTGGATCCGCCCGTGAACTCATAGCTGGTTACAAATAAGGTTAATAAAACACTATTATGAAATAAATAATGTATTAAATATACTTTTATGCAAACAAATAAGTTAAGGGAACAAATAAAATTAAAAAAAGTTGTCAAATATAAAATGCATAAAAAATATCTAATTAAAAGTTTGAATCACTTCTTTGCATCTTCTTTAAGACTAACAGTTTGGTTAAAAACTATCTTATCCTTAGTTGTATCTGGATCCACTGAAAAGAATCCAATTCTCTCAAATTGAAACTTGTTAAATGGTTTCACTCCCACTACTGATTTATCAGCAAAACTCCTAAGAACTGTTAGTGAATTCAAATTGCAATCAGAAAGGAAACCCCCAGGCACTTCTTGAGCATCTTCTGGATTTTTATGATTGAAAAGTGAAGAATACAATCTGGTTTCCACCTCAACAGGTGCACTGACCCAATGGATGAAGGCTTTTGGTTTTGTTGCTACCTTCTCAACTTCAGTACCCTCACAAACTATTTCTTTTATTTCCAACCCATTTTTTACAATGTCAACAACATTTAGGACAAACCCTGCATGCCTCAATCCTACAGCTTGCTGTTTTGTAAGTCTTTTGTAATCTTTGCTAGCTGTTTCCATGAAATCACTTTTTTCAATGTAAACCACCTTGTCAAATGTTACTTTATGGCTTCCCAATTCAGGTTTATTAGGAAAATTGGGGACATCAATATCAATGTTGTTATTATGGGGAAAGTTTCTGATTGTAACTTTTAATGGTTCCAAAACTACCATACATCTAGGAGCTGTGTTGTTCAAATAATCCCTTACGAATGCCTCCAACATGGAAGGATCTACTGTAGACTGAGCCCCAGTCACCCCTAATTGAGCACAGAAATTGTTGATCGCCTCTGGGGGAAACCCGCGTCTTCTCAGAGCTGTCAAAGTGAATAATCTCGGATCATCCCAGTCCTTTACAATTCCTTCAGTAATCAATTTTGCTATTTTTCGTTTCGAAACCACAGTATAATTCACATTTAGTCTGCCATATTCCCACTGTACTGGGCAGTAGAGATCCAAAGCATTACATAACCAATAATAGCTCGATCTTCGTGATTGAAATTCTTTGGTACAAAGTGAATGTGTGATGTTTTCCAAACTGTCGACAAGGCAATGTGTATAATCATATGTTGGATAGATGCACCACTTATCAACAGTTCTATGATGAGGAATGAATTTCACTCTATAAGCAACTGGGTCTAATTTGCCTTCTTCCAAAGTAATTTTCATCCTCAGAGTTGCTGCTCCTTCATCAATTTTACCATTTTTCATGTCTTCAAACAGCTGTATGCTTTCCTCAACAGGCCTGTCTCTCCAAGGTGAAGGGAGAGGATTGAAACCTTTCATTTCATCTGTTGTTTGGTGACAAACATATGCCAATCCTTTCTTAATCAACTCTACAGCCCAAGTGTAAAGCTGATCAAAGTAATCAGAGGAATGTGTTATTTTATAAGGAGTGTAGCCTAACCATTCAACCATGTTCTTAATGGCTGTAAAGAATTTTTCCTCCTCCTTTTCAGGGTTTGTATCATCATATCTCAAGAAGCATATTCCATTGTTGGCTGCAGCATATCCGAAATTAATGTTGATTGCCTTTGCATGGCCTATATGTAAGATGCCGTTAGGTTCAGGTGGAAATCTTGTTCGTACTTGCCCTTTGGTCAATTTTAA
The DNA here is from genome assembly GCA_034190945.1 of Octodonta nipae. Taxonomy (NCBI): domain Eukaryota; kingdom Metazoa; phylum Arthropoda; class Insecta; order Coleoptera; family Chrysomelidae; genus Octodonta; species Octodonta nipae. The sequence goes on from CM067220.1 coordinate 133,931,971, forward strand.
ATGTTCTTTCAGTAATTTGTGAGTATTTTCAGTTATAAGATATCCTTCAGTTTTGTAATTTTCACCAGGTGAATGAAAATTCACCTTTTTCATTACATCAAGAATTGTTAAACCTTGTGCAACATCAGATGTGTCTTCCTTTTGGATTTTATTTTTATTAACTTCAGGTTTAACAGGTTTGACAGCCTTTTTATCACTCTTTGCAACAGGGCTAAATCTGCCTCTGTTTTTGGACCTAGCAAATCTAACACTTGCAAATCAATTTCGTTTTTAATTGCTTTTCCGTCACCCCATGGTAGTTCTGTTTTAATTTTTTGCATAATAGGTCCTGTGTTGAATTTGTATCTTAATTTTAAAAGTTCTTTTTTATTGGCACTGATTTGCTTCTCCACTGCTTTCTCAATCTCTTCTGGGGATACAACTACACCCACCCCACAAAAGGTTTCAAATTCATTAACGTTAATTTTCGATGTGTGAGACAGGGCAAATTCCAATGCTTTATCGACACGTAAAGTATTATCCAACTTCTTAGAGGCCACATATTTCACTAAAAATGGTAAATGATGAATAATTTGCGGTTTAATCTTGGTTCCTAATTGATACAGAAGAATTCCTGCCCCATCTGGTAACTGTACACCTCTCACTTCGTTTAAAATACTGCATAAAGTTTTGGTGACTGTCGGATTTTTTAGCGTTTCTTTCGCCTTTTGTTCGCTTAAGCCTAATGTAGCGAAATTTTTGATAATTTCCTCCTGATTTTCCATATTGCTTATTTACACTGCTGATGCAACTATTTGGGTTATTTTGGTAGCAAATCAAAACCTGAAATTCCATTTCAATTCAACTTATAGATCGAAATTTTATTTTTAATAAAGCATAATTCTTACATACCTGTTGTATTCATTAACTAGTTAACTTCTGTAATGAAATAAAGTGAAAAAATATTAAAAAGCCGATAAAAGAAAGTTTTGAGGTTAGGGTCGACGACATGAGGTTAATGACATAGAACCATAGAACGACACGAGGTATATGACACAGAACACAACTTGAAAATTATTTGTTCCTTGAAAGATATTCCAATATAACCTATAAAATAATTTTGGTTTCACGTTCATATAATTTTAAAAATGCATAGTACAAGATTAGCATTACGTATTTTTACCAGTGCAAAATATCTCAGAAACTTTTCTCGATGGTAATAATACTTGAATCTTTTGATATTTACTAATATCTCTTTTTTAGTACCCCCATTCTACAATCGGCAGAGCCCCAAGCTGCTCCCATAGAAAATCTAACCATACCTCCACCAAGCAATGTAGAAACTAAAGCATCTCCTAAAATAGAAAAACTGTTCTCAGAAATTTCTCAACTTAACCTTATAGAAGTATCAGAACTGAATGATTTGTTAAAGAAGCGACTGAATCTTCCCGACGCCCCAGCGTTTGCAGTTGGAGCAGTCGCTGCTGCCGCACCTGCCGAAGATGAGGAAGTTGCACCGCAAAGTGTGAAGACTTCGTTTACTGTTAAGCTAATGAAATTTGATGAAAAACAGAAAGTTGCTTTAATTAAAGAAATGAAAACTCTCGTGGAAGGAATGAATTTGGTACAAGCTAAGAAATTTGTTGAAAGTGCACCAGCTATTGTAAAGGCAGATGTTTCCAAGGATGAAGCTGAAAAATTGAAAGCAGCAATAGAAAAAGTTGGGGGAACAGTTGAAGTAGACTAATTTCTAGTACATAGTGTGTAGTTGTTTTTTTTTTACTTTAAGATATTTTAATAAAGATTTATGATAACAATTAGCCCATTATTTATATGTACACTTAACACCTTAAGTTGGACAGAACAACAAGAATAATTTAAATTTTGTTTTAATTTAAATTCTTTATAATAAAAATGCTACATCAGCTTTAAGTACTGCTAAAGAAACTATTAATACAAAAATAATTAAATTTGGATATTTATTTTTAGAATCATATCTGATCTAAAAGTATTACCAACAAAATGGACTACTGAGAATATCATTTGCCTCAAGTTCAAGTAATTTTTGTTGAAGCAACAAATCTATAGTAACTAGTACTTTATATAGATAATTTCTGTGCTCACATGATTTAAAATATTGATAATTGATTTTTTTTAACCGACTTCCAAAAAGGAGGAGGTTATCAATTCGTCGCGTATTTTTTTTATGTATGTTACCTGATTTCTTCTCCTGTGGTGAACCATATTGTATGAATATGGTCTTGTTTAATAGAGTATATATCTGGATTGGTGAAACTTCAAATTTTGGAAAAGAATTCTATTGGTAAAGTGATGAAATTTGTGAATGAACACATGCGTGCATGGAAATCGACCATTATCCCTAACATTGGTTGATTTATCAAAAACTCCTTATGGATGTGTATAGTTCTTTAGCGTTTAATCTATTAAGGAAGATGCAACTTGTGTTTTGCAGAAAATCGCCAAAAATTCCAAAATTCTTATCAAAAATTTCATCTAAATGACATAAGGGACATTTCCTCATAAATATTTTAATTCCAACGTAATAGTGCGGGAATTTTAGGCACTGGAAGTTTTAATTGCGAATTTGAAAATTTTCTTTGTAACTCTCAAGCATATAGGGAGTAAAGCATAGTATTTTTGGCTCCTTAAATCAATAAGTACCAAGCTCATTTTGTTTGTATACCATGGGCCTGTTTCATAATCAACTTGTAACTTGTAAATTTGTAAGTTGTAGAATTTCGTTTAGTAATTCAACAAGATTATTCTACAGGTTACAACTTGTAAAATCCAAAATGTTCGTATTTGAAATTTGCATTTCGTGCACATGTCGAATAGTAATAATTTGAATTTTACAAGTTGTAACTTTTAGAATAATTTTGTTGAATTACGAAACGAAATTTTACAAGTTACAGAACTACAAGTTACAAGTTGATTATGAAACAGGCCCTAGGCAAATATTTTGCGAAGACGGTGCTTTTGGTTGTCACATTCTCCCGGCCTAATAGAAAATTCGGTGACATCACATGTCAAACTTTAAACTGCTATTTGGTGCGTTTATAGACAGGGTGTTTAGTTATATAGCAAACAAAATCACAAAGTAAAGTGATAGAAGAAGTTGCATTTATATGAAGATTGAAATATAGGACGGACTAGAATGATAGTGGTCCGTAGGCAGCCGTATATACAGGATGGATGGAATATAGGGTGGACTGGACTTTCACTAAAATATTTCTGCAATATTCCTATGTCCACGACAAAACATCTACTTAAATATTTCATGAAATCTTAGAGAAACATTTCGTGAAATATTACACCAATATTTCATGAAATATTTCAGGAGAATTTTAGTCTTCAATATTTTAGCACTATTTTAAAATATTTGACTCTAATATTTCTGAAATATTCGTATGCTCACGGCAAACAAATATTTTGAAATATATCATGAAATATTACAGAATATTTCATGAAATATTTCAAAATGTTTTTGTAGCTAAAATACGAAGATTTCTGAAATATTTTAGGATACTCCAAAACAAACATGAAATATTATATCAATATTTTTAAATAGTTCACTAAAATACATTTAAACTATTTTTATATCTACAACAAAAGATCTTTTGAAATATATCATGAAATATGACACAAAGATTTCATAAAATATTACAGGAATATTTCATGAATTATTTCAAATGGGGTTTTGTCGTGGACATAGCAATATTGCTGAAATATTTCAAGAAATATTTTAGAAATATTTCATGCTGTGTGGGGATTTGTCTCCGAAAATATGGGATGGATTCTACTCCGTCTTCTAGTTTACAGAAGGCAGCTAACAAATTTATGCTTGTCCGTGGGCAATCGTATGTACAGGATGGTTGGTACATAGGTTGGAGTGGAATTATCTATAGTTATACAGGGTTGTCAAAAAAAGTTGAAAAAAGGTTACATGGCGTAGTTCATAAGGCATAAATATATTTTGGGCTTATTAAGTCAACGCGTACTTAGTACATTTTGTTCGTAAAGATTTACGTGTCAATTTAAATGAGAAAGTATCATTGTGTAATGTTGAGGCGTTCGATGTTACGTGGTTCTGTCTATTAAGGTTATGCATACAAAATAAAAAAATAAGGAATGAAAACTACCTGAGCTCAAAAAAAAACTAAAAAGTTGAAAATAAAACTTTTAAAAAATATATAACCGACTTCTACCTATAACTAAAAAGCTAAAAATAATTATAGCAAAATACCACTCTAGCAAATAAGTAACACATTCAATGTTGTTAGGTACCTACCCAGGAAGTAAAAAATGTAAAAATTAAACATTCTGTACAAATTAATTACCTACCAATCTAGTACATTTTTGAAGTCGGGGCCAAGCAACAATCAAGTTTGATGAATTAGTAGATAAGTACGCAATGAAGGATTTTAGATTTGCTTGGTACCGGCTTCAAAATATACTAGATTGGTAGGTAATTAATTTGTACAGAATGAGCACCTTTTAATGTTTACATTTTTTACTTCCTGGGTAGGTACCTAACAACATTGAATGTGTTATTTATTAGCTAGAGTTGTATTTGTTATAATTATTTTTAGCTTTTTGTTATAGGTAGAAGTCGGTTAAATTTTTTTAAAAATGTTTTATTCATCTACCTAAACTGTCATCTTCATAGAACAGCAACATGTGAGTTTTTGGTGAACTAAACACAATCAAAAATAAGATTATTCATATTTATTATCTTTATAAGAGGTAATTGTATTAATAGAGTCTTCACCTTCACTTTTGAAATATAGTATATTATGAATTTACTAAATATGTAAAGTGCAAATATCAAAAATATAAATTGTATATTTGGTTGCATAAGGTCCAAAACTAAAGTTAATTAATGTCATTTATTAATCGAAAATTTTTGTTGTAGTTGTAAGTGTCTATGCAACAATAAAAATTAAAATGAATTTGCAGTCTTATATTTATATTAGTTACGTATTGTGTGTAAACCTTTTGATTTACCCTACTTCAATTGGTACTTTGATACGAAAAATGATATGCAACTGTGTAATGTTGATTATCATCATTCTGACCGATAAGGCAGTGTGCAAAATTTCCCTTAAAAATGATACCATTCAAATTCATTAAAAAATTGTACTGAACCAACAACCTACAATTTTGAATTTACCCGTCAATAGAATAAACTTCTTTAAATTCACATAACAAAATTTCAAAATTTAGAAACTAGGTATTCACTTAAAATCAAGAGTCGACCATAAAAAATATCATTTGATGAACTTTTTGCAACGGTAGTAGTAAAACTTAAAAATGTAAATAAATACGAAAAAACGTTAAATACCATGATATCAGTGCTTTATTTACTGTCTTTAGTGTTAGAATTCATAAAAGATGGTGTTGTACACAATAATTAATTTCTATTTTTGTATTTAAGTTGGTACTAAATTGTTACTAGAATATATTTTATGTTGGTAATGGATGGTATTGTAAAAATGTCAGGTTAAGAAGTAGATGTAAAAACGTTGCAGAACGAATAAAGTGTTGTTACGATATCCAATTTAATTACTGTGTGTTTTACTTTGGTTTATCGACAATTATTGATTTATTTAACAGGTTATGGACCCAGAACGTTTCTAGGGCATAACAGTGGAGAAAAGTAAACTGTGTGTTTATGAACATTTAGATTTGGAACATTGGATTTTTTTTCTGTGTGAATTTATCCTTGAACTTTCTGAAAATGGATGGTGAAATTTCAAAATTAGAAAAGCTAAATGAAAACAACTACATGACATGGAGTGTAAAAATGAAGGCATTATTAGTTAGCCGTGATTGTTGGGATGCTATTGAACCCGGCTATGATATAGATAACTGGAATGACCGAGAACAGAAAAAGAATCAAAAAGCATTAAGTTTGCTACTTTTATCTGTTGATGACGTTTATTTCAACGACATTGCTGACTCCGAATTTGCACGTGAAGTATGGAAAACCTTAGAGAAAATACATATGGATTTTGGTTTATTACATCAAGTTTGTTTAATTCGTGAACTGGTGAATACAACAAAAACTGAAAGTATGACAATGCAAGAGTATATGAGCAAATTACAAGAAATAAACAGGAAATTAGCCAAAGTAAAAATTGAGTTCAACGATCAGTTAATGGGTATGTTTTTATTGGCTGGTTTGCCATTACCCAAATATGAGAGTTTAGTCAGATCATTAGAACAAGAAGAAACTAAAGTTACAGTTAGTGCTGTAAAGTCAAAGCTCCTTTTGGAAGAAAGAAGGTTGAAAACAGAAAACAAAGAAGCTCAAGAAGCTAAAGTACTGGCAGTGAATAGATATAAAAACAGTACAAATAAATATAATAAACATGTTAGTTCAATTCCAAGAAAGGAAAACAATGAAAGTAGCAGAACAAATAGTAACAACAGACGAACATGTTATGCATGCAAAGGTTTTGGTCATATGGCAAGAGAATGTCCAAACAATAAATACAGAACAGAGAATGTAAATAAACATGAGAATTCTGAAAATGCAGCAAAAGTGTCAGAAGCAAAAGCTGAAATGGCAGCATACAATGTGTTACAAGTTAAAAGCAATAAATGTGAGCCAAAACAAATTAAAAATGAATTTAAGTGGATAATAGACTCTGGAGCAAATGAACATATGTCACCATATAAAGAACTTTTTGAGAACTATAGTAAATTGACAGATAGCAAAGTTAAGTTAGCTGATGGACGATATCACAAAATTCTGGGAAAAGGTGATGTAACAGTGAAGTTTCAGGAAAAATATGGTGGAGGTATTGTAACTTTCACAAATGTACTTCATGTCCCTAATTTAGAAGAAAATTTAATATCTGTGCGACAGTTGGACATCAAAAGTGTTAAAATAATTACAGAAGCAAACACCATGAGATTTTTAAGAGAAGAAAAACTGATTTTCGTAGCTTTTGTAGAAAACAATATGTATGCATCCAGAACTGAAGAAGTTTATGCAAGAATTAATTCTGAGAATACAAAGTGCATAGAAATAACAGCTTATAAAGCAGTTACTGCAGACACATGGCACCGAAGGTTTGCACATGCACTAAATACTCCAGATTGTGTTCCAAAGAAAACTAAAAGTCTGTGTGAAACATGTGTAAAAGGTACAATGAAAAGAAAGAAATTCAATAAAGTTGAAAAGAAGACAACAAGTCCACTAGAAATAGTACACACAGATTTGTGTAAAATTTCACAAACTTCATTAGGAGGTGCAAATTACTTTGTAACCTTCACAGATGATTTTTCAAGATATAGTCACATATACATGTTGAAAAGAAAAAGTGAAACATTTGAGGCATTCAAGAATTATAAAACATTGGTAGAAAATTTTCATGATAAAAGAATTAAAGCTGTCCAATCAGACAATGGTGGTGAATACTTGAGTAAAGAATTTCAAGATTTTCTAAAAGCAAATGGAATAAGCCATAGAAAAACAGTACCATATACGCCACAACAAAATGGTGTTGCTGAAAGACTAAACCAACAATTGATGAATTTAACAAGGTGTATGTTGATAGAATCAGGACTGTCTGAAAACTTTTGGGCAGAAGCTATGAACACAGCATGTTACATTAAAAACAGATGCGAAAGTTCTAGCATAAGAGGCAATATTCCTTATGAACTATGGACTAAAAGAAAACTTTGTGAAGAAAACATTAATTTTATGAAAGTTTTTGGATGTTTATGCTATGCACACAAAAATACATCAAACAAATTGAAACCACGAGCAGAAAAATGTGTATTATTAGGATACCAAGATGGAATAAAAGCATACAGATTATGGAACCTGGAACAAAAAGACATTGTAATTTCTAGAAATGTGAAATTTGAAGAAGAAACATTTCCCATGAAAAGTGAACTGGACAAGAATCTGAATAATGAAAACATGGTTAAAATTTATTTATATGAAGATGAGACTGTGGGTCTGAATTTTGATGAAGACGAAAATTCAAATTTATCAGACAGAAGTGATGAAAGCAATACAGTTATTGATAATGAAATTAATGAAGAGAAAGGAAACCAGAAAGCAGGGGAAGAGAATAAAATTCAAACACAGAAAAATATAGATGAAATTGAAGACAGTAATCAAGAATTACCTACCAATACAAGAAAATCAGGAAGAATCATAAAAGAAAAGACATGTGGGTGTTGTAATCGAATAACATATGAAGAAAGGAAAGACCCAAAAAGTGTTGAAGAAGCCTTACAAATGGAAAATGCTCAACATTGGATTAACGCAATGAACATTGAAATAGAAAACTTGAAGAAAAATGATACATGGGACATTGTTAATCGACCAAAGAATAAAAATGTAATTGGATCAAAATGGGTATTCAAAACAAAATATAATGAAGATGGCAGCATTGACAAATACAAAGCTAGATTAGTAGCTCAAGGATACAACCAAATTAAAGGAATTGATTATTGGGATTCATATAGTCCTGTCATTCATAAAAAGTCATTACGAATTTTAATGGCATTAGCTGTGGAACAAAATTGGGAAATGCACCATATTGATGTTAATTGTGCATATTTAAACAGCTATTTGCAGGAAACAATATTTATGGAGCAACCAAAATTGTATGAAGAAAATTCAATCAACCCATGCTATCAAGTGTGTCTATTAAAAAGAAGTATTTATGGTTTGCATCAAGCAGGGAAAAACTGGAATGATTATTTGAAAGATTTGATGATATCTATGAATTTTATCCAAAGTGTTAAAGAACCCTGTGTTTTTGTCAAACAAAACATTTATGTTGGAATATATGTGGATGATATTGCTGTTACTGGTGAAATAGATGAAATAAAGTATTTCAAAGAAAGGTTATCTGAAATGCTAACTATAAATGATATGGGTACAATTAAGCAATTTCTTGGGATACAAATAACAAGAACATCAAATAGTGAGATGATATTAAATCAAGAAAAATATATTTACAAATTACTGAACGATTTTAAAATGTGTGATGCAAAAGGATGCCCCAGCCCCTTAGTCAAGAGAACAGAAAGTATTAGAGACAAAGAAGGAATAGATAAATTGGACTATCGAAAACTAGTAGGATCATTAATATACATTGCAAATAACACTCGACCAGATTTAGCTTATGCTACAAGTAAGATAAGTCAATATTGTCAAAATCCGAATTATGGAAACTGGTTGGATGCAAAGAATATTCTGAGATATCTCAAACAAACAATAGAAGTAAAGCTAGTTTACAGGAGAACAGGAAAGCCTATAATTACTTATGTAGATGCAGATTGGGCTAATGAAAAAGACTGCAAATCAATTGGTGGTCATGTCATTTTACTGGCTAACAGTCCAGTCATTTGGGCAAGTAAGAAACAGAAATTAATTGCGACGTCGTCGAGCGAGGCAGAATATATTGCAATGTTTGATGTTTGCAAGGAGCTCTCTTGGTTAAGAGAATTTCTACATGAAATTGGACAAAACGTTTATATTCCTCGACCTACAGTAGTATTTGAAGATAATCAATGTGCAATACAGATGGCAAACAAAATTGGAACAACTGAGAGAACAAAGCACATCAGAATTCGATTCCACAAGATAAGGGAATATGTCAAGAATGGAGAGGTGCAATTCGAGTACATTCAGTCAAATGAAAATTGTGCGGATCTGTTCACAAAAAATTCTACCGGGAACAAAAACAAGCCATTTTCTGAAGAATATGGGTTTTAAACTTCAATGATTGTGCACAACAAGGGGAAGTGTTAGAATTCATAAAAGATGGTGTTGTACACAATAATTAATTTCTATTTTTGTATTTAAGTTGGTACTAAATTGTTACTAGAATATATTTTATGTTGGTAATGGATGGTATTGTAAAAATGTCAGGTTAAGAAGTAGATGTAAAAACGTTGCAGAACGAATAAAGTGTTGTTACGATATCCAATTTAATTACTGTGTGTTTTACTTTGGTTTATCGACAATTATTGATTTATTTAACATTTAGTAGACTTATATCATGAGCATGACTCATATCAGTTGGCAAAACAAGTGATAACGGATCAATTACATTCACGTGAAATACATAAATAAATAACTTTGTCAATATCTATAAAGATGTAATAAATCTCGTTTAATAGAACGTTCATACACAAAACATTAATTAATGTAGTAAAGTAATTAATATAATAATTGAAAATTAATCAAATCATAATTGAATAACTCACGATTCGGATTTAACAAAGGAGTTCTTTCAGTTAACATATCTTGAGCTCTCAAAGACATATCGTTCAAACATCACCTTTTAATTAACAATGTAATACTGGAAACAAAGCTCAACTTTCGTATCCAGTTTATTACAAGATAACACAAAACGGAACAATTTCCATATTAATTAAAATAAATTGTAGTTCAAAAGAAGAATCGAGGTCATGTCTACAGAAAATTAAAGCAAGCTCACTGAAGTGATAAGGAGAAAATAGGACAATCAAAAATTATTTTGAATGCCAAAATTTATTAATCTATCAACGGATTTATTTATGTAAAGGCACTAACTTAAACGTTGTACCCCGTGATTGTACCCATTACTTATTAATTTAATAATTATTTAAGTATTAAGTACATAAACTATGGAATACATTACTATTTTCGGGAAAAATTCTGAGACAAACAAAGTCTTTTTTGAAGATTTTTTTTAATGTATCTTCAGTATATATTATAATAAATGTATAAAATAAGCAATAAATAATGTATAAAATAAAAAAATATATTTATGAAAAAAGCTATTAATTCGTTAAATTTAAATCTTCAAACGAAAATTTCGAGGCTACGCCCGTGGAGACAGATGAAGTTTTAATTTACCCTAGAAATGAATATACAGGCTACACTATGTGTGAATAACGAAGTCATCGACATTTTTTTTAAATGGTATATCCTGTATATTTTGTATTTTTGATATATATTTCAAGACGATTTCCAAAATATGTCATCCTTATGCTCTGTAGTTAATTTAGTTGAAGCAACAATAATTTCAAAATCAATTATTTTGAAGAACTTTAATAAAATGATAATAACAATATAATACAACAGCAACACTACTAAATTGCCATAAAATATATTACAGTAACTAATTTCAACTTCTTTCAATCTGCTGCTTGACAGTGTCCTAAGCAATCAATGTATTCTTGATTTACTTTATCAATGCCTTCTTTCGAAATGTTATTTATTTCTTCTCCATTCGATCTTTTTAATCATTTGTGTTGTCGGGTTTTTATAAACTACATGAAAAGATTACTATTGGCGTGAGATCCGGTGATTTTGCTGGCCATTTAATGGAGTTTCGAGTATTTATCCACTTAATTGGACAAATAAAACTTTATTAACTTTTTGTAGCCATTCCGTAAACCAACCGTCAGGTAGCGCCACATATCGTTTAGTATCTTCGAACAGTCTATTTTTGATATATCAATAACTTGTAGAACGACTTACCACAGGCACATTTATTTTTTGTTTAATGGCTGCCGTTTATGAATTCTGTGGTAGCTAAAATTGACATTTTAATCAACCGGTAAGTTGGCTTTTGTTCTGTGATTGTGACCGTTCTCTGTAATTGACGCCATTACCAAGCTTAGTAAGTTGAAATTTTTATCAGTTTTTGTGGACACTTCAAGCTTTCAACAACAAAAAAGTAAACAAACATGGTAAGTAAATTAAACCAGTATTGTACATTGACATTAAGACCGAATTGTTTCCGTTATAAACCAGACTCGAGGAAGGTCAGAAACCTCGACAAAAGTTTTCGTCGGCAGCCTCCCAGCGGAAGCAACCACCGATGATCTCAGAAAGCTTTTCGAGCCCTACGGCATCATTTCCGAATGCGATATCGCCAACAGATGTGGTTTCCTGCATCTTGAGGATCAAGACCTGGCCGAAAAAGCCATCGAAGAGCTCAACGGCATAGACTTCATGGGGGCGAAAATCTCCGTGGAAAAGGGTCGCGTTAAGTCGAACAGACGCGGTGGCGGTCGGGGCGGTGGTCCCATGCGAGGAGGCAGAGGTGGAGATCGCGGAGGTCCTTACTCCAGAGGTGGCCCACGAGGCGGTGGCTTTGGGGGCAGAGATAGGAATGGTGGAGGATTCCGAGGGGGCGATAGATTTGGAGGAGGTGGTGGAGGCTATGATAGGCCTCGCGGTGGATTTGGAGGACCTGATGATAGAAGAGGTGGACCTGGAGGATATGATGACAGACGAGGTGGATTTCCATCTTCAGACAGGTTCGGTGGTGGAGGTGGAAGTTATGGGGGTATGTATTTTTTTATATTCTCCCCTTATTTAGAATAAAGAAATTATAACATTCATTGCATGTAAATTCTTACCAAGTAGACCTGCAAATATTTCACAAGGGTAGATAAAAATTTTATTGTATAACTGTATGGGTATGTGTATTAGACTGAAGTAGAAAAGTTGGATTTAATTTTAATTTAATATTTAGGATGACAAAAAATATGTGTCAAACTTTCAGCCCTTAAATTTAATGTCAAGATGACTATCATTGCAAATTTTGAATTTTTTGCATCATATGCATCTTTCTACCAATTCTTCTAAACAAAATGTCTGAAAAATATATTTTTGAAGGAAATAAAATTCTGTACAAAAACAAGGCATTGCAAATTTTCAACTTTGAAATTTCCTAACTGATAAACTGTTTATAAGAGTGAACCAATGTGCTCTTGAATTAAATGATGCTCTACAAAAAAGGTTGTTATATTTTTTGTTAAACTGACTCTCAAAAGTTATTCAAGTTTGAGTCAAAAATAATTTTTTACCACACCTGCGTGGAAAGTTCGAATTCTTGCCCTGTTTTGAGGGAAGAAAATGCCTCATTTTTACCCGGGTAAAAATAATTTGGTTAATTGTGCGTATGCGTCAACTTTTTTTCCCTGGTAGATATAAATAATATCTGTTGCCTAGCAACGCATAATAATAAATAAGTTAAAGTCTAACCTTAACTTAAATTAATTCATTTTAATAATTCGTTATTTTGACGATAAAAATAATACAATTTTTAAGTTCTTGTTAGAATATAATTTATTTAGAAATGATTGATTCTGACAACTCATTTGATAGTGATGATGTACAAGAAGTACTGAGGGACATCGAAGGTGAAGCCGGAGACATTGTGAAGAATTTATTACCTGATAAATCGAGTCCAAAGTATATGATCTGTTATGAATCATTTTCTAAGTTAATTAATTAACTTATACATTTATTTCGAACTTTCCATTACAGATGTGGTAAAAAGAAGTATGCGCACCTCGGGAAGAAAGTACGTCATCTCAATCCGCGTGTTTGTCACCCTCGCTTCGCTCGGGTGACAATCTTACACGCGGGTTGGAATGACGTACTTTCTTCCCTTGGTGCGCAATATACTATATTATTTTGTTTGGCTTTATTATTCAATTTCACATGCATTTTTAATCAATTTAAATACATTTTATTAAACTTTACTAATTCTAAGATTACTTTTTTTCCTGTATATATGTTGTCTATTGTTCTACTTGTCTGAAACAGAACAGTGTGATTTTAATATTTATTGTTGGTGTGTTATTAAGTTAGCTGCTTTTTAACCGACTTTAAAAAGAAGGAGGTTCTCAATTCGTCTGTATCTATGTTGCTTTTTTTTATGTTTGTTCACCGATTACTCGGAAACGGCTCGAGGAATTTCGACCATTTTACGGGATCCTGTGTGGGGATATAGCGAAGTGGTCCCATATTTTTTTCATTAAAATAGCTTTTACCGTTTCTTAGAAAATGGGGAAAAACTATTTTTACCTATTCACATATACTCTATGCCTTGTTGGAGGAGCCGGTATTATTATAAAATTTGATAAATTTTATTCGGAACGTGGGACGAATTGAAAAAAAGGTTAGATTATTTCCGTGATATCTCAAAATGGTCAGAAATTTTTTTTCGAATAACATAGCTTGTATCGTTTCTTATAGAATGGCAAAAAACTTTTTACCTATTTTTTTCTTATTACATTCTATGTCTTGGTGGAGTCTCTGGTATTATAAGATTTGATAGAGTTACTGGTATTAACTGTTAGGAACTTGCGGTAAATTATAAATAAGAAGAGTTAATCAAAATAAGTGTCAGTTAATATGAAACTACAATGTGTATTCATAATTTTAAGAGAAAAAAATTATTCTTCGCAAACATAATTTTTACATGGTCTAAAACATAAACAGTAATCATTCTACGTCAATTTGTATTAACTGTAGACAAGGTTTGTCTACAAAGAGGACTTTCGATTAAAAATTAAAGTATCTTCATCTTGGTTAAGATATAAAATTGTTATCAAATAGGAGTAATCTAAAACTATAATATGAACAAGGTTTGTTTATATATATATATATATATGTAATTGAGTTCTGGAAAAAAGGCAATTCGATGAAATATTCCTATTTAGAAGTTTCAATGGATACAAATCTATTGGTTAGGGTCTCATATTTGGGAAAATCGTTTTGCAGAGATAATAAGTAATTAAAAAAGTTATTGATAGTTTGCAACAATCAAGATAACTGATTTGTAATTTAAAGGTGTTCAAGACAGGGTGATTTGGTAACCACGTAATAGAGTGAGATTTGTCTTCATAAGATTTGCTATGCAAGATGGTTAAAATATAGCGTCGAATGTAATTATAGCTTACAGGATGGTTAGTAAAAAGCAAGAAATAATTATATAAGGTAGCTCACACCAGTTTAATGATAGAAATTAATGATAGCTGACATACAGGGCGGAGTACAAATATTGTTATGAAGAATGGTTAAAAAAGTGTTAATAGAATGTTACAGCTGTAGGATAACTCATTAGCAATTACAGCCATTGCATCACTGAAAATTGTAAAATAAATACATTTTTAAAAAAACAAAAACCGACTTCAAAAGAAAATTAACTAAAAAGCATGAAATAATATTTTGCTACAATTAAATACTTTTTATGAAGTTGGTGCCAATTTCAACAGCAAAGTATAACTCATCAATGTACCTCACAAAATATTTTCACTTTCGCTTGGCACCGACTTCATAAAAACTATTTAATTGTTTCAAAATATTATTTCATGCTTTTTAGTTAATTTTCTTTTGAAGTCGGTTTTTGTTTTTTTAAAAATGTAGTTATTAACAACTATTATTTACTCAACAACAGTAACAACTGTTATTGTCTGCTAAAGTAACAGATATATAATTAATCCTGCTTAGTGCTTATTGAACAATAACATAAGCAGATCAAACATTGATTTTTAATTTGTGTTGGTTTATAAGTGCATAGTTATTTATGTGCCTGTGGTTAAGGTTTATTGGAAAAAGTTGCAAAATCAGACAAGTGTTTCAACTGCTGCAAACTTTTGTTTTTGTTTTGTTGAATCAATTTATAATAAGATCAAACTATATAACCACCTAACCTCTGCTGCTTTTTCTGACAGTAATAACAGCCCAGTCGACTGAAATAGCAGTTGTTCTGTTCAACAGATAAAACAAATAGCAGATAGCAGTGGTTTTCATACTCACTGTTTGCTTGTGGTTGTTGTTGTAAAACAAAATGTAAGCTGAATATCAAGAGCTGTTAACTGAATAGTTGTGAATGGTCAAGAAAATAAAGACTTGTAAAAAATATAGCAGTGTTTTGTTTGATGTTGCAAATAATGTATGTTAGGTTGTTGTTCAGATAAACTTTTGTTCATCTCTTAGATCATTCACCATCTAGATATAGCCGGTCAAGCATAAAGTCGTGGCAATGCTAGAAAGAGAAGGCAATAGAGACAGTAAGAGGCTATTTCACTTAGTGGGTGGAAGCAGCCAATGAACAACATGCCGGACATATTTCTCTATTGCCCTCTCTCTCCTTAGTCTTACCACGACATTCATGCACTGCAGGCTATCTCCAGAAAGTACATGCTCTAATATTCATCTTTGTCATTATTGAAATATTATTGTAACTGTTCTGTTATATCATGTGGCAAACATTCAGATATTTTCATAGTTTTTTTTGAGGTGTAGGGTGTAGGCAGAATTCTTATACCAGATTCTGTGATCTGGCAGTAAAAATACATTAGAAATCACGTTCTGCATGTAGAGTGCAGACAACTTTTTCTTTTTTTGCTGCCACCAGTGTTTTGGTTTCTATAAATTTGAATAACTTATAAAAAACAAAAGAAAAATGCTTTATCCATTTTTTTTAATCTATATTTTCTTGGTGTTTCTAAACTGCTACAGAAGTTTCCAAAATTCATACAGACTGTTTTATCAACATTTAAAGTCATTTAACTGAGTTCAATTAATTCATTCATTGCCTTCATCCCAAGTTTTTTCCATAGTTATTCTAGCTGTATCTTCAGCATATGATACAATTTCATCATTAAGTCTTTTACATAAGATATCATAAAGATATAGTATAAATACTGGTGTACCTAATACTGTACCTTGTGGTACACCTAATGTACAAACACAGTTTTATACTGTAATATACATACTTTAGTTTATACACACATGCCATTTGGACAGTAAAGCTGTCCTATTCATGGGGTAAACCACAATATTTTAATTTCAACAAAATGAATGAACAAAACAGCAGCTACTACTAGCAATGTCAAAAAACACATACCCAGAAGCTTTGTAAACAGGTTTTCAGTTCATTTAGTCAACTGGTAAAAATGATCCTAATCTTGAAAATGTTATATATTTATAGGTTTTTTGCAGTTGTTTATTTATTATTAACATTCACATTTATAATGTCCCACAATTTTCAATAATTTTTATTTTGTTCAATAAATACTTAATTAAAAAAGGCAAATGCTGATTCGATTATAATGATTCAAGGAAACTTGTAATCTGTTGTCCTCCATTTGAATTTCATCTTTTAAATTAACGTTTTAACTTATTTCAATAGATCGCCGTGGGTCATACGATGACAGAGGTGGAATGGGAGGCGGTTATGACGGTGGAAGAGGCGCTAGCAGCTACGATGACCGCAGAGGTAGCTCCGGTGGATATGATGACAGAAGAGGTGTATCGATAGGCGGTGAACGTCGTTCACTGATGGACTCTCAAGGCCCCCCGAGAGGCGGCCCTGGCGGATACGACAGGGGCGCAGGAGGAGATCTGTTCAGTCGTAGAGAAACTGGACCTAAACCCGGGTATGTATTTTTAACTGATCCTTTATTAGTTTACAATTGTAATGAATTGTGTTTTGTTTCTGACATTCCGTACTTATTAATAACCCAGAAAGAAAAATTAATATTTAAATGAAACAGAAATCTTGAGATTGAAGGGGTAATTCATTATATCATGAGGATTTGGTTAAAATTATAGGATCTTATGAAAAATAATTTAACATTGCAATCCTGATTCGAAAGAACAGTGTTGAGGATTCATTAGCATTTCAGTTGTAGATTAGTGTATTTATTTTGGGCAAGTGGTAGTCGGACTTCAATCCACTTTCTTTTTTTTCTGTTTTTTTTTTAACCGGCTGCATCTTTGTTGTTTTTTCGTTTTTTTTTTGTTCAGCGATTATTCACAAACGGCTCAAGGAATTTCGACCGTTTATACTGGATCCTGTTCCGGTGGATCGCGAAGTGGTCCCATATTTTTTTCATTAACATATCTTGTACCGTTTCTTAGAAAATGAGGAAAAACTTTTTACCGATTTTCTTATACAGTATGCTTTGGTGGAGTCGCCGGTATTAAAAACATGGAATTTTTTTATCCGAAACATGGGATAAATTGAAAACAAATTAAATTACTTTCGGGATATCCCGAAGTAGTCCCATATTATTTTCAATAACAGCTTGTACCGTTTCTTTGAAAATCGGGAAAAATTTTAAACGGACTTTCTTATACAGTGTATAAACTTTTTTATCGACATTCTTATACAGTGAGCTTTGATGGAGTTGCTTGTATTAACTGTTCAGAACTTGGAGTAAACTGTAAATAAATTGAATTAATCAAAATAAATGCCAGTTAAGATGTGTATACACTGTGTATTCATAAATAAACGATTTCTTTTTATTAATAATTTTAAGGGAAAAGGATTTGCATGGTCTTAAACGTAAACAGTAATCATTCCATGTCACTTTTTTAACTGTAGACAAGGTTTGTAATCAAAGAGGAATTTTGTTGACAAATTAAGGTATCTTCATTTCTGTTAAGATCTAAAATTGTTATCAAGTAATTAGAATTAAAAACTGCATCTACTTATTTCATTGCGTTAAAAATTGTATAAGTATTTCTGTAATTTTTACAACTATATACTAGGTTTCAAAAAGAATATCAATTTGTTTAATAATATCAAAGTTGATTGGAAATAAATAATTGTCAGTTAATCAATTTCAAGATGGAGGTTCTCAGTTGGTTTCTATATACAGTGTGTCTACGTAAGTTGTATTCAAATGGTAAATGTTCCTATGAATATTATTTAGAGAAAAAGTTATTTTTCATAAAAATATTTGCATGGTCAGAAACATATACTGTATTGATTACATATCATAAACTGTATATGAGGTTTGTCAACAAATATGAATTTTGCTTAAAAGTAAAATACCTTCATTTTTCATTTATCAGAAACAGGAGTAATAAGAATTATAAAATGCATCAAATTATGCCACATCACTAAAAATTGTATAATAAATCATCATATAACGTTTGTAAACTGTGTACTAGGTTACATAGAGAATATAAATTTTGTTTACCTTTATATTTATAATAATAACTCAAATTGTTATCACACAAAGTTTATTAGAATTAAAAACTACGTCCTATTATGGTATATCAATTAAAACTGTACAACAGATTCCGCGGAGAGGAGACTATTAAATGAATGTCAGTATAATTAACAGACCTAAAAAATGATGATACCAAGATTGTCTACAATATAGTGGATCCACCTAAGTTAGAACCATGTACAAAATTTTCTTAAAACATATAAATATTTGGAAAACAAGTTATTCTATTTAACAGTAAAGGAGGTTGGTCAAACTAATAAACAAAGCTTAAAAGTAAAATACCTTATTTTAGGCAATATTGAAAAAGTTAATTAGATTTTAAAACTGCATCAAATTAAGCCTAAAGCATCACTAAAAAATGTAAAATAAATAGCTTTTTAAAAAAACTTAACCAAAAAGCATGTAATAATTTTTTGTTACAACAATTAAATACTTTTTATGAAGTCAGTGCCAAGCTATAGTGAAAAAATATTTTGGAAAGTACATTTCTGTACCTTAGAAGCAAACTATATTAAGTCACAAAATATAGTTTTGAGAAAAAACTATTTCAAAGATATTTATTGAAGAGAATTTAAAGTTACTCAGTTATTTTTAAACCTATGATTTTAATATTTGGCTAAAGAGTAGCTTATTTGGTTACCTAATATTTTGTGGAAGATTTTTTCCCATAAATAAGTTTTTTTTTCTAAGTGACTTATCATAGTTTGCTTCTTAGAAAAAAAATGTTTTAAATGACTTAACTTATGTTATGTTCCTAATTGGGTTAGAATAAACATGCCCTGCCATGTTAAGTCCAAAAAAGGTATTTATTATTATTAAAAAAATTAAAAAATTAACGAAAAAATGTAGAACAGTATTGCCAGTTGCAGCTTAAAACGACTCTATTAAGCCAAAGAAGTTTATGTCGACTAACCTATCAGTCTTTTACATAAAATTGGTTAAGCACAACAAACTGTATTTCCTATTTAAAAGCTTTGTTAATCGTATCTACATCTGCGGGAGATCTGCATAAAATTAATGGAACTAATGTGGTATTCACTTCAACAGTTTTTATATCTGCTCAAATTTTTTGGTTGAAATTTTTTTCAAAGTATTTCTAATTTGTGGCAAACATTCAGGTACATTCTAAAATGAAATTAAATAAAATGAAAGTTTATTTCCGGTTTTTAGTTAACATGATGGGTTTTCCGGGTGTTTTTGTTGTAAGTCATGACGTGAAAAATCATCCTTGAATTTGCTTTTAAAAAATAAAATTCCTGGTGTATCTCGCCTTACTTGAAAGTGTACAACTTGTGAAATAAGAAAATTTTCCCTAGAATCAGTTTTCTTGCGTACGATAAAAGGTGCATGACTTCCTTCTCATAAACTTTTAAAATCCAAAAAGTCTTTGGTTTCCATCACTGACACAATGAAAAGACTTTTTACACCAACTAATCCAACCACCTGCTGTCAATCCCATGGCTTAAATATTTTCAACTGGGGAATTTTTTGTTCCCTTTTTAATTAAAGAATGATCGCCATCGGCCTCCATGTAGGTGTAACCTTTTGCTAGAAATTTATGGTTAATAACATTAAGGTTTTTATCTTTTCAATAAGAAAATATAGCACATAATCATCTGTGTGTTTCTGTTTTTGTGATCAGCAATTATCTGACCATATGGTTAATTCATTTACGTTCGCAGAAATTTGATAATCTTCAGACTATTTTAACACACTGGATGCCATTTCATTCCCTCCTCGTTCAGATATCTGTTCACCCCACACACACATTCAATAGACTTCTTCCAGGGTTGAATCATGTATCAATAAATTGTATGTATCTATCATGACTATATTTCCTGTGTTGTTTCTTGTCTTTAACTTTCATTTTATATCTATTTCCTGCGTTTCAGCCACTTGCAACTTTATTTATTTATTTTATTTATTTATCAATTAAAATATATCACAAGTGTCATTATCTCGGTTTTTAAAGTCATAATTGAACTCATAGTCTAAAATCTCACCATAAAGCCATTTTTAGCAATATTGTGTTGCTCCTGACACCTCACACTTCCGGACCCGAACTCCGATCATGTGACTTAACCTCGTTTCGCTTAGGGCCGACTTCGGACTTAATTTGATTTAAAACAAGCTATTTTCGTTGCTTGTACAGATATCGCAAAATGGGAAAAAGCAAAGGAATTAACATGAAAAGTTAAGTAACTTAACATATTTAACTGAAATTTGACAATTTTGGACTTAATATAGTTTGCTTCTAGGGTACAGATTTGTAAGTTGTAATTTGCTGTTCAAATTGGCACCGACTTTTTTTTAAGTCGTTTTTCTTTAATGTATTCATTTCTATTGTTATTATCAAACACATCAAACCCTAAACAGGCTTCACGATAAACAGGTATCGGTCTCCGGCTTTGGACGCATGCCTACGTCTGTAGCTACGTCACTCTCATTATTAAATAGCTACACCTCGTCCGATATGTTTATATCTAAGTAAATCTGAATTCACATAGGCGAATTTCTCTCCAACTGTTTCTAGATTTTGAACTGATTCGAAATATTGTTTTAGCGGTTATGGTGATCGTTATGGTGGGGGCGGTTCGAATGGCTATTCAGCTCAGTCTGGTGGGTACGGAAGTGAAACAGGAGGATCGCTCGGTGGTTATGGCGGTGGAAGCGCCCGAGGCGGCGGTTACGGAGACTCATATGGTTCGAGTATGGGTGGGGGTGCTCGAGGATCATACGATTCAGCCTATCCCCCACTACCTCAGCAAAGAGGAGGAGCCGGAGGGTAAGTTTCTGTTATTGTTCAAAATGATTCAAATCATTTATTGCTGGATTCGTAAAATTTATCATGAGGATCAAACGTCGAGTAGAAAAAAAATACTGAAAAAAGTCGCCATTTACAGGTGAAACTGAAAAGTATTATACAGGGTGATTCGTTAAGAACGTCCAACATTTAAACTAGATTGTAGATCCCAAAATATGGTGATTTAGCCCAATATGTTTTCTAAAAATGTTGCATCATTTCTAAAATACATGGTTCATTTAAATTGCTTTTTTAATTTTGTAATATTTTCTATTATTTAATTGTTTCTACTTGAAATTTGGTAAATTAACATTGTTAATAGAGGGCGCTATTTACACCAAGTAAATTCAGTAAATCAATGTGTTTTTTTCATTGTTAAATTCCACATAAAACAGTCACTCTTGTTTTATTCATTTAACTGGATCAGTTATTTGCTATTAAAAACTAATTATAAATAATAGTTAATATATTTCTGGGTTTGTTTTAAAATCATCCCCTGCACTAAGCTCAATATTTGGGTATCGTGATATGGCGGTTAATAAAATACTCATAATTTTAATTTTTAATTTGAGGGTTGTTTGAAAAGTAGGCTGAATGAAGAGTCGTGTTACGGAATCTTGACAATTCATTAGTGTACACCAAATAAGTAAATTGTAACCATATAACGTTTTCAATAACCTTACGTTTCTCTCAATATAATAGCGTGGGGACACACCTTAAAAAAAATCAACAGTGTTTGATTCCCGAAAGAAAAGAGAAGAAAAAATTAGACAGCAGCGCCCCCCTTTAACGGGAAATCGAACTAACGCGGAAAGCGGGAAATTGAAATTTGTTATGTGTCCTGTTTCAAAGAATATGGGTTATTGCGTAAAACAGATTCGAAGACTAAAATCGAACTAATCTGGTTTTTAGATATGGTTTCTATGGTAGCAAATACCAAAAACCAAAAAACTAAATAAAAACTTGTTCTATGCTAGAACATGTTGAAAGAAGTTTTAAAAGCCAAAGAAGGACTTCACAACCTCTCAAAAAGGTCTGATATGTATTCTTGTCTTGATTTTCATTTGTGTTCAAAATAATTCACATGGTATTCACCTTATGAAGGAGAAATGGATACAAGTTCTATAATAGGCTATTTGACATTAAAGACAACTTAATTTGGTCACTCTATAAAGTTAATTTTTCGTCAAAAACTTTTATTATTGATGGTATCGGTCCGTGATTGGCGTGAAAGATTACGAAATATATCGGATTTTTAACAGGTTTACTATTAGCTATTAGTTGTTAAAAAGACGTATAACAGGTTATATTTTCACCGAACAAAGTGTTTTTAAATATTAAGAAAACAAAGATACCAAGGTAAAAATCCAAAATTGGCCGATATAACTAACCACTCTGGCACCTTCAGACATAAACACTGTTCCACGCCAAGCGGTCACTTCTAACTTTGACGAAAATTAGCGCGAAATTTGTTTTATTACTCTATTGCCAAAACACTGTAAAGGATGTTACTTGAGAAGGTTAGTGGTTAAATATCCAAAAATAAGGTAAAAAAAGTTGCCACATATACGAAGTACAGCTTCATTTGTTCCATTTTGTACTTATTGTATGTAAACTAATTTCTTTCGTTTTTTTTTTCATTGAATAAATATTAATTTTTAATAGCTATTTGTCCAAAATTTACCGTGTAACTAATTAAATACAGGGTTTTCATTTCAAAACTAGCCACCCAAAATAACTTTTAAAATATCTTTTAGAGAAAAATACAAAAAAAAAAACATTAATTTATATTTACGACACATTTTACACGTATCGATTCCCCCTGCAGTTTCAACTCCTAAGCGAGGGTGAATATCACTTCTACAAGTTTAAATACAAAGGGGTATCATTTTTTAAAAATCAGATTGTTTTACAGAGATGACCTAGAAACCGTAAACAAAATTAATTTTCGAAAATGATACCCCAAAATTAGTTAAGGGTGGTTTCTAGGGTCCCTGATCACGAATCCGAGGTCAGATTTGCTCAATTCAAAATGGCGGATCCAAGATGGCGGATGCAAATTTTAAAAATCAACTGTTATACGCCTAAATATTTGACCCCCATCTTGATTTTGTTTTATCAGATTTGTTTACAACGAAAAAGTTTGCTACATGACCGATTTTTTAAATTTTCAGCCGCCATCGTGGATCAGCCATTTTGCATTTTTGCAAAAAAATAAATTTTCGAAAATAATTGCCAATTACACCGAAATTGTGTTAGGGTGGTTTTTAGGGTCTCTGATCACGATTTCGTCAGATTCGCAAAAATACAAAATGACGGATCCAAGATGGCAGCTGAAAATTTAAAAAATCTGCCGTGTAGCAAACTTTTTCGCTGTAAACGAATCTGATGGGGGTCAAATATTTAGACGTATAACGGTTGATTTTGAATTTGAATCCTTGGATCCGCCATTTTGAATTTAGCAAATCTGACCTCGGATTCGTGATCAGAGACACTAAAAACCACCCCTAAACAATTTTGGTGTAGTTGGCAATTATTTCCGAAAATTTATTCTTTTATTGTTTCTAGGTCATCTCTGTAAAAAATAATCTAATTTAAAAAAATGATGTGTCAAAAGATTGACCAAAAATTAGTTTCACATGGATTGTTGTTTACTAGGGAATGACGTCACACATAACCTCATGACTACCGATGTGACTGAAATTGCTTTTTTGGCGCGTTAGTTAGTATCTTAGACTTTAAGTGATACTAGTCAAATAGCCTATCATGTGACCTCGTTCTAGAATTTTTTACTGATCTGTTTAGAAAACCACCATTGGTGGTATTTCAATGGTTCGTTTTAGCGAAATTGACTTTACAGTTGAAACCGTACATCAAAACTTTTCAAACAACCATCAAAATCAAAAAAAAACTGTACTAACGCATGGCATTTGAATTGTTACGTTCTCTATTATAGCTTTTCAAGCGGCAGCCGAGGCGGTGGAGGTTCACGCGGTGGTCCCGGAGGAAGGTTCTAACTCTGTTACGCAAAAAAAGAAAAAAAACAAAACATGCAAATCGTTTAGTATAGAATACGCTTGCGGTTCCTGTACGGCGTTTACAATCACACATGATCAAGCAAATTTGAATCTTATCGTTTAATCAGTTGCGTATATTTTAATAGTGTAGAAGTTACTAAACGTACCAGCTGCAAAAAGTTAAAAGTCGTATTGAAATTACATTTAAGTTGGTTTGTATAAAAACGACAAAATTTCAGAGGATTTTTGGTTTCGTAATAGAGTTTAGTGTCTGCGTCTATTAGCTTGATGCGGTTAACTTTAATTTTATATATTGTAATAATCTTCAGGTGGAAATAAAGTTCTTGTAAAAAAATGTCGTCGCCGTTATTTTTTATTTTGGGTTGCGAAGATTCAAGCTTTAGAGGGCACTCTATACGGACCTGCATGGCAAGTAATAGATGCGAAACCAGTGCAGAATTTACGGCCGTCATTGTATACTGAGCACTTGTATCGACCATCTTGAGAACTGCTCAGCTACAATCCTAAAGAGTAAAAAAAAAAAAAAATAGGTACGCTGCCACCAATGGATCTTGGTGGTTTCAAGGGGGTAGATCCAGAAGCTTCTCTGCATGTGGTGAAAGAAAATGATTTGCTCTTACTATCTGATAGCTTCTGATTCTTGTTGACACCAGCTCATGCTGGAGGGCAAGTCGGAAATGCTAGTTTATTATATGACTTTGTTACTAAATTTAAGGGTCACTTAGAAGGTAAACAAACCTCCACAAAACAAACTAAAATACATAGTAATTATTATTATTAGAAATGTTGCAGATTATTTGTATAGTTCCAAATGATACATTTGTACGAGGGCTGCCTTTTATATTTCGGGATTAGAGAACAAAAACAAATATTAATCATCGAAAATCGCTTTATTGTTTTTCAAAATATTCCCCATGAAGATCTATACACTTTTGCATGCGTTTTCACCAATTTTCGAAGCACTTTTTCCACTCTGATTGAGGTATCTCCAAAACATGCATTCTGAACGCAGCAACCGCTTCTTCAGGTGTCGAAAAATGTTGACCTCAGTTTGTTTTTTACGTACGGGAATAAAAAGGAAGTCATTTGGTGACAAGTCAGGACTATAAGGCGGATGACTCATCAAATCGATGTTTTGAGTGGCCAAAAATGCAGTTGTTTGAGCCGATGTGTGAGAGCTCGCATTGTCGTGGTGAAGAGTGATCCGTCTTCGGCGGTTGGTTTTCCTCATTTCTTGAAAGACAATTGGCAAACAAATGGTTGTGTACCACTCAGAATTGACTGTTCTGCGTTGTTCTAGTGGTACGCTTGCGACATGACCAGTTTTTCCGAAAAAACAGGCGATCATTTGCTTGGAAGTGCTTCGTGCGCGAACAACTTTTTTTGGATTCCGCTCATCTTGAAACACCCATACAGTCGACTGCTGTTTACTTTCGGGCTCATACGCGTAAATCCAAGATTCATCACCAGTCACTATGTCATAAACGTGTTTTGAAGCACTGCGATCGTATTTTTTGAGCTTTTTTTTTTCGACCAATGGACACGAGCCTTTTTTTGAACGATTGACAAATTGTGTGGGTTCCAACGAGAACAAATTTTTTTGACATTCAAATGTCTATGCAATATTGAATGTATGCTGGTCCCACTAATGTGTAAGGTTGACTCAATCTCACGATCGGTCACATGACGATCTTGCAATATCAGTTCGCGCACAGCATCAATGGTTTCCGGAACAACAACTGTTTTTGAACGACCTTCACGAAATTCGTCTTGGAGTGAACTACGATCTCGATTGAATTCACCATACCATCGATAAACAGTGGCCCTTGATGGGAGTTTCATCGCCAAAAATTAAATTAAGTTCATCCATGCACTCTTGCTGACTTAATCCACGTCGAAAGTTGTAAAAAATAATCGCACGAAAATGTTCACGATTTAATTCCATTTTTTGGCCGAGATTAATCCTTGTAAGTTACTGTAAACAACACATAGTGCTCTTATGTCAAAACGTTCTGAGTACGTATAACCTCAAAAATGTCAAACTTTACGATAGAGCTGTCAGTTGTCAGATTGCAACACTAGGGTTGTCCAATCCCGAAATATAAAAGGCAGTCCTCGTACCAACGTTCGAGATTCGAATCCTTTGGAACCTTAGAGCATTTATTTTCTAGAGATAGCCTGCAGTGCACAAATGTCGTGGTAAGACTAAGGAGAGAGATGGCAATAGAGAGGGCAAGAGGCTATTTCACTCGCTTGGGACCTGGTTCCAATAAAGCATGTTGTTCATTGGCTGTGTCCACCGACCATCCACCCACTAAGTGAAATAGCCTCTTACTGTCTCTATTGCCCTCTCTTTCTAGCGTTGCCACGATTTTATGCTTGACAGGCTATATCTAGATGGTGAATGATCTAAGTTTGGAACACTTCAGTGACATGGAACAGTGAATCGTTTCAGTAAAGATCTGCACACGTCTAATTTTCACCAATTCAAATTCTTGAAACCCTATGGGCTTTTTGGTAATACGCACGTATATTCTGCCGTCACCCGAGTCCCGGTAATGACTAATCTTTTTCGGGTACCGTCATAGACTTTACACAAGTCACACCAGATTGATTAAGGTTTCTGTAGGCCCCGCTAAACGAGCCAATTTTGCTTTACTACATAACTTCTGTCGCCTCCCTTATACGAGTTTACTGAAAAGTAAATGTACTATTCGATATTCTGGGCGCACATCAGTTTCC
Source organism: Octodonta nipae (assembly GCA_034190945.1). NCBI lineage: Eukaryota > Metazoa > Arthropoda > Insecta > Coleoptera > Chrysomelidae > Octodonta > Octodonta nipae. Next base: position 133,959,343 of record CM067220.1, read on the forward strand.
GTTTTTAGCCGAAAATCAAGAAAGAACACTGAGTCGTAGTTTCCGTCTATTTTTACATTTCTGCTATTACGTTCTACAAAATTGCGAAACTACTTGTATGGTACGTTGGTGATTATAAACATTTATTTTGGTTTCCCTGAGAGGCGATGTTTCCTATATATTCATACGTAATGTTTATATGTTTTACCGCTTATTCCATCAACAAATAGTTCATATGGACAAAGTTGATACCTATCACAAAAGAGGCTTTGAAAACATCATCTTGGTTTGATCTTAGGGACATCGAAAATGATAATATGAAAAGAATAATGTCATCTTTGCACAATAATCTTAGGGGCAGTTACTTTAATCTAAAACAAATCAGAAACAGATGTCTTATTAATATTTATGTAAAAAATTAAGAAATATGTAAGTTTATATGTTTAGCCAGCTTAAAGTGTCTTTTTTGGTAAAGTTAAAAAAATTTCACCTATGTATACGTATGTTTTACTAGTGCAAATTTAGCATCTCATCTAAGGAATTGTGAGTCAGTTTAGGTCCAGTATTTTATCGTTAGGACACCTATAGTTCCTCTTTCCCGACTTGACCATACAATGTATGGCATCACACTCCCTCTAAGGCACTAAACCCCAGATATCCTAGGTATCAAAAGTGTTTAGCTCTGTGGGAGCCCTTGCCAGGTTTTCAGGCCCGTGGTTGGAGTCGTGGCGGCAGTTTCCCATGAATTTCCTGACCGTCCGGGCTGTCCCTAACAGGACGGCTTGTTGCATTTATTTGTAAAGATGTCCTAGTCCTGTCGTTGACATAACAATTGGTACAGTTCGTGTGTTCATGTCCCACTGAATCTTTATTTGAAATTCCAAATCTCTATATTTGGTTATTTTCTCAGCCTGCTTGACATTTATGTTATTGTTGTTAGGAATTGCTATGTCAATTAAAGTTGTTTTCCGAGCGACTTTATCTACCAAAACTATATCTGGTCTATTATATCTGTTCAAGTTTCAGTGCTAGTTCCTGGTGCAGTATTTTAGCTACAGCATCATGTCGTTCTTTGTATTCAGTTGCAGCGAACGCTTGACAACCTCCTGTGATATGCTGGAAAGACTCAGATGTTTGGCAACCATACCTGCATCTGTCGTTGTTAATAGAAGGGTCTTTAACAATGTACTTTAGATAGTTCTTAGTTGGGATTACTTGATCTTGGATTGCCAATATAAAACCTTCCGTTTCAGGAAACATATGACCAGAGATCAACCAGTAGTTCGACGCTGAACTGTCGACATAATCCTGGTTAACTTCATTTATATGTCTTCCATGAAGGGGTTTCTCTTTCTTTTTGAGCAGCTTCTGATCAGCTGTCTGGTGATATACTTGAACTTGTTGTTCTGTCAGTCGCAGAGGTGTTGAGTCATCAACCTGACATATGACTCTGTGTAGATCAGAAAATTCTGCGAGTTTCTGGAAATGATTACGGAAATTAGAAATTTGTTGATCATGTAACTCCCCTATATCTGCCAATCCTCTTCCTCCTTCACACCGGGGCAATGTTGTACGTTCGACACAGCTCTTTGGATGGTGATTTTGAGCTTTTGTTAATAGTACAACTTTCCGTTGGTAACTGTTCAATGTCGGTATTGCACCAGTTAACTATACCGAAAGAGTAACTAAGCACTGAACACCCGTAGGTATTAATAGCCTGAAACAAATTTTTACTGTTAAGATTGATCTTCAGCAGTCGTCTTTCTTACCCTTCTATAAAACTCTGTTGTTAGGTCCGTTTTCATGGTGGTGTGATCAATTCTCGTTGAGTCTGCTTTATTCCAAGGTATTTGTAAGGATGGCCTTCCTCCATGGATTCAATTGATGTATTTTGCCTTTAACTATATTAATAATTCGGCATTTGTCTAGGCCAAATTGCATATGGATGTCACTAGAGAACCCTTCTACTATTTTAAGCATATCATGCAGCTGTTGTTTCGTAGCTGCCATCAACTTTAAGTCGTCCATGTATAACAAATGGTTTATCTTTAGTGCTTGTACGTTGTTGTGTTTGAGACTGAACCTAAAGTTAGTCTCGTTCAGTTTGTGTGAGAGTGGGTTCATGGCAAGGCTAAGAGAGTCTCCCTGGAATATACCCCTTCTGATTGGAATAGAGTCAGTTTGTATCGAACAGTCGGCTTCATTCAGAAAGATTTTGGTTTGCCAGGTAGTCATAACATATTCTAAAAAGTTAACAGTACAATTATTTACTTTATATAGTTTCAGCACATGAATAAGCCAATCATGTGGAACTGAATAAAAGGCCTTTTTCTAGTCCACATGTGCCACGTAGAGATTTCGTCGTTTGTCGTGGGCTTGATTGCAGACAACGGAATCAATTATTAGTTCTTTGCACCCCATCGAGTTTTTCGCGCATCCCTTTTGTTGTTCGGTAGTTATGTTGTTCAGCTCACAAGCTATAGTTTATTAATATACTTTTCAATTCTTGTATAAATCCTTTGATTACTTGACATCAAGAAATCGCTTTAAAAATTATGATGAAATTTATTCTCTATAAGTCAATAATAGATCAGGCTCTCATCTTTGTTTAAGATTTTCAGTGGAATATCTCAACAACACAGCTGATTTATTTTACCTTCGTCTTAGGTATGCAACCAAACATACTACGTAATACTGGTTGCATAACAGGGTAATCACTTCCTATTACTGAAGCAAGTATTGCGGCGTTGGTTGTGAATTTATAGCTTTAAAGACGCCTTTATTCTTCATTAACATAACAATGCTACCAACCCATATTTCGTATTCATAGACTTCGTAGACATGAAAGCGGCATGCGCCATGTTTAGGTCTTTAAATTTTTTTTTATAGTTTTTAATAAATTTAAAGTAATTCATTCAATGTTCCTTAGATGATCTGCTAAAATTCGCTTTTCTCTATTAAAGTAAATGCATACCTATTATGCATACAAAACTAGGATTTTTTAATTTCATAAAATTATCTTCATATTGTTTACTTAGAGTGTACTCCACATTTTCCTTCAATGTCATTATAAGCGAATTCTACTGTAAATGTAAACATTTTTTGTAAATAATTTAATTAGGTAAAAGATTTGTCAGCGCCGTTTCTGTTGAAGATATCTGAAGACATGAAAATTAGCTATCGCCGAAGAAATACAAGCGTTACCATGTTCAAAATCCTCCCGAGGTATGTTTGGAGATTACTTCTATACGTTCAAATTAGGCATTATTATTAAAACTGAGTTGTATAAGGCGATGGTAACGTAACATTTAAACTTCTAATGATATTTAGACTTAAGTGATTTTCAGATTGAGATCGACTTTATAATCAAGCGCCTTACATAAATGTGGATGATGTTACCGTTCGTTTTTGTTGACGATGAACCTACACGAATCCAAAAACGTTTTTGCGGATAAGGTGGGTTATTCAAATAATATTGAGAGAAGGAATTTGACCTAGAAAAACGGTTTTACATTGTTTTAAACTAAATTAACAAAACTGATTACTGAATTAATGTTTTTATTATTATTCTGTCTCCATAAAACCCCCACCAGACATTGCGTTCTGAGGTTATTGGTCTCTTTTTTTTATTTTTGACACTAGAGAGTTTTGATATTTTCTTTATTTTTGGATTTTTTATAAAACAAAGCAATAGAGGTCATGTCATTTAAAAAAATATTCAATAGCTTACCAATTTTTATGCAACGTTTATTTTTAAATTATGAAGCACATAAATTTCTATTTAGGAAGAAATTTTACTGTTTAAAATAGGCCTACTAGAATTTTTTTTAGATTATAATTGATTAATAATTGTTTTTAGGCTCTTAGTGACAAGTAAGTGAAAAATATTTTATTTAAAGAATGTAAGTTTATGTATGCTCAAATATTTGTTAAATCTAGTAGGTAATCAGATTAAACATAGAAATGTTTAACCCAATAACAACATTGTTATCTTTTGTTACCTACGTTCTTTTCAATTTTTTTTGAATAACCCACAAGAATTCCTCCACCTAAGGATGCGTTCGTTCCAAGGATCACGTTTTTTTATCGTAAAGATATTAAACTGAAGTTCAAGTTTCGGATAAATGAAGCGCTTTATCCGAATAGTTGTAGTAAAGAGCGATCGTTCAGAAGTTACAACATCGCTATCAGCGCCAGCGTGAAGATTTTTTTGTTATATTTAAACAGCGCCCCCTCAGCGATGACGATACGAAATAATTTTATCAGCGCCATCTTGGAAACCATGCGTCCTTAACGAAACTATTGCGGCCTTGCCTCGAGAGGTATGTTCTAATCGTTTTGTTTTTGTTTTTATACATGCAAAAATATTATATTGCGACAGTTAACTTTAGCGTATTTGAATTGTGCGGTCCTCCCACTGTGGATTTTCGCCCCATTCGAGTAGAAAAAAACAAAATTTGCGCCTCTTTTTCATTCAGAACTGTCTCTACCATTAAAATTTTGAAGTAGATCACACTATCGGTCAAAACGTACATTTTTTAAATTGCTTTTTCACCTTTGCTACTGCACTGTTGTGATTGTAATGTATTTTTTATCTGTTTATAGGTATGGTTAATAAATGCTGCAGCAGGATGGAAAAACTGAGTTTTATTTGCTTCGTAAGTACTTTCTAATTTATTTTTTGTATCGATATACATATAAATAAAATCCATAAAGGGTATAACACCCTCTACATGTACGAGTTTAACTAAGGCTTGGGTGCATTAAAGAGGTGGGCAGACGGCTTCACAAACTTTGTATACTTTACTCACCATGCTGTAGAGGACGTTAAGATTAGTGTGTTGTTGAGGTCCTTGCTTTTATGGTTTGAACCACGTGTGCGTCCAAGTTGTAGTGCGAGAAATCAACATTATTGATTAATTATTAACAGTTATTACTAATAGATTTATTTTAAAAAGATAACTCATTGCTCTATTCCAAATTATGTGATTATTAATACGGATAATTCAAGTAAATTGTTGTCATTTAGTGTACTAAAAGATCGGAAAGAGTTTTGGGAAATATATTAAAATGTTCATTTGAAGAAGCATTTGTTTAACCAGTTGACATCCACAGTAATTATCACAACATCTAAACATTAAGTTTAAAATATAAAGGTTTTTGAAATGTTTATAAAAAATTACAGTAATTATCAAATGTACGTTGTTTGTTTATTACTTTAAAACTTTTTAACATGTTTCCTTGTTTTCTACGTTTTAATTGTGCTTGTTCTGTACATGATTTGATGCGCCATCTTTTGGTCATTTACGGAACCTGTGCAAAGTTTGTGTTCCGTCTGCTAAGCATCATCTTCCCACTTCTTTTTTTTTTGAGCCGGAGAACATTAAATTGGACCTGGTTTTGTTAAGCAATTCATCAAATATATTCACGTCAGAAATAATCTAACGGACGCATTTTTAAAAAAGTGTGTATCTGGAACGATCAAAGATATCAAAACATTTTTTTTATATGAAGCTGAATTATTGTAGATCACTACAAAAATAAGCAGACGGAAACAAGAGTTGACAATGTAAAACTTAACCTCCAAATTACATGATGTATATTGGAATTCGTGTATATTTCATACATAGTAATCAAATATATATTAGCAATGTATCACTTATTCTCCATAACTTTGAGTATACTGAAATCAAGTATGGGGTGAATTTTTCCTTATCAGTCCACATATATTTTTCTAATCTCAAAAATCAAACAACCTGGGAAGGTTTTTGGATCTCCGATCATGAATATGATCGTATTGATCGTGTTTTTTTTTTAATTCAAGATGGCGGAACCAATATGGCCAACCATTTAATGTAACCTCAACGAAATCTGCTGCAATTTATTATGTTTGAGATTTTAAAGTCAGTGTAGGCAAATCTATTATTAGTTTTGAAAAATTTCAATTCTGAACCAATTAGGCATAGCCTTAGTGCCGTCTAATAACTATGATGCTAACGAAAATATTTTTTTATGTTTATATTATTTTAAATTACATATTGTAAGTAATCCTACAATAAGTAGTTATTGTAGGATTTCGTACAATATTTGATATGAGTTCATTTGATTTTTGTTCATTGCTTTGGGCGAAATGCGTTATTTTGAATACATACTTGAGCTAATATGATAAAACTTTATACAAGCTGGATTATAAAAATAATTAAAATTGTGAAATAATTGCTGTAAATATTTGCTGATGTCTGTTGTAAAATATTATATTAGTAAATACTCAATCTAACTTAAAATTCTTCTTTTTAGGTTTCCTAATAACTGACGGGATAATGCTGGTTAGCAGTTTCTACATGGAAAACGAATTCTAATATGGGCAGTTTGTGTTAATCGAGGAGTCTTGACCATGATATTGGTCTGGATTTGCAGATGGTGCTCCACCATTTTGGATGTTAGAACAGAAATAAATTATGTAAAATGTAAATCCATCTAGTTTGACAATAAATGCTCGAGATGAACTATTTAAAATTTCTGTCTTACCGCTGTAGAACTGGTCATTTACAGGATATACCTTCAGATAATAAAATTATTGTTACAGAAAAAACTAAGGATAAAATATGACTAATCAATATAAAATTTAATATTTTTGGTTGACACATTCTTTTTTAATTAAATGAAATCTTAAACTTTTCATTCTGTTTTTATAAGTTGTATCTGAAGCTGAGAGATTTCCCACATTTTAAAGTGAGTAAAGGTATTTCAGCTGTAACATCTAAAATTTTTGGTTATTGCAATTCCAGGAGGATCCGTAAATGCAAGGATAAATTGTTGAAAAAGGCTAGTTAATAAAAAATCTAGAATTCAATACTCAAGACATACAAAAGATGTTTGTTGATGTAAATTCTATACTGCAAAGCTTCCAAAAAATTGTTGGTACAAAGACCCACAGGTTTTGAGGGTTTTAATAACAATATCATAACTCAAAATATTTATTAAAAGCATTCAAACAATGTTTACAAAGAACATATGACATAGGGAAACATATTTCTGATACAGCAGACCAATTTTTTTACACATAAACCTAATGTATTGAAATTCTTAAAAAAGTTAACAAGTAGCTTTTGAGAATCTTTCTGAGACATCTTTCCAATTGATAATATCAAAGATGGCTTTCACATAATCTGCTCTGACATTCTTATATTGTAAATAATAGGCATGCTCCCAAACATCAATTCCCAAAAGTGGAATCAATCCAGTGGTTGCTTGGAGAGGATCCTGATTTCCACAAGTTTCCACTCTTACAGTACCTGAAATGCGTTATTATTTTTTATGCAGTTTTTTTTCAATGTTGTGGCAATTAGTTCTTTAAAGAAATGACTTACCAGAAACTTTGTCATATCCCAACCATCCCCAACCGGAACCTTGAATAGCAACGGTTTTGGTTGATAACTCATTTTTCATTTTTTCCATGCTTCCAAAAGATCTGTCGATGATTTTGCACAACTCGGGACTGGGTTGTGAGGATCCTGGGCTGAGATTTTTCCAGAATATTGAGTGATTCAAATGTCCTCCACCGTTAAAACGCAATGCTGGTCCTAAGGAAATAACAGTACTGCAAATTAAAAAAACACATTGTATCAACATTATACACAAGAAAAACACTGACAAAAGTTTTCAAGCTTTTATTTTAAAACTGCCAAGTCTAATGTATGTTTATGTATCATTTGCAACATTTTTTTTTTGTTTTATTTTATGTAAAACTAAGGTGTTCTCAAAGTTGAGTAATTTAACAGCTGGTGAAAAGTGGAACTAGTTATAAATAATGAGCATAAGCCCCAAGAAGCCATAAAAATCAGAAATGTATGCTCAACAGTAAAATGCATCCCTTTATAATTGTTGAAAATTGTCACTCTATGAGTTCTAGAAGCAGTGAAAATAAAACTTGGCGCAGCCCTGTTTTTTTTTTCTAAATTAGAAGTTCTATTCTAATTCTGATAATTAAAAATGTTACCTCGCGTCTCCCTTTTCAAGAGCAGCTTTCAATTTCTCTTCAGCAGCATTAAGATTTGTTACATAAGTTGCGTGATGCTTACTATGATGTAGACTCATGATATCTCTGGATATAATGGGTTCCAAAGCGGCATAATCATAAGGTAAGTCAGGTAAAGTATGTTTGGATTTCGAAACTATTTGCCTGGAAAATTTTAAAATTTATATTAAATTTTTTTTATTGTGGAACCCAGTACCTCAATTGACCGATATATGTTGGAAATTGTCTTGTGTGGCGAAACATGTTCGTAATATGTATATTTATTTCTAACGTTTGAGTAAAGTATTTTCCCCGGGTTTTTTAATACCGGTGTTACTGCCAATAATTTTGAAATCAATTCAATGAATTGAACTTTGAACTCGAACTCATGACAGTTTTCCAGATGAAGTTTTGACAGATAATGACATTTAAAACACATCTTATGACATGTTTATCTTGAAAAACCTTAGATCATTTACCATCTAGATATAGCCTGCCAAGCATAAAATCATGGCAACGCTAGAAAGAGAGAGCAATAGAGACAGTAAGAGGCTATTTCACTTAGTGGGTGGATGGTCGGTGGACGCAGCCAATGAACAACATGCTTTATTGGAAGCAGCTCCCAACAGAGTGAAATAGCCTCTTGCCCTCTCTATTGCCCTCTCTCTCATTAGTCTTACCACGACATTTTTGCACTGCAGGCTATCTCTAGAAAGTAAATGCTCTAAGTGAAAAACATCTATTTTTTACATAAATTTTGATTAGTAAAGGAAACAGTTCATCTCTTAATTTAATTGTAGCTTTTCAGTTTAATTTATTAACATTACAGTGAAATATAAATCTTATGATTAAATATTTAAACGCCAAAATATTTTAGAGAATCACAAAACATAGTATTTGTTTTGTATGATCTATGGTATTTGCTTCTTGTGGTAAATCAAGGATATTAAATAAGGATTGCCTGACCGATGATTAGAAATTTCTAACACATTGAGACGTAATTGACCCCAATTAATTCATCATGTCGCCTATCCCTTAAGAGTTAATTTATTTAATTTTATATTTTCAGGTGCTATAATTCTATTCAGGAAAGAACTAAATACTACGCGAAAAGTGAATTATTAGTAACAAACTTTTAATAAATAACAGAAAGTATTTAATGCAATTTTTATTGCGAAAAGTGATTTATTAGTGACAGGCTTCTAACAAATAACAGAAAGTACTTGATGCAAGTTTTACTTGAATGAAGCAAAAGCTTCTTAACGGGGGCTCACATTTACACATATGAAAGTAGATGAGCAAGGGAATGAATTAGATATCTTGAAATTTCATTTCTTCCGACACCACACACTACCTTGATCTTGAAATACCCATTCAGTTCACTGTGTAAGAAACAAAGACCAGGTAAAATACATGAAGAGTTTCTGCTTTTATAGAATATCTATAATATAGAAAATAAACTGATTTATCATCCAATTAATATAGAAAACCTGCACAAAATCTGTTTTCTAATAAAAAGTCCAATTCTCTTTTTGATATATTGCATTACGGACTTGACATATATCAGAAGTCAGAGAAAACGCTATTAATTTGATTCACCTTTTGTTAATTTTTTTGCAGCATTTACAATTCATCGGATAAGAGCTTTAACTTGCAAGTTAATAATTCAACAAATTTTATATGGTACTTATAGAAATTTAAAATAAGATTACAATAATTACAAATTAGGATTAATACTTGAGTCATAACAAAATAGTGACAATTATTTTAATTCTCCTGAAATTTATAACCACTACTAATAATAACACAAAGAAATATAAACAAAGAGAGGAGAGAACAAGAGATGGGAAGTATAATTCGTAAGAAGCTTTCGCTTTCATCGTTCAGTCTCCAATGACTGCAGCTCTTTTTTTACTTTAATTTGACCATAATTTTGAAAAACAAAGAAATTTAGTTCACAGTGCAAATCTTGCCATGAGCCACATCGTGACGTCACGCTCGGAAAATATTTATATCCTTGTTAAATATCCTTGGTGGTGAAATACTTTATAATTCTGTTTGTTCTATGTAATATTTATATGTTCTGTGGCAATATTTTTTCGTAAGTGAACAGCTGAAAAAATTGAAGTTTGTTAGAAGGCTGAAGGGATAATTAGTGTTGATGTGATTTGAGTGGTAATTTGACTAAAATAATTAGCTACTATCAAAATTAAGATGGGTGTCTATTTTTAACATCAATTTTCTATTCCGGTGAGTATTACTATATCGTACAAATAATATTTTTTTCTCCACTTGTGCTGGCACTGTTGGCACTTACCAGTGTCTAAAAGAGAAAGATATTTCTAATGTAATTACGAAAACAGTTGAAAATTTTGATTTTCCATAAATCGTGAATCTATTAAAACAAATTTTCTTCAAGTATTGTTACTAAGTGTTCAAATTTTATGTTTGTAAATCGTATATTAAGACGTATCTAAAAATAAATAATGGTGAAATATCCCAAATAACGATCATAAATAAAATTGGAACTGACAAATCAAAGTGAATCAGTTTCTTCAATCGATATAATTTTTTATTTATTCAATTATACAATGGAAATTGAGCTGGTAGAAAGTGTGGTGTTGCATAAGAATAATTGTTGAAGTGTTTAATGTATGGATATTTCTCAACTGTAACAATTTAGAATATTGTAAGTTTTTAACTTTTGTTTGGAGTGTTGAGTTGTCTTTTAGTTGGCTCTGAGCAACAAGTGAATGTTGGTGCAATAATTTGTAACAGTTGTTCTTTAAAACCTTAAATTTTAAAAGGTATTTGAAAAATTAACAATTTTATATTTTTTGTGTGACTGCTTAAATTTTATTAGTACCTTTTTAATTTTTACTATTGCATTTTATGTTTTAAGTATATTTAACTTACATTTTACGAATAATGTTTTTAACATAAATTTCTGATACTTTTGATGACATGAATGGAATATTTTGTTTATTTGTATTTCTGAAAAATTCCTATGACTGGGACAAAGGTTTTTTTTTTCATGAAAATATAAATATTTGAGAAATATTTTATAATAACTGAAATATAAAAATATTTTTAAATATTTCACTATAGTATACTTAATAATATTACAGAAATATTTCATAAAATATTGCAGGAATATTTCATGAAAGATTTTGAAATATTCAGAGATATCAGTTTCATTATTAAGATGTCCAACACAGCAATCTGATTCATGCTTAGATTAAAAATGTCAAGTATATTTATTTAAATAAAGAAGGGCTTGTAGGGAAAAACACTTGGACAGGTCGATTTTTATTTTTAAATGCGCATTTTTTCAACAACAAAAAAAGTATATAGGGTGTCATCGTTTCACAAAATTGCAAATCGTCGTCTTCAGAGAGTTCTTCAAAGAGGCGAATTTTGTATGGATGATATTTTTCTCGCCTTAATATCCTTCCTACAGAACGACGGCTAATTCCATGCATATTGACGAGGTCGGTAGTGGATAAGTGAGGATTTTCTTCCAAAGATATAGCAACATTTTGAGCTACACCTTCATTACTTGCACTTTTTAACCGTCCACTTTTTGATAAATTGATAACTGTTCCACTTGTGTCGTACCTTCGCAAAGTTTTCGTCACTACTGAACGGAATATTTGTGTATTCGGATGAACAATGTTAAAAAGGTCACAAACTTCTTGAGGCGTCCTTTTCCTCTCCCCATACCCAATCATCATTAATATTTCTATTCTTTCTCTTTCATATAATTTGGTCATTTTACGATCAAATTAAAACAATAACTTATTTTGACAACTACTGTCACTTCTGCAATGAATTTCATGGACTACTAAACTTGATTCAGATTTAATTTGCGCCTGATTTAAACAAACACACGTGTATTCGACTACGGAACAAGCAGTCCTGTTGGCTGTGACGGTATAATGCCACCGATTGGCCAATAGAAATACAAATCCTTTCCGAGCGGTTTGTTTATATCGGGCGTAAATGAAATCTGAATCGAGTTTAGCTACCATCGAATTTTTCCTTTCCTTAGTTACTTTTCTGTTAATATCTCGATAGGTATTGAAGTAAACAATATCAAACCCGATATTTTTGTATTCGCAATAAAATGTTTCATCAGAAACTAATATACTATACAGGGTGTTTCATTGCAAATTTTAAAATCGACATTACTTCCGGTAAAACAGGAAGTTCAAAATTGTAAAAAAAATGGAAACAAATAGGCAATCTACTGCAGTATCCACCTTCCAAATTTCATTTTGATATCTCTAATAATTCCAGAGATATTTGCTTGGTTCCACACATTTGCCCATCACTGTATATATACGGTTGATGATTTATTCTGGCGCACATCCGTTCGTCTGTATTCGTTTGAAAAATCACTTGACGTTTCGCCAAAATCATATTTGGCTTTCTCAAAAGATACTAAGTAACTGAAGAATTTCTGGTTCTTGATCTCAATTTATACCTGCCCTGTGAGCCCTCATTAGTACTTAATCTCTCAGGTACTTTATCTTGTTTATTAGGTTGGGTTAACTGATGGTCAATTAAAGTGCAATTGCGGTGTTTATGGCTTTTGTCGGTAATTTGGGTAATCCGATTATTTGGGTTTATTGCTGGTTTTGTTATATTGTTATTTTGATATGGGATTACTGCTTTCCAAAATGGTGATAATTTTAAAGCTTCGTCTCTCTTGATTATGGTATCTCGGGTTTCAATTTCAATCGCTTCTCGTATTGTACTGATTTTGTAGTTTTCGACATTGGCGATTTCGTTACAAGTATTAAACTCTATTTTATGCCCTGTTTCTTGTTCGTGTCTGAATAAAGTAGAGGTGGTCGGTTTGTTCTTTATGTATAGTTTGTGTTCGTCTCGACGGGCGGATATTCGCCTGTTTGTTTGGCCGACGTATAACTTGGAACAGTCTCCACATGAAATACTGTAAACTCCATGGTTCTCTAATGGCATTTTATCTATATATATATATATATATAATTTTTCTGATATTATTACGTACAGTTAACGAAATTCAAATGACAATAGCACTGAGACTGATCACCACTGTCATGCAGGCAGACAACAACATGCTAAGGCTATGAGTTTTGACGAAAATAAACAAAACTGTTTTTTTTCAAATCAGTAAAAAAGAACGCAGGAATGGTTTTTGCTTACTATCTGAATATCAAGAGCTAAATGGGAATTAAGTATTGAGTGTAATGTAGCTAATTTGTGAAATAAAATAAATCTGAAAACACTTAATATTTCCGAAACAGTTGAAGATAGGTGTAGGACATGAATTATGTCTAGAATTTTCTGGAGATTCCAAAATAAATAATATACAGGCGCTTGCATTTAAAATAAGAAAGTTGGTATTGGCCACTGTTATATGACATACCCTGCATTTTTTTTTAAATACGCATTTAAATATACAAATCGACGTGTCCAAGCGTTTTTCCCAATACGCCCTCCTTTATTATCGATATCGAATTTATTCCATTTAGCTGTTCCACAAATTACCCTAAATACCAATCTAAATGTATTTGTATGTAAATGATTTGTATCGGTTGAATTGTTTTTATTAAGTCAGGGCTTCAGTTAACAATTACAGGATGGCATTAAAATAGATGTTAATCAACAAAAACAAAGTAAAAAATTACAAAAAATGTAAACCAAGTCTATAATCACTTCTTGTCCTGAATGTATTTAGAGTGTGCCTACCTCTAATGATGCTGATATTATTTATCAGTACAAAGTTGATTCCATTCTTAGCTGATGCAATTTGGAGCTTCGCAAGTCCACTTCCGATTGAAGTTTTTCCTGAAGAAGCAGTTTGATACAATTTCCAATAATTGTTTAACAAATTGTGAAGACTTAAAATATAAATGTGAATACCAAAACTGGATGTTTGTGCTAAAGCATCCATTCAATTTAACTATTTACTTACAATTAGAAATGTCATTCTTTTCTATTTGAGTTTTACTAATTTGAAATATCAGATGTGCACCCAAGACAATAAAACCAGTTCATCAAATTAAAACATGCACTTCAAAAAAGAATTGTTTGAAATTTAGGTCGGGTCATTTACAGAAAAAAATACCTTTTTGGTGACAAAATTAATAGTAGACAGAACCAAAATCAGCATGTCTAAGGAACCAGGACCAATTGGCATAAAATGAAGCATTTTTTTAACAATGTATTTTTGTTTTTAACCGACTTCCAAAAAGGAGGAGGTTATCAATTCGTCGCGTATTTATTTTTTTTTGTATGTATGTATGTATGTATGTTACCTGATTTCTTCTCCTGTGGTGAACCGTTTTGAATGAATATGGTCTTGTTTAATAGAGCATATATCCGGATTGGTGAAACTTCAATTTTGGAAACGAATTCTATTGGTAAAGTGATAAAATTTGTGAATGAACACATGCGTACATGGAAATCGACCAATATCCCTCATATTTTAGTCGATTTTTCGATAACTCCTTATGGATGTGTATAGTTTTTTAACGTTTAATCTATTAAGGAAGATCCTTAAGTGATCTCATATACTTTTCTGCAACCGAAAATTCCAAAATCCTTATCAAAAATTTCATCTAAATAACATAAAGGATATTTTCTCATAAATATTTTAATTCCAACGTAATAGTGCATGAATATATACAGGTATGGAAAACGTTTGACTGGGGTCGGAGAATGCTAACGTTAAACAAGGACGGAACGGCTACTATATGCATGAGACGAGGATTGTCGTTTTAAGTACGTCTGTTTCACGAGCATTCAAGGTAAAGCACGAGAATATCGTATCGTACAGCATCGATCGTCACAGAGCGACCGTCCGTCCCTTTCCTCGTCAGTAAGGTTTTATCAACGAAGGAGTATGTTGTTCGTCGACAGATTATTTACGCAAATAATACGGATTTCGGAGCATTTTTCCTTTTCATGATTTTTGCGATGAAAAATTAATTGTCCGCTATTACGCCAGAACGAAAACTTAACATTTTTTCTGTTTTAAAAATGAAATAAAATAGATACTCTTAAAAATAAAATAAATTAGTAACTGTTAAAAAAATTGACAATAAGAAATTAATCATTAACCTTATAATTATTTACAACATATCGTATGTTTTTTAAGCGATTGGAATCGTCGGAATGTGGTGATAACAAAAAAAGTATTTATCTCCTGAACACCTCCGAACCGGCGTCACACCGACTTCATTCTCCTGGTGCGTATTGCGTTGATTGATTCAAAATCGCATGGGATTTTACCCGACCCCAGAGAACGAATTTCCACACCTGTATATACCATAACGAACTACATAACAAATTTTCGTTTCCATACACTAACGGAATATTTTCTGCCATTTCACGCGGCTGTACGCCCCCTAACTTAACTTCGTCTCTAAAAGAAACTTACTTCAAACGAATAAAACTGAAAAAAACCCTGTACGATATATTTTGATGGCATAACTTGACATTTGAACTAAATATTTATGATGAACATTTGACATCTATCATGATGTTTACAGTTTTTTTGCATATATCTTTTCCGATTTTCAGAAAAATGGTAAGTTTTACGTTATAGACAAATATACGGAATCAAGCTGTAACATATCTTTGTATATCTTGAGCGGTTTTAGAGAAAACAGTGAAGATTCATTGAAATTCACTGAAATCTACTCCCTTATTTCCTTTTTTTTCCGATTTACTGGAAAACCGTATCAAAATTGCAGACGAATTGATAACCATCTCCTTTTTGGAAGTCTGTTAAAAATGTTGATTTCTATGCCAATTAGTCCTACCATTAATTTTGTTATGTATTTTCGGAAATGACCTAGTATAATTAATTTTTTGCTGATAATGTTTTAAACTAAAATGTGTTGGATTTTAATTGTGCGACTGCAGTTTTATGGAACCGGCTGTAAATGTTTTATGTGTTTACTATTTTCAGACTAACAAGTAAATAATAATGCCTGACTAACACAAGATTATGGCAACTAACGGCGACAGCGGAGCAGGAAGCAACAGTGAGTATTCATTCGAGCCGAGCCTAGCTAGTAGTGCACAGCAGTTGTAGAGTTAAAATGTAGCTATTTATATACAGGGTGTTCTCAAAGTTGAATTATTTATTTTAACTATTACCGCTAATCATTCCTCAGATTCGAAAATAGGAAATAGTCGCTGGGGACTAGATCTGGAGAATATGCTGGAGGGAGTAGCAGTTGCAAGCCCAGTTTAGGGCTTTTTGCTTTGATGACTACGGTGTATGAACCCTTACATTGTGTTTGTGGAACACCACAAAGGGCATTGTTTTAAATGACCCCAGACGAAAAGTGGATGGGACTTAAATCTGGTGAACTAACAGGTCATTCAAAATTCCGATTCAACGATTGGAAAAAGTTTAAATCAGAAAATTTTCATTTACTGGTATTACCCAAACTCCCCGACATAAGAGATACTTTTTGAGAATGTTTGGTTATAAGTTCTGATGAAGATTTCCCAATTCTGTTGCTCAGCAACAAGGGTGTCCCGATTTTCGATTTCGGTGGCCTCTCTGATGATACGAATTTTATGATTCTCGTTTGCAAGTTCTTTGCACGTGTTTTATATTCGCCAAATACGATCATTTTACTCTTTTCAAGGGAGCGATGTGAATGACAACACAAGCATCTAAAAAAACTCTTGTCCATGCTGGCTGACAGGTCCACCTTTTCACGTTTACTGGGAGCAACCCAATACTTTGATTGAGATGCCTACAGCCTCACCTACTCCGCACTTTCATTTTGCGATCTTTCCTTAATTTCGGTGAGGTGAGGATCAAAAAATAATGCCTGATCATCCACCAATTCACTTTTTTATTTTTCGTTGAAATTCAAATACAAACTAAATTTCACAGCTTGCTCAAACGTTGATAGTAATGTATTTATAAATGACAGTTGACAAAGGCAGTATTGCATTTAAATTTCAAATGTCAATTACTTATCACAATGCTCTTGTATAATTTTATATTTTACTGGTAGGCCAGTTTTCTTTATTCTGTCTAAATGTTCTTTCCATTTATGCATTTCTATTTTGTTTGATTTATTATTATCAATGTTATGAATATTATTTTTGACCATTGTGAAGTAAAAACTATCCGAATTACGAGAATCCTACGTTATACAAGCCAACAATAACGCCGAACTTTTGTTCATCAGCAAAATTATCCTATCGACTAGGCCAGTTTCAATTTAAATGACTGGCTTCGTGAATAAACACGACTGTCGACTTTGGGGTCCTGGGAACTCTAGAATGGTTGTTGATGAAAATTTTTATCTATGTGCGGCACAAAAAGGGTTAGGTTTAAGATGTTTCCCTGTCTATTCGATGACAACCTTGAATTTAGACTTGACAATTACTTTGAAAGACTTGCGAAGGTCAAAATTTTAAATTGGAACCCCCATTTTTTTTCGCGTATTTAGAAAACGCGATACATTCTGTGTCCGACCATATTTCCCATAATCTTTGAATATTATGGGAAATGAGAACATTGACTTTATCGCGGAATTAAAGTCATGGCCAGGTCACAATCGTGTAACTAGGAAATCCTGATCCACATTAATACTGGCATTGACCTTGATAGGGCCTCGAATGTCATGGCAAGTTCATGTTCGAAGTACAATTTTTCGACATCTGTTAGTCCGGGGAAACCCTAAACTCTTTGTGTCTAACATTTTTCTCTCAGATACTGTCTTCTCAGGTTATTCAGCAGCCCAGAAAACTGACACCGTGGATGTTCAATAAAGTTTTGGAGAGACAACAACCTTGTCTTCCACCTTTTTTAATAATATTTTGTGTGATCCAGCCTTTCACATCTATTTTAATGTTTGCGAGTATCACTCAGATCTTCATAACGAAATTGACCTTTAATATAACTCCTTTCAAGAGAATACGTCGAATGATTATTCACCCTATATAACTATGCCACTTATATAAATCATTGATCATATTCAAACATTTTGCATGGATTTTATTTAAAGTTGTCACTTTTTTTGCAGGTACTCTCTCAAGAAACTTCCCAACTAGAGAGTATGATGCACTTAAACAGCAGTTTGAGAAAACTAATAATGAATTAAGTACTTCGAGAAGAAGATGCGAACACGCACTAAGTGTAAGTGTATTCATATCATCGTAAAAATTATTTACATAAAACATCATAATGGACATTGTTTTAAATGACTCCAGACGAAAAGTCCATGGGACTTAAATCTGGTGTACTAACAGGTCATTCAAAATTCCAATTCAACGATTGGAAATAGTTTAATTGAGAAAATTTACTATTGCTGATTCTTGTTGGAACCAGATAGGACGATCTATTTCACTCGTTACAGCACCTTTACTAATATTTGGTCATTTACTGGTGTTACCCAATTCCCAGACAACCCAGATACTTTTTGACGATGTTTGGTTATAAGTTCTGATGAAGACTTCTAAATTCTATTGCTCAGCAACAAGGGTGATCCGATTTTCGATTTCGGAGGCCTCTCTGATGATAGTAATTTTATGATTATCGATTGCAAGTTCTTTGCAGGTGTTAAAGTCGATTTTGGGTCCTTTTTTTGTTCATGTTCGTATAGTGCTGAGGTAGTTCATTATTTTAATGTTCAGTTTATGTTTTTTTCCGGCGCGTGCCGATATTCACTGTTTGTTTGACCCACCTAGGACGTGCAATTTCCACATTATATGCTCTATATTATATTATTCTCAGCGATTTTGGTATTCCCAGCATTTTCCTATTGTTGTGTGTGGCTTGTATGTAGTTTGGATGTTGTTGTTTTTTCTTGCAGTATTTTATCGGTTATTGGTAAATTGAGATGGGGCAGGTTGTTTCAATCAGTTTTTTCTTACATTCCTTTTCGTCTATTGCTTTTTTGACGATATGGTTGCTGTATTCATTCTTTCTTAAGATGTTTTTTGTATGAAAACCAGTTTTTTCATTTGTTTACGTTCGCTATGGCTATTTCTTCGAGGTATACCATGCACAGTTTAGAGATTCCAGGCGAGAGCTTTGTAGTTGTTTATAACTGTTACTGTCAAATGAGAAATATGTGTTTATGAAGTATTGGTCTGCCAGGTTTATGACGTTGTTGGGTTAATTTTCATTCATAATGTGGCAGGAAGTCATCCGATATTTCATGGAATCGGCATTAATGCGATATTTCGTGGAATCCAAAAGTTGGCTTGTCTGGCAGCCCGACGCCGGCGGCTAGCGCTATCGAAATTCCTCGAGTATTCGAGAATACATCGAGAGCCTTCTGAGAAAAAATATACAAATTCGGAGAGCCGACGAACGGATTTATTCTAAATTCGGTTGCCGTTTAGTAAACAAACTACTGGTATTCAAGGTAAATTGTAAACAGTTGCGTAAGTTCGACTGAGCGTTTTTAAATAAATCCAACTAACCAGATTGTGAAAATAAAAACATTACAATAACTAAATTCTAGTCTAGAGATATGACATCAAGACTAGCTAGTATGTCTTTTTCGTCCAAAGTTGAGTTTTTGATATATGGTTTTTCGACTGTATTTTGCATAAAGTGGGCTAGGTAGTCCTTGTAAATTTTTGGTTTAGGACGTCGACTAGATATTTCTCTCGATATTTTCTGTTGGATTTATAATTCAATAGTTTTGGTTTTCTGTTTTGTTGTTTTTTCAATGTATGTTGTGGTGTCCCGTGATTCATGTTTGTAAAATTACACCAAAAGATTCGTAAATTAACCATAACTGTCAAAGCAATTGTATAATTTTTTTTTTGAGAATTTACATTCGATTGAACTCAAGGCGGTATATTGTTTCAAATCGAGAATCTTTATTAGTTGTTAAAAACAATGAGATAAGTTTCTGTTACCGTTTGCAGGATTTGGACTATTACCGCGAACAACACCGCGCCGTCATGAATCAGTTGGAAGTCTCGTCGCAGGACTCGGCTTGCCTTCGCAACAAATACTCGGAAATCCTCAACGAAAACAAGCAGCTGCAAGCCGAAAACCAGCGGTTGCTCAAAGAACTCAACGAACAGAACGGCAACGCCTCCGAGGCTCTGTTCATCGCCCACAATCAAGCGCTGTCCAAATTGGAGCTCGCCCAAGACGAGAACGCACGTTTGATCAAGCAATGCGACGTGTTGGAACAGGAAAGGGGCGGGGCGCAACGCGAGGTTGCCGGCTTGAAACAACAGCTGGTGAAACTGTACAAGGACTACGCCAAATACAGGGAGGCGCATCAAAAGTTGCAGCAGCAGTACGAAGAGGCCGTCAACGTGACCATCAAAGCTAACAAGGATATCAAAAGGCTTACAGATGAAAGGAACGCCACTACAGCTGAATACACTTTGGTCATGAGTGAGAGGTAGGTGGCAGTTCTATTTTAAAAATTGCTTTTGTTTGTAAGTTTTTTTCGTCATTTAAAGAAGGATACTTCGATTATTCTAGATGTTCCCGTCCTCACTTCTTTTCTGTAACAGATAAGTATTTGAAATTTCTGAAGGAAACAAAGTGTAGTATCATCTCATGGTGCTCTGGGGTGTTGCATTTGTCTCAGTGCATGATTTAGTACTTTGGTGGTTGTATCTAGCATTTGTCCCAGGAGTATGATTAATATTCTTTCCTTAAAACGTCTTCGTCCTGTTGAGTTTTGTATCGTAGAGACTTGGATTTTAATTTTTCATTTCTGTTCCGTTGTTTTCCTTTTTTCATTTTAATTTGTTAATAGTTTAATACATGATAACGGAAAAAGCAGACTCAGCTAGTTTGATACATGTTTTCTTGCCATCATTCTAATTTTCTTAGCCATTTAGTTAGTCTTCATTTATTTATTATACACCAAATCAAACAAATAACTCTTTTACCACTGTGGATTTCAACACAAAAACTTTACCAAACTGCTCGATTTAATCCACTTTTTGTAAGAATCTAGCATTTTCCAATACGCGGGTTGCCTTTTATATTTCGGGATTGGACAACCCTAGTGTTGCAATCTGACAACTGACAGCTCTATCGTAAAGTTTGACATTTTTGAGGTTATACGTACTCAGTACGTTTTGACATACGAGCGCTATGTGTTGTTTACAGTAACTTAAAGGATTCATCTCGGCCGAAAAATGGAATTAAATCGTGAACATTTTCGTGCGATTATTTTTTACAACTTTCGACGTGGATTAAGTCAGCAAGACTGCATGGATGAACTTAATTTAATTTTTGGCGATGAAACTCCATCAAGGACCACTTTTTATCGATGGTATGGTGAATTCAATAGAGATCTTAGTTCACTCCAAGACGAATTTCGTGAAGGTCGTCCAAAAACAGTTGTTGTTCCGGAAACCATTGATGCTGTGCGCGAACTGATATTGCAAGATCGTCATGTGACCTATCGTGAGATTGAGTCAACCTTACACATACATTAGTGGGACCAGCATACATTCAATATTGCATAAACATGTGAATGTCAAAAAAATTGTTCGCGTTGGATCCCACACAATTTGTCAATCGTTCAAAAAAAGGCTCGTGTCGATTGGTCGAAAGAAAAGCTCAAAAAATACGATCGCGGTGCTTCAAAACAGGTTTATGACATAGTGACAGGTAATGAATCGTGGATTTACGCGTATGAGTCCGAAAGTAAATAGCAGTCGACTGTATGGGTGTTTCAAGATGAGCCAAATCCAACAAAAGTTGTTCGCGCACGAAGCACTTCCAAGCAAATAATCGCCTGTTTTTTTCGGAAAAACCGTACCACTAGAACAACGCAGAACAGTCAATTCTGAGTGGTACACAACCATTTGTTTGCCAGTTGTTCTTCCAAGAAATGAGGAAAACCAACCCTGAAGACGGATCACTTTTCACCACGACAATGCGAGCTCTCACACATCGGCTCAAACAACTGCATTTTTGACCACACTCAAAACATCGATTCATCCGCCGTATAGTCCTGACTTGTCACCAAATGACTTCTTTTTATTCCCGTACGTAAAAAACAAACTGAGAGGTCAACGTTTTTCGACACCTGAAGAAGCGGTTGCTGTGTTCAGAATGTATGTTTTGGAGATACTTCAATCAGAGTGGAAAAAGTGCTTGGACAATTGGTTTAAACGCATGCAAAAGTGTATAGATCTTCATGGAGAATATTTTGCAAAACAATAAAGCGATTTTTGATGATAATCCCGAAATATAAAAGGCAGCCCTCGTATACCTATATAAACGTTTCACGAAAATTACAAATTGTTTGTCATTGTTAAAGTTGTTAGTAATGCCGTATAATCTGTTTGGTATTTACATTTGAAGTTTACAAGCGTTTTAAATGTAAAATTATCGATAATGCCTTTAGAAAAGTGTTATAAGAATTTTTGATTTATTTTAACTTGAATTGTATTTCCTCAAAATATATTTGAACTCATCATGTTCAGCCTGTATATATTCAGTCCTGCAACTGATGTCGCCTTCCTGCTATCAGTCCTTTTCATCGGTTTCTGTCTCCTTAATCTCTGTTCCCAGCACCACCTTGGTCGACCATTTTTATAAGTTAAAGTTGGAGCAGTTATTGTTTAGAATAACTTAACTTTCGTTTGAATAATTTTTGTTTAACGTTAACGATTCAGGGATACGGTTCACAAGGAAATGGAGAAGCTCAGCGATGATTTGACGCAAGCCATGAAGAAGATCAAAATTATGGATTCGAACAATCAGGAATTGCAAAAGGAAAAGCGCGATCTGACATATCAGTTGGAATCTCTGAGGCGTGAAATCACGAGTGCCTTGCACGAGAGGGACAAAGCTCTGAAAGAATGCAACGATCTCAGGCAGAAATTCGGGGAGCTGGGTGCGGCTTCGGAGGATGGCCGGCTGATGATGGGTACGTCTATATATATATATATATATATATATATATATATATATATATATATTTGTTTTTAAGTTTTCGCGGGCACTAAATGTATTAGATGATTTCCGGGAATTCATCCGCGTAGTTGATAACTGATCCCTGCCGGGATCGATGGTAAAATGACGACGTTTCGGCAGAGTCACATCTGCCCTCTCAGGTCAGATGAAGAGGGCTTACTCTGCCGAAACGTGTCATTTTACCATCGATCCTCGTTATCAACTGACGTTGGAACCATTTATATATATATATATATAATATTTTTACAATTTTGACACTTCAGTTTGGGAAAGAGCCCAGGTTTAAACTCTTTTATATGAAAGCTTTCGGATATAACGTCATTCCTACTAAATTTACAAAATGTACATTATTATGTATAATCGACTTTTTTAAAGGTAATTGTAATATAGGAATACTTTAATGACAGTATTTGACAAGAATTGTGTTTAACAAAAAATTTTTTTTACGACGCTTATAAAGTTACTGTGATAGACAAAATGATTTAGAAATGTATGAATATTTGAAATTAAGATTTGAATTATTATTTTTTATTCCTTTGTACGCTAACATTAAAATAAAAGAAATATAATATACACTTAAAAAGTTTAATGAATGGAAGAAAATGAAGGAGAAGTGTGTAAATATATATATTATAATAAAAAGAGTTTCCTAAACTGTATTTTTACCAGGCTGCTTTATTGAAGTTGTCATATTAAATTGTTTTTTTAACAACGTAAGAATTACGAATTTGAACACAAATAAATTTGTGATTTTAACATTTTTCCTATGAATTTTATCTGACCATTTGACATTTTAAATTTTTGACTTGAATTTCGCTTTTTTATTTATTTTTAGAAGCGTTGAAATGTACTGTTTTTGCATTTTTGCGTTTGTGACCTTTCCGACATCTACAAAAATTTTCGCTTTGACTATCACACAGAGGTTCCGAATCTGGAGCCGTTCCGTATAATTGCTGTTCTCCCTTAACTCCTAGGACAGAATGTCACGATAAAAATTTCAGGTTACTTCACCTGTCAGAGATATTGAATACTTATTTTGTCTGTTCATTGGGTTTTCTCTCCTCCAAATTTTTTCCTTCAACAGATAAGTATTTAAAAATTGTATATGTAGAACAAAGTGTAGTAAGGCAATTTCGTAAAATTGCCCGGATTACTGGCTGTCTGTATAGAGATTCTTTCTCACAGTTATTCTGAGAGAAAGAGATGTCTACAAAATGATCAACCAGTATTCCTGTATATAAGTAATGTATTGTATATTGTGTAATACTTATCTGTGTATGGAGATGTTTCAACTCGCAAGTCTGGAGTCGTTGTCAATCGTTTAGTGTTGTTTTCGAGGTTTTTTTCTAGAAAATTTTCGCTTTGATCTTGAATTTGTTGTTTGTCAAAAAAATTGACACTGACAATTTGTCGTTTGGCGATCACTTGACGCTGAGGTTGCCGTTTTTTGTTCTGTTAGCAATAAATTCCTCCAGTCCAAATGAAGGTCGGCTGAAGGTGCTCCGATTTCAGTGTTGTTTATCGTCATACAGCTGGCTTCTTTAAGTTTTCTTTTTTTTTTAAATTTTCTTCTTTAAACAAAATCTTTGTTTTATCCCAGTCTATCCTATGGTTGTCGGTGCTTGTTAATACATGATTGGCCAAATTTGATTTGTCCACATGTCTTCTGGAAATTGATGTTATTTTTTCCTTACTTCTAAAGGTCTTGAAGTTTCACCGGTATAACACACTGTCACACAAAACACTGTACACACAATTTTTAGAACTCTGGGTTGCGTTAAACGGTTTGGTATGTGTGAGGATAGAGCGCAAGGTATTATTTGTTTTAAAAACAGTTTTAACGCTGTATTTATTTCCTAACCGCTTAATTTTTTCCGATACACCTGGGATATATGGAATTATGTTCATAATTTGGTTGTCTGTTTGTGTTTGGTTGGTATTAGTGTGATGGTTATTTGTGCTGGTTTGTTGTTGCGATTTTCTTTCTAGCTGATTTATAGTTTTATTTATAAAGTCTTGGAGATATTCATTTTGAAGTAGATGTTCTTTGATAATATTGACTTATTTGTTAAAGATTTTGGGTGGATGAAGATATGTTTTTTGCTCTATCATATAAGCACTTTACAACACCTTTCTTTACATTTAAGAGATGGTTGGAGTGAAAATTCAAATATCTATTAGTATTTGTGGGTTTTCGATATGTACTTGTACTTATTGTGTTGTTTGTTCTATCTATAAGTACATCAAGGTAGCAAGTTTATGCAAATTGTCCATCTCCATTGTAAATTTTATTGTGGGTTCTTGACTATTGATGTAATCTAGGAATGAGTGCAGTTCTTCAGCACCATACTCCCAAACCACAAAAATGTCATCAACGTATCTCCACCACACTTTTGGTTTATTCTTATATTTGCCTATGAATCTTTCTTCAAAATATGTCATGAATATATTATTGATTATAGGAGATAAAGAAAAACCCATGGCCATGCCAAATTCTTGTTTATAGAAATCTCTTTCAAATTGAAAATATGTAGTGTTTAAGCAAAGTTCAGTTAGTTCCATAATTGTGTCAATGTTTAATTTTGTTTTGTTGTGTAAGGTAATATCTTGTTGTAATTTATTTTTTATAATTTGTAATGATTTATCAACAGGTACATTTGTAAAAAGACTAACTATGTCGAATCTTACTAGTATGTCATTTCTGTTGATAATAATGCTTTTTAATTTTGTTAAAAAATCATTAGTGTTTTTTAAATTGTTTGGATTATTTTCGTAAGGTTTCATTATATTTAGTAAAAATTTTGATATGTTTTATAATGGTGAATTTATTGAACTTACAATGGGTCTCATTGGTATTGTGTCTTTATGTATTTTTGGAACGCCATATAAATGTGGAGGTTTACTATAGTGTGGTGTTAAGTGTTTTCGTTCTAATGGAGTGAATTCTTGTTTGTGTTTTGTTATAATGTCTCTAGCAGCTTTTTCTATATTTTGCGTAGGATCTTTTTTGAGCTTAGAATATGATCCTGTGTTAATAAGGTCCATCATTTTGGTGTTGTAATCATTTTTATCAAGTATAACCGTAGCGTAAGTAGCGTTACCTTTATCGGCAGGTAGAATTTTAATTGTGTTGTCTTTTTTAAGGTTTTCTACGGCATATTTTTCTGTAGGAGTAAGATTGTGTTTCATTTTGTGTTGCTTCTCTAGAAGTAATTTATATATTGAATACTCTCTTATCGTGACATTCTGTCCTAGGAGTTAAGGGAGAACAGCAATTACACGGAACGGCTCCAGATTCGGAACCTCTGTGTGCTAATTCTCTCGAAAATCCTTTTGATCGTTTGATATTTAATTTTTGTACGATTTGTACGTTTACGACATATTTAGGAAAATTTCCAAAATAATATTTCATTTACAGCTGATATGATTATTGTAAAGCCTAATTTGAGGCAAAAGACAAATCTTTCTATAACGAAGGCGTCGAAAGTTTAGAAAAAATTATTGTATCGCTTTGGAAGGTTTACTATGTTTATGAAGAACTGATTGAGTTCAGTTATTTTTGTTGGGCAGTGTTGTAAATAAAAAATGTATGCCGTAGTCATCTTAAACGTATTTATTTTATCAGGTGACCAAACGAAAAAATCTCGTGGTCGTCTCATCGATAGTCTTGGCGCTATCGGTGACGGTGGCGGTTGCAAAGAGCACTTACGTGATGACTCCAGGTCGATCGGACAACGACAACGATTGGACAATCTGGATCAGGCGAATCAGGAATTGGAATCTCTGAGGAAAAGTTTGGACAAGGCGCAAACTGAGCTCGCGGAGGCCATTCAAGAGGCGGAGGTGTCCAAGGGACGTCGAGATTGGGCTTTCAGTGAGAGGGACAAAATCGTACTGGAAAGGGAGAGCATACGGTAAGTTTTGTATAAGGGTTTGATAAAATTTAATATGATTACATCTGCAAAGGCGTACTGTTTGCATTTTATTTGTTTTTTCTGAGTTCAATTTGTTTACTAATCATGGCTATAACTTTTAAAGTGTATGACAAAAATGGTTTCTGTAACATTTTTTTCTGTCATTATCGTTTTGTTTACGATACAATTTTTTGGAGTTGTATGTTTGTAGATAGGGCGTAATTACGTTCTGGAAGACGTCCACTGCTGCCGAAAGTACGAAATTCGATGGGATTTTGGGTCGGGAGTGTATAGAGGATGGTCCGACGATAAGTGTATGTAAATACAATTTTTGAAGTGATTGAATTCCGTCAATTTCTGTGCAGCTTATCTACGTTTATGAAATGTTTTGGGATTCCCAACCACCAGTTGCATATTTTTGTTAGCTGAAGCCAAATCAAGAATTAGACATGTATATAAGTCAAATATTTCACACACCGAAAATTGTTCTATTCGGGTCCTTGATTCCAACTAAGATTTTTGTATAATTCTCACACATCAAAATTCCATTGGAAGTGCAATAGTCTATATATAAATAGGCAAAGACAAAACGATTAGGTACCATTTTTTCCTCTGTTTCTCAACCGATTTTCTTCATTTTTGTTTTGTTTAGTAGCTACTGACGACCTTCAGTGCCGAATGCTAATCTTAATTTATAATATTGGTTCATTCATTAAATAAAATATAATAAAAATTCATTATTTACGTCCATAATGTCAATGCCAAACAACTGAATGTGCCGCCACCGCCAGACTCAAAACATTGAGTAATTATATATAGAGAAACCAATGCTGTTATATACTTTGAGCATGTACTTCTGGAAGTGGCATGCAAGCGTTGTTATTGTTTAGTGGTAAAGTAATCGGTGTATATTATAATTATACAGGGCGATTCCAGATATGTTAAAAATCATTTGTTTCGTGGGTGGCACATAAGCAGTTGCATATATAGGGTGTTTAAAATATAGAGTAGAGTGCAAAAATTACTAATAAAATAATTATATAGGGAAGCCCATTAGCGGTTGAATTTACAGGGTTCTTGGAATAGAAGGTACAGTAGAATTACAGTTATACAGGGTGGTGCAAAAAATATTATACAGAGATGCATATACAGGTTGGCGGAAATAGAAATGCAACATTTGGTTACCCATAAGCAGTTGTATATATAGGGAAGATGAAATATAGGGTGAGAGGAATTATAGATATACAGGATGATGATAAAAAATGTTAGAAAAGGAAATGATTTATAGAGTAGCCCACGAAGAGTTCCATATATATAATGATTGAAATATAGGTCAGAGTAGAATTATAGTTACAGAAGATAAGTAAAAATTTCATAAACAAAAAGGGTAAACATGGTCGGTCATAGGCAGTGGCATATACAGAACGGTTTACCCGGTGGTTCAAAACTGTTAAAAAATATTATGTGTGGTCCATGAGCAGTTGCATATACAGAGTTAGAAAAAATAAATATGTAGGGTAGCTCATTAGCGGTTGAATTGTTGTCATATTAAATTAAGAATTACGAATTTGAACACAAATAAAGTCCTATGAATTATATCTGAAAAAAACTTGAAGTTCGTTACTTATTTGTAGAAGCGAGACGTAAGACCGACATCTAGGATTTTCGAGAGAATTAGCATACAGAGGTTCCGAATCTGGATCCGCTCCGTGTAATTGCTGTTCTCCCTAAAGTCGTAGGATAGAATGTCACTATAAAATTTTCAGGTTACTTAACCTGCCAGAGATATTGACACAATTCGTCGAATTTCGACCACTGGGCGACAGATCATAAAAATGTATATATTTGTTAGTCATAAGGAAACCATCAAGCACTTAGTAAAAACTCCTTTAAGCTTAGAAACAGTAATCACTTAAAAACTACATGTATTACTTTAATTTTTTGGGGGTATCTCTAAGAATCATCTAGTAAGCCAAAGTATGTAAGAGAACAAACAGCAAGTTTCTTTCAATGACATGAAAACATAGGCTGTTGAATTGTGTATCAATAATATTTAGATAAAGTAGTAAACTTATTCTCTTTCCAAGTTATTGAAACATAATCAAACATATACTATATGAAGTCAATACCTATACAACATTTTGGAATCTACCGAATAAAGACGTTACCTCAGAAAGCGTTGAATTTATTGAAGGGAAAGCTACAAACTTAAAATAACTCTTTTTCCCAAAGATTTATGTTTTGCACAAACAAAATTTTTTCGAAAATTTAATAACACAATTTTTCAAAATTATCACCCTGTCTGTGGTTTTCGACAGTAGAAGCAAGGCATTGTTGTCCAATTTTAGTGTAGGTTCAGTTGATTAGTGGCGCCATCTATCTCCCAGTGAGTAAAACTAAAAAGACAGCCCTCGAATTCAGTCGTCATTCAGCTACTTGTCCTCTAGAATATTTACAATTGCGTTCTGTATAAATTTCAATTTTCTGTGCATTTTCAGAACGTTATTGGATAGTGGCGCCATCTTTTCCCAATGTGTAAAACTAAACAGCGTTCGTATTTATTTAATCTTCATTCAGCTTGTGACCCAAACCCGGTATCCTAAATATGGAAAACTCAAAAATCAACATAAAACCTACCTTGATTCGTTCATATGTGCTAGGCGGCTGCTGTTCATTGAGGAACATATGGGCGTGGGTAAAAGATAGTAAAACACAAAATTTAAATTTATTCAGGGCGCCATTTGGTTGAAAACCTTTAAGTGAACATACCTTATAAATCAAAATATAGTATGCGGTTATGATGTAATTCACACCGGCTATAGTGATATTGTTATGTTCCTTATGAACAAACTGCTAATAATCTGATTCTGTTAAAAAATTATGTATTCAATACTTTCAGTGGTGCTTCCAAAAATTCTTTCAAAATCGATAAATATATAGTACAAAAAAATCGAGATAAGAAGTTTGTTTCTAAAAAAAATAGGACATATAATAAATGTAGCTAAAGAGTAAAAACAGCAATGCAGTGTTTAAAAATTTGACTTCAAAATCACAGTGAAAATTTAGATGTTTACAAAAAAATGTTCTACCTGAAATCTACAAAAAATGCACTCAACAATAATCACCTAATCAAAATGATTTGATTAAAAAAGGATAATGGTATAATCTGTCGACAAATTAAAACCTTACCTATTCAACGTTTCTGAAATTTACTATCTCTTATAATAATGGCATGATTGTCTGTACTGTGTTCTTGATCCTGGAAACTCAAAGCCAAATATCTCCAACATAATTCATCCGACTGGACATCAATTGAATTCTATCTAAAGGTTAAATTGGTTCCATGCCAAATAATAACTTCAAAATCTCATCTCGAAACAGCTTCAAAATGTAGAAAATTCTGATTTTATAAATCCCTAGTTAGAACATGGCTCCAAACGTAGATCAACCCACCATAAAACAGGATTCAAAACGTGGAAAAATCCACCGTAAGTCAAATCCACGGTAACTCGTAAGTAAGACTCAAATATATCGCAGGATAAACCCTCCATACAAAAATCTTCCTTAGGGAAAATCCTCCCTAGGACCCTAAAATAGAATTTGCACGTGACGAATTTATTTCGCTAAAATTGCTTTGCTTACCTTCACAACGAAGGGCTAATCATATCCAAAGAACTCTCAACCATCAACGCATCTTTCTAATGGTATTCTTCACCAAATAATACCAACAATCAGCCATCATTTCCTGACGCGGAAAAATCGAAGAACTAACTTAAGGGAACGCCATTTTAGTAGCCTTCAGAAATCGCACAACTGCGAGGCACGGCTTCACTCATTTCGAGACGAAAGGCTACTGTCCCTCTTCGCTTTCAAACGGAACTCACCTACCACTCAGGAATGCATCGAGAGTTAAAATTGAAGTGGGCAGGTCTGTATTTAGCCCGGTCACGAAAGGGATAATGAATAATAATATTAGACATTGTATGGTGCTAGCAAGAAAACACAGCCCCAGGTATCGCCAGCTTAGAGAAAAGTCGAACAGACAAAGGACAAGGTACTCGAGAAGGCACCAGAACGCTAAATAGTTCAATGAACCTCCAAAAAAAAAACAACTCTAGCCACAGCAACTCCACCGTACTAGAGGCACATAATCTCCCTCAACTAACTCGTAAGATTAGTCAAGAAGGCTTCAATTTCTGTTTAAACGTTACAAGCTACTTGTTTTTTTAGACTAATTAAAAGTGTATTTTGTGTATATTTGATACAGTTTTCTGTACATTTTCAGAACGTTATGCGACAACATGCGCAAGGAACGCGATCGAGCCGTATCCGAACTTGCAGAATCTCTTCGTGAATCTGATGCTGTGAAAAAACAACGCAACGAACTGCTCAAAGAGGTGAAAGCCTTGAGAGAAGCCCTCGAAACGCACTTGGAACGCGAGAGCAATAGATCTTTGCCCAATTACGATCACGTTCTGGATCACACCAACAGAGGGCACACCGAACTAGTCGAACTAGAACTGACGGCCGCCGATGAAGAGGGATTAGAGTTCGGTAGCGGACGAGATTTTTCAGGTATGCCTTTGTTAACCCGTACGCTGCAGGATACACGTTTAATTAATTTCAGGTGAAAGCTTCATATTCGTAGCATCCGTGTCGTCCAATTCGTCAGCATTGAGCAAACTGTTCCCTCACGATCGTATTCTAAGGGTGAACGACGTGGATTGCAGTCAAGGTTCCTTGAGGATGGTCACAGAAGCGATTCGATCGAGCCTGCCTGTCGCGCGAGTGTTGGTCAAAAGAAATCGGTGCATGCGGGCGGATTCACGTAGCGTCACCAGCGAACAGGTAACCAAATGGATTCACACTGCAAGATTGGCGCCCGGTTGTCATGGATTGTCACTGAAAATGGGCGTCTACATCAATCGAATCAGCGATGGTAGCTTAGCCGCCAGGGATAAGAGTTTGACAGTCGGCGACAGGGTGCTCAGGGTGAGTATTGAGCTGAACGTCTTTTTGTCGTTTGTAGTTTGAAGTGAAAACTTCTAACTGCTCGACAGGTGATTTTTGGTTGGCTAAATTCTTAGGAGTTTCATCAAGGACTTTCGTCACCGACATGCTAATGTTAACAGTATATCTGTAGCTGTAAGTATGACGTATTGTCCTTGGTCAGCAGTGAAAATATTGTTATAAAATTCATTTTGTTGTTTTACGTGTTTGTTAATTATTTTCATTTCGATTAAATTCTTAAAATTACTTACTTAACACTCTCACTACCGCGTATATCACTAGAGATACACCAGATGTGGTTTATGTGGGCATGGTACACATACACAGAACTAAGTTTGTTCAACTAAATGGTGTATCTCTTATACATTGAGCACGCGTGGATTGGAACAAATTCATTTAAAATTCAAATGTTGATTTTTTGGAAAAATGCTCGGGCACTTTTTTTTGGGCTGCGGTTTTTGTGATGATAAACTCATTTATACAGGGTGGGCCAGAAATAAATTGCGACCATCGACTTGATTATTTCAAATTGAAACATTTGTTTTTTATTTTATTTTTGAATTCTGCATAGAATTCCAAGAATTTTTCATGTACAATGTCCTATGCCGTAAATAAACAGTTATTAAAAAAAACACCTTTATTTCAAAGTTGAAGAAAAAAACATCAACATATCAAATTAGATGTTCAAATTGTTGACCATTAACTTCCTGACAATACCTAAGAGGGTTTTCAAATTCTCGTAACACTTCATTTAGCGTTTTTGGCAGAATTCGTTGTATTTTGGCCATAATTCTATTCTTTAATTCCTCGATATTTTCCAGCTTATTGAAGTAGACTTTCGATTTCACGTAACGCCAAAGATAAAAAATATAACGGGCTTAGAGCTGGAGACCTAGCTGGCCATTCATTCCGATCTATGGGAAAATACCTCCCACTGTTCGCGAATAATCCGATCCATCTGGAGGTTTTCACCATTCGGGTAAAGTTATGTTAAACGGTATTATGTCATTTTGTAATAGGTCTAAATACTTTTCCGAGTCAAGTGTTCCCTCAATAAAAAAAGGACCCACAATTGACGTACCCAGAATTCCGGCCCATACGTTAACTTTCTTGGAAAACTATGTATGACTTTCCATAATCCAAATTGAAAAATTTAAACAAAATGTTGCTTCGTCGGAAAAAACTATCTTACTTGAAAAGTGCGTGTTGGCGTTGCATCTATCCATCATTATTTCGCAAAATTCTACTCTCTGGTCCAAATCTTCTTCAGTAAGTTCCTGAACTAAATGGACTTTGCATGGGTGCCATTGCTATGCAAGCATTTTAGAACAGAAGATTTACTTATTGACTGTTCTGCGGCTATTTGTCTAGTGGATTTGTGAGGATTTTCTTGTAAATCGAGCAAAAACTTTAATTGTGTATCTTCTGGAAGATGTTTGATTTTGTAATTGTCTCTAACGTGGCCAAATTCTAGAAACTTTGTTTCCATTTTACTAACTACCGATCGTGTAATAGGCCGCTCCGAGTACTTCATATTAAACAATTCGTAAACTTCAGCTTGTGTTCGCCACATCCTACCTTCGTCAAAATTTCTATTCGCTGCTTTTCAGTTAAATACGCTATACTTTGAAACTTTGCAACTACTTATTTGAAGTAAAATTATATTTCTATGGAAATAAACAAAAACTCCAGTATTAAAAAAAAAGTTTCCATTCATGCGACTAAAATACCGCCAACAATCATAAAAACCAGACGTAAATAAATGATTCAAACCAACAAACACCTTATTTTTACCGTTGTTTTCTTAACTTTAGAAAGAAATGTAATTTTTTTAATAATTGTTAATTCTCGATATAGGACATTGTACATGAATACTACTTAGAATTCAATGCAGAATTCAAAAATAAAAGAAAAAACAAATGTTTCCATTTGAACAAATGAAGTTGATGGTCGCAATTTATTTCTGACCCAACCTGTATGAATGAGTTTATCATCACAAAAACCGCAGTCCAAAAAAATCGACGTGTCCCATCGTTTTTCCCAAAAAAAAACAACACCTGAATTTTAAATGAATTTGTTCCAATCCACGCATCCTCACTGTATGTTAATTTGGGTATATGCGTTATTATTTGTGGCCTATACCTACATTTCAGCACATTTAACTTTAGCATATATTGTTCAGTTTCAGTATAGGTTATTGGGAAAATGGACGATTGCTTTGTCATTATTCATTTCGACTTGGCCATACAATGTATGGCATCACACTCCCTCAAAGGCACACTAAATCCCAGATATACTACATATCAAAAGGGTTTAGCTCTGTAGGAGCCGTTGCCAGGTTATCAGGCCCGTGGTTGGTGTCGTGGCTGCAGTTCCCCATGAATCTTCTAACCGTCCGGGCTGTTCCTAACAGGGCGGCTTTTTGCATCAGTTGGTAAAGATGTTCGTCCAGATCGAGATATCTCAAATTGTTTAATAGATGTTTTGGGACTACTCCTGTTGTTGACATAACAATTGGTATTGTTTCTGTATATGAAATTCTAAATCCCTATATTTTGCTATTTTTTCAGCCTGCTTAATATTTATATTATTGTTAGTAGGGATTGCTATGTCAATTAAGGTTGTTTTTCTAGAGACTTTATCTACCAAAACTATATCTGGTCTATTGTGAGCAACAGTCCGATCGGTCAATATCGTCCGGTCCCAGTACAGCTTGTAGTTGTTATTTTCTAAAATAGATTCTGGTTTGTTTATATAGTAGGGTATTCTTACCGACTGTGTTAGCTCAAGTTTAAGCGCTAGTTCATGGTGTAGAATTTTTGCAACAGCTTCGTGTCGTTCTTTGTATTCAGTTGCAGCGAACTCTTGGCAACCTCCGGGATATGCTGGATAGGTTCAGATGTTTGGCAACCATATCTGCATCGGTCGTTGTAGATAGAAGGGTCTTTAACGATGTACTTTAGATAATTCTTAGTTGGAATTACTTGATCTTGGATTGCCAATATAAAGTCTTCAGTTTCAGGAAATATATGACCAGAGATCAACCACTAGTTCGACACTGAACTTTCGACATAATCTTGGTTGACGTCATTTATATGTCTTCCATGAAGCGGCTTCTCTTTCCATTTGAGCAGTTTCTGATCAGTTGTCTGGTGGTATACTTGAACTTGTTCTGTCAGTCGCAGAGGTGTTGAGTCATCAACCTGACATATGACTCTGTATAGATCAGAAAATTCTGCGAGTTTCTGGAAATGATTACGCAAATTAGAAATTTGTTGATAACGTAACTTGCCAATATCCTCCTTCATACCGTGGCAACATTGTAC
Organism: Octodonta nipae; assembly: GCA_034190945.1. NCBI lineage: Eukaryota > Metazoa > Arthropoda > Insecta > Coleoptera > Chrysomelidae > Octodonta > Octodonta nipae. Next base: position 133,994,530 of record CM067220.1, read on the forward strand.
GTTCGACAGAGCTCTTTGGATGGTGATTTTGAGCTTTTGTTAGTAGAACTCGAACTCTCCGTTGTAGTTGTTCAATGTTAGTCTTGCATCATTTAACTATTCCGAATGAGTAACTGAGTACTGAGCACGCATAGGTGTTAATAGCCTGAAACTGATTTTTACTGTTAAGCTTAGTTTTCAACAGTCGTCTTACCCTTCTCTGTTGATAGGTCCTTTTTCATGGTGGAGTGATCAATTCGTTGAGCCTGCTTTATTCCAAGGTATTTGTAAGTATGACCTTCCTCCATGGATTCAATTGAGGTGCCATCTCTCATTTCGTAGGGCCCCTGCTGTATTTTGCCTTTTACTATATTGATAATTCGACATTTGTCTAGGCCAAATTGCATATGGAAGTCACTAAAGAACCCTTCTACTATTTTAAGCATATCATGCAGCTGTTGTTTCGTAGCTGCCATCAACTTTAAGTCGTCCATGTATAACAAATGGTTTATCTTCAGTGCTTGTACGTTGTTGTGTTTGAGACTGAACCCAAAGTTAGTCGCGTTCAGTTTGTGTGAAAGAGGGTTCATGGCAAGGCAGAACCACAGCGGGCTAAGAGAGTCTCCCTGGAATATACCCCTTCTGATTGGGATAGAGTCGGTTTGTATCGAACAGTCGGCTTCATTCAGAAAGATTTTGGTTTGCCAGGTAGTCATGACATATTCTAAAAAGTTAACAATACAATTATTTACTTTATAGAGTTTCAGCACCTGAATGAGCCAATCATGTGGAACTGAATCAAAGGCCTTTTTGTAGTCCACATATGCCTTGTAGAGATTTTTTCCTTTGGCGTGGGCTTGATTGCAGACAAGGGAATCAATTATTAGTTGTTCTTTGCACCCCATCGAGTTTTTCGCGCATCCCTTTTGCTGGTCGGTAATTATATTGTTCAGCTCACAATGTCTGAAAAGGCGATGATTAATGCACGACGTTATAAGTTTGTATAAGGTTGGGTTTGCTATTGGTCGGTACTTTGCTGGGTCCTGTGTACATGGGTTGTCCTTTGGTAATAGGTATGTAGCACCATGCGTAAGGAAACTAGGCATCTTGTGTGGATGGATAATTATATCATTAATAAGGACTGTTAATTTTTCATGAGTGGCGTAAAGTTTCTTTATCCAGTAATTCTGCACACCACTGGTCCTGGTGCTTTCCAGTTATGGAGATGTTTCATTATGTTGGACGTGTCTTCTGTTGTAAATGGTTGGTGTTGCATCTTATCACAATTCTGAAATGCAGCCTCCTCCTCATTAATCCAGCTCGCTCTGGAGTTATAGGAAACTGTTGTGGAAAGTTGTGTTTTCCAGAACTGCTCGATGGCCGTTTTACTGGGATAGCAAGGGATTTCATTATTATTGATGTTGTTGAGTTTTCTGTAAAACCCCTTTTCTGATTTTCGGAATAGTGCGTTGTCTAGTTTCCGTTGGTTACTGGTACCTTCTCAATCGACTTGTGTTATTCATTCTATTATCGATGTAATAAACATTGTTTACATTTAAGTGTTATCCATTAAAAAAGAATTTACTTTTTTTATGTTGAAATATTGCCATAAGTATACACTAGAGATGGGCAAGACTTCTATTTTTAAATAACAGTAGCTATTGTTATTGCTATTTGCAGATAGCTGAGAATAACAGCTGGCAGTTATATTTTTAACTGTCTCTTGGGGGGGGGGAAGCAAAATATGCTAAATCAATAATTTTGGTAACTGTTGAGGTAGAGATCTTCTCGTTTCGTATTACAGAGCAATGTTGTATCTTTCAGATTAATATTAAACTAGGAAATATAGAACCAATAATTGGAATACAGTAAACAATCTGTTGTTACAGTTATCTGTTATTTTGAGCGGACAATAACAGTTGTTATTGCTGTCGAGTAAATAATAGTTATTGAAAAGCAGGCCATATCGCTAATATACACATATAGAATTTCTATATTTTTTCATGGGGTCATCGACGCACGGCTACACATGGCCGAAGTCACCTTGGCTGTGAGTTTACTTTGTTTTTTTTTTTCAGATAAATGACAAGTCAATGGACGACATCGAAAGCGCCCACGAAGCTATGCAAGTGTTGAACGACGACAACTGCGACGTGATAAACATAACCACATTAAAAATGAGCTACCCCGAATGCCCGAACGTGTTCACGCCCGTTCGACGCCACAAAAAAGAGAACCGCAGCTCGCAAACGGAAGACTGGCACGTCCAGGACTACAAGTACAGCGGCAGCAGCGGCAACACGGGTCAGGAGAAGAACAACGGCGGTGCGTGGTTCAAAGAAAAACTGGACATGGTCAAAGGTACTTGGATAAAAAAGTATAGGAACAGTTCGCCGAATCCGATGGAGTACGGACACGAACAGGCCATCGCAGAGCTGGATCTGGTGCTGGATAGTTATCATCATGGTACTGTTAAGAGATCTGGCGGTAAGTCAGTGTATTTTTTGATGTGTCACTGTAAAAAGATGTTATGAACAAGTTCTTGAAAAGAAATAGAAAATACAAATAAAATCTTGAACGTTGGCATGATAATTTTCATTTCTGTATTGGGAATTCAGCCGGGGACGTGGCTTCTCCTTGCGGCAGAAGCGGTTACTACTCTAAAACACATTTTTAAATCAGCTGTCGTGTTTTTATATGGAATTGTATATGTACATGTCATTAAAATCAAATTTATAATAAAAATTAAAAAAAAAGTTTCAATTCAAGAAATTTGTGAGTTTGCAACTACTCAACCTAGTCATAAGAGTTTCATCGGCGGTGAAAATATACTTGATGCAGGACATCTAATCACATGTGGTCTATAGCAAATACATACTAGTTGTGATAATGAGTATAAAATAATTGCATACTGTGCAACTTCTCATTTAAAAAATCAACCGCATGAAATTGTAGGCGTAATATCACATGATGGAAAAATAAGAATGTCATGTTCGTGTACAGCTGCTCTGAGTGAAAACTGTAAGCACGTGGTAGCTACACTTCTCTACTGCAACAGGTTAGATCAGGCGTTGAAAAATTTAATGTTATGAAATCACTTTAATGTTAATATTATATTTATACACAATACCGATCTACATTACATGGGATGTCTTGTACTTGATCATCTTGATCTGTATCAATAATAACAGATGATTTTTATTCAATGATCTCTGACGTCGTCTTTCGTTTCTCTTTTCAATTTGATTCACATTTGGTTGATCAAATAATTTTAATGATGTTTCAGGAAGATTACATGATGGAACGCTTGTTTTTTTTTAAATGAAAACGACGTGGATTGGCACTGGCTGCAATGAAAAATAAAATTTAATGTTTATTGTTTATTATTTTTTCTGACAAATATTACACTAAAAAATATTTTGCTTCATATTGATGATAAACATATAATTATAAAAAAAAAATTCTATAGGTAATTACTTACATGTTGGTATAAAGTGATGTTTGGTGAAATGTAATGAACACACTTTTTTTGACTGTGTAATTGGATTTCCAATTTTCAATGCTTTTATCCAAGCTAATCGACGGTCCATCATTTCATCTTCATCAAATTTATTTTTTATGAACACAAAACTTGAATTTGTAGGAGAAAAGGTATAAAATCCAACTGTATTGTTCTTAGTGGACTTGCTATTGCATCCATACACGCAGCAAAAAGTTTTATTTTTATTTTCTCGAGGAGGAAACTCCATGATTGAAAATTTTTGATCAAATATTAAAATTAAAGCTATTTTTAAATAATAACTAAGCTTATTAATAATAATTAATTACTGAATATTTAAAACTTAAACACTTTGAAACTACAGCTTTGGCATATTATCTAACATCAGCTGTTTATACTCGACCTGCTTAGAGTAGTTCATATTTTATCCGTCAGGTTGCGTACCCAAGCGGATGAATTCCCAATATTAGGCAGGGACCTATAAGACCAGGATTAAAAAGTTACATTGTGTCAATTGTTATTGTCACAAATAGTTATTTATATTGGTAAGCAACAAACACAGTTTCCGCGTTTGTATTTTTATTTTCGCAATCGAACTTGCGTTGCTTTACTCTACTTTTCAGTTCTGTGTCTGGTCTGTCCAATATACGATTTAACGCATGCATCCATGAGTATGGACGACACAAGAGAATTTCATAGTTAACTAGGTTAATTTACAAAAATTTAGTAAAAAGAACCCCAGTATATTAGAGATATGGTAATTTCTTTATATTTTCTCCTCTACCTATTTTAGTCTTTCAGCTTAGAACTTATACTTCTGGAGATAGCCTGCAATGCACCAAATATGTGACAAGACTAACGAGAGAGGGCAATAGAGATGGGAAGAGGTTATTTCACTCTATTATGATATAGTTCCACTGAAATATATGAAGAATGTAGTTCATTGACTGCTTCCACCCACCAAGTGAAATAACATCATGCTCTCTTTATTCTCTCTATTTGTGTTACGATATTTGTGCATTGCAGGCTACCTCCAGAAGAATCTTTCTGTGTTTTTATGTATTTTGGTGCTTTTCTTTATCTTTCTGTGCCTCTATCTTTATTGGAGTTTGTAAATCTTTCTGTGCGTGTTCTTAAATTTTTCTGCTTTTTATATGTCTTTCTGCGTCTTTCTGTGTTTTTTAACCGACTTCCAAAAAGGTTGTATGTATGTATGTTACCTGACTTCTTCTCCTGTGGTGAACCGTTTTGAATGAATGTGGTCTTGTTTAATAGAGTATATATCTGGATTGGTGAAACTCTTCAAATTTTGGAAAAGAATTCTATTGGCTAAAGTGATGAAATTTGTGAATGAACACATGCGTGCATGGAAATCGACCAATATCCCTAACATATTGGTCGATTTTGTCGAAAACTTCTTATGGATGTGTATAGTTTTTTAACGTTTAATCTATTAAGGAAGATCCCTAGGTGATCTCATATACTTTTCTGTGACGTGCAACTTGCAGTTTTGCAGAAAATCGCCGAAAATTCCAAAATTCGTATCAAAAATTTCATCGAAATGACATAACGGACATTTGCTCATAAATATTTTAATTCCAACGTAATAGTACGGGAATTGTAGGCACTGGAAGTTTTAATTGCAAATTTGAAAATTTTATATGTACATCTTAAGCATATAGGTAGTAAAGCATAGTATTTTCGGCTCCTTAAATCAATGAGTACCAAGCTCGTTTTGTTTGTATACCAGTCAAATACCTATTTAAATGAAATTTTTTTCCATTTTGCGAAGACGGTGCTTTTGGTGTCACATTCTCCCGGCCTAATAGAAAATTCAGTGACAACACATGTCAAACCCTAAACTGCTATTTGGTGCCTTTATACACAGGGTGTTTAGTTATAGCAAATAAAATCACAAAGTAAAGTGATAGAATGAGTTGCATCTATATGATGATTAAAATATAGGACGTAGTACAATGATAGTGGTCCATAGGCAGCCGTATATACAGGATGGTTGAAATATAGAGTGGAGTGGACGTTTGGTGCTATAAAAATGTTGGAAAAAATGTCTAATTAAAATTATATAGGGTGATTAAAAATCTGTTATATGATGTGAACTTAAACAAATCATATACAGGATGGTTGAAATATTTGCTGGAGTTGAATTATATTTATACAGTGTGATTAAAAATTATTTATTTTATAGCCCATATGAAGTTGCATAAAGTGTCGAGAGGAATTAATGTTACACAGGGCGATAATAAATTAATGTTAAAAATTAAATAATTTATTGGGTATCCCACAAGGAGTTATATACGTTGGTTGAAATCTAGCACGGATTTGACGTAAATAAGGAATGGATTCTACCCCCTTCCTATAATTTACAGAAGGCAGCTAACAAATTTATGCTTGTCCGTGGGCAGTCGTATGTACAGGATGGTTGGTACATACGGAGGAGTGGAATTATCTATAGTTACACAGAGTTGTTGAAAAAAGGTTACTAAAAAATTAAGAATGATAACTATCTGAGTTCAAAAAACTAAAAAGTTGAAAATAAATCATTTTAAAAAAATATATAACCGACTTCCACTATAACTAAAAAGCTGAAAATCATTATAACAAAATACAACTCTAGCAAATAAATAACACATTCAATGTTGTTAGGTATCAACCCAGAAAGTAAAAAATGTAAACATTAAAAGGTGCTCATTCTGTACAAATTAATTACCTACCAATCTAGTATATTTTTGAAGTCGGAGCCAAGTAACAACTAAGCTTGATGAAGTAGTAGATAAGTACGCACTGCAGGATTTTAGATTTACATTATTTTTCTTTGCTGATAAACTCCTATAAAAAATCTCAAATGGAATTATTTGTTTGATTCTCCTTTTAAATGGAAAATACATGGCCTACTAGCAAAAAACTCAGCTTTTTAGTGTTTTTAGCATTTCTAATAATACCATGTGTATTGTATTATACATTATTTTAAAGGAAAAAAAAATAACGAATTCAATGAAATAATAAAATACAGGGTGTTCCATTTAAAAATATATAATGTTGTGTAGTATCTTCAAAATCATACTCGGAAAAAAAAAATTGAGTACTCCACTGGATTCTATGCAAAATTTTCTGTTAGACGTAGTTCTTAGCGCAAGAGTATTTCTAATAACTTCGTAGATATAGAAGGGGTCCAAAAAGTATAAATTATCAAAATCGCCCTGTATCTTATAAATGGAAACACTTATGCAAAATCTGATATGGCCATCCTGAGTTTCACAAAAAAGTAGAACAGGTATGTGAAAACCGCAACACTCTATCTTCAATAACAACCGAGTAACCTGGCAATTTCAACCAAAATGGGATGCACTGTACAGGGTGTTTGTAATGGTTTTCATTTTGATTCGTTTGAAGTCAGTTTCTTTTTGAGACGAAGTTAAGTGACTTCTAGTCGCGTGAAATGGCAGAAAATAATCCATTAGTTGATTGAAAATGTGTTATGCCGGCTACCTCTTCTGTATGGTATACGGTTGTAGGTGTGTGCGTGCGTGCATGTGATATTAGGTGGTACATAAGCAGTTGCATAGAAGGATGGTTGAAATATAAGTTGGAATTGAATTAGTTAAATAGGGTGGTTCAGAAAATATTGTTATGGGTGGTACATAAGTAGTTTTGTATACAAGGTGGTTGAAATAAGAATGGAGCAAAACTATAGTTATACAGAGTGGATATTTGCGTTGTAGTACGGAGCATAATTACTGCTATAAGAACTGCTATAAGAAGGCTTAAAAAAATGTTAGAATCAGTTGAATATACAGGATGATTGAAATGTAAGGTGGACTAGAATTACAATTATATAGGGCGATTAAAAAAGTTATATAGTTTGAAAAACAAGTAGTTTCTTATAAGTTGTTTGAAGTAAGGATAGAGTAAAATTATTGTTATTCAGGGTGCATAAAAAATTTGTTAAAAAGCATAAGCAGTTAGGATATTTTAATTATAGGACAGGGTATAATATAATTGTAGACATGGGTTCATGAGTGAGAGAAGAATATGCTAAAATATTTAACAGAAGTTGTACCTTAAATTAGATAAAAAAAAGGAATGTCTGAAAATAGTGATTGATTGCACACGTTTTCTAAACGGTAAAATCAGCTGAAGTCCGTTCCTTTTTAAATATAAATTATTTGTAACAACAAATGTCGTATTTGACAAATGTTCATGCGACAAACATCAGATAACTACAGTGTCCCAAAATTATAGTTTTCATAAATGAAAACTCTCAATGAGGTATTTATCATTTGTTTTTTATTCCAGGTACCAAGAGGCATACCTCTTCTCAAGCTAAAGACGAGAAAAACAACGGCGGCACATGGCCGAAGGCTCGAGCCGCACCAGTACTCACTCCTACTGGAGGTACCGTCGTTACGCGAACAAAAGAACGTCCAGCTCTGTCGCTGTTGGCACCGAAAAGTCCCGAAGGCAACAACTACAACTACAGAAATTCGACGCCTGTACCGCTAAGCGTCGTACCACCGCCCAACGTGTCCACCAATTACAATCGGCATTCTGTCTACAAGAGCATAGAGACGTCCCACCATCTGGGCATGGCGAGCGATTCTTTCGAGAAGATCAGATCTGGCAACAACGCAAACAGACTGAGCGTGAATTTGAATTCCGACAACAGCTTAGATTTTCCCGTCCATCGGTTCGTCGATAAGGAGGTGATTTCGTATTACAAGAAGAATAACAGATCTGGTGAGTGCCAGTTCAAAAATTGAACTCATTTGAGTCACTAGAGCGGATCCAGGGTGTGGGCTAAGGGGCTGTAGCGACCTCCCCCAAAAATCATTTTTGAGTAGTATGTTTTTTATGTGCTTATTGTGCTAAAATCAACCTTCACTTACTTAATCCCCCCCCCTCCCCAAGGGCCCCAAGATCAAGGGCCCCCAAATGACAATCCTGGATCCGCCCCTGATTCGAGTTATAGTCACAGTGTTGCCAATTTTAAGATCTTATCTTCCGATATAGGGAAATTGCTATGTTGGTTAATTTTTAAGACGAATTATGCGTCTCTATTGTAGGGATGTAACAAATGTCCTGTTTTCGATATTCGCGAATGCGAATATCAAATCAAAATGTACTTATTTTGGTTTAATCAAAAATTATAACCTAAATTGTACTTCGTAATCATTATAGAAAGCCACTCTTCTATTTTTAATACATAAATTGAAATAGCTGTGGGATCTTTGTTGTCTCACAGATGTATAAGCACAAAATTGTTCATACTAACACCAAACCCTTACACTCAACGCTCTTTCAACAGTTAAGCTGTCATCATATTGGAGTGAACCAAAACAGTTTTTTTTTATTTATGAGAGAAGTTATTATAATTAAACAGAAAAATTATATAATTAAATTTATGGAGTCAAATAAAAACTAAAATTATATGGATTGCCAAAAAAAATGAATTTGATTGTCATGTTATAACTTATTTATGGACTTATTTACATATTTTTAAAATCGCAAAATTTATCAACAAAGAATTAAACAGACTTGAACAGAAAACAAACCATCTGAATGAACCCGGAACTTCTCTTACTAACACAACTACTCAGGACAACCACGTTGTAGTTACAACTATTCCATATATACAGGGTCTCTCAGAAAGATTGAAAAGAGTGGGCAACAGATTTAATGTCAAAATAGCATTCCAAACAATAAATACACTGAAATATCGAAAACAAAACCAACCAACAAAACTCAAAACTCAAAAAACTGCATATAGGAGATTCCTTGCGATTTCAATACATTTTATATTGGAGAAACATCGAGACCATTAAACGTACGAATTAATGAACACAAGAATTACATAAAGAAACGACAATTTGAAAAATCTTAAATTTGTGAACATGCTTGGAACCTAAGCCATAAAATATAATTTGATGATTCAACAATACTTCACAAGGAACAATATTACACAAAACGAAAATTGTGAATATTACATAATCATCTAGCCAATATTTAAGATTTGTTAACAATTTTTCTAATTTTTTATATACCATGGGCCATAATAATTGTTAAATATCATTGATATGAATAATAAGAAGTAAAGGTCCTAGATGCGTGCCTTGTGGTACACCAATAAAAATTCATTTCGTTTCAGTTTTAAATTTTTAAATGTCTGAATTTACTTAATTTTACATGTAAAATATTGTCTCTACCTTTTCCAGTATTTATTCAGCAATTTTTGTTTTTCGAAAAGTATCCTCTCGAATTCAAAAAGTAGGTCAAGTATTCTAATTTGGAGAACTTTGTGGCAATTTTTTAAATTATTTAATAATTAATTTTTTTTTTCTCTAAGGACATCTGCAAAAGAGCTTACTCATGACTGGTTGCTCATTATGAAAAAATTTAACAGTATAAAAAAACTCAAACGATATTAGGTCTGGAGTTAGAGTTGGCTTCATGTTGGACCATTTGATAATAGCTGTTTTTTTATTTTAATTTCAGTGCCGAAATACGGTTCGGATTCTGAGAGAGACAGCATCGGCGGCCATCACGACATGGGGTCATCACACAGCCGAGGTCACAGTCAACTTTTCGTCGCACCTCGCGTCCACTATCCGTTTCACCCTCACCCGCACCCGCATTTGAATCAGTCGAGAGAGAGCTTCAGCTTCGAACCCTTTCATCACGTACACAGTCCGTCAGTCGACGTTTCAGGAGGACGACGACCTCCCGATCTGCTCGAATCGGGCGGCGGGACGTTTCCGAGGAAAAACCAGAGATTTCGTGTACCATCAAACCCTAGTGTAACAAGTAAGGTTAGTATTTGTATTCCTATTACGCGGGAGTTAATAAAAAGTAGTGATAGCCCAGTTTTCGAAAGTCGAACTTATTGTCCTTCTAAACGTTGTTTGTGGCATATTTTTGATTAATTTTTTTTTTTTTTTTGGGCAATAACACCACAATCGAAATAAAACGACGTATATTGATGGAAAACCAAACGTTTCATAGTCTATTCTGACTTCATTGTCAATGGCTTTACGAGGGTGAATCAAATATGAACCGGACTTTTCTGTTTCTCGCCCTGTAGGTAATTCGAGTGGCGTGACGTCTCGATATATGTTAGATAGGGATGTTAAGAAGAGGGGAGTTCGTCGGTTTGGCGAGGCGTAGTCGATGCGCTGTTAGTAGCATCATGTCAGAGCAAGAGGTGCATACGTTCTGTTGCGCAACGTGTTGTTATCAAATTTTTGGCGCGGGAGGGCGTTAGACCGTCTGAAATTTTGCGTCGACTATCTGCACATGAAACACTTTCAAGGACCCAAGTGTACGACTGGCACAAAAAGTTTTCAGATGGCCGAGAAACAGTGGAAAATAAGCCTCATGCACGCCGTCCCACGACAAGCATCAATAAGGCGAATATCTACGCAATTTTTGAGCTGATTGAAGGTGACCGCCATCTTACAGTATTGGCAATTGCTGAACACGTTGGAATATCATACGGGAGTGCTCAACCAACCATTTCAGATGAGTTGGGTTACCGAAAAGTGTGTGCAAGATGGGTTCCTCGCCTTCTAAGGGAAGATCACAAAGCAAACCGTCATGCCGTAAGAGAAAGGCTGTTAGCAAGATATCGAGCAGAGGGGGATGAGTTTTTGAGATATATTGTCACCTGTGATGAGACATGGGTGCATCATTATACCCCGGAGTCCAAACGTGCAAGCATGGAATGGCGAAAACCTGGAGAGGCAGCACTGCGCAGAAAGCCAAGACCCGTCTTTTTGCAGGAAAAATTCTTGCAACAGTTTTTTGGGATTCGAAAGGCGTACTGCTGATCGATTTTCTGCACGAACGCCGTACAATTAATGCTGAGTATTACTGCGAACTACTCCAACAAGTGAAACTTGCCTATCGGCAAAAGAGGCGGGATATGTCTATCCGAAGTGTAATTCTGTTGTATGACAACGCTCGGCCACATACAGCTGCATTGACTCAAGGAAAATTGAACAAAATGCATTGGGAAACCCTTGAACACCAGCCTTACAGTCCTGATTTGTCGCCATGTGACTACCACATGTTTGGGCCACTTAAAGACGAACTGGGAGGCCACCACTTTGTGCGCAATTGGTTATCGACAGGACCAGTTTCATTCTTTGAGAAAGGTATTAAAAAACTTCCGATTCGGTGGGAAAAATGTATACATAAGAGAGGAGACTATGTAGAAAAATAATATGTATTAAAATTTGTATTGATCGTACCAATAAAATTTTTAAAACAAAAGTCCGGTTCATATTTGATTCACCCTCGTATATTTATATTTAAATATAAAGCCATTGACAAGCATTGAAGGTCAACCTCGTATTTTCATTATTTTTGATAGCGGATTCAAAAGCAGCGGAATATTTTACGTATGGATTAGAACTCAGCGACCTCCAAAAACCCCCGCGTAATTCCAGTCAAAAATATGCTCTTTCTATTATTTTCATCCGCCATTTTGAATTCGCCATCTTGGATTGGAAAAAATTAAAATTCAGTTAGTTGCTTCGAACTCAGCGACCTCCAAAACCCCCGTATTAGAAATGCCAAGCCATTATTTGTCCTCTAGTGGTTGCCTGAACCTCATACCTCAATACATGTCCGGACGTAAAATTTCCCGCTCTTTCCGATTCAGCAATAAAAAATAGGGGTTTTCATTTAAAAAAATGAGGTTGACCTCAAAATAACCTCAAAGATGAGGTTGAAGGTCAAATCCAAGGTCACCATCGGATTCCTTGGTCAAAGTTACTAAAGGTAAGACCTTGATCTTTTCCAGAAATGAAAAATTCAGCCATCCCGGGACTTAATTGACACCCGGTATAATAACTTTTTAGTTTTGGTGCATTATGAGTTGGAAAATTATGAACGCACAAGATTTTTGTATATTTTTAATTATCATCATTCTATATACGATTTTCAGCTCAGTAAAGACAGCATCGAACGCGGCAGCTCAGAACGCGGTAGCCCCATGCCGATATTCAGCATCGAGGTGCTCAGCAGACCCGGCGATCATTCCGGCGGCACCCAGAAGGACTACTGCCCTTGGGGACACAAACCGGTACCCGGTGAACTCCGCCGCGTCCACATCGACAAATCCAACGAACCGCTAGGCATTCAAATCAACTGTTCCCAAACCGGCGGCATCTTCGTGTCGACCGTCAACGAGAATTCCGTCGCCAGTCGCGTGGGGCTGCAGATCGGCGATCAGCTGCTCGAAGTGTGCGGCATCAACATGCGCAACGCCACCTACAATCTGGCAGCTAACGTGTTAAGGCAGTGCGGCAATTCGATAACGATGCTGGTTCACTACAGTCCCGATAAGTATCACGAATTGGAAGGTGACGCCGAGTCGTGTTCGGGATCCACTTCGAATTCAGAAGAAGAAGACGAGGAAGAAGCCGACGGCGAGGCGACGCCTTGCAATTCGCCGAGGGAAGTTCGGAAAACGTCGTCTTTGCAGATGAAGCCGTCGCCGTTGATGGTCATGCAAAGGCAGAATCAGAATATCTCGAATAATGGCGGTACCAGGTAGTAAAATTCTTTTTTTTTCAAACTAGTAACTTTACGTGACCCGTGGTTTGGATTATATGCAGTGTTATGGGACCATAAATGTGTGGAACCTAAGGCAGTAAATATGCCTATGGCAAAATTATTAAACCCCAGAGATATCAAAATGAGTTTAGCTTTGCCCTAGTTTTCATGGATACTGCAGTAGATTGCCTATTGACCGTCCGGGTTTCTAACAAACGGTTTTTTTATAATTTTGAACTTCCTGTTTTACCGGAAGTAATGTCGATTTGCAATGAAACACCCTGTATAGTATTTTAGTTTCTGATTAAATATGTTTTGGGACATTGCGAATACAAAAATATCGGTACCGTTTGATATTGTTTACTTCAATACCTACCGAGTCTTTATATTAACAGAATTCAAGTAGTGCTAGTTCCTAAGGAAAGGCCAAAATTCGATCTTTGTAGCTAAACTCGGTTCAGATTTCATTTACGACAACCCCGATATAAACAAACCGCTCGGTAGTTTGTATTTCTATTGGCCAATCGGTGGCATTATACCGTCACAGCCAACAGCACTGCTTGTTCCATAGTCGAAGGGTCTTTACACGTGCGTTTAGGTTTAACTCAGGCGCAAATTACTTGATCTGAATCAAGATTAGTAGTTCATTGCAGGAAAGATATGCTCAACAGTAGTTCGACGTCACTGCCGAAATAATCTTGGTGACGTATTAGTCTTCCATTTTTTTATTTGAACGTAAAAAGATTGTACATTGTTTTAGCCGCAGTGGTTTGATCGTAAAATGGCCTAATTAAGTGAAAGAGAAAGAATATAAATAGTAATGATGATTGGGTATCGGGAAAGGAAAAGGACGCAAAATCAAGAAGTTTGTGGCCTTTTTAATCTGTCATTGTTCATTCGAATACGTGGCAAAGTTGTATCCCGTTCGGCAGTAGATTTTGACGAAAACTTTGCGAACTTTTCGGTACGACATTGTTCAAGTGGAACAGTTAGCATCAATAACTTACCAAAAAGTGGACGGTTAAAACTGAGCACTGCAAGTAATGAAGGTGTTAATAGCTCAAAATGTTGCTACTGTTTATCTTTGGTTTTCAAAATCCTCACGTTTTATCCACTACCGACCTCGCTGTTAAGTCATTTTTCATATGCATGGATCAAATTAGCCGTCGTTTAGTAGGAAGGATATTAAGGCGAGAAAAATATCACCTTCCCCCATACAAAATTGCCTCGTTCAAGTACTCTCCGAAGACGATTTCGAGTGCCCCAGACGTATTTTGCTATATTAATAATGGCATTTGTGCTAAATTTCAATTATGGATATTTGTAACCGTGATAACCCTTCTAATTTTATAAGTAATGCAGTGGTGTTTTCAGACGAGGCTACATTTAACTGTCCATTTAACAAATGGTACGGTTAATCGACATTGTTGTGTTTGAACTGCCGCAAAATTACTGGTCGCAAAGTTTATGGCAATGCAGAACCTAATTGGGTACAAGAGGCTCATACACTGGAACATCCCCAAAAATTGAACGTTTGGAATGCCGGCATTTATAACAACAGAATCGTGGGACCCTTCTTCTTACAGTGAGAAACTTTAAACGTTTGAGGTGGATAGGTATTTACAGCTCTTGGAGACACAAGTTATTACGTGGGCTTGATTGGAGGTAAATGGACAATTACCAAATAATATCAGTTGGTTTCAGTAGGATGGAGCACCACCCCATTTTTACGCTCGCATTGTTCGAGATCATTTAGATAGGACATTTCATCACAGATGGATTGGAAGAACGGGTACTTATGAATGGCCTGCACGAGGTCCCGATCTTATGAGTGATTTTCTAAGGTGGGGTTACTCAATTGATTGGTCTAAGGTACTTATGTTGATAGACTGTGCAAATAATTTGCTTTGGTAAGAGGTATTAGCACCTGCAAGAATAACTAAAGACATCCAGTGTGGGTGGGAATTACTCCAGAAGGGCTGTAATAGCTAATGTGCGTACTAGAGAATTTAAAAACCGACTGGTCCCGGTGCTTTCCTTATGGAGGTGTCAATGTTGGAAGTAAATGGTTGGTGGTGCTCAGTTTGAACAGCCTCCTCTAATACATTATCCACTGGAGTTACTTAGGAAGTTGGAAAGCTGTGTTTCAATATTTCGATGAAAATCTGTTTTACTGGGGTAGATTTAGGGGTTAATAATTATGATTATGTATTTCTTTAATAGATATTCGGAAGATTTTGCCTTTTCGTTGGTTACACATTCTCAATCGACTTGTTAATATCTCGGTAAGTTTTGTCCTAAGTCCAAACTGCTGAGATGTGATATCAAATTGTCCTGAGTCTTCTATTCTGTTGTTCCTTTTTGTATCGGTCGTCTTCCAATCCGAAAAATGTTTCATCAGAAACTAAAATACTGCCAAGGTGGTACAGAGTGTTTCATTAGAATTGGGGATTTTAAAATCTGTGACATTACTTCCAGTAAAACAGGAAGTTCGGTAGAAAGCGATTAACGTATTAGCACCTAAAAAATTTGCAAGAAATTTGTTCATAGCCTGCAAGACCCAGTTTCTTAGAATCTTAGTTTGGGAAGAGCTGGTCTGCAGTATCTCTTCCACTATACTTCCAAATTTCATTTTGATATCTCTAATAATTCCAGAGATATTTGCTTGGTTCCACACATTTGCCCAGGTTCTGGACGATTGTATTTATAGCATTTTTCATCCCATTGTTCAGGTAAATAAGGCCATGTTTCACGACAATTGCATATATTTACAAACTGTCTTTAAAATTTAAACAAAACAAACATAATACAAAAACTACAAATACAGACATTATATTCATTGAGAAGGAACATTTGAGTCATCACGATGTTGTAATATCTTTTCAGTTTGAGATGTATGTCTGATTTATTTCCTATTTTATTTAATTATCAAACAAGTGGTTTGTGAATGTTAAGTGATTAGTCAAGCCATGTGATCTGTTTAGTAGCTAGTCTTGAAGTTTCAGAAGCGTTTTCAATGCAAAACTGTGTGAGACTTCAAAAATTGCTACGAAATTCGTACAAAATCATCTCTTTAAAAAAAATGGTGTAAGGGTTTTTAATTTATTGTCACCAAAACTGTTATTCGTCACAATATTTGCACTCATATGGTTTACACCCATCCACCAAAAACCAAGCCTGGAGCGAGCTAGCTAGGTTTCTATATTTTCTATATAAGTTATAAATTTATTAGTTTTCTGTTCTCCAAAATAAAACTGTGTATTAAGTTTTTGCTTTTGTCCAAACCTTGTTGCACCATAACTTTAATACTTAACCTTTTACAATAAATGCAATTTTGTTTTAGTAGAGGCACCAACGAGGAGCCGAGGTATCTCTGCATTGAAACATTAAAAACATCGAATCTAGGAATATCTTTAGTCGGAGGCAACGCTGCCGGGATCTTCATTCACTCCGTTCAACCGGATTCTCTCGCCTATCACGCTGGATTGCGCACTGGGGACCAAATTCTTGAATACAACGGCACCAACTTGCGAGCTGCCACAGCTGAAGAGGCCGCTTACGAACTGGCGCTAAACCAGCCGACAAAGTCACTGTTCTTGCTCACTATCGCATCGACAGTAAGTTATTTCATTCATTTTCAAGACGATAGAATTTTCTAACAAAATACTATCCTTCGATTTTTTAATATCGCGTTATTTTTCGAATTAAATTTTTTTTAATGATAAAAACAAATTTGTGTTTCGCCCACACATAGGGGCTTTTTCAATGTCAAAGTACTTCTGCGGTGACTTCATTCATTTTGTCTTTTTCTCACAAACACACTTTGAAACTTGTAACACCATTGCCCCCCCCCAGTTCACGGAAGAATGGGAAGCTTCTTGCGAAGTGAAAACAGTCTACAAACTATCCAAAATTCCATGTTACCCTACAAAGGATAAACAAAATCCTCTTTCAAGGGTGGGGTGGGGCAGTATAGGTGAAACAGGTCGATCTATTAACCCCGTTGTGAGCACAATGGTTAACGGGCCTGCTTTCGAAACTATGGAACATCATCACGAAACGGGCCAAAACTGTAATCCCAAGAATATCAAATGAAAGGTTGGACTTCGCCCATTGGCAACCCTGACGATCTCAAACAAAATAAATATATTTATTAAAATTCGAGGAACATTCAAAAATAAGGTTCAAAACCGTATAAACCAATACAATATAGTGCCTCCGGATACCCTTATAATCGGGGGGGGATCAATTATTACTAGATCCGTATTAGATTTCAATTTGTGCAGTGTGACAAGTTTTAGTCACATCACAAGGTAGCAATTTTGTTTTTTCTCCTAAAGCCCCTACTGGGAGGACGGAAGTGTATACAGTTGAAATTTGAACCAAGTAAATATCTGGAATTATAGAGATATCAAAAGTTTGGTGACCCGATCAGATTGAGTTTCTATTTTTTTTCCAATTTTGAATACCGGAATCGATTTTATTTGCAATGAACCCTGAATTTTATTTTGAAACATTTTATTGCGAATCAAAAATATCGGGGATATTGTACTTCTACCGGATATTAACAGAAAAACTAAGGAAAGGAAAAATTCGATAGCTAAACGGTTCGATTTCATTTACGCCCGATATAAACCCCCTAAGGATTTGTATCTCCGCATTATACTACAGCCAACAGACTGCTTGCCTAGTCGAATACAGATTTGTTTAAATGGCAAATTAAATCGTGAACTGAAATTACAGGAGTTGTCAAAATAAGGTATTAGTTTTTTTTTATTTTAACCGTTAATACTGTTTTAATTTAAAATGGAATTAAGGGGCAAACTATAGAACTAAATGAAAATTTAAAAATAAAAAATTTTTCAAATTGTTCTCATCAAATATGTTATATCAAATGAAGGACACAAGTGGAACAGTTAGCCATTCAAAAAGTGAGGTTAAAAACAGCTCAAATGTTGCTATATTTTGGAAGAAAATTCATATTAACCTCGCCAAAAAAATTAGCCGTCGTTAAAAAGATATTAACGAAAATATACCAAACTTTACCCATTCCCCCTCCCTTCAAGAATCTCCGAAACTATAAACGTTTGCAATTTTGTAAAGTTTTGAACCGTGAAAAATTAGAGGTATAAGGCCTGTTAATGACATAACTGCCTATTGGTGAAGTTTACTGAAAAAATAACGTTTGGGCCGGAGATCGTAACCTCTAAGAAACTTTAAACGGAGATAATACAGCTTTGGGGGCAAATTATTCCGGCAAAATGGAGGTAAATGGAAAATATACCAAATTAAAATTGTTTCAGGATAACTCATTTCGCTCATTGTTCGATCATTTATAGGACATATCAGATGAAAGGGCTCATTATGATGGCCGAAAGTCCCGATAAATATATTTTTTCCATATTTAAAAAAGGTGTATTAAAAGATATTAATTTGCAAAAATATTTAGCTGCAAAAATACCAAGACATTCCCCCCAGAGAATTATCTCCGAAACCATAAGCTGTTACTAAAATTTTAAAAAAATACAGGCATAGCGCCTCAACTTTAATATAAATAAATAAATATATTAAAAAAATTAATATTGGGGGCCAAATTATAAAATTAAATGGAAAATAGAAAAATATTTTTAACGCATCATGCAATACATCAAATGAAAGGGTTTATTGTGAGGAATACAAATGCATATTTTTCATATTTTTAAAATTAATTGTTTACAAGATATTAACATAAAGATATAAAAAATTCTCATTTCTCGCTTTATTTCCGAAACCTTACTACCTAAAATTTTGAAAATAATTAGGGGTACTGGTCATCACTTGAAACTTATAAGAAAACCCCCATAGTAATTTTAGGGACAAATTATACAATTAAGTGGAATCACAAATACTTTTTTATCTTAAAATATTTTTTCTTTGTAAAACTTTCAACTTCGTTTTCAAACTATTGTTTTGAAGCGTTATATCAGATACACGGTTCTTCATTATGTGAATTTCAAATATATGAGTATCATATTTTTAAATCATTTGTTTAAAAGATATTAACAAAAATATTAAACATCGACTTAAATCCCACTTTAGAAACTACACTATTTAAATAATTTGAAATTCTCACCATATTTTTAAATAATTTGAATAATAGATTTAATAAAAAAAGTTTTTATAATTTAAAATTCCTAATTGACCTTTTAACATTTTGAATCCCTACGGGAAATACGCTCTTTCATTGCTTTATAACTTACTGGGTCGTCAGAGGCTCAGTGCAGTTTTTGATTGTTATTTTTCATTTTTTGACAGTAGCAAAAATTATACAAGACTGACTCTGAAAAAATAGTTTTTTACCAATATTTAATGATTTAAGATTTTTAGGCCTTCAAAGTAAGAAATTGATAAAACTAACTAATGTTGTTAACTTTTTTGGGGGCTTGATTACAAATGTTTCTTACAATAAAACTTTTTCAATACATATGTATCGTCTTTGACCTCTTATAAAAATCAAGCGAATCCTGATTTAGCATATAAAATCATTAAAGTCTATGTTTTTTTATTTGAGGAAAACTTTGAAAGTGTATTGTAGAGAAACATGTTTTAAAAAAATCAATGGAAAAACGTATTTATCAATTTCTTACTTTAAGGCCTAAGATGTGAGGGCTGTAAATATAAAATTGGTAAAAAAAAATTTTTTGCAGTCATTCCTTGCTTTTCTGTAACTGGAATTTTTGCGATCACTAGAAAGTTGAAGGTGGTACGGAACCCTTAGTATGCGAGTCCAAAAACTCGCTTTGATCGCTCCTTGACGACAGTGCAAGTTACGAAAAAAAATTAAAGCAATTTTAAAGAGCATGGAATTTCCCGTAAGGTCCATAACCGATTCACAAAAGTTAAAAGGTGTCTGAAAGATTGAAAAAAAAAACTTTTTTATCCATTCCCCCGCCCTTTATCTCCGAAACTATAAGCCTAAAATTAAAAAAAAATAGAGTCATTGTGAGAATTTTCTTGTAACAAATTTTGCTTGAACAAATTTTTTTTGCGGAAAAAACATTGAACTATGTTTTGTAATTATTGTATTATCATCCGAAATACATACCCATGCAAAGTTAGAAGTAGGTTAAAATCGACTTTTCGACATTTCTTTTAAATACTTCGTCTGATAGTTACGAGCAACTGAAGCTAATAGAATTGTGTTAAATGCAATTTCAGAATACAATGAGATAAAAGACAAGCCAGGCGACAGTTTGTACGTCCGATGCGGTTTCGATCGCAGCGGCAACGAAATGACAGATCCACCGCAACTCTCATTCGCCAAGGACGATGTTCTTTACGTGGACAACACCATGTTCAGCGGTGTGCCCGGCCAGTGGCGAGCCTGGCGTTTGGACGGCGAAGGTCATCGGCAGCAAGTCGGAGTTATACCGAGCAAATATAAAATCGAAGAGGAACTACTTCTGAAACGTGGTGCAGGAGATCCTCTGGAAGGTAATTGTTTATTTTATGTCACCGTTGTCATTGTTTTAACAGCAACTAGAAGACCTTTTAAGTCTAACACTGAATGCACCATCAGAATGAAACCATTCGATACTTCTTGTAAATTTTCCCCAACCGATGCTTTGGTAGGTAGCACAATTGAATGTCAATGGCTTCTTAACCAAAAAATGTTGTTCGTGACGTAATTATTTGTTGATTTTAAACTCCTCTTCTTCCTCCTCTTTCTCCTCCCCTTTCATCTACTCTTTTCATCCTCTTTCATCTCCCCTTACTCCTCCTCTTTCTCCTCTTACTCCTCCTCTTTCTCCTTTTCATCATCCTCTTTCTCCTCTTTCTCTTCCTCTTCATTCTCTTTTGCTACGTTTTCCACTCGTAACTATGGTTTTTTACTTTTTTATAAACAATTGAAAGAAGAAAATTGCATTTTTTTTTTCTTGGCATGTTTATAAAATGAAAAATAATAAACTAATCTCAATGGTGTCAACAGGTGAATTGTAAAGCATGGAAATACCAATGAAATAAGCCCAGGATCGATCCGATAAGATCTTTAGTAACAGAGAAAAACAAAAAATACTGGAAAATTTAGCGGTTTTCTTTATATTATCATAACTCCATCACTATCGAAGTTGTAGAACTGGAATTGATAGTAATTTATATTTACCTTAGGCGTGACTAAACCAGGCGCTATCGGTTTATTAGTTTTTTAATAATTGCTAACTGAAGTTTTTAGCCCACTATTCTTGCAGTGTGTCTCCATGCGACATGGAACGTCAAATATCAATTCAGAATAGAGATGTTGAAAGTAGAGGTATCATTCTACAACTTAGATCATTTATCATCTACATATAGCCTGTCAAGCATAAAATCTTGGCAATGCTAGAAAGAGAGGGAAATAGAGACAGTAAGAGGCTATTTCACTTAGTGGGTGGAAGCAGCCAATGAACAACATGCTGAACGTATTTCATTGGTAGCAGCTCCCAACTGAGTGAAATAGCCTCTTGCCCTCTCTCTCCTTAGTCTTACCGCGACATATGTACACTGCAGGCTATCTCTAGAAAGTAAATGCTCTAAGTTCTACAACATTAAATGTCTGTGCAATATACGAAAAATGTTAGCAAAAATGACCAAAATTTGGTGAGCGTATGAATGTGTTCGAGTAGTGGGGGCAACAGGGTTGTTGAGGGGAACTCCTAAAAATACTTATTATCGATAGTAACTGTCACTCTGACAAATGGTGAAAGAATTTAATCGTTAAAAAAACTTCTATACAGAGTGATTTGTTCGATTTTATTATATCAAATGAGAACTGTTTGTTTATTATCATATTTATATTTAAATGGAGAGCGGTCATTAAAAAAATTCTTACTTGTGAGGATTTTAAATATTAAAATGATCTATGTATGTACCTCTACTATATATTACTATACGTTTCCCCTCAACAACCGTGTTTCTCCCTCTCCTTGGATACATTCATACGCTCACAAGGCCGTAGCCAGAAAATTTATTCGGGGTGGGTTGGACAATATTTTCGGGGGGGGGGGGGTTGGATACTTTTTTTGATTGGTGATGGACTGATTGGTACTGCAAAATCTGTATTTGTATTCATATATATCCAGGATATACAAAAATGTATAAATATAAAATTTAATCTCATGAAAAAGATGATTATTTGGTTAAAATTGAATCTTGAAACCCAATATTCCAAAATCCCCCTCCCCCCCCCACCGCTAGCTACGGCCTTGTACGCTCGCCCATTTTTTGTCATGTTTGCTAACATTTTTCAGATATTTCACAGACATTTAGCGAGAATGAGAATGAGAATAGAGGCTTTGTAGAATGACACCTCTACTTTCATTTGATTATCTATGACGCATGGGGGCACAATGCAAAAATAGTGAACAGAAAACTTTATATCACAATTGTTCAAAAACTAATAAACCGGTAGCGCCTGGTTTTGGCATACATAAAATAGATGTAAATTACTATCAGTTCCTACAAGCCCAGTTCAACAGCTTCTAAAGTGACGAAGATACGATTTAAAAAAATCCTACATTTTTCAGTATTTTTTGTTTTTCCCTGTTACTAATGATCCAATCGGATCGAGCCTGGGCTCATTTCATTGGTATTTTCATGCTTTACAATTGACCAGTTGACACCATTGAGATTAGTTTATTATTTTTGATTTTATAAACATGCTAAGAAAAAAGAAAGGAATTGTCTTGCTTCAATTGTTTATAAGAAAGTAAAAAACCATAGTTGCGAGTGGAAAACATAGCAAAATATCGCTAGGAATCTTTGTTAATGTGATGGCACAGTCCGTATCCTCATAGTATTTTTTACACATTATCAGTTAATTTTTGCTCTATTGATTGGTCTATTTCCTCCTCTTCCTCTTCGTTCTGCTGTCTATGAGAATATCGTTAATTTCAGGTCGTTCAACTGCTACCGCCCGACGCAGCTTTTTTAGACGAAAAAAACATCAAAGAGGCGGCAGCGGCAGCTCGGGCTTAGGTTCGAGTTCCAGTTCCCGAGATTCTAAAGAATTAGCAAGTTTTTGCAATCTTTCCCCGGGTTGGTACTCTGACTCAGGTGAGAAAATGCCAAGTTTGTGTTTTTTTTCTTATGTTGCTCATATAAAAGAAACGATTGTGCATGACAAAATTAAATAAATTTGTTTCAGGGTCGTTACACGAGGACTTATCTCAGGCGTCGTACCAGCGAGTCGAAAAACTTCAGTACCCTGAATTCCGTCCGGTACTGATACTCGGTCCTTTAGCGGAATGCGTCGCCGACAAACTGGTCCAAGATTTTCCCGATAAATTCAATCGTGCTGTTACGGAATCTCGAAGATGTTCACAGGCTCAGTTGGATCGAGAGCTAGCCGAAGGCTTAATACTCGAATACCGTCGAAGAGGTATTTAAGTCAATTTTTTAAAATCTAACATTCACCATATACCTACAATTACTTACAATATATAAAAACACGAAGTACATCTGGTATTGGGTATGTAAGGTTTTGGAGTACCACAAGGATCGATATTGGGCTCGGATACTTCACCATGCCTGTACTTGTCAAAAAACTTACTAATCGAATAGGTCATTAACTATATGAGATTGAAACAGAATTTTTAAGACTTTTTTTTCAAAATAATTGTACTTGTACTTTATTATCTTACACCCTGTATACGTAATCCAGTGTTATCGTCGACCTTGTTTTGCAGGTTCCTGCTACGAATGCATCACCGTCTCGGCTGTCAGAACAGTAGCTCAATCGCGACTCCATTGCATGTTGGACGGCTCCATCACGATGGTGGAACGACTACACCGGCACCATATTTATCCGGTCGTTTTGCTCATCAAGTTCAAGAGTACGAAGCAAATCAAAGAGGTGAAAGACGCGAGGTAACTATTTCTGAGACGTGTTTATTTTTACATGAATTATTGTTGAATATGACCATGACATTGTTTCATGTTGGTTTATTTTGCATTTGTTGTGCTGTGTTGACAATGAAATAATGCAACCAACATGACATTGCTTCCTGTTGGTAGTTTTCCTTCATTTGTTATGCTATTTTACATACAGTGATGGGCAAATGTGTGGAACCAAGCAAATATCTCTAGAATTATTAGAGATATCAAAATGAAATTTAGAAGGTGGATACTGCAGTAGATTGCCCATTTGTTTCCAAATTTTTTTACAATTTTGAACTTCCTGTTTTACCGGAAGTAATGTCGATTTTAAAATTTGCAATGAAACACCCTGTATAGTATTTTAGTTTCTGATGAAACATTTTATTGCAAATACAAAAATATCGGGTTTGATATTGTTTACTTCAATACCTACCGTAAAAGTTAAAAGTAACTAAGGAAAGGAAAAATCTAATATCCATTAAAGAAATACATAATCATAATTATTAACTAAATCTAAGTGATTTTCAAAACATTGAAATTTAACTTAACTAAACTTAATGTATTAGATGTTCAAACTGAGCACCGTTTACTTCTTGACAATAAGCAAGTCGGTTTTTAAATTCTCTAGTAACATTAGCT
Source organism: Octodonta nipae (assembly GCA_034190945.1). NCBI lineage: Eukaryota > Metazoa > Arthropoda > Insecta > Coleoptera > Chrysomelidae > Octodonta > Octodonta nipae. Next base: position 134,019,113 of record CM067220.1, read on the forward strand.
ATTACTTCTGGTGTAATTCTCTGGATGTCTTGAGTTTTTCTTGCAGCTAATTCTTGCAAATTATTTGGTCTATCAACATAAACCTTAGACTTTAAGTAACCCTACAGAAAATAGTCTAGTGGATTAAAGTCGGGACTTCGTGCAGGCCATTCATAAGTACCCCTTCTTCCAATCCATCTGTGATGAAATGTCCTATCTAAATGATTCTCGAACAATGCGAGCGTAATGGGGTGGTGCTCCATCCTGCTGAAACCAGATATTATTTGGTAATTGTCCATTTACCTCCAATGCAGGAATAACTATCTCTCTTTAAAGTTCCTTGTAGGAAGAAGGGTCCCACGATTCTATTATTATAAATGCCGGCCCAAACGTTCAATTTTTGGGGATTTTGTGTATGAGCCTCTTGTACCCAATTAGGATTACTTTGCGACCAGTAGCGGCAGTTATGTCAATTAACCGTACCATTTAAACAAAATGTAGCCTCGTCTGAAAACACCACATTTCTTATAAAATAATTATCACGATTACAAATATCCATCATCGTTTCACAAAATTGCAAACGTCTGTCGAAGTCGTCTTCGGAGAGTTCTTGAACTAGGCGAATTTTGTATGGATGATATTCTTCTCGCCTTAATATCCTTCCTACTGAACGACGGCTAATTCCATGCATATTGGCGAGGTCGGTAGTGGATAAGTGACGATTTTCTTCCAAAGATATAGCAACATTTTGAGCTACACCTTCATTACTTGCACTTTTTAACCGTTCACTTTTTGGTAAATTGCTAACTGTTCCACTTGTGTCGTACCTTCGCAAAGTTTTCGTCACTACTGAACGGGATAATTGTGTATTCGGATGAACAATGTTAAAAAGGTCACAAACTTCTTGATGCGTCCTTTTCCTCTCCCCATACCCAATCATCATTAATATTTCTATTCTTTCTCTTTCACTTAATTCGGCCATTTTACCATCAAATTAAAAGAATACAATCTTTTTACCTTCAAATAAAAAAAAACTAATAACTTATTTTGACAACTACTGTCACTTCTGCAATGAATTTCGTGGACTACTAAACTTGATTCAGATTTAATTTGCGCCTGATTTAAACAAACGCACGTGTATTCGACTATGGAACAAGCAGTGTTGTTGGCTGTGACGGTATAATGCCACCGATTGGCTAATAGAAATACAAATCCTTACCGAGCGGTTTGTTTATATCGGGCGTAAATGACATCTGAACCGAGTTTAGCTACCATCGAATTTTTTCTTTCCTTAGTTACTTTTTTGTTAATATCTCGGTAGGTATTGAAGTAAACAATATCAAACCCGATATTTTTGTATTCGCAATAAAATGTTTCATCGGAAACTAAAATACTATACAGGGTGTTTCATTGCAAATTTTAAAATCGACATTACTTCCGGTAAAACAGGAAGTTTTGATACCTCTAATAATTCCAGAGATATTTACTTGCTTCCACATATTTGCCCATCACTGTATAATCAATGAATTTATTTCTTTTTGTTTTCGATAATAATTGTTGTTTTTTTTTTTTAGGTACAGTTTAGATAAGCTTTCTGGCAAAGCTGCCAAAGAGATGTTCGAACACGGCCACAAGCTCGAAGCAGAATATCGTCATCTGGTGACTGCCGTGGTATCGGCGGGGGCCAACGTCGCTCACGTGTGCGCCCAAGTGAAGGCAGCCGTCGATGTGGAGCACAGAAAGAGTCAGTGGATTGCTGCAGCGTCGCTACACTGACGAATGGATTTGTTGGAAGAATGCCACTTGCTTTAAGGAAGATCCGTTGAACTTCAAATCAATCAACTGTAGGATTTTTGACAGGATTGAATAAAATAAGCATTTGATATCTTAGCTTGGAAAAGTATCTAGCAGAGAGTATCTAAACTGTCACATACTTGTTTGTGACTTAAGGTATGCTATATATAGCAGGGCTTAGGCGTTTCGCATTAAAAAATCAAACATAAAACAAGCGCTCTGACTTTAATCCTTTTGAGTCCACTTTTCTAGGGTAATTTTGCATTTTGTATTGGCTTAATATAAGCGTATGAAATTCATACAGGTATGTTGTTAATTGATGTTTAACAATTTTTCAGTAGCTCTTGGGTCTTGGGGCACATAGGTCCCAATGGTACTTTTTGGTAGGTCTCATTTTACGATTTCATTTTAAATTGCAGAGAATTGGAATGTTTTGGAAGCTTTGGGGGTGTCACACATGTATAAACTCGTGTATTTTGTACGTAAACACTAAACCGTAGTTTTCTTAATGAATTAAATCAAACCGCTAGTGTGTCGCATTCTTTTAGGTTCATATACTGACAAATCATTTCCCACATCTAGCGTTTGTTTTCTTATTTTAGACGGCTTACACAACATTTAAACTACATACTTACCATATACAATAGAACAATTGTTAGGAAACCCAAAGGAGAAAATGTCACTAGAAATTTATGAGCATAGAACATATCATGTGGAAACTGCCCAACACGTCGTAAATAAATAGACAAATATATAAAACAAACTACCTTAACATTATTCAGACTTTCACAAAAGCGGGACGCAAATTGGATTTTAACAGTTGCAAATAACTTGGTAACATCGATAACAATAAATTTCGTATAATATATGAAACAATTAAAATATGAAGCTCTTATTAAAAGCGATGAAGCATTAACACCCTTTTGAAAAACAATTATTCGTAGATCATGACAAAAATACAACAAAACCACCTATGAATTCTGAATAATTGGCTTAATTATTTCATTAAAGACACACATGCATACCTTAATAACAGCAGAAGCGTCTAGACTATTATGTACTCAATTACTGGGTCAACATAATGTCTTCTTAGCATCTAAGAAATGAAACTCATACTATTTTACTTGACCACTCGTTTCTAATTTGGTAAATCAGATGTGTGAAACTCCTAATTTTTACTTCGCTGTCACTCCTATTTTTTGTTCTGGACTTATTTCTGCGTTAAAGTAATTTGAATTATTTTCATAATCTGACTCAGGTTCTCTAATAATCATTTAGCACTGAAAAATAATTGGACAATTTTAAACTACCAAAAAAATCAGAAAGCACAAAAAGTTTAAAGTACGATTGTAATAGCGACTGAGAAGACTTCAAAATAAAATAACAATCAATGCTACCAAGACAAAATCTAATACAATAATATACCTAACTATCACTTTAAGTAGTTTTTATGTATCTCCAGTAAGGTACATCTATCATATTGTGGGGTGCAGGTATCTTTGGGGCACAAAAGGGTTAAAGTCAGATTTTTTTACAAAAAACGGAGTTATCATATACGAAAATGTACAATTATTTAGCTTCATTTTTTTTTCTTGCAAACTTCTGATAAACGAAATAGATGTGAATTAATTCATGTGACAGTTTAGAATATTTTGATTAGGAGTATTTTTTTCTGCTCATTAAAGTTAATAACGTTATCACATATCCTGTCAAAATATTTCATTTTTGAATGTTCAATCAAATCTGTTGAATCGTGCAGTACTGTTCTCTTACAAGGGTTTTTAACATGACAGCTGTCATCTGCTAACGGTATAGATTCCTTTAACACACACTGTCGAAATTTTCAAAAAGCAAATTCAAAAAGGAGGTATTTGTTCTACCTCCTAAGTCATTAAATTTACTTTTTTTCTCTCTAAAAATAAGGATTCAAATTATATATGTAGTATAAAGGGTAATGAAAGATATTCAAACAATACAACTAAAATGGTACAGCAACATTAAGAGAATAGGTGGTTTCCACATGTGAGAAGAAGAAGAAGAGGACGCCCACGAAATACCTGGGAAAGAGGCATAGTGGGAGCCATGTCACAATATAATCGTTCCTGATTCTGCTTTTTCCAGATCATTTTTTCGAATTAATTTATTTATATACCTAAACCGGTGTACCGGACGTTTCGCCTACACTTATAAATTAATGAGAAAATTATTTATATACGGACCTATTCGTTCATTCTTTTTCTCACAAACACACTTTGAAACTTCACTTTGGATGTACCAAATGATAAAATAATAATTGGCCGACTGAAATTTCAGGTAATAGAAGGGTCTGAGGTACTTATAGGGATTATTTTGAATTGTTTTAATGTTTTGATGATATTTTTGAATACATTCCTCGAATTTTACTACTAGGTAATATATTGTTATATATTATTTTGTTGATGACATTTGTGTTGAAATGTGTTGAAGTTTCAACAACAAAACAAATCACTTACATTACCTACTAATAGAATTCGAGAAATGTATTCAAAAAATACCATCACAACCATAAAACAATTCAAAATAATCCCTTTAAGTACCTCCTACCCTTCTTTTACGTGAAATTTCAGGGGGCCAATTATTATTTGATCATTTGATAAATCCAAAGTGTTTATTAAAGTGAAGTTTCAAAGTGTGTTTGTGAGAAATTACGAATTTGAAACGAGTGTATTCGCGGCAAGGTAAGTAACATTTGTATTTCTCATCCTTGAAAAAGCTCCACATAAGTGTGGGCGAAACGTCAGAAAACTTTGTTTATATGTTAGTTCAGATATCTATATATAAATAGGCAAAGACAAAACGATTAGGTACCATTTTCTCCCCTGTCTCTCAACCGATTTTCTTCATTTTTGTTTTGTATAGTAGCTACTGACGACTTTCATTGCAGAATGCTAATATTAATTTATAATATTGGTTCATTCATTAAATAAAATATAATAAAAATTCATTATTTACGTCCATAATGTCAACGCCAAACAACTGAATGTGCCGCCACCTTCAAACTCAAAACATTGAGTAATTTACCAATGCTGGTATATACTTAGAGCATGTACTTCTGAAAGTAGCATGCAAGCGTTATTATTGTTTAGTGGTAAAGGAATCGTTGTATATTATAATTATACAGGTCGATTCTAGATATGTTATAAATCATTTTTTTCGTGGGTGGCACATAAGCAGTTGCATATGTAGGGTGTTCAAAATATAGAGTAGAGTGCAATTATAAATAATAAAATAATTATATAGGGAAGCCCGTTAGGGGTTGAATTTACAGGGTTCTTGGAATAGAAGGCGCAGTAGAATTACAGTTATACAGGGTGGTCCAAAAAATATTATACAGAGATGCATATACAGGGTGGCAGAAATGGAAATGCAACATTTCGTAACCCATAAGCAGTTGTATATATAGGGAAGATGAAATATAGGGTGAGAGGAATTATAGATATACAGGATGATGATAAAAAATGTTAGAAAAGGAAATGATTTATAGAGTAGCCCACGAAGAGTTCCATATATATGATGATTGAAATTTAGGTCGGAGTAGAATTATAGTTACAGAAGATAGGTAAAAATTTCATAAACAAAAAGAGTAAATATAGTGGCTCATAGGCAGTGGCATATACAGAATGCTTTACCGGGTGGTTCAAAAATGTTAAAAAATATTATGTGTGGTCCATGAGCAGTTGCATATACAGGATGGTGGAAATATATGATGAGAAGGAATTATTATATGAGGATTTTAATAAATATTAGAGAATTGAGTACAATTATAGCTATACAAGGAGGTTAGAAAAATTAAATATGAAGGATAGCCCATTAGCTGTTGAATTGTTGTTATATAAAATTAAGAATTACGAATTTGAACACAAATAAAGTCCTATGAATTATATCTGAAAAAAACTTGAATTTCGTTACTTATTTGTAGAAGCGAGATGTAAGACCGACATCTAGGATTTTCGAGGAAACTATCACACAGAGGTTCCGAATCCGGAACCGTACCGTGTAATTGCTGCTCTCCCGAAAGTCCTAGGATAGAACGTCACTATAAAATTTTCAGGTTACTTAACTTGCCAGAGATATTGACTCAATTGGTCGAATTTCGACCACTGGGCGACAGCTAGTATAAATAAATTAATTCGAAAAAATGACGGGCTCTAAATCCCAAAAAAGCCGAATCAGCTATGACTCACAAAAACCTACGTTCTCAGTAATCTTTTTTCGCATAGGGCATCATTATTGTCACGATACCCTGTATACACCGATAACAATATACGACCCTGAAGCTTATTTGTACGAGTTTTGGAATTCGTAATAAATTTATTTTCAGGTTTATGATATCTATTAAACATTAATTGCGTCTTTTTTCAAAAATTCTTCTGATATTATATAAATTTAAATAATGACATGTTAAAAGCCTTTGTCAGTTTACCAAGAAGTAACGTGTCTAGACTATTTTGTAAGTAGTTACCTATTTATTTATTTACTTATAGTATCAACTTGTTTCAACTGTAACCGTTTTTATATACAATTTTAAGAATTTTAGCCACACTAGACACGATATTTCTTTACAGCTGCACTCTCTCTATTCACGATTATAACAGATATAGCAATAAAAACTGCCCAGTTATTTTGTGCCTTAAAGTAATATGGGTGTACCAATAATTTTTTTATACCGAAGATATTTGATATTGTATCTTGAAGCTTTTAAAACAATATTTTAAAATTAAGGTGGTTGTATATTCTCTTCTACTGTGATTTCTTTTTATTACTCATGATGTTTCTTCTAAAGAAATAAATGTATGTATTTATAAATAAATAGGGGTTTTATTTTTTACCGATTGGCATCTGCATCACTTTTGTTTAACCAATAGGAAATTATTGAGGCGTCAACATTTCATAAAGAGTTTTGAAAAGGGCGTTATCTGGTGGGAAGTGCAACTGATAAAGGTTACCGAGCAGAAACATTGGTTTATTGTCTGTGCAATAGAATCACACCTCGAAGAAAGATGACTTAATTTTTTCGATAATCGCGCCTATCAGAATATTTGTTCGTCATCAACACATTTAAATCTATCGAAAGCGAAAATTTATCGCTAAATATAACATAGTATAAAACAAAGCTCATCTGTAAGCTTAGATCTTTAAAAATATGCAATGGATTTTAATGCTCGGCCACTGTTACATTTGAGAGCACTAGCTCAATTGATTAGAAAGTATTGCCCAGAATGTGAAAGTCTCTCGTTTGATCCCAGCGGGGCCTATTTTTTATAGTCCAGTGAATTTTTTGTGTGGGTATTTGAGATATCCCTGGAAGGGTTAAATTCACACTTGGACCTGGTAGGTGACGCTACTATCTGGTTGTATGGAAAAAAGATTTTAACTCCTAAATGGTTGGGCATATTTTGATGAAGCATTTTGTTTGAATGTGTCCAATTTAGAATTTAATCCGGTAGATGGCGATACGCTCGGGTTGTAGGAAATTTTTCACCTTTTTTAATTATTTTTAAGATTCATTGTTTTTTTTTGTATGCCTTGTAAGTTTAGATTCAGAATTAGACCCGGAAGGTGACTGCAATTGTTTTGACAATTTTACCCTACATGACTAAGGAAATTTGTTGTTTTTAGATACACAGGGTAGCACAAAAATATCATATATAATGAATTCGCCAAAAATGCGATTAACTATTTTTGGCGAATTCAGTATATATGATATTTTTGTGACTAAGTGTTCCCGTTAGCTTCATAAGGGAAAAACCTAGGAAAACTATATAAACTATCCCGATATAAGTCTGTTCAAAAAGAGATGACCATTGTCAAAAAAGCGATACAATCGTTCTTATTTAAAAGAATTAAGGCCGGCCCTTAGTTTTGTTTTTTTTTTGTTGTTCTTTTTTGCGTAGTATTGTTAAATTGTCAATTATTTTATGGCTTAAGTCCAAGCATGTTCACAAATTTTTGATTTTTTGAATTGTCGTTTCTTTATGTAATTTTTGTGTTCATTTATTAATACATTTGGAGGTCAATATGTTTCTCCAATGTAAAATTTATTTTATTCCAATTAATTTTGGAAATGCCTTGTTTGTGTTTAATGTTTTCATTTACGATATAATTGATTTTATGAAAAAAAAGTTTAGATTTTTCCAATCATTAATCTGTAATTTTGCAAAAACTACCGGTGTTACACTATCTGTTTTTAGAAAATCTCTTCAGTGTAAGAAAATTTTCTAAAATAAAAAATTAGTTTTTCCTGCTACTTTGACTTTAGGTACCACTACTACAACACTGCCTGTAGTAGCAAATATGGTAGACTTCGTGTAAAAGATAAAAATTAAATAGTTAGAGATTCTTTTAAAGTTAGGTTAAAAAATAAAAACGCCTTGATAAAAAATGTTGAATTCTATGTCAATCAGTCATCTCTCTTTTGTATGATCTGTGGAGTCATGTTTTATACTTCGAACACGCTGGTGCTGATTTCGTTCTACTAAGTCTGTGACGTATTTTTGTATATGACAGGTCAACTGAAAAATGTAATCAGAAATAGAGCAAAAGAATCCGAGCGACTGAATTCTTTTAAGATTATGTTAAAAAATAAAAACGCACTGATAAAAAATGTTAAAAGTGTGTCAATCAGTCATGTCTCTATGGTATGATCTGTGGAGTCATGTTTTATACTTCGAACACGCTGGTGCTGATTTCGTTCTACTAAGTCTGTGACGTATTTTTGTATATGACAGGTCAACTGAAAAATGTAATCAGAAATAGAGCAAAAGAATCCGAGCGACTGAATTCTTTTAAGATTATGTTAAAAAATAAAAACGCACTGATAAAAAATGTTAAAAGTGTGTCAATCAGTCATGTCTCTATGGTATGATCTGTGGAGTCATCTGGTGCTGATTTCGTCCTACTAAGTATGTGACGTATTTTTGTACATGACAGGTCAAATGAAAAATGTAATCAAAAATAGAGCAAAAGAATCCGACGGACTGTTAATAAATGCAAAAATTTTTCTCTATTATATTTACGTCTCCACTGCTAATTGGGGTTGAGTTTACCTTGCATTGCAAATAATTAGAAACTTAAAACTTTTTTTATTAGGAAGATCATACAAAATAGTAATATTCAAAGAAAACTGACAGTACATGTACTTATGGAACATGGTTCTTAAAGATACTGCGATCATAGATTAAAACTACAGATTACAATTCTTACTACACCATGAGCAAATACATAAATATTTTTTTGGTATAAATCACTATATTTACAAAAACTCATTGTTACTTAAAAATGTATATAAGTAAAATACTAATTCCTGGATAATAATATTAATAACAGACTTAACGTTCTGTAAAAAAAAATGTCACTCGCCGGTGATTTGCCAATGGATATTTTAGTTTAGAATTATTAAATTACAATTGCCAAAAATAACTGGAAGCTGCTATGCGCAAACATTTTGATGCAACTCAGTAACATTAAGACGAACAGTTCTTAGTGTACCACCAAAGTCTTGAAACTAGGCAAATTAGGCAGGTAACTGAAGCTTCTTTCCTTTCAACACTGAAACAACCATAAAAATATATTCGATGTGTTATATGTCAATGTTGGCTGAAAATATGATTAATAATTTTCATAATACCTTTGAGATTTGTTCCAATCTATGTAAATCATAATATATCTTTTTTAATTTTCTAGTTTTCCCTCAAAATTCCCTTAGCTTTCTCGCATTCGGAATCAAAGGTATGTACCAGCTTTAACAAAACATTCCCAAGGAATTTCATTACAATGGTCCCAGTCATTTCTGAATAATTGTCAAATGTATAAAATAATATTCATTAACAGCCTTATCTCGGAAACAGAGGTAGTAGGAATATTTTTTACTCAGTAAACCCTAGGGGGCCGTTCAAGTATTACGTAAGTAGAGTTATTACAATTATTTATCCCCCTCCCGTCCCCCTTGTCAGGAAAAATAAGCAAAGCTCTTAACACCAATGTCATCAAAAACTTGCCCTCTCTCTAGAAAGTGGGTACACCCTTGGTGATATTCTAGTATCTACATTTACTTGCTTTGACGTTATACATTTGATATCACCTGCAATAGTAAAGGGTGTTCCAATTTGAGATTAATTTTTAAATTTTTAATAAAATACACAAATTCTTTGAGAATGATAAAATCTTTTATTTCAAATGATAGTACAATTGTTCCGGTTTAATTATGGAAAACAATATCTTGTAAGTGACCACCTGCTGCTGTATGACAAGCTTCTAATCTTTTGCACAAATTTCTGGCATAACTGCGGTTCAATTACTTGAAAACAGTCAATAATGTTCTCCTTTTCGTCATCAATTGTTTGTGGATCGTTGGCATGGACCTTTTCTTTCAACTAGCTCCATAGGAAAAAATCTAGAAGTGTTAGATCACAAGATTTAGGGGGCCAATTAATATTTCCTCTTCAAGCAATTATTTGATTATCAAATTTCTGTTTCAAATGATTGATTGTTTCTGCTGCTGAATGACATGTCGCACCGTCCTGTTGGAACCACATATTCTGCACATCAATATGCTCCAATTTATCCCACAAAAAATTAGTGATCACCATTCACAGTAACAGAATTTCCATTATCATCTTCAAAAAAGTATGGACCAATCACTCCACCAGCCCAAAAACGACACCAAACAGTTACTTCTTGTGGATATATCGGTCTTTATATTATTTATCGTGGATTTCCTTCACCCCAGATTTGACAATTTTGCTTGTTAACAAATCCAACCAATTCAAAATGTGCATCGCTGAAGATGATTTTGTTGAAAAAAAAAACACATTTTCAAGTTTCTGTTGTATGGCCCAATTAACAAATTGACGACGTAAACCAAAGTCTGTTGGCTTTATTTCTTGGGTCATCTGAATCTTGTAAGTCTTTAAGTGAAGATCTTTGTGCAAAATTCTGAATAAAGTGGTGTTTGGAATGTTCAACAACACTAGCATTAATTCTTCTGAACGTCCACTACGATGTTTTGCTTTTTTCATCTTTTAATGAACCAGTTTCCACAAATTTTTGAATAATTTTTCCAATGGTAACATTTGACGGACAATTTTCTCTTCCATATTCTGTACGAAATGTTCTTCCAACTTCTGCACAACTTTCCCCAATTTTAAAATAATTTTTAATAATAAACACGCGTTGCTCAATTGTATATCTGTCCATTTTTAATAACTGGAATATTTCTACTTACAAGAAGTATAAATGGCCGTCATTTATATTAATTTAATTTCAATTTAAAAATTAACCTCAAATTGGAACAGGCTTTACAATATACAATAGATTTATTCCTGTTACATTACTGTTTCAATCGTATATAACAAATGAGAATGAAATAGATAGCTTGCCAACAAATCCCTTGACAAATAATTAACAATAAACTGATAATGCTTATATATCAGTAAATAAACACAAACAAGTTACCATTGTTAAGTCCAAATTGTGAAAAGATTTCTAAATAATGAGATTACATACAATCTAAACCAAATAAGTATTTCAGTTAAAAGTTCATAGGCTAACAAAAAAAGTGTCAACTAAGAAATTACTGCATTGAATTATTTAAATATTATATCCTCAAAAAGCATAACTAGGCAGAATATGGGAAGCAGAAAAAAATCACCAAATTGTTATGTGATATTAATTTTGATGAAATTAATGGTATTACAAAGGTACTATGCAGTAGAGATGGGTAGGTCCGCTCATAATTCAGAGGTGGATCCAGATATGCATCCAGTGCCAAAGATGTACATCCAAGATCTGTGTCCGTCGGACCCATATGGGTCCCATTGTCTAACTGTGATTAAATTATAAGTATTATATCGTTGAAAAGCTCTAAAAATGTCCGATTTTTTGAGGTCATAGCCAACTATGGTTTCCATTCCAAAAAAGATAAGTTTGTGTCATATCTTGAAAACAAGAGCTGTCAATTCCCTTCAATTTTGATATTTACACTTTTTTTATAAAATCAAAAAGGAGCTTGAAAATCTGAAAGTATCATTAAATTGGGCCAGTAAAACTGCAAATCTTTCCCAATTTAACCATTGCTCTATCTCTGCTAGTTTCCGAGATCCCCATACTGATCATAACAAAAACCTCACCCTGTATATACAATTTCAATCATTGCAATATTTCACTTTGTTTCAAATACAATTTCAGTTTCAATATAATTATGATCTAGTACTCACCTTTGGTGATATATAGATAGAAGAAATCACAATACAATACAGTTTGTACTACACCAGCTACAATAACGATTAAGTCATAATAATCCTCCATTACATAGCGATAAATCCAGTTCAGAATGTAAAGTGCCCTGTAGGAACCAAGGGCGAATAAATAATGGGAGGTAATACTTTCTGCTTCGCCAGTTTTGCTCACCATAAACAGCTGAGGTAAAATCGCCACAGATTCCAAATAAATACTAAATGTCCACAACACCTGGAAAAGAAATAATTAAAATTTATGAGTTTAAGTCATTCATTCATGAATGCTTACCTCAAACAAGGTCATGTAGTGATTGATAAGCAACGAAAGGGCAAAAGCTGGTAGAACCAAAAATTCAATCCTGAATGTATCGTGATTGTGATCATATGTTGCTTTAAATTTGAGATAAATTAAATATAACGTTGCATACGATGTAGCGAGGAAAATGAATTTCATGAAAGTGTTGTAAAGTGATACATAGCTCGTTATCAAGTCAAGATATCTTGTTGTGTAGACTAATGCAAATAAAATTTGACTCTTTCCAGATATACCTAAAAAATAAATCATAAGTTAGTACTTTATAACATTTCCTTATAGCGTTTCCTAAATCTAATCAGAAAACTAATTACATGTACATGGTATATAATTTGAACAAAAAATTTTGCGACGTGGAAGGTTATGTGACTGTTAAACTCGTTTACAAATTTATGGATGAAAAGTGTAACAAAATGCTCCAAATATCCATTTTATAAGAGTAATAAAAGTCCAGGAGGCATAAATACATGCGTTAGGATGATATTTTACCCCAAAAACGTTCAAATATTATCCTATTTTAAGTGCTTCCTCTTAACCCGGTAGATACGTCCATAATAACAAAGTTTGCCTACCTGCACAACTCCTGGTATGCCATATTTTTTGTAAAAGTATTATTATAGCTATTAAATGGGATAAATCTCCAGTGAGCCTAAAAATATTCATATTTAAGGTACTATTTTAAGTTTGTTATGGACTAAATGATTTTTTCAAGTGACGTGTCCTTAGTTCGTGCAAATGACAAAACACTAAATTTTCAGTGACACTGTTGCCACAACTTCGCAATTCCATGTTTTTAACGTAGAGCATATAACTGTTCGTCTGAAAGTTGCTTTATTTAATTTCTTTTCTGAAAGTCAAAATCGAAAAAGGTCTTGTATTCATTCTGTGAACGAGTTGGTAAAAGAAACATTTACCTCAAAAATATATTAGAATATTTTTTTTTAATTTCACGTTGTGTACTAACAACAACACTTAGATCATTTAGTAAATGCTCTAAGCAACAACATGGCACTAGATTCAGATTGGAACGTTGTTCAGCATTTTTATTTATCGACGATAGGAAATGCGGCAAGAGTAAATTTAATAGCCTAAATCACTAGGACTAAATTTTCATTTAATTTGTTCACAAATTTTACATTTCCCTACAAAATTGTTGTACATAATGCTATAGGCCCTTCCATAGAATCTCATTTTCATAATACCGGCCACGTAAATCTTCAAAATGTACATATTTGTCTACTAAAAACCCGTTGCAACTACCATTAAATTAGTCCAAGCAATTACCAGTCCATCTTTTTTGAGGATAATCATGGTCACATTCACATCTAGTGATGAAATCTAATGGAGGTAATGCTTCATTCAATTTTGTCAAATAAGAATAATATTGTAGAATATAAGACCAAATTGACTAAAATTGCAACAGCAAGATGGAGCCACTGGTTGTGGGGGGGTCCCGATCCCCCCCCCCAATAAGTTCACATCAAAATGATGGGAGAAAATACCTTTATTGGTTTGAACTGTAGGTTGATATTTTTTAAGTAACTTATCAAGTAATTAACAAAAGTGTATTTACACTACTGAAGTGAAATAATTAAAATGAATAACAATGTATAATCTTTTCATTCTTAGGTACTTTGTTTATGCTTGAGCATAGAGTTCAAACTGAGCAATTTCTTTTTCTCTAATGTTCTTCAAAAAACTCTCAATTTTTGTATTATCACCATTATAATTTTTTTCTTGAATCCTGTATTTGTTCAGACTACCATATGATCTTTGATACTTAAAGACAATTGCTAATAAATCCCAAATGGACAATTCTGGCCACAAAACTTGAGTAAAACAAATTTGTGTGTGACCGGTTTGCCAAAGTAGAAAATCACTGAGTCTCACTTCACCAGATGTTCTAATTAGAATGTCAGGATTCAGACTAGAGTGGGTGTACAGGCAACTGCTTATCAGTTCTTCATCAACATCTTCAACATTGATTTTATTTTCCTGTATGCCAGTTAAAATTGTGTTGATACTGTGAACGATTTCATCTCTGGATGTATATGAGAAGGCAATGTTTAGTATTGCTTTTTTGTTATCTTTTGTTAGTAGTACTGCTTCTGCTATAAGTTTACGTACATCATCTGGAAGTAGGGATAAATTTCCAATTACTCTGATACAAACTTGCTCCTCCATAATCCTTTCTTTTTCATCTAACAGTTTTTTGAATTTCTCTCTGGCTAAATCCATCAATGTGTCAACCTGAATGAATAAGAAAATAATTTATTGAGATTTAATATAACGTAATTGAAAACATGCTGAAAAGCATAACTTTCAAGAAATGTTAATAAACACATGCTTGATTTTTAACAATTTATTTTTGTTCATGATCAGTTATTACTAGAAACTTAAAGATATTTACTACCATAATTTTTGGACAGTTAACCATTGAGTTGTATTGAAACTTGCATTAAACAAGCTTGTTGAGTAATAAAACATAAGACACTTACCTCATCTTTACTACGTTTGAAATTTTCAATACTAAACGCATACACGGTGACTTCCTTGACACCCAATTCTCGGCACCATTGAAGACACTCAGATAATTTTTCGAAGCCCTTAGTATGACCAACAGCTTTTTGTACGTTAGTTTTTTCGGCGTATCTTCTATTTCCATCCATTATAAAAGCAATATGATTTGGAATTGGTCCGCATTTCAAAATGTTTATACAAAATTTTTGAAATCGCGATATAGGTTTCTCCGCTATCCAAGACATTTTCTTAGGAATTTTAATGTTAGTTGAACTGGGTGTTAGTTTTAGTAAGTTAGGTACTCACTTATGGAAGATAAAAAATAAAACGTATACAAAAATTCAAAATCTTAAACTTCTAACTTAGAGGTTATGAGTGTTTTGACAGTTTTGTCACATCATATGACAATCACAGATGCCAATGTCAAAGTCTTGGAACAGCATAATACACAGAAGATTTGTAACTTTAACACCATAGACATATATAATATAGAAATTTGTGTATTTGACCCTTTACGCGATTTGTAGCGTCACTCGACGGTTGGTTTGAGAATAACAGGCACGTGGGTAAAAATTGATTTTCAATTCTGATTTGTTTCTCTTTTACTTTTTTAATGTAATAATAATTTGACTTTTGATCTAAGGAATATTTGAAATAAGAGAAATTTTTTCTTGGTTCGATCTATTAGTCTGTTGGAGCTTTTCTCTCGTTAATTTTCTGAAAGTTAGGTAGTTGTAATTTGAAATCTGTTGTCTCGACGTTTCAACTCCAAATCTGTTACACTAAAGAGACCAAATTATGAACATCACTTTGAATTAGATCATTAGATCAAAACTGCAGAATGTTCATTTGGACCCAGAAAAATACTTACTGCTTAGTTCAAGGATGTTATTAAGAGAAACTTAAAATTTGTATTATGTGTCATTTTGACATGTCAGTTTTAATACATTTTAAAATGAAAATAACAATATTTAATCAAAAATTCTAGCAATAACTAAAATGTATTGTGGGAGTAAAAGTTTATTCTGTTCGCCAAAATTGGGGTACGCAGATATGCGAAGAAATATTAATAGAAGTGTGTCCACGCAAACCGAGCAGGGGTCTCAATTAGAATTATTAAAGTTTTTATTATTTTCGGAGAATTTTATGACGAACGAAAACTCTGTGAACGTGTACAACTTGTTATTGAATTACATAAACAGTTTCCATCATCTACTAAATGATAAAATTGCCAATTGTCTTATGGAAAATGGCAAATACAATACTTTTAAAATTCCCGACATTCCCAATTATTTAAATCTGTACGACGTTATGAGTTCAAAAAATGATAAAAAAACTAACAGAGCCAGAGAAGAGCAATTGATTTTAAAAGACGTGAAATCTAAGGGAACGTACAGTTTGAACGTAGCGTTAAATTCACAGATTTCACACGAAGTCATCGAAAAAAAGTTGGAATTATTTAAAGGTAGTGAACATTATACGAATTTAGAACTACTGAAAAATGAGGTGGGACAAGAAATGACAGAATTTGTGAATACTGCAAACACTCCTGAAAATAATTCATTCAATGGAAGTAATTATAGTGGGGAGACCCGTGAAGATGAATGTATAACATTTTCCAAATTTCAGGATGAAGGTAATAATTCAAAAGATTGATAATTAGTCGTAGGTAGTAATAGTTCATTCCTTTTTACGTTTCAGTTTCGACGATTGTTGGCAGATATTATGGGCATTTCGTAATTTTTTTGAATTTAGCAACCCCTATCAAATATTAAATTTGTTCTCAAAGTCTTCAGTCACTTCTGAGACACATTTTTGCAATATTATTATAAATGCATTTAGATATATTTGTAGATGAATGGTTGTGTTTGGAAAAACATTGAAAGTAATTTGGTTATTATGACTGCTTTGCCGTGATTTAGTCAAATATTGCTGCAGCCTGCAGCTCCATCGCATCACTCTACTGTTCTACTTCTATGTGCTAGACATGATTTAATAAATCCCCAAACAAAAAAAATCTAATTGTGTCAAGCCGGGAGACCGAGGAGGCCAAGGAATAACACTTCCCCACCTAATACAATAGCAAAAACTTTCATTTAAGTGCTGTCTTACGACTCGACAAATGTGGGGGAACTCGGGAAAATCATTCTTCTAGGAATAATATATGGTCACTATATCAGTTTTCTTGAAAAAAATATATGTGTACCTGTGTTTAGAGAGAATATCTCCCAACAATGAACGTGATTGGGATATAAGCTTACTAAAACTATTTTGTTGGGAACTTAATAGATCCTTGACAAAAACAATGAGTTTCTTTAATTTGAAGCTTCAATTTTGATAAAAATGTTTTTTTTAACCCTGAGAAGGGGTGGCTTTCACCCCCAGTCTGGAAGAGCACATGGGCACTAACTCAATTTTGAAAATTGTACTCGCTATTTTGAACTTAATATTGATATCACTAACAATGAAACGATTGTTGATGTTGTTAAAACAAAAGTTATGGTTTATTATAATATTAACATTTTTAGTTGTTTCCTGAATGATATCTGTGGCAATTGTCCATTAATACAATAATGGAACTACTAACATTTTGTACAAAGACAACATATTTTCAACTTAATGATGACTTCTACCAACAAGATTTTGGCATGGCAATGGGTTCCTGTCTGTCTCCTGCTTTAAGCAACATTTTTATGGAAAAATTTGAAGAACAAACACTTTTCTCAAAACAGATTAAACCTTTGGTTTGGTGGCGTTATGTTGATGACATATTCGTTATTTGGGAACATAATCTTGAGGATTTACATGCATTACTTAACGACATAAACAACACAGAACAAACTATTCAGTTTACACTAGAGCTTGAACAGAATAACAAATTACCATTCTTAGACATTTTAATAACCAAAACACAATCGACATTTGAAACAGAAGTTTACAGAAAACCGACTCATACTAACAGGTATCTCAACTGTAATTCTAATCATCCAAATTCATTAAAAAGAGGTATCATCAAATCTCTATATGACAGAGCAACAACCAACTGTTCTAACATCAATACAATAACTGTACCATACATACAGGGTCTATCAGAAAGACTAAAAAAAGTGGGAAACAGATATAATATCAAAACATCATTTAAAACAAAAAATACACTAAAATCAATTATATCAAAAACCAAACCAAATAACACAACTCAAAATACAAAAAATTGCATTTATGAAATCCCGTGTGAATGTACTAAATTTTATATTGGAGAAACCTCTAGACCTCTGAATGTTCGAATAAACGAACACAAAAATTACATAAAAAAACGACAATTTGAAAAATCCAAAATTTGTAAACATGCTTGGGCCTTGGTCATAAAATACAGTTTCAAAATTCAGTTATATTACACAAAGAAGAACACAACACCAAAAGAAAACTAAAAGAGTCTGATTTAATTTTGTTAAATGAAAACGATTGTATCGCTACTACCTCCGTAGAATTCAGTCGTTCCTGGTTGCGGATGATTAAGGAAGAAATTGCTAATGGTCATGTCCTTGTTAACAACCCAATATCGGGATAGTTCATAAGGTTTTTCCTAGGTTTTCCCTTATAATTTTAATGGGATCACTGAATCAACAAAGTTCTTTGGTCGCATTTTTGGCGAATGCACTATCTTATAACAAAGTCGCACCTAGGAGCGCCACATAAAATTCTGAAGATCTCCCTTTCAAATTCTTCCAATTTGAAAGGAACTTTATGATTATATGATCTTTAGAAGTTTCTGTGCTACCTTGTATATTACAAATAAAATTCTCTTAGTTACGTCAGAAATCAAATGATACATATTGTCAAATATTTTAATTTACATCTTAGAATTGTGCCTTCTTTATCCAAGTTTCTTAACCATTGACAACGGGGTCTCCGTAACGTTTGGAATATACAGCATTTTTCTTAACTGTGGTGTTATTTCCCAAGAAGTACTTAAACATTAACATTTTTATTCTTTTGTTATAGTTTGCGTAAAAACAAATTCAAATATGCAACACGTGGAAAACAAAATATCAATAACTGGCATTACAAAAAGTCGACAGTTTTTAAAGGATAACATCGAAGAAAGTAGAAAATCCATTAGTTCCATTTTTAACGTCATTGATATAAAGACGAAGAACGCCATTCCAGAAAAAACATTCAACGATTTGGAGACTAGTAGCGATCCTTCCGCGTCCGATAGTCAACAACATGAATCGTTTTCCGAAAATACGAACCACGTCTCAAAAGAAAAGAAACGTAACAAAGTACGACCAGATAAGCCATTCAAAGTTTTACAAATGTTTGACAAGATATCCTCGCGGAATATGTTAGAGAATCAAACGTCAGTTTTGCAGGAAAACATTGTAGCGTCAAATTATTCAAGTGAAATGAAGAACAGCCTTGAAGAAGACAGTTGTGCATTATCAGAAAGCAGCAGTGACATATTAGATGATGATGAGTTCGAGTTAATGAATCACAATCGTTCAAATAAGACTGATGTATTACTGTTTCAAAATAAAGTAACTGAAAATCTTTCAGGTAAGTCTTTGGTGTGTAAGCTTTGTGTTTCATATATTTTTTTATAGTGACTGTATATAATTCCATCTTCCGTCTGTTTCTGTTTCAATTATAATTATTGCTTTTTACTTCCTCACTGAAAAAAAAAACATTAGCTAAGTTGTCAGTCATCTTTTTGGAGTTTTGGTACACTCCAGGTTTCAGAATAGAGACATAGAGGGCCGACACAAACTGTTATTTCTCTATTATAGAAATTACTGGAATAAGTTAGATCTAGACACAATCATTGATTATTATTTTTTTGTCAATTTGGGTGAAAAAAAAACAAAGAAACCAACAAATTGCTCAAACTATTCCTGATTTAAACATGTTTCATTTTTTAAACATTTAATATGCTAAGATCTAATTTAACAAAAACAATACTGAAATAAGCTACTCAAAATGTAGATTGTTCTATGGCACCAATTTTCTAGAGATAATCACTTACTCGGTTGTTAAAAAGAGCTTAAAATCATCAGCAAGCCTAACTTTTCTGTTGTTAAAGGGTCATATAAATCATTAACAAATAAAAAGAAATGACAGCAGTCAGTGCTAGCGTAAGTACCCTGTATAAAACAAAGAATTGAAACTAATATCGACTGTCAGTTCAGCAATACTAACGGAATTACTCTCAAATGAAGAAACGTCAAAATAAAAACAATCTTTTTCATGGCTACCTACGTTAAAAGTGAAAATAAGAGAGAAAAGCATCCATAACTCCGTTATTTTTATGAATAACTATATCGAGTATTATATTGTTGAAAAGCTCTAAAAGTGTCCGATTTTTTGAGGTCATAGCCAACTATGGTTTCCATTCAAAAAAAGAGAAGTTTGTGTCATATCTCGAAAACGAGAGCTGTCACGCAAACGAGGACATGACAATCATATTCGGGATACAATTCCCTTCAATTTTGTTAAAGGAGCTAGAGAGATTTGACTAAATCGACAGAATTTCGTTTTTTCAAAATATCTAATAAGCCATGAGTTTTTACAAAAATCCGAAAGTGTCATTAAATTGGGCCAGTTAAACTGCAAATCTTTCCCAATTTAACCATTGCTCTATCTCCGCTAGTTTCCGAGATCCCCATACTGATCATAAAAAAAATTCACCCTGTATATTAATTTTAATCATGTGATTTCTGTATCTTGAAGTAATCAGTTCCGAGCTTCTTTTTAAAAATTACATTTGGAGATTCGATGGTATCATTCGCGTATAATTTGATAAAACACCGTTTTACATATTTACATCATTAATTTATATTAAAAAAGCAAAGGACCCAGAATACTACCTTGTGGTACTCCATATTTCATTTCAATTTTTCAATATTCATTTTTAATTTTTGTTAATTTTTGTTTGTTTGTACCGATTATCTAAATAGCTCCCTAGATAGATAAGACTTGATGAGATTTATTGGTTCATTAGAACAGCCAAATGATACCTTGTTTAATCTTTAACTGAAATTTGAAAAAATTACATCAGCCTGCACAGCATAGTTATTCCCAAGTGTGTTTACCATAAATGTGAACGTATGGGTCATTAAATCCTGGGAAAAATGATTTGAAAATGCTACTTGATCATCATCCTGTTTTTTCTTATAGAATCATTTGTTTTTGTCACAAAATATCTTTCAGTTTGCGGCTTTAAATTCAACATCATAGCCAATTCTTTTTCCGTTGAGCACCTTTTGAAATCTGGAAACAGACAGAGGTCAAATGGAGCGAAATCTGGTGAATATGGGGGTGTGAAAGAAATTCGAATTGTAAATCATTGAA
Organism: Octodonta nipae; assembly: GCA_034190945.1. NCBI lineage: Eukaryota > Metazoa > Arthropoda > Insecta > Coleoptera > Chrysomelidae > Octodonta > Octodonta nipae. The sequence goes on from CM067220.1 coordinate 134,040,341, forward strand.
TTCTACCATCGTCTTTAATGATATGTGAACTGGTACATTGTCTTGACAAGAAAACAGCGTTTTTTCTTGTCAAGTGATGCTTTTCTGCTTGTTCCACTGTGATCAATAGACGCATTCACTGAGAAAAAAAATTCCATTCCCTAATTTCGAAGCACAATTTTGAACAAGTTGCTTTTTAATATCTTTATGATGTCAGCTATCTGTGGCAACATCACTTAACGATCGGACATAACAACTTTTCCTGGTAAGCCATTGCTGACTTTGAACAGTATTTACAGGGTGGTTACAATATAGGATGTACTGAAATTATAACTATGCATGGTGGTTCAAAAAATATTACAATGAGTGGCCATAAGCAAATGCATATACAGGGTAGTTAAAAACATATGGTGGTGTAATATTATAGTTAAAACTGTGTGATATAAAATATGTTAGCACAAAAATGTTATATTTGGTAGCTTATAAAAAGTTTCACATATAGGGTGAATCGGAATTTTAATTATACTAAGTGGTTAAGAAAATGTTTGATCATAAATGTATTATAGGGTAGCTTGCTTGTAGAGTGGCCTAAAAGCGGTCGCATATACAGGATGGTTGAAATATGAAATCAAGTGGAATTTTAATTATACAGGATGACTAAAAAAATGTTTGAATGGGTTATCCATAAGCAGTTGGTTGAAATACAGGAGAGAGAGCAGAATTGTAATGTAATTTAAAAAATGTAAGAAAAACATATCATATTAGGTAGTTCAAAATAAGTTTACATAGCAAATGATTATTTTGATATATGTATATTTATGATGGAACTTTGAAATTACGAGTGAAGCTCGGTCACCCAGGTACTAGTAATAATAATCATGAAAAATAGGGCCCTCTAGTGAATTCTGGCATGGGCTCTATCGATAATAGTGATTTCACTGATGGGAACATAGATGGCAGAGGGTGACACTTTTAACATTATTTAAGTTTTGATTTAAAGTTAAATCTATAATATATTTTGAGATATTTATGGTTTTACATCCCATTAACATAAGAAAAATATTTTAGACCTCAAATTTCGGTAATCATGTGGTAGAATAATGATATTCAACAAAAAAATAGAAAAAAAACTATTTTGCTAAAATTCAAAAATTCATATCTTTGAAACAAAAAAGAAGCCCCTCTGAAAATTTCAGAATTTCTTTAGATATGTTAGAGGTATAATATAAAAAATTTTGAGGCCAGAATTACAGTTACTTTCCACAAGTTTGAAAAATTCAAAATTTTTTAATTTTGATAATTTTCAAAAAAATTTTTAAATTTTTTTTTCTCATACCTCTAAGTGTCTTCTAAAAATGTATTAGAGTTTTTTTTTAATATTCAGTAGTTTCTGAAATATTAAATAACTAAAGTCATAAAATCGGAAAAACAGTGAAATTTTAAATTTTGAATATCTCTTAGGAAAATTTTTTTAAAATTTTTTCCTTTGGCAGAACTTCGTTTTATGTTGAGACAAAACTCTCCACCAAAATTCATCCGAATCGGTGGGTGTCGCGTCCAACTATTTGTCGATTTGATATGGAATGACCCGCCTACAATTGCTGTGATTAAGGATTTTTTGGTTTTAGGTATAAATCAAGAAAAGTCTCATCCTCTACAACTGTCCGAGAAAGATTTACCGAATCTCAACACACAGATGATAAAAGCCATCGGCCTTTTCACCGACAAAGGTGACATAAAACCGACAGTGTTGAACATTCTACAAATGAAAAAACACTCAAAAGTTGATGATCAAAAAACTCAACACTTCAGAAACAAACGACCTTTGAACGTAAGGCTGAACATGAAAGCGACGACAGCAAGAAACAGCAGCCTCACATCTCTGTCTAGCGATAAATTCTGTTAGGATAGGAAGTTGTAACTATAAAAGGGCAAATCTGCGTAAAAAAGAAAATTAAATAAACACCTGTATAGTGTAAAAACAGTTTATTTATAAATATTGCTCAAATATGACAATTAATGATGCAAAATTATAGATAAGAAAAAAAAATGATCCCACTATACAAAACGAATTCATATCATAAATTATTATCTTTTAATTACATATCTACTATGTACAATCTATGAATTTGAAATATTGTTAAAACAAGCTTTTGCACTTTTATTTGGAACTTTATTTTAGCTAAAAATGGTATGGTGGGCGATGGTGGGGTGGTCCAGGGGGTCCTGAAACGAAAATACATAATTACACAAAATTGTTACACTCTGTTTTCTTACCGTTTAAAATTAAAAATTGGAGTTTTTTTACATCAAAGAACTTCAATTTGTTTGTAAAGGGAATTTGGTTCATTAATAAAGTATCTTAAATATAAAGGATGTTCCAATTAGGGGTTAATTTTTAAATTTGCCGTCATTTATATTTTTGGTACTAGAATATCATATGTTATTTGACAGATGTCAAGTAGGAATATTCGGGTTATTAAAAATGAAGAGATATACAATTGAGCAACGCGTGTTTATTATTAAAAAATATTTTAAATTTTGTGAAAGTTGTACAGAAGTTGGAAGAAAATTTCGTATAGAATATGGAAGATAAAATTGTTCGTCAAATGTTACCATTGGAAAAATTGTTCAAAAATTTGTGGAAACTGGTTTAGTAAAAGATGAAAAAAGCAACATATCATCGTAGTTGACGTTCAGAAGAAAATATTGCAGCTGTTACTGCTAGTGTTTTGAACAACCAAAACAGCAATTCAACATTCTCTTCATCGTAAAGGCACAAGCAGATTGAACAATTCGTTAAATACAACCACTCTTATTCAGAATAGATTTGCAAGCAAAAGATCTTCATTTAGAATGGCTTACAAGATTCAGATATACGAAAGACAAATAAAGACTTTGGTTTACGTCGTCAATTCGTTAATTGGGCCATGACAGAAACTTGAAAGATGTCAATTTTTTCTACAAAATATCTTCAGCAATGAAGCACTTTTTGTTATTGGGTAGATTTGTTCACAAGCTTAAGTAAAATATGTCCCTTGTTTACATGTTAGTATGTTCGATGGGGGCGCTGGTAGTTCAGTTAATGTGTCATGTATATACAAATACCACAGTAGAAGCGGTAGCCGAGCGCTTAAAGCGTCCGGTCACTAATCTGATGTTCCTGGGTTCAATGAACATAAACCTTTATTAATTAATTTGATGAATCAATTTAATGTACCACTTTCATTATTTGCATTAACAATTCCGTTAATATTGACAAAGAGATCATATGAAGTATTTAATAGTTGCAAGTTGGTCTTTTAATGTGGTTTTTTTTGGTCTGGTGGAGTGATTGGTCTAAATAAATATTAGAAGAATGTCGAAGAAATCATACACTTGAATTAAGTAAATATTAAACTTTCTTGTAATGATAAGATGACAATAAAAGGAAATGCTGTTACTGTGAATGGTCCATTCGAACATCAATTAGTGACCGGACGCTTTAGCGCTCGGCTACCGCTTCTACTGGGTATTTCAATAATATTGTATATACATGACACATTAACTGAACTACCAACGAATATAGAACCTTATAGAAGGACACGCCTTAAGTAAAATATGTCCCTTGTTTACATGTTAGTATTGGGTAAATACCCACGCGATGGGGGCGCTGGTAGTTCAGTTAATGAGTGTTTTTATTTTATTTTACCTAAATACGACCCTGAAAATATATACAATATTATTGAAATACCTGAAGAAAATATAGAATAGGTATACATTTTTAAACAGTAGATAGTACACATTTATTTCTCATCATTTTTCATATATTATTTATTTTAAGATCAATCTTACAAAACCTCGAAAATCAAGCAGCCGAGCAGTTGACGTTTAAATGCTATGACAAGTTGACAACTGGCAAACCCCAAAGCATAGTGAATTCACTGTAAATACATCTACTCAAAGAATGAATTATTTATGTGACAAACTTAAAACATAAGAGATTATTGTTGTTAATTTCGTTCTAAAATTTTCCACGCCGCGTAGTGGATGGGTTCCAACAAATTAGCTATTAGCAATGAAAATATAGTAGTTGGTTGTGGTTGTTTCGTGATTATATTATTTTTTTGTAAAAATTGACCATTGATACATTTTGTGCTTAATTATGCACACATTTTTTTTTATAAAAAAAAACAACAAAATTAAGCCTATTTAACATACTAATATTGATAATATTGCCATTCTTGAATATATCAATAAATATTTTTTTCTTTCCTTAAAAAAAAATCAGGTCTCAAGGAGTTAAATTTCACGGAGACACATATTTATACTTCTTGCATAATATGGATTTAAGTAATAAATTTAGCAAAATGGAATACCTAAACTCCATTTAGACAGACACTGATGATAATGATGGAGCAATCATTTTTAATATGCTTATTTTAAATTTAAATAAAAAACGAAAATTTGCCTTCTCTATTCACTGATTTTTTAAAACATAGTAGGTTCCTTTGTTTGCACTTTCAGTACATTTCATATTTTATTATTATATAAAAATGAAAAGCAATGATACAAATTGATAATAGTTAACAGTAGAAGACATAAGATGTTATTCTTCAATTTAGTTAACAATGCAATTTTTATGTTGTTCAATTCAGATTCCTGTTAATTTTTTGTTAATAAATACTAATTAGTGACAAGCCAAATTTCTTTAGATATATAGGTAGGTATGTGTTGATCTTTTAATGAAACATTTACAAATGGAAAAATCGCTTGCAATAGCCTTCGCATTTAGCGCAATATTATGATTGCTCCGTCATTATCATCTGTGGCTAAATGGAGTGTAGGTATTCCATTTGGCTAAATTTATTACATAAATCCATATTATGCAAGAAATATAAATATGTGTCTCCGTAAAGTTTAAATTTGCATTAAGATTATTAGTTATAAGGATATAGTACCACCCCTTAGCAATTTTTCGAATGGACTCGTCTAAATATTTTTTTAAGGAATGGCCAAATATTTTCAATACTTATATGTATTTATACTTTAACTTTTGGAAAAGTGAGATGAGGGGTCTCTAGACCAACTCTTCTACTTTCCAACTGTGGTTTATTCATAATGATAGGGTCATCCGGTGAGGTAATATGGCCGTTCAAAAAAATATGTCTTCCATAGGATTGACTGAAATTTTGCAAAAACTACTGGGGCTACAGTATTTATTTTTAGAACATGAATTGGGTATGCGAAGATCTATCGCTTCAGTTAATAAGAATGTTTCAGCTATAAAATAAAAAAATATGTAAGCGATCATTTATTTTTTATCATTTATTTTTTTGGAATTTCGGGTAAAGGTTCCATTATCTACGAAACCATTTAACGAAATTGAGCGTATAGTAGCTCATTTTGTAGGTTTTTCATTTCTCTTCAACATTGCCCATAGTTGCAAACACGGTTTTATCGGTGGATTTTGTGTAAAAGGTAAAAAACTAAATTGTTACCGATTTTTCGCTGTTTTTTTTGATAAGAAACAAAAATGCATCGATAAAAAATGTTGAATTTTATGTCGATTAGTCGAGTTTTTTCATTAGAACCCGTTGATGTCGGTTTTGTTCTACTATTAATTTTGTGACGTAATTTAAAATGACCTGAGCTAGTAAGAAAAACGCGTTATGTTATCTTAGTTTGGTTTTACTATTAATTTTGTAAATGACCTGATCTATTTACTTTCTCCATGCATGATCAACAACTGACTTACCCGGTAAAGGTGGACCGTGATGATGACCCGGTGGGCCGGGCGGCAGAGGTGGGCCATGATGAGGAGGCATCGGCGGACCGTGATGGGGCGGCATCGGGGGCGGTCCGTGATGAGGCGGCATCGTGGCGGTCCGTGGTGCGGTGGACCGTGGTGGTGATGGGGTGGGGGAGGACCGGGATGATGGTGATGATGAGGTGGGGGAGGTGGTGGTGCCATGAGTAAACCTACCTGTAAATTGAACAAAAATGAGTACAACTAAATTGTATTAAGTAGATCAAAATTTTTCTTATGAATTTACCATTTATTTACAGTTTATTCCGAAAAAAATATGACAGTTTTAAGATATCTGATTTTAAAAATAAACTATATCACCTGAAAAATAAATTCTCAATAAACATCCGAAATTATCGCCCCCCCCCCAGGTTATAATTACGATTTTCGCTTTATTTTTTGTGTAAACTTTTGTCTGATTTTTTTTTCAAAATTGTGGCGCAGTTGTAAAGGGGGGATAGGCGAATTATAAAATGAAATAAAAATTAGACACTACAATTTTTTCAAGTGTACCCTGTATATATCTTTTAAGAAAAATGACTCGTTATAAGAATACCAATTTTTTCATATCTTTAAAATAATATAATAAGGGGTTTTCGCGGAAGCAGTTCTGAATCGATTCAGAATCGGTTCATTATTTTATAGTTCTATTTTTGTTCTGTCCCTAAATCGGATCGCCGGAGTTCACATAGTGTTTTGTTTCGTGTCATCTGTAAACATCATTTTGCGGTTAATTTCTATGGGTTAAACGGTGCGCATGAACATAAACATTATTGTAAAATATTGAATATTTAATTCATATTTATTTGTCTAGAAATTTAACAGTAATGACTCCACAAAAGGGCATATAGACCATAATTATAGCTAAAAAATACTTTTCACAATTACTGATCCTATAAATATTACTACACTGAAAGTAGCCGACAAAAAAAGGTGTTTATTCCATTCCATGCTCGTGTGGGGCAGTATACATCGGTGAAACAGGTCGATCTATAAACACTCGTCTGGGTAAGCACAAACGTTGTTTAAAAACGGACCTGCTTTCAAACTCTGCTGTAGCTGAACATCATCACGAAACGGGCTACCAAATCTTCTTCGACAGCTCCTCTGTTGTGGCCAAATCTCCGTATTATTTCACCAGAAAATTCCGTGAGGCCGTTGAAATCGCCAACAATCCCAAGAATTTCAACCGAGACAAAGGTTTCGAACTTTCGCCCATCTGGCAACCCTGCATCAACATTTCCACAAAATATACCCACTAATAAAATTCCAGGAACATACACAAAATTTCATCACAATCATAAAATAATCCCATTAAGTGACTCCTACCATTCCTTTACCTGAAAATTTCGGGAGGCCAATTATTATTTCTTCTTACCTATTACACATTTAGAACTTGTGCATCTTTGTGAGAAGTTGAATAAAAAGCGAAGTTTTGAAGTGTGTTCGTGAGAACAGGATGAAATGAATGGAGTCGCCGCAAGGTAAGTAACATCGGCTCCTATCTTTCATACAAAAAACACGAAATATTATCTAATAATCAATTTGGCTTTCAAAAAAAAAATTGGCACAGAGCAACCTTTGGAAATCCTAACAACCCAAATTCTTAATAGTTTCAATGAAAACAAAAAAAAAACATTGCTATTTTTATAGATCTACAAAAAGCTTTTGACACTGTTTCGCATATAAAATTACTTAAAAAGCTTGAAAAAATTGGTATAAGGGGTAATGTGTATCAGTTGCTAAAAAAATATCTGTTAGACAGATCACAACAGGTTAAAGTAGGTCAAGAATATAGCGATAAAAAAACCATTAAAACAGGGGTGCCACAGGGGACCATTTTGGGCCCTACATTTTTCCTTATATTTATAAACGACCTTCTAAGCTATAACAATTGTAACATTTTATCATATGCTGATGACACCGTGTTGCAATGCGAAGGTAAATCATGTCAAGAAGTCTGGCAAATTGCTCAACAGGCACTCAATGATGTTAAGATCTGGCTTGACAGTAACAATTAAGCCTAAATATAACTAAATCTAAGTACATTGCATTTGCACCTAATGTGTCGGGACTAAGGGAAAATTTGGGGCCCCTGATGATTGAAGGAACACAAGAAAATGTAGCCAGAACTAACCACATAAAATACCTTGGGGTAACCATTGATCAACATCTTAAGTGGATTATGCACATTGACTATGTATCCAACAGAATAAAAAAACTTACTTATAAATTCTATATGTTGCATAACATACTCAACAAAAACAACTTACTTATAGTTTACAACAGTCTAGTGGAATCCATACTAAACTATGGAATTACCATTTGGGGTTCTGTTTATAAAACAAATTTATCAAAATTACAGGTTACACAGAATTATATCCTAAGAACAATGTTTAAATTAAAAAGTTGTGACAGTGTAAAAAGTATTTTTATCAATAAATCTCTTTTAAATATTAAAGGTCTTTATATGCATTTTGCTCTTAAGTTTATTCACAAACATACAGGTTTAAACAAAAATTAGTCATCCTTATTCTACCAGAAGCAAATTACTAGAAATGTATTCGCACAACCGTTCCTCCAAAGCTGCCTGTCAAAAAAATATATATGTTAATGGAATTAATTTATATAATGTACTTCCTCGTGAATTCAAAAATCTTTCTTTTTATAAACTTAAATGTAAGAGCAAAAAATATATTATTTCAAATTACAACATGTTAAGTCTAAAACTTGCCTAAAAAATGACTAACTTTCTTCGTTCTGTATTTTGCTTCCTATTTCACTATGTTTCTCTTAATTATAGGATCATTGAGTAATTATGTATATTTGTTTATTAAGTGCTACTTGGTTTAATATCTATAGGACACAACACAAGTTTAAATACTTAGGTGTCCTCTATTAAAACATTCTCTTCTCTCTTTATATATAACATTTCGTGACTTTTACAAATAAACAAGTAAACAAAAAAAATCTACGACTGTCTTGTCTGAAAAAAAAATATCGAAACAAATATTAATATACAATTGTAACTATTTTCTATTATAAAATAAGGATGTACTGTACAGACATCCTTTAATATATTTTAATATAGTAATAATTATAATTTTTAAGAGAACATTGAACTCTAAGACTAAAAAACTGTAAACTAATTTGTAAACAATAAACAATAAAAAAACAATAATTTGTTTTGATTTTGTCTCATCCTTGAAAAAGCCCCTTATAAGTGTGGGCGAAACGTTGGAAAACTTTGTTTATATGTCGGTGTAGGTATATAAATAAACTGATTCGAGAAAATGACGCTGTCAAAATCCAGAAAAAGCAGAACCAGAAAAAGCAGAATCAGCTACTATATCCATACATTAATGGTGCTACATGCAATATGTTATCAATGACATATATTATAATAAATCTCAATGATCTTAGTATGAGATTCCAACTCGCACTTAATCAAATTATACTTTTTACATTCCTCGTATAACTTTAAATTCATCCGTAACTTACTTAACAAATGCACTGTATATAAACTTACCGTCGGATTGTACAACTGTGGTTGCTGCTGATGTAGCTGTTGCTCTTGTAGCTGCAGCTGCTGTTGGGAGTACTGATTCACAGCTTGGGACGTCGCAACTGTGACTGTCGACACGGGCGGAGGCGGTGCCGATTGTACGGCCAACACGAATGAAGGATGGATGTTGTTTATCATCGTCGTTTTCATACGAGGCGGAAACAGGTGCGGCGGGGGCGAACCTGGTGGTGGCGATGGTGGGGGAAGGTGATCGTCTTCGTCCGTCGTCGTCAGGTGGTGGGACCGGCGTTTTTTTAATGACTTTCACCTGAAACGTAGGATTATAGCTGGGATTAAATGTTATCGAGTTTTATCAGTGCAATAAATTATGTGTGTTTAGTTAATCGATTAGGTTAAGCTTTTTTTGTCGACTAAACAGAGATAAAAGGATTATCTGTTGTTTATCTAATGACTGGAAATAGAATAAACAATACAATTAGAATTCATAGTACGAGTATATATTTGTATTTATGAATAAATGGGTAGGTTTTATAAAGTTAAACAACTTTATGAAAATTCGCAGAATGTGTCTATAGGATATCTGACTGTATTATAACGATTGTTCGGGCTGGTGAAATCCTGAAAGATAATTATTTATTACAGGTTTCCAATAAGGAGGAAATTGTCAATTCAGCTTGTAATTTTTTTGTATACTCTAAATCTAAAATCCTGCATTGCGTACGTATCACTGCTTCATTAAACTTAGTTGTTGATTGGCACCGATGTACTAGATTGGTAGGTAATTAATTTGTACAGAATAAGCAACTTTTAATGTTTACATTTTTTACTTTCTGAGTTCTGAGACTTGTATTTTGCTATCATTATTTTCAGCTTTTTAGTAATAGGAAGAATTTTTTTAAATGTTTCATTTTCTAGGCCTTGTTTCTAAACTCCCAGTCGTAAGTCACTTTTTTCCGTCCTTTATTATCTCGGCACTATTGTCTTCCCATATTCCATACTCTACTTCGGTGCTACATTTAAATAATCCCCCCGTCCCACTTCACTACCATCGATTGCCCATCTATATTTTTCCCTATTATAAGACTCCATCGGAATTACTTCTTAAGTCCCCAAACGCCCATAATGCAATCGTATTCTCAACGAATCTCGCTCAACTGGCGCCGACGATCATCTCGCGCGTTGGTCTAAAGTTAGTCGACAGGGAATGTAAATAGGATCATGGTATTTAGTATTGTATATTTGTTTGTGCTTTAACCGTTTAAGTTTTATTATTCTTTTACTCTGTGTAGTTTTATAATCTTTTTATAAGTTTTATTTAATTGTTTAGATGTATATACCTTATTTTGGGTAACACTTTTGTTGTTTTTTATAGGGTTTTTAATTGGTTATTTCTGTTCGTACCTTTAATTCTATCTCTTTTAACCATTTTATATACTACTAACCGTTACCCGCGGTTTCACCCGCGTACGGAATGTTCAAGCCTTCGCAAAAAGAAATAACTTATGAAACATATGGGTTATCCTATATAAAATATTTTCTAACTTGTTTGAACCACCCTACTTAATATAATATATTTCACCCAAACTGCAAGTACTTATGGGCCACCCTATATAACTATTTTATGTCACATTTTTTTAATCACCTTGAATAACTGTAACTCTACTTCACCCTACATTGCAACCGTCCTGTCTATGCTGTTGTTTTATAATTTTTTGAACACCTGACTATAACTTTTCTCTAGCTTATATGTCAGCTATGCAACTGTTTATGGTGTACCCTGCATAACAATTATTTCTGATATTTTTTTAACCACCTTTTAAAGTAAAATTTCTCTTTACTCTATATATTAATCAACCTTTATATGAGCTTTTTCTAATATTGTGTTATACATTCTAAAACTACAATCTTGCTTCTCCCCATATTTCAGATAGTCCATTTAGTAGAATGCAACTGTTTATGGTCTACCCTATATAACATTTTTTTTTTCAACTTTTTTGATCCATCCTAATGGAAATAATGTGGAACCCTTCGTGAGTCACAAATATAAAAACACAATTTTGCACCCTAACACCAAACTTTTATTTAAACCCTCACCCAAAGTGCAACTGCCTATTGGCCACCCTATATAACAATTTTATTCAACAAAAAATATTAACTGCTTTGTATAACCTATATATTTTATTTATTGTATACTTCCATCTACATTAAAACCATCCTGTATATACCGCTGCCAATTTGTCAAACATTACAACTTATTTTTGAACCACCCTGTATGTCCATCTGCTAAGGGGCAACCAAATATAAAATTTTTAAATACTTCTAATCACACTGTATAAACTATAATTTTACTTTGATCCATGTTTCACATATTGGAGATATGCAACAGCTCATGTTCTATCCTAGAAAAAAAAGTATCCAACCTGTTTGACTATAAATCTACTGCAACTTCTTATCGGTCCACCCAGTATAACATTTTTTACTGCTTATGGGGCACCGAAAATAACAATTTTCTTCAACATGTTTTTGAATCACCTTGTATGTATTACAACTACCCTGTATACGCTACTGCTTATTGGTCAACCAATATAACATTTTTTAAATAATTATCATAACACTTCTTCACCCTATGTTTCAACTATCCTATCTTTGAACTTATTATCAACTATGCTATTTCACATTTTTTCCTTATATATTTTTAAAGATATATTAAAGTATAATTTCTCTCCACACTTCATTTAAACCACCCTTCATTTACAACTTTTTCCAACCTTGTTTGAATGACACTGTATAACTATAACTTTACTGCGCACCATACTTCAGGTACTCTATATATGTAACTGGTATATAAAAAATTTTTTCTGTATAATTCTAACTGTAAGCGACCCTATATTTCAATAACCTTTTATATGCAACTACTTATTTTCCACCAAATATAACATTTTTGTACGACCCTGAATCCTTAGAATCCTATCCCACCCTATACCATCCGGTAAATGGAACAGCTTGTAGATCATACCATTACTTTAAAATATTTTTAAACCCACCTGTATAACTGTAATTATACTCCGCTACATATTTCAACCATCCAACATATGTAAAAACTTGTGAATATAAAACAACTTTTTAACCATAACATAAACTATAATTCCACTCCATCTTATACTTCAAACACCCTGTATAAACAACTTCTTCTAACATTTCTTTAACCCATTTCATAACTATAGTATCTTATGAACACAATTCAAAGATCCTAACTGCTTACCTAAGACCTTTTTTTAAGTTTTTCATTCACTGTATTAATATCCTACCCTTTTTCAACCACTTGGTATAGATAGGAAACTGTTTATGGCCCACTAGATATAACTTTTTTTTGGACCACCCCGTATAACTAATTCCACTCCCCCTTATTTCCACCACATCGTATATATCCAGCTGCTTATAGGACACCAAATATAAGTTTTTTTAGATTTTTTAAATCCATGTAATTCTACTCCGCTCTAAGTTTCCTATATACAGAACACCCTGTAAAATGATGCTTGATATATGTTGATTTATGTTAAATTGAAATATGTTACATTTGCACATTCCGAATTTTGAATAAAAGCTAAACTGATGCCAGTATCTAATTTTTTGTGCGTGCGGTGTAACCAATAGCGTAATTGAATTACCTAACATGGTAGAAGATTTTTCGCTATATCTAACGTTTCTGTCAATTTAGAGAGCTAAAATGTCTACCAGATTTTAAGTCAAACTATAGGCTTCGCAACAAAAAAAATCAGCCAAATCAGTTAAGTAGTTCTTACGTGATGCCCGAACAAACAAACAGAGAAACTTACAATTCTATAATAGTATATGACTAAAGATTTAATTTTAAGGTAATTATGATTTAATTTAGGTGATCCTATGCCTCAGTTATATTGTACATTTATAGATTTTCCTGACAGAGGGTCCACTTGTTTATTCAATGCAAATAAAGCTTGATAAAATAGTTAAGTCAAAATTATTTAATGCCAATTCTTGATGCATACACACAGAAATCTTCAGCCATGCTTTGACGATCATTTTGTCAAAGATGTGGGTCAGTAACTTGACTAAAGGATATCATTTTGTCTCCTCAAATTTACTTTTTTTTCCGCAACAGGTAAGTATTTAAAATCTTATTTGGAGAACAAAGTGTAGTAAGGCAATTTCGTAAAATTGCCCAAATTACTGACTGTCCATACAGAAATTCTTCCTCGCAGTTATTCTGAGAGAAAGAGATATCTTAAAATGATCAACCATGTATTAACCAGCACCGGCAGCCATAGGATAGATTGGGATAAAACAAAGATCTTGTTGAAAGAGAAAAAAATTAAAAAAGAAAAAACTTAAAGAAGCCAGCTGTATGATGATAAACAACACGGAAGTCGGGACCCCTTCAATCAACCTTCATTTGAGCTGGAGATATCTATTGCTAGAAGAGCAAAAAAAAAATGGTACCCTCAGTATCAAGTGATCGGCAAATGACATATTGTCACTGTCAAAATTTTTTGACAAACATCAAAATCCACATTTTTTGAAAAAAATTAAAGGATATCATGATGGTAAATAATTAACTAATTGATTTAGCTTAAGAGTCGTCTTCTAACAGACTCATTTCCTTAAAAAGTCCTTGAAATGTTTCATAAGTTATACCTTGAAAAAAATGTAGACTACTGAAATTACCATATCTTTATTTTCAGAGTTAAAATTTTACAAAATTTTCTTCATCCTTCCCTCTAATACAAAGACTACATAAAGAAGGAGAACATCTACGGCTCGGACACGAGACGCGGAGTAAAGGGGAGCCGTCCGGCCCGATCGAATCACGGCGACACGACATTAATTTCGTTGCGTGTTACATATTTTGATTTTGTTATATCCCCTAAGGTATTCATTTAAAGGGAAAAAACAATTTGCATAACGTATTTAAAATGTAAGGTAAAGTATTTAGGAAAACGCCTACTGTTCGCTGTACACGTCTTTCCACTCGACGTCGTCTAACTCTTATTCGGCTATTATGTCCACCTAAGCAGAATCGAGATTCATCAGAGAAGTATACTATATACTTCCTCGATAGAACACCGTTTACTGATACAAATCTGTTAAGCAGTTTTCGAAAAATCGATGAAAACACAAAAGAAAAAGAAGTGGACATGAGCGAAAGTCGGTAAAAATTTGAAAAACCTACCTTAACTTTTTTCTTCGGACTTTTGTTTTTCAATTTGGTCTTCGTATACCGTTTTTCTTTGGGCAAAACTTTTTTCGGTGGTGGAGAGCTGAGCTCCTCTCCACCCGAGGGGGAAGTACCTTCTCCTGGTCTGACGCCGTCTGCGAACTTTACGTTTTTATCAGATTTCGAACTGGTCGAACTGAAAACAGAAGAATATTTGGTTAAAACTTTTGTTAAACTATCGCGTTTGTGAAAGAAGGTCTTACCTGAAACCACCTTTTATGAGGATACTTTTCCCAACGTATTTAGAAATCCCAGAGACAACCGGAACTGATAACCAAGAGGCCGCGGATCCTTCACTTTCATCCTCAGCCATAGCAGCAACCTCCAGTTGAAGCGCACGCTAGAAAAATAACCTTTGCTTTGACAAAAATTCAGAACGCATGACACTAAACATACCTTTATCATGTTCTCTGTTTTCTGATTCATCCGCAGCTGTCTCTTGGCTTCCCTCTCCTTTCTTCTTTTCTCCTTCTCTTGTCTTTTCTTCTCCTTCTCTTGCCGTCTCTTTTCTCTTTCAGCCATCCTTTCTGCCGTCTTTATTTTCATGGCTTCTTCGGCGGATTGCTTTTCCTGAAGGGGCGGTAGCGTCGGAGACAGTTCTCTTTTCATGATTTCTTCTTTCGGTTCTTCTAGCGGAAGTGGCGGTGGTTCGGGGGGCAGTGGTGGGTCCAGAGGTTTGATCATTTCCAGTGAAAAATCGGTTGGTACGATTTGGACGATATTGCCAACCTACAAATCATAATTCGCACATTTTAAAATTTAAACTTTATGTTCCCTTGGTGACATACAGGCTGGAAGGGGTAGAGAAAGGTGGAGAAATAAGGTGTTAAAGAATATTATTGTATACGCATTTCTGAAAACTAGCGGTCGCCCAGTGGTCGAAATTCGACCCTAATTCATTAAAATTATGAGTTGAACATTATTGACGTTATTTTGTCTGTATAAAAGATATAGATAGAGTTGAGGCGAAATTAGGAAAGTATGCCAGGCCTTTGCTATGCCTATTATTTCATTTGGATTACATTTATAAAATTAATTCACGAAATTTTCTTTTATTTATGTATATAATTGTAGGATTATTTTTACATAAATATTTCTATGCAAGATGTTCGATCTAATTATCCGCGGATTTTTTTTTTGTAACCTAAAAGTATCCGTTTCCCATTTAAAAAACAGAGATGAGAAACAACCCAATGAAAACTGTAATATTTAATGACATTTCCATTATCGGAATAATGCGGAAATAATATTACATTCATGACAAAATTATAATGACAACAAAAAAATACAAATATTATTTTCTACGAAAGTTAGTAGGTACTACTTGTCCGTAAAATCAATACTGATCTATAATTTACAACACTAAATATTTTCCTATTAACTATAGGCAACTCCAAAGATAGTAAAAGATGGTCATCACTTGGTCTGAAAAAGCGTTACCCAGCCACTTCCGTGTTTATTATCACTTGAAAACCAAGCTAGCATATATAATTACGCAGCGGTTTCTGTTGTCGTGTACAGCTTTTTTTGGATTTTAAATTTTTTGAACATTTAACTTGTAAATTTATATGTAAAAAAATACCTTTTACTCTAGAATAAATAATAACTTAAACTAATATATTCAAAACAAATCTTAAAATTTTAACAGTCAGAATTTTGCAGCAATGGGACCATGTAATGTAAAATTAATTAACTATAAGATACCCACATTGTCAGAAAACATGACTTTTCAGTATGAATTTCAATATAAAAAAATTAATTACCAACGTAGTAACCCATAACGATTTCTGTTTTATATAGAAAATATAAAGAAATAGGAATCACATACTGTTAATTAATATTAAATACACCTATTTTTGAGAATTTTTTTCTGTGAATTGAAATTGAAACCTTGAAAATATTTTGAAATCTTGTCTTACTGAATTGAAAACTTTCAACCTAATCGCTACAAAAGTAATGAAATGTCAAAATTTAAATTAAATTTCCGGCAGATGGCTAAGCATTCAGTGTTGTCAGACCTACCTACTTATCGTGAATTTGTGCATAATTTCACAATTTTCTGTAATGTTAGTTAAACTTACATGAAAGTTACCCAACAAAAATAAAAAGACTCTAAATTAAAAGTATAAGGTTAAAATAAAGAAGATATCAGAAATAAATTGATGAGGTGCAACATAATTATGATTTTAGTTGACAAACCATATTTACAATGCAATGAAAGTTGCAAACTGCAAACTTGCGAGCGCCCAATAAACGGCGATTATTATGTATTATAATTTTTCGTTGGTTCTATTTCAATAGCATGACAATGCAGGCTAACTTTAGCGAAGGGCCAAAACTTTTAGTTTTACATTTAATTTAGTTTGTCTTTCACATTGGAGTCAACCTATCTTATGATTTTCTCTCCAAGCAATCTGGCGACACTGTTTGGTATTGACAGTATGCATGTAAATAATGATTTTTTTATTATTTTATTATTTAATTATTGAACCAATATTATAAATTAATTTTAGCATTCTGCACTGAAGGTCGTCCGTAGCTACTAAACAAAACAAAAATAAAACAAATCGGTTGAGTGACAGAGGAGAAAATAGTATCTAACAGTATTGTCTTTGCCTATTTATCCGAGTATATAGGTAACTTGTAAACTACTGGCACCATTGTAATGAAATGTGTTGGGAACGTTTTATTAAAGTTGGCATATCCGAATACTCCATTGTTACACCTGAGACTCAAATTTCAAAGAGGACGCTAGTCACATGATTAATAGAGAGTAATTGTAACTGTATTTTTTTAGGTTATGTTTTTTTTTAACTTAATCTCCGATCAATTTTACACAAAAAAAAAAACGATATTGTGTGCCGTTTTCCAAATATTAAAAATGATACAATGGTACAATTCGTAATGTTGTTAAACAAAAATGCCCCATCATTTTTAAATCTAAATATTTGTAAAACGGTCCACAATATCGAATTTTATAAGGAGTACCTTTTTGGCGTAAACTAGAATGGAGAATAATTGTATTAAAATTTTCAACCTAAAACTATAACCTTAAAAAAGTTACAATTACAAGTACTCTTTATTAATCATGAAACTAACGCCCTCTTTGAGTGTCATATATAACAATGGACTGTTCGTATGTGTCAGTTTTTTACGAAACTTTCCTAACACATTTCATTACAATGGAGTCAGTAGTTTCCAAATAATTGTTAAAAATGTGTACAAAATATCTTTAAGACCCTCCTATGGAGAAGAACAGAAAACATCAAATGATCAGATAAAATAAGAAATGAAGAGGTATTGGGAAGATTAAAGGATGATACATCAATATTGCAAACTATAATGATAAGGAAGAAGAAGAAGGGTTCTCTAGTGACATCCATATGCAATTTGGCCTAGACAAATGCCGATTTATCAATATAGTAAAAGGCAAAATACAGCAGCGGCCCTAGGAAATTAGAGATGGCAACTCAATCCATAGAGGAAGGTCATACTTACAAATACCTTGGAATAAAGCAGGCTCAACGAATTGATCACTTCACCATGAAAAAGGACCTATCAACAGAGTTCTATAGAAGGGTAAGACGACTGTTGAAAACTAAGTTCGAGTTCTACTAACAAAAGCTGAAAATCACCATCCAAAGAGCTCTGCCGAACGTATAATGTTGCCACGGTATGAAGGAGGAAGAGGATTGGCAGATATAGGCAAGTTACGTGATCAACAAATTTCTAATTTGCGTAATCATTTCCAGAAACTCGCAGAATTTTCTGATCTACACAGAGTCATATGTCAGGTTGATGACTCAACACCTCTGCGACTGACAGAACAACAAGTTCAAGTATACCACCAGATAACTGATCAGAAACTGCTCAAATGGAAAGAGAAGCCGCTCCATGGAAGATATATAAATGACGTCAATCTCTGGTCATATATTTCCTGAAACGGAAGACTTTATATTGGCAATCCAAGATCAAGTAATTCCAACTAGGAACTATCTAAAGTACATCGTTAAAGACCCTTCTATCAACCGATGCAGATATGGTTGCCAAACATCTGAATCTATCCAGCATACCACAGGAGGTTGCCAAGCGTTCGCTGCAACTGAATACAAAGAACGACACGATGCTGTGGCAAAAATACTGCACCAGGAACTAGCGCTTAAACTTGAGCTAACACAGTCGGTAAGAATACCCTACTATATAAACAAACCAGAATCTATTTTAGAAAATAACAACTACAAGCTGTACTGAAAGAAAAACAACCTTAATGGCATAGCAATCACTAACACCAATAATATAAATATTAAGCAAGCTGAAAAAATAGCCAAATATAGTGATTTAGAATTTCAAATACAGAAACAATGGGACATGAACAACACTCGAAAGGTACCAATTGTTATGTCAACAACAGGAGTAGTCCCAAAACATCTATTAAAGAATTTGAAATACCTCGGTCTGGACGACCATCTTTACCAACTGATGCAAAAAGCCGTCCTGTTAGGACAGCCCGGACGGTCAGAAAATTCATGGGGAACTGCAGCCACGACGCCAACCAAGGGCCTGATAACCTGGCAAGGGCTCCCAAAGAGCTAAACCCTTTTGATATGTAGTATATCTGGGGCTTAGTGAATTTTCCCCTAAAGGAGGGAGTGTGATGCCATACATTGTATGATCAAGTCGTACAAATAATATACATGGGCTTGCATTTAAAATAAGAAAGTTGGTATTGGCCACTGTCAAATGACACACCTTATATATTTTTTTGTTGAAAAAATGCGAATTTAAAAATACAAATCGACGTGTCCAAGCGTTTTTCCCTACAAGCCCTTCTTTATTCTTATCGAATGTATTCCCTGTGTACATATTATAGGTAAAACCTATCATGTTATGATTGTCTCAAATATTGTTTGGGTCACAACCTAACAGTGAAAATTCAGTATTTTTTCATCTTTTATAACTTATAACTATGCATAAACATCGAATAAACGTTATTCCAAATGTTTTTAAAACAAAAAATGTCAAAAATATTACGTTCTAAGAACTAGAAAGGCTTACCTGTACAATCTGTGACTTCTCTATATGGGGGACAGTCACAATCATCTCAGTCTTAGGTCTCTGCGATCCGTTAGGTTCAGTCTTCATGTCCAAATCTCTTGGCACGATTTGCACCATATTCCCCATTTGTACGAAACCCTGTTGAGTGGTCGCCGTCTTGATGTTGTCAAATATACTCTGCGCATCAGCCTCGTTTTTCACCGGATTCATGTACTGGTCCATGTGAGGGAAATTACTTTCATCGTAGCTGTAAGAATCGTACGACACGTTGACGGTTTTCGGGGGTTGTTTCGTGAAATCAGGCATCTTCATAGTGGCATCGTAGAAGTCCCTGACAGGAGAGCTGACGTAATCATCGGGATTGTGACTGGCCTGCGGAAGCAAACCATCGGGATTGTGACCGGCCTGCGGAAGCAAATCATCGGGATTGTGACCGGCCTGGGGCAGTAGGTCGTCGGATATGGTGGAATCGGCAACGCTGCGTTTCAACCTTTCCAACGGCGATGCGGCGCTGCCACGCGATCTTTTTTCGTGCTCAGGGGACTTCCACAGACCGTAGGGTTTTTCTGGTGAACGAGATCGCGGTCTTTTAGCAGACGTTGGTCTAGGCGAGGGACTACGTCGCGGTAATCTTCTTCTAGGTGAAATGCTTTCTCTCCTACGTCTGTAACTTGGCGATTTGCTTCTTCTTGATGAGTAGCGTCTTTTGCCTGTCAAATAATAAGTCACAATATAAAACAGGGCTGCTTGTCAAAGGTGAGTGAAGTTACTAGTTATTGACCCTAATCAAGTGTTTTAATTATGTACTTAGGAAATATATTTTATCTCTTCTTTAAATGCCGATTATCATTGATTACCAGCGATTACTGTATTCATTTGTTTACTTTTTCTTCTTTTTATAAGGTAGGTGAAGAAATTTATTTGGACAAATTTTCTAATTCACGAGAATCAAAGGTAACGCGAATGTTTGATAAGGAGATTCTTTCCTTTAAATGAATAAATGCGATTAATTTTTCGAAAGTTGCGTTTTATGGGAGGGGAATATCAACTTCTAGAAAACAAAAATTGACGCAGGTGAAAACATTGGTATAATTTTACCCCAAATGAAAGTAAGTGCGTTACGTTGTTATTAAAATGTTCCAAATAAAAGTATACAGTGATGGGCAAATGTGTGGAACCAAGCAAATATCTCTGGAATTATTAGAGATATCAAAATGAAATTTGGAAGGTGGATACTGCAGTAGATTGCCTATTTGTTTCCAAAATTTTTTTACAATTTTGAACTTCCTGTTTTACCGGAAGTAATGTCGATTTTAAAATTTGCAATGGAACACCCTGTATAGTATTTTAGTTTCTGATGAAACATTTTATTGCGAATACAAAAATATCGGGTTTCATATTGTTTACTTGAATACCTACCGAGATATTAACAGAAAAGTAATTAAGGAAAGGAAAAAATCTAATATCCATTAAAGAAATACATAATCATAATTATTAACTAAATCTAAGTGATTTTCAAAACATTGAAACTTAACTAAACTTAATGTATTAGATGTTCAAACTGAGCACCGTTTACTTCTTGACAATAAGCAAGTCGGTTTTTAAATTCTCTAGTAACATTAGCTATTACTTCTGGTGTAATTCTCTGGATGCCTTAAGTTATTCTTGCAGCTAATTCTTGCAAATTATTTGGTCTATCAACATAAACCTTAGACTTTAAATAACCCCACAGAAAATAGTCTAGTGGATTAAGGTCGGGACTTTGTGCAGGCCGTTCATAAGTACCCCTTCTTCCAATCCATCTGTGATGAAATGTCCTATCTAAATGATCTCCAACAATGCGAGCGTAATGGGGTGGTGCTCCATTCTGCTGAAACCAGATATTATTTGGTAATTGTCCATTTACCTCCAATGCCGGAATAACTTGTGTCTCCAAGAGCTGTAAATACCTATTTCCGTTTAAAGTTTCTTGTAGGACGAAGGGTCCTACAATTCTGTTGTTATAAATGCCGGCCCAAACGTTCAATTTTTAGGGATGTTGTGTATGAGCCGCTTGTACCCAATTAGGATTACTTTGCGACCAGTAGCGGCAGTTATGTCGATTAACCGTACAAATATCCATCATCGTTTCACAAAATTGCAAACGTCTGTCGAAATCATCTTTGGAGAGTGCTTGAAAGAGGCGAATTTTGTATGGATGATATTTTTCTCGCCTTAATATCCTTCCTACTGAACGACGGCTCATTCCATGCATATTGGCGAGGTCGTTAGTGGATAAGTGAGGATTTTCTTCCAAAGATATAGCAACATTTTGAGCTACACCTTCATTACTTGCACTTTTTAACTGTCCACTTTTTAGTAAATTGCTAACTGTTCCACTTGTGTCATACCTTCGCAAAGTTTTCGTCACTACTGAACGGAATATTTGTGTATTCGGATGAACAATGTTAAATGTTAAATGTTTTCACTTAATTCGGCCATTTTACGATCAAATTAAAACAATACAATCTTTTTACGTCCAAATAAAAAAAACTACCACTACACTTGATTCAGATTTAATTTGCGCCTAATTTAAACAAACGCATTCGACCATGGGACAAGCAGTGCTGCTGGCTGTGACGGTATAATGCCACCAATTGGCCAATTGAAATACAAATCCTTACCGAGCGGTTTGTCTATATCGGGCGTAAATGAAATCTGAATCGAGTTTAGCTAGCATCGATTTTTTCCTTTCCTTAGTTACTTTTCTGTTAATATCTCGGTAGGTATTGAAGTAAACAATATCAAACCTGATATTTTTGTATTCGCAATAAAATGTTTCATCAGAAACTAAAATACTATACAGGGTGTTTCATTGCAAATTTTAAAATCAACATTACTTCCGGTAAAACAGAAAGTTCAAAATTGTAAAAAAATTGGAAACAAATAGACAGTCTACTGCAGTATCCACCTTCCAAATTTCATTTTGATATCTCTAATAATTCCAGTGATATTTACTTGGTTCCACACATTTTCCTTAAAGAAACTTGATTAATGTATATCAAAAATTACAAAAGTATCATGAAAACCAAAAATGACATAAAATGTTAAAAATATGTACTGTCAAAATTGTCAACAGCCCAAAACGTCAAGTGTCACAAATGTGACACATGTGAAAATGTAAACAAACCCCATGCACAGACAAATAAAATAAATTTTCAAAGCAACAAAATTCATCAGTAACTATACCTGTTGGAGATCTCCTGCCCGGGGATCTTCTGCCTGGCGATGATCTTCTAGCTGGAGATCTTCGACTTCTGATTGGCGACCTTCTCTCCAGTGATCTTCTCGGTGATAAACGTCTTCTTGGCGACCGTCTAGGAGACATGTGTCTTCTACTTGGACTGTTTCTTTTCCTTGCTGGACTGTTGCTTCTTCTGCTCCTCAAAGGTGAGGAATATCTAGTCGCAGCAATCTTCTTCGGTGGAGATTCTCTTCTTGCTTGCTTAACATCAGCATACCTCGGCGCCAGCGGACTTTTGGATCTCGATCGTTTCTGGACTAGATTCTCCGGTGGTTGTATATCAGAGCTATCGTACGATTTAATTTCTGCGTGTTGTTGAATTTTAAAAACCAGAGTATCTTCTTGCAACGAGTTTTCTTTTTTAATATCGTCGATTTGCCTCATTCTGACTGGCTTGTCCGTAACTTCTTCTTCGTCGGAATCGCCAAGTTTGAGGTTAGAATTACTTAACAACGTCTTTTTCGTCGGAATAGTCATACCACCAAAAAACAGCGGTTTGGTCGCATCGATTTTTTTAATGTTGGCACTGCTCTTTATCACTTCGTCTTTTGGTGATTCGACTTTTGGCACTTCCAATTTAGCGACGGGGAGTTTGTCTTCGATCTCTTCAGTTTTCTTTATTAGAGGTTTTATATCGACAGTGGAACTGCTGACGAGGGCTTCAGTTTTTGAAACGGGTGCCAAATGCATCGTAGGTACGGGACTACTAATTACACTCAACGATTTCCCACTGGGCGAGTCGATTTTCGAGGTTATGTCCAACGTAATGTTAGCCGACAAACTGACATTGATGAGAGGGTTCGGTATTTTCTCGGCCTCCAATTTAGGCGACGGTACTGGAACAGGTTTGATTTCGTTGGGCATAGGTATGAACGAAATATCCCCTGGTGATATCAAAGACGGAGTATCCGGTTTCGTTACAACGTCTATGGTGATGTTCTCTTTTTTTTCTGGAACGTTGGAACATACAGCTTTCATGAATTGTTCGTATTCGTTTTCTAAAACAGCTGAGGTGTCGTTGGTTTCCGTGGAACTGCTGATGACGATCGTATCATCGCGCTCCAGAGTTTTTTCGGGAGTCGTCACAGTTAGATCGACTGATTTTTTGATTGGTGTTGAGGAAGCGGCGATCTTTTGATCCCATCGATCTCGTTTGGGTTTGCTTATTTCCTGTTTGGCTTTTTCTTGGATTTTGTCGAGGTCAATCAGCACGTTCTTGGTTGGCTTTTCTCTATTGAGCGCTGCTTCTTCATCGACATCGTTCATCGCTTTCTCCGTATTTGGTAGAGGTGTAACCCCACAATGTTCCCCCAAGGATTTTTTGTTTTCTATTTCATTAAAAACCCTCAATTCCAGTTGATTTACCTTCAACTTTTCAATTTCCAGACGTCGACGTTCTTCCCTGAGATTTTTGCCCTCAATTTCGAACATCTCGAAATCTGTGTCGCTACTAAGAACAGGATCCGGTCTTCTCTTGAAAGGTTTGATGTTCAGGGGGATTTCTAAATCCAGCGAGTCTTTAAACGATCGGATGTCAGTCGGTACGCGAGTCCTTTCGAACGTTTCCTCGTCGCTTTCCCAAGACGAATTCAGTTTTTCTTTCGGTTTCGGTGGTACGTCATCCTCACTTTCCCAAACTGCGTCGGAGTCTTTCTCCCAATTCGGCAGGTATTCGTCGGTATCGGGCGTGTTCGATTCTTTGACCTGCGAGGAAGAATTTGTGAAAATGTCTTTCTCCAGTGGAAACTCTTCGATTTCCTCCTCGTGTCTACGTTTTCTTTTGTTCTCTAACAGCTCCCAACGCAAGTCGTTTCTGTTTTCAGGACTTATGACTTTATCGAAAGATTTTCGCTTTTCCTCGTAATCCACGGTTTTCTTTTGGAGTTTTCCTTTCTTCATTTTGCCTGATTTAGCAACGAGTTTTTGCCTAAGATCTGTGTATTCGATAATTCTGCCAGAACTGCTTTCGCTAGTTCTTCTTCCTCTATCCAAACTAGACTCTAGTTTTTTATATGAAACACTTTTGTCGCGTTTCTTTTCAACTTCAGACACTTTTCCTCTATCTTCGCTGGAAATTTCAGCGTCAATTTGAAGCTTTTTCTTCTTCAGTTTCTTAGTTTTACTTTTAGACGACTTCGTTTGTTTTTCATCGTCATACTCGTCACTGCTTGCCGATGATCGCGATTCGTCTCGTTTTTTCTTTGCCTTTTTCCTCTTCTTTTTTCTGCTAGTTTCTTTTTCTTCACTCACATCGTCCTCGGGAGATGCTTTCTTTTTCTTCTTCTTTCTATCGCGTTTGGATTCTTGTAGAACCTCCTCCTTTGTTTTGGATTCCTTTTTGCTAAGCTTCTTTTTCAATTTCTCTTTTTTCTGGTCTTTCTTTTTACTCTTCGCAGCTTTCCTGTCATCTTCAGAAACGTCTCATCATCATCAGCATCTTGCTTCTTAAGCTTTGATTTCTTTTTCTTCTTTTTACTCTTCGGGTTTTCGTCTTCACTGTTAGAATCAACAGTTTCTTCGTTTTTTTTCGAGCTCTTCTTCTTTTTCTTGCCGTCTCTGTGCTTTTCTTTCGACTGCTCATCCTGGTCTTTGTGTTTGGATTTTGTTTTTTTCTCGTTGGTTTCTTCTACACATATATCACTCCTTTTTGCTAGTTCTTTTTCCAACATTCTTATAACTTTCTTTGTCTTGAGAGTTTCCTCTTTGGCTATTTTGTGGAAAAGAAGTTCTTTTTCAGGAGTATATTCTTTCTCGTCTTCCTGAACTTTATCAGTTTCATCCATAATTTCACCAGGCTCACATTCAACGTCGTTTTCTTCATTTGTTTTCGCTTCGGTGGTTTCTACTTCTGGAGTTTCTACTCTACCCAAATCGCCTGGTTCTTCTAGTTCGACATTAGATGTTTCTTCGCGTGCAGCATCAACTTGTGATTCTTCCAATGTTGATTCGATGTTGGAATGCAATTTATCTTGCATTTCTTTTATGTCCGATATAGAAACGACTGGTTCCTTTTTGGGATTCGATTTTGTGCTGCTGCATATAACTATTTCTTCGTTATCTACTTCCTCTTCCTCATCGGAGTAGGTTTGAAGGAAAGATAGTCCGACTGAATTTTCCAGAACCTTGCATTCAGCATCTTTTTTCCTCCACAATTTATTATACCAAGCTCTTGTTTCCAACGGCTTGGCAGTCGAGTGATATTTGCTAAAACAGAAAGAAACAACGTGTAGATCATCTGAGAGATTAACAAAGTTATGAGAAATTCAACATACAATATTTTCAATTTGTCATCCTAGTATGTAATGCATTCAAGCTTAGCAATCCCCATGACAGGCTACTGGTGACGATTCTTAACAAGGAATTTCATACAATTTCACATAAAGAACTTCAACTGATGGGTTAGTAAGTCCCGGGACAGCCGCACAGATAGCGCCACCAAAGCCACGGTGTGTTTGTTTTTCGATAGTATCGACCTTCAAAGGAGATGCTCAGGTGTTAAAAGACACTACTCTGGTTTGGAAGAAGCTGTTATAGTTATAATAACTATTACAGCATGTACAGAATTTGCATAAAACAGTCAGATCAGTATCACCAAATGGAATGAATAGAATGGGTGTCAAACACGTTGAGAAATAATTTGTGAGAAATGATGGAACTTGACGTTTAGTTGGTGATGGAACTAATTTCGTTATTATTGTAGATGTGTCATTACTGGAAAACATTGAGGAGTGGAATAAATTAGGAGTTACACCAACTGAAATTCAAAAATCACTTAGAAAGTATCTTGAAATATTACCCTCTATGTGGGAAAGATTACAAAAATATACAAGAATTTATGCCATACAGGATAATAAAACTTATTTCGTTTTGACATACCACCCAATACAAGTGGTAAAGCTGGGAAGAAAGCCGACAATGGTCAAAAGACCATTTCAGCCAACCGCAGTAGAACCGCAGAAGGAAGTAGAGTTACGCTATGTACATGTCTGGCGCAATTCAAACTGATGTTCGCCTATTGTTGCCGGTGAACTTGCGAAGCAAGCCCTCAGAACAAGAACAAAAGCTGTTACCAAATATACCATCTCCAAATCAATTAATAAAATCGAGGATAACCATAACTTTCATGATAATATTGAACATTTACATTTAGAGGATCATCCCAGTAAAATCAATTTATTAGAGTCCCTAGGGATTTACAGATATTGTATATAGGTAGACTATTTAATAATCAATTAGAACTTGAACTTTCTCATCTCTTAAATCTTTTCAAAGGCAAGGTGTAGTGTAGTTACTAGTGATGTGCCGGATCATTAAAATGGGATATCCACGGATACGGATCTGTATATGCATCTATGTATAATATTTTTTGCACCACCCTGTATAACTGTAATTCTACTGCACCTTCTATTCCAAGAACCCTGTAAATTCAACCGCTAATGGGCTTCCCAATATAATTATTTTATTAGTTATAATTGAACTGTACTCTAAATTTTCAACACCCTATATATGTAACTGCTTATGTGCCACCCACGAAAAAAATGATTTCTAACATATCTGGAATCGCCCTGTATAATTATAATATACAACGATTACTTTAGCACTAAACAATAACAACGCTTGCATGCCACTTCCAGAAGTACATGCTCTAAGTATATTACAGCATTGGTCCCTTTATATATAATTACTCAATGTTTTGAGTCTGACGGCGGCGGCGGCACGTATGATCTGCGGGTGGCACATTCAGTTGTTTGGCATTGACATTATGAACGTAAATAATGAATTTTTATTATATTTTATTTAATGAATGAACCAATATTATAAACTAATATTAGCATTCTGCACTGAAGGTCGTCAGTAGCTACTAAAAACAAAACAAAAATGAAGAAAATCGGTTAAGAAACAGAGGAGAAAATGGTACCTAATCGTTTTGTCTTTGCCTATTTATATACAGATGTAGCGAATTCGTAAAATAAAATAATTTATTTTTTTTAATGTTAATTTTTGTAATAAATCTGAAAACACTTCACATTTCCGAAACAGTTGAAAATAGATGTAGAACATTGTACATGAATTATGTCTAGATTTGCCTGGAGAATCCAAAAAATAAATAATATACAAGGGCTTGCATTTAATCCAATGTATTCCATTTGGCTGTTCCACACTGTATATAAGGTGACTATGTTGATGAATGAATTCTAATTTTGAAAAAACATGTGTTTTTCCCTAAAGACCTACAAAAGAACGTCAATTGTCATCATATGTGACAGGTAAGATCTATAAATATACTGTGAGAGGCATTCAGACCCGGCTAGGACTGTTAAAATTCTCGAGTGTCCAAGAATTCCTGAAGGAGAAGACATCTGGGCAGCCATTTGATCTTCTAGATCCTTCTGGGAACAAATACATAAATACGAGAAGCCGAAGAAAGGTAAGTATTCGGTCGAATTCAAGTACACAACAGGTGTTCAAAATAGTATGATAGTAAGCACGATCGAGTGTTTAAATAGTACATCCACGAACCCAGAGTGTAGACAAACAGTACAATACTTACCCAGACGAATTGATTAGCTTCTCAATCAATTGTTTCCTCGCACTTGGAATGATGTTATAAAGTTGTGAACGTGTGATGAACGACTCTTTATCCTTTTGATAATTAGTGCAGAATGTTATTTTAGGAAGTGATCTTGTTACCCTAAAAAAGAACGAAACTTATAAGTCCACGAATCGTTTGAAAGAAATTTTCAGATTTCTTTACCTAAAATGAAACAACGGCACTTCTTTTACCTCATTATCGGCTGAATATTTAAACGGTACCACAAAATGTGACGGTGCATCACAGTTGTACAGTTTAAAATACATTTCTAGGTTAGAGGTAGTGTGCTGCTTGAAAAGTTTCGATTTCAGTTCTTCATCTTTTGCTTGTGTCAGATTTTCTTCAGTGTACTCCTGCCAATTTTTCGGATAACTACGTTTACTTGAGGTGCTTTTGTTGGCGCTTTTTCTGCTACGATCTACGGGCGACTTTGATCTTCTTTCGTATGAATCTGTCCTTCTGTAGTTTCGGCTTTTAATTTCGCGTTTTTTGAACTGACGATCCCGTTCTAGAATGGATTTTTTTTATTCAGATTATTGTAACAACTTATTCAAATTTGAATCTATAAGTATAAAAGTAAAGATTGAATTTTATACAAATTCTATGAAATAAAGTGTATAAATGGATACAATGGTAGTCCCGTAATTTTTTTGTGATGTGACGCCGGATGAATCTGAGCCCATATTAAGTCACAAT
Source organism: Octodonta nipae (assembly GCA_034190945.1). NCBI lineage: Eukaryota > Metazoa > Arthropoda > Insecta > Coleoptera > Chrysomelidae > Octodonta > Octodonta nipae. The sequence continues at coordinate 134,069,515 of CM067220.1, forward strand.
TTTAGTTTCAGTTGATCATTCCATGTGGCTGAACAGTGATTTAACGTTTAGTCGATTATCATTATGCAGTGATGGGCAAATGTGTGGAACCAAGTAAATATCTCTGGAATTATTAGAGATATCAAAATGAAATTTGGAAGGTGGATACTGCAGTAGATTGCCTGTTTGTTTCCAAATTTGTTTACAATTTTGAACTTCCTGTTTTACCGGAAGTAATGTCGATTTTAAAATTTGCAATGAAACACCCTGTATAGTATTTTAGTTTCTGATGAAATATTTTATTGCGAATACAAAAATATCGGGTTTGATATTGTTTACTTCAATACCTACCGAGATATTAACAGAAAAGTAATTAAGGAAAGGAAAAATCTAATATCCATTAAAGAAATACATAATCATAATTATTAACTAAATCAAAGTGATTTTCAAAACATTGAAACTTAACTAAACTTAATGTATTAGATGTTCAAACTGAGCACCGTTTACTTCTTGACAATAAGCAAGTCGGTTTGTAAATTCTCTAGTAAACTTTAGCTATTACTTCTGGTGTAATTCTCTGGATGTCTTGAGTTATTCTTGCAGCTAATTCTTGCAAATTATTTGGTCTATCAACATAAACCTTAGACTTTAAGTAACCCCACAGAAAATAATCTAGTGGATTCGTGTAGGCCATTCATAAGTACCCCTTCTTCCAATCCATCTGTGATAAAATGTCCTATTTAAATGATCTCGAACAATGCAAGGGTAATGGGGTGGTGCTCCATCCTGCTGAAACCAGATATTATTTGGTAATTGTTCATTTACCTCCAATGCCGGAATAACTTGTGTCTCCAAGAGCTGTAAATACCTATCTCCGTTTAAAGTTTCTTGTAGGAAGAAGGGTCCCACGATTCTGTTGTTATAAATGCCGGCCCAAACGATCAATTTTTGGAGATGTTGTGTATGAGCCTCTTGTACCCAATTAGGATTACTGTGCGTCCAGTAGCGGCAGTTATGTCGATTAACCGTACCATTTAAACAAAATGTAGCCTCGTCTGAAAACACCACATTTCTTATAAAATTATTATCACGGTTACAAATATCCATCATAGTTTCACAAAATTACAAACGTCTGTCGAAATCGTCTTCGAAGAGTTCTTGAACGAGGTGAATTTTGTATGGATGATACTTTTCTCGTCTTAATATCCCTCCTACTGAACGACGGCTAATTCCATGCATATTGGCGAGGTCGATAGTGGATAAGTGAGGATTTTCTTCCAAAGATATAGCAACATTTTGAGCTACACCTCCATTACTTGCACTTTTTAACCGTCCACTTTTTGGTAAATTGCTAACTGTTCCACTTGTGTCGTACCTTCGCAAAGTTTTCGTCACTACTGAACGGGATATTTGTGTATTCGGATGAACAATGTTAAAAAGACCACAAACTTCTTGATGCGTCCTTTTCCTCTCCCCATACCCAATCATCATTAATATTTCTATTTTTTCTCTTTCACTTAATTCGGCCATTTTACGATCAAATTACAATCTTTTTAAGTTCAATTAAAAAAAACTAATAACTACTTTCACTTCTGCAATGAGTTTCATGGACTACTAAACTTGATTCAGATTTAATTTGGGCCTGATTTAAACAAGCGCACGTGTATTCGACTATGGAACAAGCAGTGCTGTTGGCTGTGACGGTATAATGCCACCGATTGGCCAATAGAAATACAAATCCTTACCGAGCGGTTTGCTTATATAGGACGTAAATGAAATCTGAACCGAGTTTAGCTACCATTGAATTTTTCCTTTCCTTGGTTACTTTTCTGTTAATATCTCGGTAGGTATTGAAGTAAACAATATCAAACCCGATATTTTTGTATTCGCAATAAAATGTTTCATCAGAAACTAAAATACTATACAGGGTGTTTCATTGCCAGTTGTAAAATCGACATTACTTCCGGTAAAACAGGAAGTTCAAAATTGTAAAAAAAATTGGAAACAAATAGACAATCTACTGCAGTATCCACCTTCCAAATTTCATTTTGATATCTCTAATAATTCCAGAGATATTTACTTGGTTCCACACATTTGCCTATCACTGTATATACTATTATTAATACGCAAAGAGCTAAACGCACTCCCCTTTTTGGGCCTTTATTTTGAAAGGAGGGTAATGAAACGTATACCATTCGAAAGGTAATGTGCCGTAGATGTGCTGAATATATAAATAATCTTTATTTCTTTCTTTTAAAATAAATTAATTAAACATAAATTATTGATAAAAACCAAGTAAGATGGCGCCCACTATGAACAACTACCTTAATGTTCGAAATTTGACAGCAGTCGACAGTAAAACCCCAATAGTGTAGTGAAGTTTAAATATTGCTTAAATAATCAACTTTTACTTACTAAGATATATGCTCTAAAAGCCGAATTTTCTATTCATTTATGACTTTACTATTTTACATAACATCAACTATTACAGTGATCAAACTGAATTATAAGAAGTTTGCGCATTTACAGAAGAATCCACATGAAAAGTTTTACGTAAGTACAATAACTATTTAGAGGTTCTAAAGCTAATTGATACATTTTATTTCCGATCCTGACCAAGTTGAGTATATTCATTTCTTCAGTCATGAATTTATCACAAATCTAATAACAATTTATTAATATTTTGGTAAACCATGTGTATCCATTAATACGTTTAAAGGCAATCGTTTAAATTACTTTTAAGATGTCATCTAATAATAGCAATTAGTCAAATATTGTTTAATGTTTTTTAACGAGATGTGATATATATATATGCAGCAAATATATTTTTAGTTATTTATCTAATAATTTAATACATATGTTTGTTTATTTTATGATTTTGTCGAAATTCCATTTTGGGGTTTTAGCGTCTACAAATCGATTGCTCGGAAATATCGTATTACCGAGAAAGAACGAGATGTTACTATTATGACAGCTCCATTGTTCAATACAGGGTGATTTGGTGACCAACTTGAGAATAAAAATGCTCTTGAAAAATTCTTCTTCAGGCACACAATAAAGTTGACTTTAAAGTCTTTACATATGCATATATAAATAGACTGAGATATAAGGTGCTGCCTGCAATTATACAAGGTGATTTCAGATATGTTAGAAATTACATGTTTTATTGGGGGGGGGGCCAGTTGCATATACAGACTCTTTAGAATATTGAGTGGAGTGCAATTATAGTTATAGAGGTTGGTTAGAAAAAATAATTATATAGGGTATCTTATTAGCAGTTGCATTTATGAGGGTACTTGAAATAGAGGGCGCAGTAGAATTATAGTTAAACAGGGTGGTGCAATAAATATTATGTATATAGGGATACATATACAGGTATGGTGGAAAAATGTGCTAGAGAAAAATTATAGTAATACAATGTGGTTTAATAAAAACATTTTGTAGCTCATAAGCAGTTGCATGTATAAGATAGATGCAGTATAGAGTGAAAGGAATTATGGTTATACAGGGTAATTATAAAAAAATATTAGAAAAACAAATGATTTATAGGGTAGCCACTATCAGTTGCATATATTTAATGATTGAAATATAGGGCACACTAGAATTATAGTTACAGAAGGTAGTTTAAAAAAATTAGAAACTAAGAGTTAATATAGCCCCTTAGTGATTGAATTCACAGGATTCATGGAATAAAGGGCGCAGGAGAATTAAAATTATACAGGGTGTGCAAAATGCATATACAGGGTGGTATAAATATATGCTGGAGTAGGGTTATAGTTATGGTGTCGCTTTAAAATATTAGAACAAAAATGCAACATTTCGTATCCCACAAGTAGTTGCATACATAGGATAGGTGCAATGTAGTATGAGAGGAATTATAGTTATACAGGGTAATTACAAAAACTGTTAGAAAAGGACCTATATTGGGTAGCCCACCATGAGTTACATATATATATATATATATATATATATATATATATATATAATGATTAAAATATAAAATGAAAAAACGACAACAATATTAATTGATATAAAAAGTTTTCATGAATAAAACACTACCCAAATTTTAATAAAGTACTTCTTACCTTTGTTTTTCCAAAACAATATTAAATTTAAACATCTCCTTCTGTTGTGATTTCTTTGTTAGTGAGTATATATTAACAAAACATCAAAAATATGTAAACTTAAAAGTTACAGTTTTTTTAATTTCAAATATTCTAAAAATTTCAGGCTCAAAATCAGGCCCTGTTTTCTATGACAATAAAAAAAAACAATGGAATTCGTGAAATTAAAATTATTCCATAATTCTTTTTTATTTTTTAATGTATGAATACTACAAAAACAATTCTCCAAAAAATATTTCAGACTTGACCTCACCATTTTTTCAAGTTTCCGATTTATTTAAAAAAAAGATAAAATTTAATGTTTATTTTTGAAATATATGCTTTAAATTTTACAGTATTTTCTTATTCATCAAAATTAATAAAACACCTCCTTTTACAAAATATATAAATCTGAAAACTAACTCCTAAGTTTAATTTTTTTTTACTATTTGACATCTGCCGTATAAACAGGTTTGACAATCCTGATCTAATGTTTCAAGAAAATTATCAGATGTCATTGCCTGTAATAACTCTGCTGGGTCCTACTGGACTCAATTTTTCTGACTTTCCAGAAGGGTTTCTGATTTCACTGACTTTCCTGACAACAACATAAAAAATAAATAAATCAGATATAGCAAAATGTACAAAACATTGTGGAAGGTATAAAGATTTAATGCAGTTGCTTAATATATCATTGTACTTATGGCATCTTCTAATCCTAGTGATTAATATAACACAAATTTTGTTCAATACCTGATGAAACAGATCTCGATCTTGCTCTGTTCATGTTGGTAGCTAAATTTTTGATGTTCTTTATGGCAGCAGCAATAACCTGCTTACTGAGAAATTCATGTTTCAACTGTTCCACATGAGTTTCTTGTGCCACTATGATGGCTTCTTTCTTCTTCAATTCCTCTATTTCTTGGATAACAGCTTTAGCTCGATCATCTGGATAGTCTAGAAACATACAAAATGTATTTTTTAAAAACACTTAAAGACTAGCATTGCAAATTTTAGACTGTGTGAATTCTGTTATTTCATCCTAATCCAAATTTATTAATATTTTTGTTGATTGATTAAACACAAACTAATCAATGCATTACGTCCTATAGAGGTATATTATACCACCTTTACATAGGTTTGGTGTACTTACAAACTAACTTATATTTAGAAAATTGTAAGTGCAAGAGAAAAAATGAAAAGTTAAAAATCACACATATATAACCTATAGAACTAAAATACAATTACATTCATAATATATATGTGCATAAAAATACATACAACATATACACCAAAATCATAATTTGCACAGCCAATATATATACATTAATCCTTATCCATTCTTTCATTTATTGTTTCCAGCATTTTGATTTCACATTAATATTTTTAATACTGTTAGGTAATTGATTAAAGATCTTTACTGATACAAAGGTACTTTTAGTCAGTATAGACCTGTTAACCATAGGCTATAGAATATTCTTATTTCTATGTAGTTGTACTAGTTGAAGAATCATATTCAATCTCAGAGCTCAGAAAAATGGTTTAACATAGCATTATAAGAATACAGCTGACTAAGGTTTAAGGGCCAAATTTTATTCAATGATTTGTTTTTAAATATTACTTTTAATAATTTGTCTTGTACTTTTTGTAACAACATTAAGTTGTTGTAAGCACCACCCCAAGCAATATTTCCATTTGATATTAAACTATGAAAACAAGCATAATAGATAAGCAATAGTGCTTTTGAATTCATAATTTTAGACAACTTACTAATTAGTCCTATTAATAATGTAATTGATATGAAAATCTTATTTTAGATTTTGGTCAAAATAAACACTAACATATTTGGTTTTTTCAATAAAAAAGACAGCTAATTTTTCACCCAACCCTTCATACAAGCTTCTAATTAAGAAACTAATGATTATGCTACCTTAGCACAGTCAAAAATACTGTGGCCATTTAATTTTCAGTGGGCAGGCTACACTTCAAATTATATTCAAGAAAACATCTTTTGTATCCTTAATTTTAATATTACAATTCAAGGTACACTGTTATAATAACAGCCTAATATATACAGGGTGAGTTTTTTTGATGATCAGTATGGGGATCTCGGAAACTACCGGAGATAGAGCAATGGTTAAATTGGGAAAGATTTGCAGTTTTACTGGCCCAATTTAATGATACTTTCGGATTTTCGTAAAAAGTCATAGCTTACTAGATATTTTGAAAAAACGAAAATCTGTCGATTTAGTCAAATCCCTCTAGCTCCTTTGTTTTTGATTTGATAAAAAAAGTATAAATATCAAAATTGAAGGGAATTGTATCCCGAATATGATTGTTATGTCCTCGTTTGTGTGACAGCTCTCGTTTTCGAGATATGAAACAAACTTATCTTTTTTTGAATGGAAACCATAGTTGGTTATGACCTCAAAAAATCGGACATTTTTAGACTTTTCAACGATATAATACTCGATATAGTTATTGATAAAAAATTTCTTATTTTCACTTTCAACATAGGTAGCCATGAAAAAGATTGTTTTCACTTTGACATTTCCTCATTTGAGAGTAATTTGATTAGTAGTGCTGAACTGACAGTCAATATTGACAAGTTTTCGTGAAAAATGGAATATTCTAACGAAGAAAAACTGAATATGGTGGAATGTTATATCATATGCCATAAAAATTCAGATCATGCAGCTGAGGAATACTTTTATAGATATTTTATTCGTCGTCAACCTGCTCTATGTACATTTAAGAGGCTTTACGATAGTTTACGCAGATATGGATCTTTTACTAAACCACCAAAGGAATGTAATCAAATTAACGAAGAAGCACAAATAAATGTTTTGGCAATGGTAAATCAAAATCCATCTACATCAACTCGTGAGATTGCGGCAGAAGCTGGCACATCTCAACGAACTGTAGTTAAGGTACTGAAAGCGCACAAGTTCCACCCGTACAAACTTTCAGTTTCTCTAACTTCGCATGATGGTGACGAAAATCGACATATTTTGTTTTGTACATGGTTTAGAGACATGTGCCTTGACAATCCACAGTTTCCATTAAAGGTGTTATGGTCAGATGAAACTAGATTTACTAACTGCGGTATGTTCAATAGACACAATGAGCATATCTGGGCTAAAGAAAAATTGCATTTCTTGCAATATACTTTTCAACACATGTTGCATAATTTGAATTTGATAACTCGTTTAGAAATTGAGTGGTTCCAACATGATGGAGCACCTGCTCATAACTCGTTATTAGTAAGACAACAGTTAGATAATATCTATCCAAACTCTTGGATAGGACGAAACGGTCTACGCGAATGACCACCCCAGTCTCCCGATTTGGCAGTTATAGACTTCTACTTATGGAGTGCGCTAAAAAACAAAGTATACAAAAGAAAGTATGAGACAGTTGGTGATCTAAGGGAGGCAGTATTACAAGCAATTGAAGAAATTGATAGGCGGTCTGTGAGGAAAGCGGTAATGTCAATCTTAAAAAGATGCAATTTTTCTCTAAATAACAATGGTGAACTTTTCGAACATAAATTGTAACCATTATTATGTACTTTAATTTTTTAAGTTTTTAGGAAGTACCTACTTATTTAGTTTTTTCATTATATCTGATATACCGAATAAAAAAATCATTCAATGTTTTTTGGAATAGTTAGTAATAAATCACTCTATTTCATGGCTAACTACATTAAAAGTGAAAATAAGAGAGAAAAGCATCCATAACTCTGTTATTTTATGAATAACTATATTGAGTATTATATCGTTGAAAAGCTCTAAAAATGTCCGATTTTTTGAGGTCATAGCCAACTATGGTTTCCATTCAAAAAAAAGATAAGTTTTGACAACATCGACAGTAAAAGTGCAAATCTTTCCCAATTCAAACCATCTTCTATCTTCGCTAGTTTCCAAGATCCCCATACTGATCATCAAAAAAAATTCAACCTGTATACTGATTTCTCAGCATTCAGTGTTAATTTATTATTCTCAAGCCTTTTTGCAATTCTATCTAACATTTCATGAATGAAACTGCTTCAGACCAAGTAAAACCAGTGGAAATGACTGTGGTATCATTCACATATGACACAACTTAACCACTTGTAACTGTTTATAACAGGTCATTAACATAAATTATAAAGAGAAGCAGTCCAAGAATTGTTCCTTGTGACACACCTAAATTTAAGTCTCTAAATTTACTAACTGAACCTTTTGCTTTAACTCTTTGCTGACTATTAAGACAAATAGATTGCCATTAACTTATGTGCCTGCCCCCTAATTCCATAAAAAATAATTTATCCAAAAGAATTTTGTGGTCAACTGTATCAAACTCTTTTGATAAATCCAAGAAATCTAATATAACTGGTTTACTTAAATTTAAGCACATTTGTTCATTACCTTTTTTTGATTTCTTCAATAAATTCTTGTCACTTTTATCACATTCTTCGTTTTTATTTTTTATTGAAACTTTTTGCAGGTGGGCCTTGTTGGTATATGCTTGCAATCTTTTCTTGGCCAAAGCAACATTTTTGAATTTGTTCAGACTGATTTCCGAATCATTTTTGGAATTGCTATCGTCCCCGCTTTCCTCTCCCGACACTTCTTGACTATTTTCATCTTGTTCAAAAGATTTCTCCTCATCGTCGGTTTCAACATATTCCGATTTAAATTCCTTCAAGTCTGTGGATTCCACAGCCCATTCTGAGTTAAAGTTTTCCATTATATATTTGAATTCATCTTTCTAAAAATGTGATTCCACCTTGCCAAGTGTGTGAGTGCATTTTTTTATATTTAGATAATTTTATCTATATCTACCTAACTAACACAAGCACAATTCAAAAGCACTAGGAACATGCGTAATGTAATAACAATGTCTTTGATAATTTTATTAATTTATCGTTAACCCCAGACTACACCATCAACATTGGATTTTTTTCTATTTATTAATCAATATTTAGGGAAATTTCAGATTCGTACGACCGTAAGATTTAGGGGGATCTTTGACATAAAAGTAACCTCTATGAGGAAGTTCACCGACACTTTAGCTTTTCTACTATCTGATCTGTGATTTTAGCTTTCACAGAAACAAATTTTCAGATTCGACGTGATTTTTGTAATAACTGCTACCTCATCACTATCTGAACAGATATTTTAAAATAATTTTAATGTACTTAAATTGTTGATGACGTCACATGTGTGATGTCAAAACCAGAAAAGCACAGGACGCATGTCAAATACAAAATGAGAGAAAGCGAATGTCAATAAGTTTACATATTGAATTTACGCCATATTGAGAACGATTTTAAAATTGCTCTGTGGGTGTTCTGATGAAGTTATTTGGACAAAAATCAATTTCTTTGGTCTAATTAAAGGATGAGCAACATTCCAGTGGTAAGCAATCGATATATGATCCCCAATTATCAATTCATTGTTTGTTTTTTTGTTGTAGTTTTCTGGGCTCGATGATGAAGAAGATCTGGAGGCTTTAAGATTAGCAGCATTGCAGTCTTTGAAGAAGAGCAATGCCTTGCCCGACAGTCATATGCTACAAGCATATCCTCATCCAAATGTTGAGCAACCACAGTTCTGGCAGAGCAAAGGCTTTCGAAATAAAAAAGGGAAGCCTTTTGGAATGCAATACACAGGCTGGGGCAATAGAAATGTAAGTGTTTCATATTTTTGTATTATATGACTATTTCTGTCAATGTAGGAATATATGTACTGAGACCAAATTCTACAAATGTGTCAATGTATAATACAAAATAGCAAAAAAAGAACAATCCAAGCTGAAGTAGCAATTTCCTTAAATTTATTAGATCCATACAGGGTGTTTTTTTTTGATGATCATATATTGGGATCTTGGAACCTAGTGGAGATAGAGCAATGGTTAAATTGGGAAAGATGTGCAGTTTTACTGGCCCAATTTAATGACACTTTCGGATTTTTGTAAAGTCATGGCTTACTAGATATTTTGAGAAAACGAAATTCTGTTGATTTAGTCAAATCCCTCTAGCTCCTTTGTTTTTGATTTAATAAAAAAAGTGTAAATATCAAAATTGAAGGGAATTGTATCCCGAATATGATTGTCATGTCCTCGTTTGCGTGATAGCTCTATTTTTTGAGATATGACACAGTTTATCTTTTTTTGAATGGAAACCATAGTTGGCTATGAACTCAAAAAATCAAACATTTTTAGAGCTTTTCAACAATATACTACTCCATATAGTTATTCATAAAATAACGGAGTTATGGATGATTTACACTTTTAACATAGGTAGCCATGAAAAAGATTGTTTTCACTTTGACGTTTCCTGATTTGAGAGTAATTCCATTAGTAGTGCTGCCGAATTCAACAAAAAAAAAAGTCTAAGTACATCTTGGAAAATAACACCACAGTTAACAAAATTGTTTCATATTCCAAACGTTTCGGGGTCTAGGTCAGACCCTGTTGTCAATGATTAAGAAACTATGGATAAAAAAGGCACAATTCTAAGATGTAAAATTAAAATATTTGACAATATGTATTATTGGATTTCTGATGTAACTCTTCCTTTCAGATTCTTCCAATTTGAAAGGGAGATCTTCAGAATTTTATGTGGCGCTCCTAGATGCTACTTTCTTATAAGATAGTGCATTTGCTAAAAATGCCACCAGAGAATTTTGTTGATTCAGTGATCCCATTAAAATCATAAGGGAAAACCTAGGAAAAACCTTATGAACTATCCCAATATTGGGTTGTTCACAAGGACATGACCATTCGCAATTTGTTCCTTAATCATCGGCAAGCAGGAATGACTGAATTCTATGGAGGTAGTAGCGATACAATCGTTTTCATTTAACAAAATTAAAGCAGACTCTTTTAGTTTTCTTCTTGTGTTGTGTTCTTCTTTGTGTGATATAACTGAATTTTGAAACTATGTTTTATGACCAAGGTCCCAAGCATGTTCACAAATTTTGGATTTTTCAAATTGTCGTTTTTTTATTTAATTTTTGTGTTCGTTTATTCGAACATTCAGAGGTCTAGAGGTTTCTCCAATATAGAATTTATTACATTCACAAAGGATTTTATAAATGCAATTTTTTGTATTTTGAGTTGTGTTATTTGGTTTGGTTTTTGATATAATTGATTTTAGTGTATTTCTTGTTTTAAATGATGTTTTGATATTATATCTGTTTTTCACTCTTTTTAATCTTTCTGGTAGACACTGTATGTATGGAATAGTTATTGTATTAATGTGATTATTCAATTTGCAATCACATCAATAAATATAAAGCCATTGACAACGAAGTCAGAATAGACTTTGAAACGTTTGGTATTCCTGCAGTATACGTAGTTTTATTTCTATTGTGGTGTTATTCCCCAAAAAAACATAAAAGTAATCAAGAATATGCCACAAACAACGTTTAGAAGACAATTATCTTGGGAGTCAGTGTTGAGTGGTGAAGTTTGATGTTGTTTGTTAGGGATTGTTTGGTATTTAATTTTATTTAACTTGTTATTAATAAATTTATTTGGGTAAAGATTGACAGAAAGTACATTTTTTATAAACATTTTTTCATCATTGAATTTATTGGTGTTAGAACAGTTGGTTTTTGCTCTGTCATATAGAGATTTGATGATACCTCTTTTTACTGAATTTGGATGATTAGAGTTAAAGTTGAGATACCTGTTAGTATGAGTCGGTTTTCTGTAAAGTTCTGTTTCAAATGTTGATTGTGTTTTGGTTATTAAAATGTCTTAAGAATGGTAATTTGTTATTCTGTTCAAGCTCTAGTGTAAACTGAATAGTTTGTTCTGTGTTGTTTATGTCGTTAAGTAATGTATGTAAATCCTCAAGATAATGTTCCCAAATAACGAATATGTCATCAACATAATGCCACCAAACCAAAGGTTTAATCTGTTTTGAGAAAATTGTTTGTTGATCAAATTTATCCATAAAAATGTTGCTTAAAGCAGGAGACAGACAGAAACCCATTGCCATGCCAAAATCTTGTTGGTAGAAGTCATCATTAAGTTGAAAATATTTTGTCTTTGTACAAAATGTTAATAGTTCCGTTATTGTATTAATGGACAATTGAGTATGTTGATTTAGTAAAGAATCTTGTCCTAATTTGTGAACATGCTTGGGACCTTGGTCATAAAATATAGTTCCAAATTCAATTATATTACACAAAGAAGAACACAACACCAAAAGAAAACTAAAAGAGTCTGCTTTAATTTTGTTAAATGAAAACGATTGTATCGCTACACCTCCGTAGAATTCAGTCGTTCCTGGTTGTCTATGATTAAGGAAGAAATTGCTAATGGTCACATCCTTGTGAACAACCCAATATCTTATAACAAAGTCGCACCTAGGAGCACCACATAAAATTCTGAAGATCTCCCTTTCAAATTCTTCCAATTTGAAAGGAACTTTATGATTATATGATCTTTAGAAGTTTCTGTGCTACCCTGTATATTACAAATAAAATTCTCTTAGTTACGTCAGAAATCAAATAATACACATTGTCAAATATTTTAATTTTACATCATAGAATTGTGCCTTTTTATCCATAGTTTCTTAATCATTGACAACGGGGTCTGACCTAGACCCTAAAACGTTTGGAATATACAGCAATTTTCTTAACTGTGGTGTTGTTTCCCAAGAATTACTTAGACATTGAAAAATATGCCACAAATATCATTCAGAAATCAAACAAAAAAATACTTTTTTAAACTATAGCTTATTTTAGTGATTAAAGTCAGTGAGGATAGTATAAGCATCTTAATAGCCAACAGTCTTGAAAGAAAAAATTAAATTTTATAATCGATCAGATTCATGGGTATAGTCAGGTTTTGACTAAGCTGGGGCAAGCATTTAGGGTGCGCAAAAAATAGCGCGTGCTAAGAAAATGTCAGTAATAGATACCAAAAACCTGTGTTATACTTAAGAAAACAATGGTATTGATATTCTTAGAAAAAAAAATTATGTTATTTTCTGAATCTTATCTACTTATATTTAAATTTTTGTACAATGGAGTATTGATTTCAACTACAACAAATTATGTTTGAGCCAAATAGATAGGGTGGGGCAATCACCCGATCGTACCCCACATTGGCTACGCCCATGATCAGATCACTTTTTGTCGTAAATGTAATTTAAAAAATATGTATCAATTTATTATCACAAGAAACTTTTAGTTTCAGACCCATTTCAGCAGAGTTCGAAGCACCAACCTGATTTCAATTCCAACGGTATCGGGTTCAGAAGAAATATCGCAACTACCAGACGAAAAGAATTCGAATAAAGACGAAGATGGTGAAAAATCTCAAGACAGTTGCAGTAAATTCGAAAGATACAACAATTCGGATAAATCAGAGTCAGAATCTGAAGAAGAAGCTGACGTTTTGTTATCTGATGGGGGCAGCCCTCGATTGAAGAAATCAGACAGTTTAGAGGCGCTCATGCAAGAATTGGATAATGAAATCCAGGGAAAACCAATTTCCGAAGAGAAAGTGAAAGGAAAAAAGTCCAAAAAGAGGAAGAAGGAAGCGTCCGCATCTGAGACTGTCGAAGCTGTTCCTGTTAAGGGTGATCCTGAAAAAAGCGTGGCCCCAGATGGGGATCAAGCCACGAAAATAAGTAAAACCGATGCTCCGGGAGATCACAAAGAGCCTCAACAAATGCCGACTGAAGAGCGGAACAACCAATCACAGGGTGATGTACAGAGTCCAGCTCGAAAACGGCCTCGTTCTAAATCGCCTCCGCATAAAAGGAACTTTTATAACAATCGTCGTAGACAAAGAAACTTCGTTCCTCATCCTCAAAACGTTCCAATGATGTTGCCATACGGTCCAGGTCCAGTGCCGTTTCAACCGCACATGATGCCCTTCAACGGTCAACCTTTCAATCCGATGTTCGGGCCTCCTGGTGTCATACCGACTCCAGGGGTGCCGCCATTTTTCGAAAATCCCTTACCGCCGTTAACCATCAATCCAGAACCTCTACCAACACCCATTTTAGCCCCTCTGTCGCCGAGGAGTGCTGCATTCGTGTTGGAAAACAAAGCCATAGTCGAGCGAAGACGTCGGTCCCCTAGGCGCTCCTACTCTAGAAGCCCCTCCAGGAGTCCGGTTAGATCCTTGTCGCCAAGAAGGTCGCCCAGGTGGTCGGTGTCACCGAGACGATCACCCCAGCGAAGGTTACCACCGAGGAAGAGATCTCTGACGCCAAAGAGGAAATCGATTTCGCCACGTAGAAAATCGATTTCTCCTAAGCGTATGCTTTCGCCGTCTAGAAGGAAATCGCTTTCACCGAGGAGGAAATCAATCTCGCCGAGACGCAAGTCGATGTCGCCGAGACGTCGTTCGTTGACGCCACGAAAGCGGTCGCTGTCGCCAAGGAGTCCGAACAGGAAGAAATCTCCGTCGCCGAAACGCAAGGCTGGAGACGTGTCTTCGAGCAGAGCTCCAATTCGAGACAGGTGAGTGTCATTTGTTGAATGTATTTGTTCTCTCAAACCGTAATGCATTGACAATAGGGTGATTGATTTCCGCAAAAAAAATTTTTTTTCTCGGTGCTCAAGCAAAATTTTAATCTACCCATAGAAACAAAAATTCTCACCAAGATTGAGCTCTTGATTTTAATTTTAAGTACTTGCAATTTAATGTGAAGTTTTCTCTTTTAAAATGCACGTAAAAAAAGTTTTTTTTTTCAAATTCCTTATGCTCAGACACCTTTTAACATTTTGTGAATCGGTTTTATGGACCTTACGGGAAATTCCATGCTCTTTAAAATTGCTTTAGTATTTTTTTCGTAACTTGCACTGAGTCGTCAGTAGGAGCGATCAAAGTGCAGTTTTTGGAATAAATTGTCATTTTTCAATTTTTTTGAGTGAATCGCAAAAATTAGGGAGAAAAAAAGAACTGACTCTGAAAAAATAGTTTTTTTACCAATATTTAATGAATTTACAACCATTTTTAGACTTTCTAACGTAAGAAATTGTTAAATACTAACTAATGTTGCTAAAAGAGGTCGAAGACGATAATAACTTTAGAAAAAGTTATTATTGTAGAGAAACATGTTAGTAATCAAGAAAAAAGTTGAATGGAAGAGCAACATTAGATAGTATTTATCAATTTCTTACGTTTGAAAGAATAAAAATGGCTGTAAATTCATTAAATATTGGTAAAAAAACTATTTTTTCAGAGTCAGTTCTTTTTTTTCCCTAATTTTTGCGATTCACTCAAAAAAAATTGAAAAATAACAATTTATTCCAAAAACTGCACTTTGATCGCTCCTACTGACGACCCAGTGCAAGTTACGAAAAAAAAAATACTAAAGCAATTTTAAAGAGCGTGGAATTTCCCGTAAGATCCATAAAACCGATTCACAAAATGTTAAAAGGTTTCTGAGCATTAGGAATTTGAAAAAAAAAAATTTTTTTACGTGCATTTTAAAAGAGAAAACTTCATATTTAAATTGCAAGTACTTAAAATTAAAATTAAGAGCTCAATCTTGGTGAGAATTTTTGTTTCTATGGGTAGATTAAAATTTTGCTTGAGCACCGAGAAAAAAAAATTGCGGAAATGAATCACCCTAATTGACAAACGTCCTACGATATTGCCATTTCGCCGAATTTTATAGCGAGTTCGATACTTTCGACCTTGAAGTTAAAAGATATCAATAAAACAACAAAAACAAAGCATACATGGGAAATAATAATATAATTCATCGATATTAAGATATGTCATATTAATGCCTATTGAAAAAATCTTTGGAATTTTAAATGTGACACTCACAATCATGATCAATTGTTTGAATTTCACGAAATGGTTCTGTTTGCTGGCCACCTCGTTAGTGGGATTCGAGGTCGTTAGACTATGTTCTGTGGAGATATTAAGTAACAGCCGTCACTTAGTGTCCTTACATTTTATACATATATATTTGTTTATTAAGTAGACTTATTCGTAATAAGATACTTAATAATTTGCTCATTTTACATCTTCCAAATTCTAGACGAATTGTTTAACGATTTTCTCTTCAAGCAATTTGGCAACAACTGTTTTGTCTTTACTTATATACAGGGTGAGTTTTTTTGATGATCAGTGTGGGGATCTCGGAAACTGGCGGAGATAGAGCAATGCTTAAATTGGGAAAGATTTGCAGTTTTACTGGCCCAATTTAATGACACTTTCGGATTTTTGTAAAAAGTCATGGCTTACTAGATATTTTGAAAAAACGAAATTCTGTCGATTTAGTCAAATCCCTCTAGCTCCTTTGGTTTTGATTTTATAAAAAAGCGTAAATATCAAAATTGAAGGAAATTGTATCCCGAATATGATTGTCATATCCTCGTTTGCGTGACAGCTCTCGTTTTCGAGATATGACACAAAATTATCTTTTTTGAATGGAAACTATAGTTGGCTATGACCTCAAAAAATCGGACATTTTTAGAGCTTTTCAACGATATAATACTCGATATAGTTCTTCATAAAAATAACGGAGTTATGGATGTTTTCTCTCTTATTTTCACTTTTAACATAGCTGGCCATGAAAAAGATTGTTTTCACTTTGTCGTTTCCTCATTTGAAAGTAATTCCATTAGTAGGGCTGAAATGACGGTTGATATTGACAAGTTTTCGTGATAAAATTGAATATTCTAATGAGGAAGAACTGAATATGGTGGAATGTTATATCATATGCCATAAAAATTCAGTTTGTGCAGCTGAGGAATACTTTCATAGATATTTTAATCGTCGTCAACCTGCCCTATGTACATTTAAGAGACTTTACGATAGTTTACGCAGATATGGATCTTTTAAGAAACGACCAAAGGAACGTAATCAAATTAACGAAGCAGCACAAATAAATGTTTTGGCAATGGTAAATCAAAATCCATCTACATCAACTCTTGAGATTGCGGCAGAAGCTGGCACATCTCAATGAAGTGAAGTTAAGGTACTGAAAGCGCACAAGTTCCACCCGTATAAACTTTCAGTTTCTCAAACTTTGCATGCTGGTGACGAACATCGACGTATTTTGTTTTATACATGGTTTAGAGACATGTGCCTTGACAATCCACAGTTTCCATTAAAGGTGTTATGGTCAGATGAAACTAGATTTTCTAACTGCGGTATGTTCAATAGACACAATTAGCATATCTGGGCTAAAGAAAACCCTTTCCATGTAGAACAAAGACGACCCCAGATAAAATTTGGTTTAATATTTGCTGTGGTATTATAGGGTCTACTATTCTGGGGCCTTTTATCTATGACGAATCACTTACTGGGGAGCGCTATTTGCATTTCTTGCAATACACTTTTCAAGACATGTTGCATAATTTGAATTTGAGAACTCGTTTAGAAACTGAGTCTTTCCAACATGATGGAGCACCTGCTCATAACTCGTTATTAGTAAGACAACACTTAGATAATATCTATCCAAACTCTTCGATAGGAACAAATGGCGAACGGCCACCACGGTCTCCCGATTAGGCAGTTATAGACTTCTATTTATGGGGTGCGCTAAAAAACAAACTATACAAAAGAAAGTCTGAGACAGTTGGTGACCTAAGGGAGGCGGTATTACAAGCAATTGAAGAAATTGAAAGGCGGTCTGTGAGGAAAGCAGTAATGTCAATCTTAAAAAGATGCAATTTTTGTCTAAATAACAATGGTGGACTTTTCGAACATAAATTGTAACCATTATTATGTACTTTTATTTCTTAAGTCTTTAGTAAGTACCGTTATATCTGATATATCTAATAAAAAAATCATTCAATGTTTTTTGGAATAGTTATTAATAAATCAATCTATTTCATGGCTAACTACGTTAAAAGTGAAAATAAGAAAGAAAAGCATCCATAACTCCGTTATTTTTATGAATGACTATATCCAGTATTATATCGTTGAAAAGCTCTAAAAATGTCCGATTTTTTGAGGTCATAGCCAATTATGGTTTCCATTCAAAAAAAGATAAGTTTGTGTCATATCTCGAAAACGAGAGCTGTCACACAAACGAGGACATGACAATCATATTCGGGATACAATTCCCTTCAATTTTGATATTTACACTTTTTTTATAAAATCAAAAACAAAGGAGCTAGAGAGATTTGACTAAATCAACAGAATTTCGTTTTTTCAAAATATCTAGTAATCCATGACTTTTTACAAAAATCCGAAAGTGTCATTAAACTGGGCCAGTAAAACTGCAAATCTTTCCCAATTTAACCATTGCTCTATCTCAGCTAGTTTCCGAGATCCCCATACTGATAATCAAAAAAAATCACCCTGTCTATATATATATATATATACATATACATATATATACAGGGTGTAAACGGTTTGAGTGCAAAGATTTTGAGGATCAATACTTCAGGTGAAAACAAATCAAAAAGCTTTATAACATTTTCAGAAATAAACTATAGTTTTGCCAAAAAAAATAAAAAAGTTAGAAGTTCTGTAGCCTTTATTACAGTGAATAATAGATTATTTCCGGCTTCAAAATGATTGTAAAGCTAAATATGTAAATACTCAATAGCGTATACACCTTTAATAACTGTATTAACAAAGAAAATTATTATTTAAACTCTAAATATTCTGTTATAATTTGCCCTACGTTTCTCGGATCAGATGTGGCAACATAGCATATACTTAGTACTACAGCTGGCCGCTGCCATAAATGCTTTTTTGCTGCCCGGTTCTTTTAAGAAAGTGAAAGTGATTTTTGCGTGACATTCGACATAGCGTAAGTTATTTGATTTTCATTTTAAAATATAAATTGGAAAAATAAATAAAATCTGTTGTGAATTGTGAGTTCGAGTGTATTACTTTGTGACAAACAGTGACAATCATACAATAAGGTAAAGACCTGACATGCTATTAATTTGTGGGGAAAGCAAATGTAATAACAAGAATTTTGAATTTTGAATATTTACTATAAATAATCCGTTCGCTCGCCAGAGCTCTTTCATAATGACATCCTGCAGGTCAAAGGTTTTTATTTGTCTAAGATAAGTAATATTAATTTCTTAGTAACAATTATTTCTCGAAGAATTTAACACATAAAAGAACTACATATAAGAAATGTTTTGTTTAATATAGTTTGTATCTGATTATTTTTGTATCATAATGTAAACAACTTTGTATCCTCCCTTCTTCAAGTTGATGCATAAAATAAATCGCCAAATATAAATATTCATTTCAATACATAGATATTAAAAGGGTACATTTTTGAAAATAATATTTCATAAAATTTTATGTACCTAAATAAATCTACCGGCACTCGAAACTATGAAATTATTTAATACAAAAAAATAACAGATGTTCATTTTTTGTGGTGACTCATTCCTTTATTATTCACGCTACAAGCAAATCTCATTTTTAGCGCGACGTTGCCACATTGACAATAATTTACTTAACATGTATTTCAAATTTTCTTGCTTATTAAGGCCTTTAGACCATAGTGTTATAAGAGTTTTTTGTTTTGTTTGGTGGGTACTATCTGCACCTAAAATATATGCAGTCAAACTATTTACACCCTGTATATATATATATATATATATATATATATATATATATATATAAAACATTTAGTGCCCGCGAAAACTTAAAAACAAATATATACATGGAATCTCGTACACTCCCTGTTGTTCTAAAGGGATCCTCGTCTTCGGAGTCCTCAACACCGTGCTTATTTTTCTGTCTGTATTGAAAACAGTTTCGATGTTGTGTCTCCGTAGAATTCTTGCAATACTGTCCGTGGTACCCTTGACATACGGTAAATAAGCCTTGGTTATTGGTGTCTCATGCTCTTCGTCTGTTCGTCTCGGTTTTGACTTTAGGGCTCTTTGAATATTTCGGTCTGTAAATCCGTTTTGTCTCAGAGCTGTTTTTAAACTGTCCATTTCCTGTTTGATGTTGTCCTTGTCAGCTAGTGTTTCTGATCTGGTTACTAAAGTTTTGACGACGGCTTGTAGTTGGGCTGTGTGGTGATGAGAATTAGCATGAAGGTATCTGTTGGTGTGAGTTGCTTTCCTATATACTGTATGGCCAAGGGTTCCATCTTCCTTCGTATTTATGAGAACATCAAGGAATGGCAGTTGATTATTGGCTTCAACCTCCATGGTGAATTTTATTTTGTGATGGATGCCATTAAGGTGGTCTAAAAAAGTATTGAGGTGTTCCCTCCCATAAGGGCAAATCACAAATGTATCATCCACATATCGCAACCATAAACTGGGTTTAAGAGTTGTTGTTCTTAGTGTGAACTCCTCAAAGTTCTCCATAAAAAGGTTCGCTATAACTGGTGAGAGTGGCGATCCCATTGGATCCCATATATATATATATATATATATATATATATATATATATATATATATATATATATTATTACATTTATTTCGTTTTGTTTTAGGTTGGGTGTAAAATCCAGAACGGACGATAAGGAAAAACCAAAACAAACCGAAGAGAGTCCAAAGAAAGACGACAAACCCTTGGACCCTGTGCTGGAAGCGCGAAGAAGAAAATTCGAATCCAACGAAATCAAAATCAAAGAAGGTATCATAAGACTCAGGCCTAAAGATGATAAGCCTAAAGAAGAAAAAACTACGGAACCGAAAGATAAAGAATCAAAACCGAATACGACAAAACCAAAGGAGGATCGACAGCATTCGGACAAACCCAAAGAAGAAAAAAAGAACGAAAAACCGAAGCCTCAGAAGGACGAGCCCGCGAAAGATCTGAAAACCGAAAAGAAAGAACCCGAAAGCAGGTCGACAACACCGAAACCCAAGGAGAACATAGTGGAGGTCGCGCCGGCCACCACGACAACAGAAGACAAACAAACAGACGATTCAGTCCCGGACGAGTTCAAGGAGCTGGAAAAACTTCTGCTAGGCGACGACATCGAGTTGGATCCCAAAGTGGAAGACATCTTCTCCGACGAGGATTCAGCCAGCGACAACGAGGGTCGATTCAAGGTGAAAGAGGGGCAAGGACGTGCCAAACCGCCGGTGATATCGTTCACGAAGCTGGTGAACGGCGAAAAGAGGGACATCAAATCCGAACCTCTGGCTAAATACGCCAAAAACAATGAAACGTCGTCGCGTGAACGACCGATCTCCAGATCTCGCTCTTCAGGCGTCGACAAAAAAGACAAGAAATCATCTTTCACTGTCGAGGAGAAAGAAAAGAAAAAACCGTATCCAGAGAAATCGATTACAGCGCGATCTCTGGCCAAGCAGAGGATCTCCTTCAGGACCGAGAGACCGCCACCGACTATGGACAAGCGATTCGAAAGGAAGATAGAAATAAAAATCAAGAACCCTTCGAAATACGAACGAAGCGGCAAGTCTAAAGTGGTGAGCAAAAGCGAAGCGGCATCTTCCTCTAGCAGTAACGTCGATAGGAAAGTCAACGTGGACGATAGAGATGACGACGATAGCGAAGAAGAGGAAGACGACGATTTCGAGCCTGAGATCATTGTCGATAACGGTAGCGATGACGAGTATTCTAACGTTAACGAAGGTAAGATTTTTGCATGTAAAAGACTCATTTTTTATTTTGTACTAACACTTTTTTGTCCAATACTTCGTATACCTGGAATTTAGAATCAAGTATCTACAGTGTGGAACAGCCAAATGGAATGAATTCGATATCGAATAAAGGAGGGGTTGTAGGGAAAAACGCTTGGACATTACGATTTGTATTTTAAATGCGCATTTTTTCAACAATTTTTTTTATATATAGCGTTTGTCATGTGACAGTGGCCAACACCAACTTTCTTATTTTAAATGCAAGCCCCTGTATATTATTTATTTTTTTGATTCTCCAGAAAATTCTAGACATAATTCATGTACAATGTCCTACACCTATCTTCAACTATTTCGGAAATATTAAGTGTATTCAGATTTATTACAAAAATTAACATTAAATAATTTGGTCAAGTGCGTGTTGGCCTCGCATACTAAGGGTTCCGTACCACTTTCAAGATTCTAATATTCCAGTTTCAGACAAGCAGGGAATGAGTGCATTTTCTTGTATTTACCCTAATATCTTTTACAGGAAGCGTTTTAAATTTATAAAAAATATACACTTTGATTTTCCACACATAGACTTTTTATTTTATTCTAATTTCTAATTTGGCCACCAAAAAGTAACATTAGAGTTTTATTTTACTAATAAACTTTCAGAGAAGACTTTTATAATCTACTGTCTGAATTTTGAGGCTCTGTAGATTGGAAGATATAGGGCAAAATAGGTCAAGTTTTAAATTATAAATTATTAAATCTCTTATTCAAATTATTTAAAAATACAAATAAAATATATTTTTCAAAATTTAAACAGTGTAGTTCCTAAGTGGGAATTAAGTCGATGTTTAATATTTTTGTTAATATCTTTTAAACAAATGATTTAAAAATATGATATGTTTGTAATTCACATAATGAGCTTTTTATCTGATATATTACATGATGCGTTTGAAAATTGAACTTTTATTTTCCATTTAATTGTATAATTTGTTCCTAAAATTACTATGAGAGTTTTCTAATAATTTTCTTATAAATTTCAAGTAAGCCCCAGTACCACTAATTTTTTTCAAAATTTTAGGTACTATGGTTTCGGAAATAAAGGGAGAAATGATTTTTTTTTATATCTTTTTAATATCTTGTAAACAATTAATTTTAAAAATATGAAAAATATACATTTGTATTCCTCATAATGAGCCCTTTCATTAGATGTATTACATGTTGCGTTAAAAAAATATTTTTTATTTTCCGTTTAATTCTATAATTTGGCCCCCAATGTTAATATTAGGGATTTCTTCATATTTTTCCTATAAACAAAAAAATTTAGGTCTTATAGTTTGGGGAATAACGGGGGAATGGGTATTTTTTTCAAATAATTTTTAATATATTTTAAAATATTCATTTTAAAAAAATTAAAAAAAAATATATTTGTATTCGTCATAATGAGCCCTGTGATTTGATATATTACATGATCCGTTAGAAACAATTATAATTTTTTATTTTCCATTTAATTATATAATTTGGCCCCCCAAATGAATATTAGGGTTTTTTCCTTATTTTTCCAGTAAAGTTCAGGTGGGGGGCTATACCTACATTTTTTTTTTCAAAATTTTCCAGCGTATGGTTTCGGAGATAGGGGGGTGGTAAATTTTTTATATTTTTGTTAATATCTTTTAATTAACTTATTTTAAAAATATGAAAAAATATATATATTTTTTTTCGTCATAATGAGCCCTTTCATTTGATATATAACATGATGTGTTAGAAACAATTTTAATTTTATATTTTCCATTTAATTCTGTAATTTGCCCCCTAAAATTAAAAGTAGAGGTTTCTTCTTATTTTTTCAGTAAACTTAAGGCCAGACCCTATACCTCTAATTTTTTTCAAAACTTTACGTTTTATAGTTTCGGTGATGGGGGGGGGATGGGTATATTTTGGTATATTTTCGTTATCTTTTTAACTATTTTTTTTGTTAAGATGAAAAAAATATATTTGTGTTCCTCAGAATGGGACCTTTCATTTAATGTATTACATGATGCGTTTGAAATTTTTTTATTTTTAAATTTTCATTTAATTCTATAATTTGCCTCCCAAAATTAATATTAATGGTTTCTCCTTATTTTTCCTGTAAAGTTCGGGCAACGTTCTATATTTTTTTTTTCAAAATTTTAGGCTCAGTAGTTTCGGTGATCAGGGGGGGACGCTCGATTTTTTTAGTTCCCCCCCCCAGAAGTACCCCTAAAATCAAAATTTCTTCTTTTACGATATGTACTCCTGATCGGTTCACCAAACTATACATTGATAACAAATATAATAATATTATAAGGGTACCCTAAAAATAAAGCGTTTACCCAGTCTTTATTTTTATTTGAATTTAATTCGCCATATCTATATAAAATATTGAAAATTGAAAAGAAACTAATAATACTGCGTGTTCATTGCAACATTATTGACAATTTTTGATTTGTTTTTCAGGAGACCTGCGGGCTCAGTTAAGCAAAAAGCGAGCAGAGAAGAAGCTCCATAAAATCCCGGTCGATGAAGTTTCATCTAGGCTCCTCAAATATGCTCTTAAAGGTGCAGTTTTTAAGAAGTCAAAAAAGAAGTCCAAAGACAAAGATATCTCAAGTAGTGGTAAGTTTAAAATTCAGTTTGTTTTGATATTAATACTGGTTTGACAATATTTGTTATAAATTAAGATATTTTCTTGCATCCGAACCCTACGATCATCTTGGCTTAAGTAGCAAAAATACCGACTCGTTGGTGTACGGTAAAAAGTCATCTGATGAATGATAAATTGTTGACGCGAGCTGACATCTAGGATTTTCGGGAAAACAACCACACAGAGGTTCCGAATCTGGAGCCGTTCCATGTCATTCCTACTATTCCGTAACTCCTAGGTTAGAATATCACTTTAGAAATTTCAGGTTAACTTCACCTGTCAGAGATGTTGAGTACTTTCTTCTAGGTGTCATTCTTTTGTACGCATGCCAATATAATATACAGGGTGTTAATAGTTTGAGTGCATATATTTTAGGTGGAGATAGTATACACCAAATAAAACAAAAAACTATAACACTATGGTTTATAGGCTTTAATAAGCGAGAAAATTTCAAATAAATGTTAAGTAAATTATTGTCAATGCCACAAAGTTACGATAAAGTCAGATTCTCTTTTGGCCCGGATAATAAAGGAATGATTCACCACAAAAAATGAACACCATTGGATTTATTTGGCTAAATAAAACTTTTAAACTTATCTTTTATCTGTTAAATTATTCGAAAAATAATTATTACTCATTAACTTAATATTACTTATGTTGGACAAATAAATACCCATGTACTTGCAGGATATGTCATCATGATAGAGCTCAGGAGAACAGACGGATTCTTCATAGTAAATATTCAAAATTCAACATTCTTGCAATGACATTTGCTTTCCCCACAAATTAATAACATGTCAGGTCTGTTTCTAATTCTATAACCTGCCACACACTAATACCCTCGCACTCTAACTGACAATCCACAACCGATTTTATTTGTTTTTGCAATTTATTTTTTACAATGAAAATCAAATCACGATATTTACATCGAATATCACGCAAATCACTTTCACTTTCGCACAAGAACCGATACAACAAAAAAGAAACGTACGGCAAATTATAACAGAATATTTAGAGTTTATTCTCTATAATAAATACTAACTTCTAACTTTTTTTTTGGCAAATCTATAATTTATTTTTGAAAATGTTATAAAGCTTTTCAATTTGTTTTGACCTGAAGTATTAATCCTCAATATCTTTGCACTCAAACCGTTTACACCCGGTATATATTGTTTCTGGTCAGGGACCCTCATCAGTTGCGCTTTCCACAAGAGAATGCCCTCTAGAACAATTATTATTATGTATTTGATAATCAAACGTTAAAATAGAGAAACATGACTTAGGGTATAAGTGGACTACCACTTATCTGGTAAATTATAAATCACACGTCATGTTGGCTTTCTTTGCCTGCCCCATTCCAAACTTACTAACATAAGTTTTTATTATTTTTTACATTTTATAGAATTGTAATTTTTTTCTCATCAAATGTAGATGCAAAACCACCGATCCACCTACGCTTAGGACTCGGAAACCAACTCGAACTATTCGCAGAAACCAGAACCAAAAGGAAATCCAGGAAACGAAAAAATCGTGAAATTCTGGAGCAGGTATACAATCTTTTGTTGAGATTTTACTATAATGACATAATGTAAGGCTGACTAGAATGTTTTTTAAGTCTCGATTGAAATATCTTTTGAAAGTTTTTTCAGTATTATCCCAAGTTTCTTTTCCGTTTTTTTTGCAATAAAATGTGATAAACTATGAATTTTGTACATTGTTGTCGAGAGTATTGAACATTAATAATCAAATGAATTTATAAAAGAAAAACTTTTTTAAAATATTTTATTTAAATCGTATTAGTTTTGCATGATGAGTGAGTGTGTTATGAGTGTGTATGGTGTGAATTTTTTTTTATTGAATATTAAGTGAAATTGAAAACGAAAGCTAGTCAATCGCCAAAGATTCTTATGTTCTAAATATGATTTAGACAAAATTGTGATTTAATTTCTGTGATATATTTCAATTCTGGCTGTTTTTAAGCAACATATTTATATTCGAATGTAGAATTAATTTGTTTTGGGAATATATTTCCTTTAACACAGCAGTCGCGACTTCTATACCCAGTTAAAAACTGCACAAATGTTACTAAAGTGCCAAAGGTACGACAATTAGTATGAAATCATAAGAAGCAAGAATTTCCTTTGTTTTATATACTTCCAACATTTTAAAAGATGAAATGGCTTTTATATTTTATGAGGAACAGACTTTCTTTCAGCCTTGATTTAGAGTGGATGGACTTAACATTACATCTAGATGGTGACGGCACCGTGAATAAATTCGTTCAAGTCAATTTTGCAACACCCAATACAAATTACCCACCTAAATTAACTGGTTGATCCAAAGTATTACTCATTCCCGTAAGTTATATTTTATTTCAAGGCTTCAATTTTGTTTATGAAATAAACAAATGTATATCGTTTGTTGTCAACATACATAATTTCTTTCTAGTACTAAAGACAATCCTACAACAGAAACTACTGGAACTTTAGAAGCTAGGATCAATCATGCAAAGGTAGATTGTGTTTCTACACAGATAGCATTCTTCCTTTTCAACCAATCTTTTCTCTTGACTGATTCAAAGTTCATCAACCTTTTGTACTGCACCGGACTGTAGTATAAATCCTACGCCAGATTTTTGCGGGAAACATAAAAAATAAATGTGCCAAATAAGCAAATGTTAAAAACTATCAAATACTTGTGCAAAATCATCAAAAATCTATATGACCATATACTTGAATAAAATGAAGATGTAAAATTCACATACCCATCAGACAGAAGAACTGAAGTAAAAAAAAAATAACAGCTAGAAAGAGGATACGGATAAAAGTACATGTACTTCCCAAAGGTTGAGGAAAAATAATGTCAAGCATTCTATTGAATTTTTGGATTTCAGTATTTTATTTAAGGGTTGTAATTTATATATGTATGTACTAGCAGACAATTTTCCATAGTTGGCTGTCTAGACTTGAGTCCTTTCTAGTACTAGGTACAGTCTGGTCCAATCTCAGAATAGATACAGCAGAAACTACTGAAACTTTAGGATCTATCATTTATGCAGAGGTAGATTGTGTTCGGGCATATATACATTCTACTCCCAACTGCATCAAGTCCTTTTTCCAAATACGCGTCAGCGGGCCTGTGTGATGTGCAGTTGTAGAGCACGACGGCGAGTCGAGGTTGACGGCTTTTTTGTCAGTTTTTTACGAATAGCATCAAGGTTTTACTTAGTAACGAACACGCGCAGATGTTTTCACATCTCCTATAGACTCGATTTGGTGGAAAAAAAGGGCTTCAAGCACCTTATCGCACTGCTCAACACTGAATACCTATCCATTGTTGCATTAGACTAGAAATGTCAAACCATATGGACGTTTAAGTGTTGTTCACAATTAACTGTCCCAAAATCTATTTTTAATCTACTTACCTTTTATTCAAAAATATTAAATGAACACTTACAGCTTGTTGGTGTTTCAACACTTTTATCATTAGGGCTTCTTTTAAAATACAAAGTACTCTAAAGGGTAATACAAGTTGTTACGTTTGCGGTAAACAAATAACCGATACAATACGAATACAAAGAAGAGATTACTTTGTCTATGACCGGTTGTAAGCGGGGGTTTTAATTAACTGACTTCATTTTAAAAATTGTTAATGAATATTTCGATGCTATGAATTGGCAGGCCTGTTTCTGTTTTATTTGTTGAAATATTATTTTTATGTTCTTTTAATCCACATTTAATATTTCGGCCACTTAGACCCATATACATATATTTTTTAACTGGAGTACATTGTTTATGAATATAGAGATATAATACATTGTTAAAAGTCTTATTTATTGTCCGAAGTAGGTTAAAAATTAGATAAATTTTAATTCTTATATAAAAATAAAAAATTAAAAATTGAATTTTTTGCTGTAACAAAACAGTACCAAAGAATTCTCTGTAAAGACCACTTACTCCTTTTTGAGGATAAAATTATTTATAGCTCGATCAAAAACAACTCGCAACAACGGAAAAAATTTGTAAATTGTGATAAAAAAATGACTGCTGAATGAATGTGAGACTGTTTGATATATTATGGCCATAACTAACATTGCATGTTCAATATATATTTTTACATTGGTAGTATTTAAAATAATTCAGCTTTGATATTGTTTAGTACATTATTTCAACATTATTTTGTTATTTATTTCATTGTTAGTATTTTGTTTTTTTTTTTTTTAGTTTATTTCAGAGATATATACATACTTATTCAAATACGACATTGTAATGATATGTGTAGTATGCATTTTTTATGTCTGGTAAAAAATGCATACGTCCTTAAAAAAATTGTAACCCATCCTATACCTTTCCAAGTGGTGCTATGTAATATATGATTAGTAAATGCAAATTTTTTTAACCCTACTGACATCTGAGCGTCTGAGACTAGGAATTACGATCTGGAATATTTCTGACAAATGAATGACCCCTCCAAATTTTTGGCTAGCAAAAATATTCGATATAATAATTGGAAGATTGTTCTTTGCAACCTAAAAGTTTTCTTCATTTGCGGTTTCAATCAAGTTCAGGAATATTAAAGATATGAGAGGGCCAACAACCCTAGGACAACTTAAATATTTAATACATTCTCTATTGTCCGCTGTCTGACATTTTTTTACACAACACCTTCGGGAAGGTTGTGATAATAATATATTAATCAAATAATTAAATTCATATTAAAACCAGAATATTTAATATGAAAGTACAATAACAACGCTGGCATGCCACTTCCAGAAGTACATGCTCTAAGAATATATGTAACGATCGCTCCCTTCATATATAATTACTCAATGTTTTGAGTTTTGACCGTCTGGCGGCGGCGGCAGCAAAGACACAGATCAAATAGGCGCGACTGTCAGTTGTTTGGCGTTGACAGTATGGACGTAAATAACCATTCAGCAATGTAACCAACCCCCCTTTAACGCAGCTGGTTTGATCCGTATGAAATGTAAATATTTGATGATCCATCGGATGCAGTTCAGTTGGTTCAGTATCAGTTAGTAGTGTCTCCCGTAGTTCTTACTAATTAGTTTTCATTTATTAATTATTAGTAATTCACAGTATCAGTAACCGGGGTGTAACCCTGTGATTAAAGCTAACAAATATATATTATCCCACTCGTATTATATATGGCGATCAGTTTGACGACTTTTCCGTACAGAGTGAGTTACTGACCCACGGGTTCCGTAAGTAATGAATAGGTGGCGCCACCTGCCGTTGAGAGAATAAACCAGTGCCTATTAAAGGCTTAAATACTTACTCATGCAATAACTCTAGTATGAATTTTGTAAGAAATCGGTTTCATATATTTTTCTAATTTACCGGGTCTGGGCTTATTTTTAGAGTTCATTTTAGAGGATATACATTCCGATTAAGTACGGAATATTATTTCGATTAGATGGCAGCCACGGCTGATGACTTCGCCAATGTTCTGCTTTGAGTGATCAATTGTCTGCGGATCTTCAACGTACGTACACCTTTTCCTTCGATGCGTCCCATAAAAGAAATCTAGCAGTGTCAAATCGGTGCTGGGAGGCTGCACACATCGCCGAAACTGTAGTTGAATTTTTGCCTAAAAAAACTGATCGTGGCAAATGCAGTAATGCGGAATGCCGCCCCATCTTGATAAAACTAGAGTTGCTGTAGATGTTCCTCCATTTCGGGCTACCAAAAAAATGTGTAACGATCTTAGGTTACAGAAACCTTGGCTCCATCTTCAGTCTCGAAGAAAATGGGCCCAATAAAAACAAAACTTCAATATCTGCACCACATTATAACTAGTAACTGGTAAACTTTAACAATGCGCTGTAGCTACCACCCTACACATATGGCCCTGTACTTAATCTTTGGATTTAGAGTACCAAAAAGTGGAGGGATTAGTTTTACTAGTGGCATTCATTAGTAGCGCCCTCTATTGCTCAATATGAAAACTAAAAAGGCAACCTTCGTAGCTCAATGGCATCATCTAGTGATTTGAGAGACTTGAAACGTTTATTTAATTATCTAAAAATTAATTGTTAAACTACTTTAAGCAAAGAAAATATTACATAGCACCATATCCCTAGATTAAAAATAGTTTCTTCCTCCATAAATATCCCGCATAAATGTAAAATCTATGAAATAATGTTAAAATGTAAAAATTGTGCACAACATACACGTCATTCAACTGATTGCATAATTTTTACAGCTGGAATATCATGTTGTAGAAAAGTAATATGTAAACATCGCTTTGTAAAAAAGCCGAAAAAAAATCATACTTATGGGATTATATCTTTGGAACAATATAGGTATAAACAACCATCCACACACACTGCGGCTTTGAAAAAAACATCTGACCAATAAATATGCAAGGATCCCCTCTAATAGGCGAAAAGACTTTAAACGTAGTGATTGA
The DNA here is from genome assembly GCA_034190945.1 of Octodonta nipae. Lineage (NCBI taxonomy): Eukaryota > Metazoa > Arthropoda > Insecta > Coleoptera > Chrysomelidae > Octodonta > Octodonta nipae. Next base: position 134,100,213 of record CM067220.1, read on the forward strand.
GGTTTATAAGCTTTACATTTATTATCGTGAATTATATAATTGTGAGAAATATTGTTATAAGATTCAGCTGAAGTGTTTGAATTCATTAAAAAGTAACGTTGTTCTTGTGTTCTCAAAAATAATTTAAGATTAAATTGTTGCAATTTAAAAATTTAAGAATTAAAATAAGAATTTAAAAGTTCTACATTTAGTCTTTGTATATAATTTGTATATATTGTCCATATATCCCTGGTTTTATTTGTAATAAATTATTTTTTTACAATTTTGTTTTTATTTTTTAACCGACTTCCAAAAAGGAGGAGGTTATCAGTTCGTCGGCATGTTTTTAGGGTTCCGTATATACAATATACGGATACCCTTATAATATCACTCAGGATTTCTGCCTCTGTCACATCACAGCCATTTTCTCCTAAACTACTGGACGGAAGAGGTTGAACTTTGGTATCAATGTATAGTTTGGTGACCCGATCAGGAGTACATATCGTAAAAGAAAAAAATTTGATTTTAGGGGTACTTCTGGGGGGAAAAACTAAAAAAATCGACTGTTCCCCTCCCTGATCTCCGAAACTACTGAGCCTAAAATTTTGAAAAAAATAGGAAATATAGAGCGTTGCCCGAACTTTACAGGAAAATTAAGGAGAAACCATTAATATTAATTTTGGGGGGCAAATTATAGAATTAAATAAAAGTTAAAAAAAAGATATTAACAAAAATATAAAAAATGTTCCCCCCCTTATCTCCGAAACCATAACCTGAACTTTACTGGAAAAATAAGGAGAAACCCCTATAAATTATAGAATTAACCTAAGTATGCGAGTCCAACTCGCACTTGACCAAATTATTTTTATGTATGCTCAGTGATTATTCAAAAACGGCTTGAGCAATTTTGATGATTTAAAGGGCATTTTATTAAGGAATATTACCATATAATTTTCTATAACCTGAGATTTACGGTTTTCCAGAAAATCAGAAAAAACGGTAATTGAGGGAACTACATTTCAGTGAATTTCAATAAATATACAGTGTTTTCTCTGAAACGGCTCAACCAATTTGAATTTTTTAAATTGTATACTACAAAGACATGTTCCAGCTTGATTTCGTATAATTATCTATAACGTAAAACGGTTTTTAAAAATAGGAATAGCCCCATTCCATTTTTGATTCCCTGAAGTTGCTGAAGGATTAAATTGATTGAGATATTTAATTTTATTCACTTGACAAAAAATTACCCCAATAAAACTGAAAATTGTAAAAATATCTAAAAAAAACTGTAAACATTAATGTAATTTACAAATTTTCATCATAAATATCTACCTTAAATATCAAGATATGCCATGGAAGTCTATCGTACAGGGTGTTTGTTTTCATTGCAGTCCAATGAAATGCCACAAAATATTCCATTAGTGTATCGAGAAAAAAAAAATTTAGGTGAGCTATCTTTTTGATACACTATCAAATTTGTACCGGTTTTCATTCTACGGGGCTTAAAGTTGAGTGAAATATATCGAAAAGAAAAATTGTGTTAGCGAGCTTTTCATTATGGTATACGATGGTAGGTGTGTGTGTGTGTTCGTGCATCGAAATTCAAGCAGCAAGCCATGCGAGCAGTTGAAATATAGGACAAAGTAAAATTACAGTTAAGAGAGGTGGGTTCAAAAAATATTACAAATAAATGTGATATTGGGTGGTACATAAGCCATTCCATATATAGGACGGTTGAAATAGAAGGTGGAATAGAATTAAAGTTATACAAGGTAGTTCAAAAAATGGTGTATTGGGTGGCACATTAGTAGTTGCAAATGCAAGGTGGTTGACATAAGAGTGAAGTAAAACTATAGTTATACAGAGTGGATAAAAAAACTTAAAAAATAGTTAAATAAACATATGCAGTAAGGATATATTCGAGTTTTATGGTGGAGGATTCAAAAAATGTTAGTTGCATGCATATACAGAGTGATTGAAATATAAGGTGAAGTGGAATTATAGTTATACAGGGTGGTGTGGAACATAAGTAGTTGCTTATACTTGGGATATTGAGCGAAGTAAAATTATAGGTATACAGGGTGATTTAAACAATAGAACAGTCAATAGGGTGGAAAAGATTAATACTTATACAGGGCGGTTGCAACATCGTGTAGAGTTGAATTATAGTTGTACAGGGTGATTCAGAAAATGAACAAATAATATTATATTGGGTGACCAGTACACAAACATATACAGGTTGGGTGTAAATAACTTGTAAAATTGATGCAGTTACCTTATTTCTACGTTCAGTGACGACCCAGAGGGACTAAAGCTCTTTCAACAATAAAAGCTGAACAAACTATTTGAAATATATATTTTAAACCATTTACAAATTATATGTAACATAATAATCAGTGGATGCTTGAATACAAAAGTTCATTACAAGAGAAACATTAAAGTCCTAGTGCTAACTCTGCTGACAAGCTCTTACGGCTATCAACTGAAGTAGAATATACACTGGCGAGAACACTTCCGAATAGTCCAAGCTGACTTGCCCCAACAGACGCTTGCACAACAAAAATTTAAACAAAAAAGTCATCAGCAAAAAGGTACCCGACCACAGTACTCTCAACAGTGAAAACTTCAGAGTCGTTTCAAGTAACATTCTTATGAAAATTATTATGCAGAAGTACGCGTTCAAGGCGTCACCTGCGAACAGCGGAAAAAATATCATCCACCAGTTGATGCTGTGGATGTCCGCTGCGGGGTCGTACTTCACTGCCAAGAGGATTGTGAACAGCAGAAACGATATTAGATTTATCCATATTTCGAAAACCGTAAGGCCCAACCATCTGACGAGTTCTTCAATTGTGAAAAACATCTTCACTTGTCTTGTTTAGCAGAATCTTCCAGTAGATTTGTTCGAAACACTCGTATTCTTAGTGCGGAGTTGAATCGCTTTTGGATTTCATAATCTGCATCATCGGCTGCAGGTTCTAAGTCATCTAATGGAAAAAAAAAAAAGAAATTAGTGTTTGGTTAAAACAATAAATCTCTAATTACAAAATTAATGTTCATATATAACCAAAGTGTTTTATCTGCTGAACAAATATCCACCATCAAAATTGTTCCATCACCCTTCACATTTCACAAACATGCTCAAATTCCGTGGGTGCGAAAAACTATGGCTCTACTGAATATGAATTCAGGATCACAACTGATTCACTGTCTTTCTAGTTTGCCACATATATTATCTGTCTAATATTATAATAGAAGAAATATGAATGCATTTGATCTAAAGAACGGCTCTAACAATTTTGATGAAATTTACCCATTTAGAAGTTATGCTGGCTAGAAATTGATTGGTGAGTATCTCATCTTTAGGAAAAATCGTATTGCTGAAAATTTTAAATATTAAAGGTAATAAATTGTTCATCCTAAGTAGATCAATTTGATTTTTTGCAATGACTTGAGCATTAAAATTTTTGTTATCAGTTAAGAATTTATAAAAATGTCTATTATTTACATTGAACATTGCCCAGCAGTTGTATGATTAGAAAGATGTTGAAATTAAGGTTTTGTCCTTAATGTTTTTCTTACCTATCAACTCAGTGGAAAAAGTTGCAGTCTCAATATCAAAGGCAACATGCTCCTCACATATTTGTAAAGCAAGAAGTATTCCTCTTTGTATGGCTGCACCCAGACAGTAAATTATTAATTCATTTTCATCCTTATTTCTAATCAGTTTATTGCAAATTTGGAGGTAAGCCTGAAATATTGCACAATTTTAATGTAACAGTACTGAAAATTGTATTAAAACGTTTAATCACGTACTTAGTGTCAGAACCCAGTTTTTACAGTAACATATTTCTGTTGTCTCACCTACCTTTGTATTGGTCTTGGTATTTACATAAAAAACATTTTCACCTTGTTCAAACTTTCTGGGTTGCCTCCTGTGAACAATATGGTCGGACAACTGGGTGTTTTGCCTTTTGCTATGACTGTTTGTACTTCTTTTTATGTTTTTTTCTCCTCTAGCAGCCATAGAAACAAGAACATTTAATTCCAAATGTTAGAAACCAATTGAAAATAAGATATTTGACTTCTCATAACCTTATATTCAACTGTCAATATTACGTCAAAGTCAAAACCACAGATCCTACAACACAATTCAAAACTGAAAGTTGTTCATGGAAGTAATAGATAGAATGCGCAAGATAAGTTGTAAGTGATGCGTAGCGACATGTAACGTCTGGTTAAAAAAATGCACTTGTGCCCAAAAATTTTTTGATACATTAATAATCAAATTTATAAGAATTTACGTGTAATATTGAAATAGTAGCTATTCAATATGGATTTATAGCTGAAGTCATACAAAATTGTATTGCCACAGCCGCCTATAAGTCTAATTTCATTAACACACAACAGTTCAAACAAATGTTTGGCGGACAAATGTATTTGACAACCAATCGTCAGATGGCGTCGCCCATCGCTCAATAGATCGAATGGACGTTTGTACGGTAGAATTGTAACGTTTGATGAGAGAGAAGGAAACCGAGTGGACGTATGTCTCAGTATAGAAGCTACATTCAATAGCTAGATGTTACTTGACGCAAGCAAGCACCAATCAGAAGCGAGCTTAGACAGAATTAAATAACCACTTGGTTTTCTGTTTCTCTTACCGTGTGTTATGTGATTAAAGCTTATCTTCTGCAGGTAGCGTGTAAACCACAAATAGCGTGCCAAGACTAAAAAGAAAGAGCAAGAGGCTAGAAATTGCCTGTCATCCTATCTATTGCCTTCTCTTTCTACTCTTGGCAGGTATTTGTGCATTTCAGGATACCTCCATAGGTATATGCTTAAAGGTTATATGTTTCTCAGGGCAACATACTCTATATTTATGTAACTCTCTATGAAGTTTTCTGAGCTCATTCTAGGGTATGGAGTTTAGAGTGAAAGGAGGACAAACTTATATGGGAATAAAACTGAAAAAGTGTCCAGCGGACGGTTTCAAATAAGAAGTTCAAGAAATGACCATAATGGCGCAAGTGTGAACAACAGGGTATGTTATGAAGTTAATTGTCAACGGATTGAAATACACAAATCCTACATTTAGAAGTGAAGCGGCTGAAAAAGTGAGAATGATGTAAAGTTATTAGTAAAAATCGTAAATAAAACGTAGAAAATCTGTTATGTGAACTTCTCTTTGTAAATGGTTGTCTCCGTTTTTTGTAATCTCTGCAAGTGATGAGTTTATAGTGTGTTAATTGTGATATAAATTAATAAGTGTGTGCCCCACTTTTGACTTTTTATAAAACGGAGTGATTTTATAATTGTTATTTTCTTATAAAACTTTTTGAAACAGTTAAACATTGGGAAAAATTTGTATATTTGTAATATTTTTATACTTATTAACAAATAGATGTTGGTGAATTAGATGTAAATAAAAATGATTTATTTTTACATTCTTGTGTTCATTTTACATATTTATTTTGAAAAGTTGGTGTTTCTAGTTCCTTGTTCACCTTTCTCTGGATAAAAGGTAATTAACAATTCTTTTCATCACTGAATAAACTGCTATAATTAAGTTATTTCTTCTGTTATCATTATGGAACAAATTTCATTTTATGCTAGAATAGTTTCTTTTTCAATGATTCTAACATTTTCACACACTGGTTTTCCATATATTTTTTCTTGTCTCCATTAACTACAATTAAATGACTATTTTTGGCATCTTTCTGCTGTAGGTCTATTTTAAATATTTCCAAAGGTACGCCTGGTGAATGGCCCTGGAAAAATATCTTCAGAAGTTTGTTGAAGTTCCTGATGGACAATGCCATAATCAGTTTAGTAATTATATAATAATGGGTTCTTCAGAGTTTAATTTGTGTAGGATATTTATCTTGACTCCTAAAAAAATGTACAAATAAAATTTTGCTTGCAAGTCATTTTTATCTATGTACAATGTATTTCATTGACTGAATACATTTATTAATATTAAATACAAAATTTACCAATCATTTTAAATCTGGTTGTTTAACTATGATGTTTAAATTTGCAATTTTTGGATGTGTACTTACTTTACAACACATTTTCAAAAAAAAATTCTTGATAGGTTCTGTTCTAACTGCATAAACTCTTCTTTCCTATTAATAATTAACAAATCTTGAGCGTCAGTTTTTGGTTTTAATGTTAGCCCTCAGGCATGTAACAAAACCATCTTTTCTTATTTACCCACACATTTTTGGTTGGTTTATTTTGCAGATCATATGGAGAGAATATTTTGTGGGAATATAACTAACTGAAAATAATTTTCAATTTAATCATGTCAATAATACTACATTTATAACAAGTCAATAAAAACTTTACAGCATTTATTTTTAGAAATACTTACTTTTCATTATAAAAAAAACATATTATAATCTGCTGTTGGAATTTGTAAAATGTATAGGTTACAATTTTCAATTGTCTTTTAAATCTTATTCTACGAACAAATTACCCCGTCGTCCGAGTGGCGCCCCCAAATTGAAATCCTTTTGTGCACACTTTTTGATACACACAGTGTCCTCCTTTTACTCAACACTCCATATTCTAGGGTAGAGTACTAAAATGATGGTTATAATTCGACAAGTAGCCATTTTGAGTCCTACTGTCACTTTTGACCTTTGTTTACACCAAAAAGAACATGAGTTTTACATTGTATTTATGTTTAGGCTCCACTGAAACTATGAACTCATTAATCACTTGAACAGTATAGGACAATGAACTATGCAAACCAATATACAAAATCTTCTCTGCCTTTACATTTTCGTCTTAATTATAAATGATTTCGGTTTTAAATTAACTACACATTACTGACATTCCTACCCTTAGATGACCTCGCGAAATGTTCCTTGCCCACATCAAATTTAGATCTTGGACCTCTACTGTGCCTAAATTAATATTAGCACTCCCTTAATTTATAGCATACCTAGGTTATCATATATCGTGTCTGGCTGTCTTGAAACAATCATTATATACATAAAAATAAAGAGACAGAAAAGATAAAAATAACACACTCTGTTTTTGATAAATTTTTATTGACTGTTCTCTTGTCAGTTGTTATCATCAGACTTATCAGTTTGATCCTTCTTTGGATCCTGGCTCTCAGACTTCTTATCGTTATCATTACCTTTATCTTGAGTAACAGAATGCTTGATCTCAGTAATTGACACTTTGGGAAGTGACATTGAATTATACTGTGGTAATTTTGATCTGAATGGTAGGAACCCTGGCGGGAATCTAGGTTGAAGGAAGTAGGCAGACATATCTCTGGGATAAAATGGTTGAGCAGGTGGGTAAAATCGGGGCATTCCAGGAATAGGTAACCTTGGTCGCATCTGATTTGGAATCCAAAATTCAGGACCTGGCATTCCCTGAAAACAAATAATCAATTCAATAGTTTTACAACAAAATTAACTTAGAATGATCCAATAATAGTATGTAATCCTTTGTTGCCTTTCACCGAGTTAGTTTATTACACAAATGACGTGAAAACTAAACAAACTAGAAATAGAATTCAAGAAATGCAATAGTCTACCTAATTGGGTATTTGACTGTATTAAAAATATGGTTCAGGCTGGTGAACTCTTAAGAGATAATATTTTTATGATTGTATTATCTAATTTTCTTAAGAAATACCTATTCATCTTATAATGAACGCAAAACAAAATTAACATTTTAAACATCAATGTCGCGTGATCAAAAACTTTTTGAAGTTCCTTATGATGTTGAAACAGTGATATGCATAATTTGCGTATAGAAAAAATATCAGTTCTGTGTGTGATTCTGTGGTCATTTATGTGTTTACGACTTTTACGTTTACATATGGGTTCTGTTGTCTTCGAGTGATTAACACTTTGTTGTGTGGTGATACATTTATGGGGATTAAACTAAATAAGTGTATAACTGATCCTGACATCATCGGAATTTATAGCGGCGCGTTGCAGCCATTTTTTTCGAAACTTCTCATCGCTTGGAATATGTACCAACAATTTTTCTTAAGTTAAAGCTGGCTATCACAGTGTTTTTATTAATCCTTCATTTCATGAATTTTGAAAAATAATTAAAAAAAAAAGAAGAAATTTGTGTCAATTCCTGTTTCTATGTGCCTATTGAAAAACTATTTGATAAAAAAATGTATTGATTTAGTTTTTTTACAAAAAATATATGTTTTATGAAATAGTAAGATACAAAGGTGCAACAGTATGAATTTGGCTTCTATAACTGTTCCTTTTAAAATCATTAGCCATACCAAGCATCGCATTGCCGTGGAAAAATCCTAAACCTTAGTTCTTGAAAAAATTTTTTTAACCCATATTTGACGAGCTACGCAACGAAGTTGTTCTTGACCTTGACTTGACCTTTACTGACCACCAGAGGTCAAGTTTTAAAAATGGTCAAGTACATATTTGAACGTAAAATTTTCCGATCTTTCCCATTTGAAAAAATCGACTTGACCTTGAAATGACCTTGAAGGTCAAGGTCAAATTCAAGGTCACAATTCGATAGCCAGGGACGAATCCTATAAGTTTTGTTTGAAACATTTTTCTCTAATATGCGTTCCCGCCGAGATAAAATGCCGTTCCGGGACTTTTGGGACACCCTGTATAGTATATATATATACTCACCTCGAAATAGGGGTGATAGTCTCCAATAGGAGGAATTCTTCTCTGAGGTGAACGGCTCCTGCTCTTAGATTTCCTGCGTTTTCTATCTCTTTCGCTCGGGGCGGGAGAACGTCGATGACTTGAATAAACTCGACTCGTTGAGGGGCGAGGAGATCTCCGAGGCGATCGACTTCTTCTGCAGCAAACATTCAAAATTCACCTTATTTATGTAAAATGATCAACAATGAATTGTTTACATGGTCTCAATTTTTTTTATATTCCGGAAACGAAGAAAGGAAGAACGATATACGTAAAATTGTAAATTTTAGAGCTAAGCTGTCATGTCATGTATAAATACAGTCATGGCGTTTAATCAAGACGAATTTTTGGGTTCCGTTTGTCGTCTTGAGAACTCAACATCCAATGAAAAATAGAAGAGAGAGTTATAACTTATTTACATTTCTCTTTAGCTTTGTAACTGCTTAACAGCCTAATTAAGAATTAGGGTAATACAAAATTTCGTGATCTATAAATATTGAAAAGACAAAATTACATACCGATGTGGCGACCTGGATCTTCGTTTCTCTCTATCAATTCTAGATCGAGACCCACTCCTGCTTCTGTGCCGGTCTAAGTATCTTTTCCTTTCCGCATTTCCCGGTGACCTTGACAGTCGACTTTTGTATTGCGTTCGAGTCCTGTCTTGTTCAACAGATGGAGAACGTCTTCTTGGAGATCGAGACCTTTTTCGTATGGTAGGTGGCACGTAGCCTTTGGAACGAGATCGGCTTTTTCTTACGTGAGATCTGGAAAACATTTAAATGGTATTTTCAAAACGGCTGTAGACAAATCACAAAGGCGAGAAAAAAAATTGTCGCACAATAAAAAATAATTCAGGATATTTGCCAAAGAACAATACAAAATACAGACAGAGAGCAGTCGAATGTTTTCGACCAAAAATCCGAGAAAACGTCATGTAGCAACGAAATACAACTACGCCAAAACCAAAGAACAGTTAGTGCCGAGTTCTTTACAATCAACACCGAACGGCGATTCATCATACACCAATTTTTAGAGTAAGAAAACGTCGATCTCTTAGCACTTCCCCTGTACAATCCCAACATAAGTCCCAGTGTTTTTTTTACTTTTCCGAAAATCAAGTCCCCGAAGAAGCATATTTCCTTCAAAAATGAATTTTAATTGTATCAATAAACAAAAGGAATGATTGCTTCCACAACTGGTTTGAGAACATTAATGGTCGTGAAGAATACTTCGAAAGAAAATACTAGTCTCTATACGATATTGTCAGTTTTATGTCAGCCCTTTATGCACAATTAACGTGACGGTCTTCAAAATACTTTACCTGTATTTCTGGTAATCTGCCTCTCTGGACCTCGATCTTCGCCTGTCGTAGGCTCCAGAATGTCCTGGGGAATGCAACCGTTCTCTAACGTGAGTTGGACTTCGTGATTTTCTCCTTTGATCGCTTCTTTTGCTTCTCTCCAGACTACGACTTCTGCTTCTTCTATGCCATTCCCTTCCTCTATCTTTATCCCTACTTGGACTTCTATCTCTTGCTCTTCCTCTGTCACTGCTAGATTTTCCTATGGGACTTCGCTGTTGGCTTCTGTCAGGATGTCTTCCCCTGTAAGCAGGTGAATGGCTTCTGCTTCTTCTTCTACTTCCTGATCTACTGTTTTCCTCATCTTCCTCTTCAAATACGTTAGCATCTGCCATAACATTTCTTTTTTCTCTGCTGGCTGAAATAATCTCTTCTCTGTCAAATATAGGAGATACAAACTCTGAAAGAAAAAAATAATATCATAGAACCAATAAATAGTATTCTCAAGGATCATATTTTTCTTGTGTAGTCTTCATTCAGCTTTCTTTTCTTCTTTCTTCATTTACAACAATTGTCAAAAATATATTAAAGAATCATTAGAAATGAAAAAATATGATTAAAAAGATTATTTTAACTCTTCAACATATGTAATGTATAAAAAATCATCAATAAAGAATTAATATGACAACTGACATTGAAATTAAAAGATCTGAACAACATGGTTGGTAATGTTGGTATATTAGATCTGGTAGACTTGGCATTTTTTGAAGTTGTAGCACTAATCCACTGGCTCCATCACATAGGTACTATGAAACATGTCACTTGGATATTTTCTATTGTTGTGAAAAAAATATACATAAAATATTAAATAAAACTACTTTAATAATTTTGAATAAAAGTGATGTTGTTAAGTATATTTTTTGCTTCTGTCATTTTTCATTAGTCAAATTTCACATTTCACAAACTGAATGTGTCCACTTTATTGACACCCAATTGGTATACAGGGTTCAACAAGTTTATTAAGACTAAATTTTGGTACTGGTACCCCATTTATGCATTCTCTGTACTTTCTGCTCACTTCTAGTATTAACCAGAAATGACACAAGAATTCACATGGAATACCCTATACATTTTGATATTTATTGATTCCAGAGGCTATTCTGCACCTGCACTATTGACAAAAATGTTTGCCTAATTCATTTTTTCTACATCTAGGTGGTCATGATCCTTATAAAATTCTTCTAGAGGACTGAAAGGTATAAAACATACAAACAAGTATTATTCATCAACAATTCAAGCCTTGTGACTTAAAAGTATTATAATCTTGACACAAAAGAATGTATAGAAGGTGTTAGAAGGAACAACAACATTTATTCAGCTTTTAGTTCCTGGTTAACTAAACTATTGACATATCTTGTCATAGCCAACTTTGTTTAATTATATGTAACTTTCAATGACAGATGGCGTGATTTCTCCACTGTTGTTTAGAACTTGTTGCTTAAAAAATCGAGTACTTGCTACATTACACAAGCTGAACCTTTGAGATTGACACATTTTGTCTTTGTTCTCCAATATTTACAGTAAACTAAAAAGTACTAAAAAAACAATTTAATTACTGATGTATATCCAATGTCATTTAAAAAAAAACAGTCAAATTAGAAAAAACAACATGATAAAACCAATTAGAGATAAAACAAGTTAATCAATGGACCTTGAGCAATCCTTATGTTGATTCTGCAGGTATTTTATAAATGTGCAGCCTTATTGAAACAATAGTGATCAGGATATTTATTACATCAAGTTACTTATTAATACCTTGGAAATAGAGTAACACATTTGAGATGGCAAAATTAATTAGTTTGTAAATAAATATGAATTGATTTGTAATTTTTATATTTATGAACGAAATAGGCAAGTATTTAAAAATTCAATCAGTTGAAGGAAGTACAACTGCGAAAGCTTCTCAACTATAAACAATATATTATCTTGCATTCAATTTTTTGTCTTCTTCGGGGAACCACAAGGATCACAGTGTTCACACTTGGTTCACAGTTTCTTTATTATCTTCATAAATGATATAATCCAATGTTTTAGATAATCTAAGTGCCTTTTATACACTGATGAGTTAAAGGTATTCTTAAGAGGATCTGAATGGTGTAGATTGAATGGATGCAATTGATTAATATTTTATCACACTAAACACATCATTCATTATGATTATTCAAATCAAAATGCTCTATTTGAAAATAAAAAACATCATCAAAGATCTAGGTATATATATTTTGATAGTCGTTTGGGGTTTTAACTTCCATGTGAACCATATAACCAATAGGGTATTAAAATTATTAGGCTTTATTAAGAGAACTCAACATGATTTTAGTAATATAGCTTGCTTCAAAACTCTATTCTGCTCCTATATAAGATCAGCTCTAAAATATGCTTGTCAGATATAGCATCCCATTACGTAGATCAGATTGAAAGGGTACAGAGAGAGTTTATTAAGTTTGTGGGCTTCAAGATGGGAGTTACAAAAGAAGAAATTGTATATAAAGAGTCTCTGAAGTCAATTAACTTGTCATCTCTAAAGGATAGAAAGAATATTGAAATTAGAACTTTTTACAAAATAATAAATGGCCTAATAGATTGTCCTGAGTTGATGTCCATGATAAATATAAATGTCCCAAAGAGAACCCTAAGAGACCACAATCTATTTGATGTCACTATCCATAGAACAAATTATGGTGTTTCATCTTCCTTAACACATTTTTTGACAACTGTGAATAAATTGTGAAGGGAAACCAATATTGATTTTTTTAATGACTCATTACATGTGTCTAGCTCAAACTGGTCCATAAACATTCATTCAGTCAATAGGTTATAGAATCAGGTAAAGATAGTATCAATATATGAGCAATGCTACTATTAAAATTCAAAAAATTTAATATAGGATATCAAAAGTCTCTAAATTAACTCTTAACAATGATTTCTTCTAGATCCAGTGACAGTTATCACTTGATACAAGAATGTCATTCCATTATTATGTGGTCAAAGTTAATTAAAAAAAAAACAACAACACTTTTTCACATACAAACGACCACTAGAACTGGTGCAATAAAGCTGCAATAAGAGAAAATCAACAAACTTTATACAAAAACATGAGTCTTTGGTCCAATCAAAAAATCATATTGCAGAGATTTTTCAACACAACAAATTTCTCTTTACCAAGTTAACATTGTTAGGACTGAAACTGCATACATTTTTTATATATTTAATTTATCATGAAGTATATTATCAAAACTACTAGTGATATATATTGTGCAAAATCCAAAACTGAATATACAATATCAGGTTAACTAGCTCCAATTTCTAATATAGCAACAATGACAAATTACTTTTTTATCATTTGTAAAGTCTTCTTTTAAATTACTATTTGCTATTACAATATATTAGTCACACAGTGTCAAATTTTGAAGAGGTATAATTCAATTTAAATTTTGATGAAATCTGCTAAATTACTCAGAATAAACAAAGAATGAATTCTATAATTTCATAAGCTTATGATTAAACTGACAAAAAAAAGTGTCAGATATTTGATTGGTTTGAACTTAAAAACATGTTTTTGTTTGGCAGTTCTCTCAATGGCTCTTGCTAGTCTAGACAATTTTGTTCTAAAATCTGTTTTCAAATGTACATTTTATTGTTTCCAGTAAGTCCAAATGAATGTTAACATTCTTGAAACACTGAATACTGAAATAGGCATGATATTGTTTCTTGTAAAGCTAGAAAGTTAACTAAATTTAAAAAAAATAGTTTGTAACTGTTGAAATGAATAAAAATGTTCAAACAAATACCCTTTCTGTAATGTACACATGGTATAATATTTCTTGGATCATCTATTGCCCTTTCAAGGGGACCAGGTGGGGATGATGTTGTGAAATTTTGCCTCTTCACAGCTACCCTCAAAGTTTTCAGTTCACTTGATGGAACATTTTTAAGTAAATTGTAACTGAAAATAGAATAAAAAATTAATATTATCAACCAACATAATTTTTAAAAATGATTTACTTACAATGTTTCTTTTTTTGACATTTTAATAACAAATATTCATAGAACTGAATATATTTTTATTGTAAATCAATGCAATAAAAAGAATACATTAATGTCCATAAACTGTGTATAGTATTATAAATTTAAACTCATCACATTTATAAAATTTATTTTATTATACTGTAGTAAGCACAAATGTCAAATAACAAATCCACAGATCATACAATAAATCTACAGTCCACAGATCATACAGAGAGAAGATTATACAGCGGGACGAGCGAGACCATAGAACTAATACCTAAAGAATTAAAGATAAAGATAGAATGCGTAAAGTATTCGATGTGTTAAGTGACTTAAGGCACCACATAGTGGTTGATAGATGAACTAATTTTGTCCACATAATACTCATTTGCTTGGTGTTTGTTGAAATAAGGTATATGAGGCTATAACAATACAATTTTACAATACTACGACTATAAATAAAAAATTGTATTGTTATAATTTCAATATTGCAACCGATAAAAACTTTAACCTGATTAACAATATAAACTTCGAGCATGGTCGAAGAATATAAACAACAAATAATTTTTGATGGACCAGTGTGTTTTCAAATCAACCATCGCGTGACGCCTCCAATTGCCAGAGTGCGTATCAGAAGAGATGGGCGAAATGCTGATTGGTTCCGCCATTCTTTGCACTGATTTCCGATTTACTATATGAAGGGAAGAACAACTGTGTAGTGTTTGTCGCCAGTGAGCTTGTGCTTCTGGAACTCGCCTGCAATGCACAAAAATCGTGCCATGGCTTCAAAGAGAGGTCAAGAGGCTATTTCACTCGATTGGGACTGCAACTTTCAATCGAGTGAAATACATATCTCTTCCCCTTCTTGATAATCTTGGCATGATATTTGTACTTTGCAGGCTCCTCCAGAAGAGATGTATGCTCTAAGGTTTGTGACAAAGTTGCTAGATCGGACGATTTAAAGTACCTAAATCTCACGATGTCTATACAATTACAGCATTTTGGTATTCTTAGTTAAATTTTATTAACATTAAGATGTAGAAATACAAAGTACATGAATTATAGAGTATTGACAACATTAGTCAATAATTACCAGAAGAAAATAGATCGATTGCAGCGTCAACCTGATTTTAGTGCACAAACTGCATTTTACAAAGTATGATACATACATATGATAGTCGGTTAATTTAAAAATTATGCTATGTACCCAATTACGTTTCAGAAAATTCTTAATAAAACTAATATTTTAATTGTTTTTGTTTTCTTGGGAATAACAATTGAAATAAAAAGCTGTACATTGAAAGAAAATACCAAACGTTTCAAAGTCGATTCTGACTTCGTTGTCAATCGCTTTAAAATATGTAATGAAAATGTAAATTGCAAAATTGAAAGTTTGATTTATGACATTTAATTTGACATAAGATTTTTGTTGTTTTTAAATATACAGGTAGCACAAAAAATTCTAAAGCTCATTTATTAAGTTAAACAGCTTTCAAGTTGGAAGAATTTGAAAGAGTTGTCTTTAGAATTCATAGGTAGCGTTCCTAGGTACGACTTTGTCATAAAAAATGCGATCAACGAATTCTGCTGTTTTAGTGATCCCATTAACGTCATAAGGGAAAACCTAGGAAAAACTAATATATTTTTAAATAAAATTGTGTGGATCATGAATTTGATTATTACCCTTTTTTATTTACGCATTTTAATATCAATGGCTGATCTCTTGAAAGATATTTTTCGTATGGCCAAATTCATAAAACAATATTGATTTTTAGGATTCTTCTCTCCAAGCAATCTGATAACCCTGCTTGATATGCACCCGTTTGAACGGTTGCATAGCACACAAGCCTTCGTATTATCGATTTTAAAGTTGATACTTATTGATGGAAAATGAGCGGAAAATGGCCGTGCGTTGTACCACTCACTCTCTTTATACGCTCTCTGAACAGGTCGAATATGCTAGTCCACAACTAAGAAACTAAACTAATATTATAATTCTGTTTAAAAAAAATCTTTTGAATCTCCGTTTACTTTATACAATAGTTTTTAACCTTTACTAGATAAAAAACAATATTTCAACCAAACCTATTTCAGGTACCTGGCTATTTTTCCTACCACTATTGATCTCTGTTCAGAACGTACATCATAGAAAAGGCTTTGCATATCTATTGAATAAGTTCTCAAAATTTCTGATTCAAATCGTTTTCTTAGTTAAAATTTACAAAAGAATTTTGAACGCAGAAAGAGTGATATGAAACATATGACTGGTCCCTAGTATTTGGTCTAGCGCCATGTTGCTGGTAGTACATGCGCCGCATTTTAAAACATAAAATAAAACCATATACTAAAGTTCAGTTATGTCATTTATACGACTCAAGTCGAAAATCGAGTGGTGGGGCAGTCGAATTTTTTCGAGAATGTGGCCGTGACTTGGTCAGGGCGATAAAGACAAGTCGAGTAATGTTTGTCACTTTGTTTTTATACTTGTTTTTTTATATACTAAAAATTGAAAAAACGATCCAAGAACATGAAATTCGTATAAATTTCTACATATCTCTTTTTTTCTGTAGTAAACGAATCCACCGTGCATTTTAAGTGACAATGAAACTCATTTTATATTTGCTGATGGTTTTATTTTAAAGAAATTTGTATTACATCAAAAATATCAGTCAGAGTACAAATTTAGTCTTCAAAATTAAATTAAGTGCTAATGTTCTAGATACAGTTTTATTCAAAGTACAAATTGCCTATATTTCTATACAATGTCAAAATATTACAAAAATTATCGGAATTTTACAGTAAACATCAATCCCAAAGCAATGCTGTTAGCTGTCAACTTGAAATGTCATCAGCAGACGATATTCGTCCTAAGCCTTCCTCATGAGCGCATCTTGTAGTCAATATTAAAACATTAACCGAGGGATATTTAAATCGTTTATGCATATATGGGCGTAACTAGGAATGTTTCCTACAGAGGGGACATAAGTGACAGCAAGCTGCTGGTTGCATCAATCATGTGACGTTCACTAGTTTTTTTGAGGCAGGTTACAAGTTTTCTAAAGGGGGCAGTGCCCACCTTCGCCCCGCCCCCAGCTACAGCCATGGATCTATAGCGTTGTTGTTAGGAAGTTTTCCTTGGTTGATCAATTGTATTACGCACATTTCTTGACAACATACGTCATCATCTTATAACTTTGGTCACAACAGGTGCTCTTGTAGCTTTAAATGTACCTTTCATCTGCACAATTCAACAAATTATTTTTAAATAGCTGCTCCAAATGATATGATTACAACTTAAGTTGAAATGCAGACGGTAAATGAAGAAATACTCCAAACATATCAGAATGTTTACCTATAAATTGAGAGTATTTTAGACAAAAAAGTAATCCCTCATGTTACCATCAACATTACAATGCACAACAGAATTGTAGTAAAAAAGAACGGTTTTAATGTAAAACATGAATAATCAGCCAATATTCTGTGATGTAATTTTCACAGAATGAAATATAAAAATGAACTTAAATCATTTTATCACTGAAACGTCATTTGTCCAAGAATTCTCAAAAGCTAATAATAGGCATAGATTTTGTTTTAAATAATAAGGAAAATTTACTCACGTTTAAATTAAATCGTTGTTTACATCTCAATTTTAAATCCGTAGCGACTACGGCCCCTTTTAGGTACTACGACGCCACCACGTGGTTGGCCTTAGAATTATACATCATACGTGTAACGTTTCAGTTTTTGAATTCAATAAGTTCGTTTTTTAGAAAAGGTATTGAAAATTTCCTAAATTAAATACATAAAATTGAATAAACGATCCCCGCTTAGGAGGGCATTTAATCTAATTTTAATTTATCACTTAAAGCTATCTCAGATGGTAAAATGCCGTCATGATTTATTGGCGTTCAGTTTCTCCAAATGCGTGCTGAGCTCCTGGGAAATGTAAGAATGCTGATTTGAGTTTTGATCTGAGGTATAGATGTCGCGACGTACGCATTCTCCTGTCCAGCGGGCTTTACCGCTTGCGTGAGACTGAAAAAAAAAAGAAAATACGGTCTATATTATTACTATTAATGACTACTAATATAAGTGGACAAGTCTGTTTATATTAAACAGGGTTGAAAGATGATTGCGGGATATTAGTAAATAAATGCTTGTCGATTTTGACGTGAATGTCGATTTTTAAGTTAATTAAAGTGTTTAAAACTGTTTAGATGCTGAAACTTGTATGAATCTCACTGATTATCTGATTTAATTGAATTGAAGATCTCAATTTCTTATTTCGACTAGTTTTTACTGCCTCAGAAGATAATTCTGACCATGTGTAAGAACTTGAGACCATGAGAAACCTTGCAAAACGAAGATACACCGTTTTGACGTGTTTGGAAGGACTTAGTGACTTAGTTTAACTCGTTCTGAAGACTATTCCGACCATGTGTTAAAAAATGTCTGCCATCAGAAATCTTACAGACAAAAAAGGTTTTCGAAATATATCGGACCAACTTTCGCACAGAGACATTTGATTTTTTTAAATACCATCGCCTACACCAAAGGTTCACTATTTAAGAAAGTCGGTTAATGTTTTTGCCAATTTTCTAAAGAACGGTATAAGCTACGTCATTGAGAAATATATGGGACCACTTCGCGACACCCCTTAACAGAATCCTGTTTAAACGACCCAAATTCCTGAAACCGATTTCGAGTAATCGCTGAACATACATTAAAAACAGATGAATTGCGAACCTCTTTCTTTTCCTAGTCGGTTAAAAACGTGAAATATTCAACTTACCATGGAGAGATCCCTTTTCCAAACAGCCCCGCAAACTCCATCGCAAACCATGCAAGGTCTTTCCATCGCATAGCCACCGCATTCGGAGCAATCCAATGACACATGGCTGTCAGCCCAAGAGACACCGCAAGTGAAACAGCAATTCATCTGATTGCGCAGCTCCTCAATTGTCATTACGGCGTCAGCTTGGCTACTCCAGCTGGCGCTGGTGATGTCATCCAAGCTGTGACTCAATGTCGCCAAAGAGCTGAAACAATACAAATCGGTTTTGTGAGGTTATAAAATTTCTTAAAATCGCCTATGTTTATATTATAATTAAATTTTGTCTTTATTAACGAAATGTACGTAGGTATAAGAGATCGGAAACACAATTCCACATAAGATCTGTGGTCTGAAGCGCAAAACCAGATTAGCTACAATCATAACCTGTACGAGGGCTGCCTTTTATATTTCGGGATTGGACAACCCTAGTGTTGCAATCTGACAACTGATAGCTCTATCGTAAAGTTTGACATTTTTGAGGTTA
Organism: Octodonta nipae; assembly: GCA_034190945.1. NCBI lineage: Eukaryota > Metazoa > Arthropoda > Insecta > Coleoptera > Chrysomelidae > Octodonta > Octodonta nipae. The sequence goes on from CM067220.1 coordinate 134,119,553, forward strand.
TACGTACTCAGAACGTTTTGACATACGAGCGCTATGTGTTGTTTACAGTAACTTAGAAGGATTCATCTCGGCCAAAAAATGGAATTAAATCGTTAACATTTTCGTGCGATTATTTTTTACAACTTTCGACGTGGATTAAGTCAGCAAGAGTGCACGGATGAATTTAATTTTTGGCGATGAAACTCCATCAAGGACCACTGTTTATCGATGGTATGGTGAATTCAATCGAGGTCGTAGTTCACTCCAAGACCAATTTCGTGAAGGTCGTCCAAAAACAGTTGTTGTTCCGGAAACCATTGATGCTGTACGCGAACTGATATTGCAAGATCGTCATGTGACCTATCCCGAGATTGAGTCAACCTTACACATTAGTGGGACCAGCATACATTTAATATTGCATAAACATTTGAATGTCAAAAAAATGTTGGATCCCACACAATTTGTCAATCGTTCAAAAAAGGCTCGTGTCGATTGGTCGAAAGAAAAGCTCAAAAAATAGGATCGCGGTGCTTCAAAACAAGTTTATGACATAGTGACAGGTGATGAATCGTGGATTTACGCGTATGAGCCCGAAAGTAAACAGCAGTCGACTGTATGGGCGTTTCAAGATGAGCCGAATCCAACAAAAGTTGTTCGCGCAAGACGCACTTTCAAGCAAATGATCGCCGGTTTTTTCGGAAAAACTGGACATGTCGCAACCGTACCACTAGAACAACGCAGAACAGTCAATTCTGAGTGGTACACAACCATTTGTGTGCCAGTTGTCTACCAAGAAATGAGAAAAACCAATCGCCGAAGACGGATCACTCTTCACCACGAATGTGCGAACTCTCACACATCGGCTCAAACAACTGCATTTTGGACCACTCAAAACATCGATTTGATGAGAGGTCAACGTTTTTCGACACCTGAAGAAGCGGGTGCTGCGTTCAGAATGCATTTTTTGGAGATACCTCAATCAGAGTGGAAAAAGTGCTTCGACAATTGGTTCAAACGCATGCAAAAGTGTATAGATCTTCATGGGGAATATTTTGAAAAACAATAAAGCGATTTTCGATTATTAATATTTGTTTTTGTTCTCTAATCTCGAAATATAAAAGGCAGGTCTCGTATCAAACAGGATGAGGCCATTGCCCACTGAAGAAATAATTCATTAGCTGCCCTTAAGATTTATTTCGCGCTGGTGTAGTTAGTTACTAAAGCGACATCAATTGGCTACCGAGACGTCCGGATTTGGTGCTTGCCGATTTTGTTCCAAGGAGCTACTTAAATATCAGAGTTTTCCCCCCATAATCACCCACCTTAAATGTTGTTAAATGAGTGTGAAGAAGTGGATGCTTAGTATTGGCAAATGGATGTTTTTTCAAAAATAAAAAACTGCCGAGAGTAAGTAAAACTAATTTGAACTATGTAAATGCCTTATTTCTGATAATCTAATAATGTCCAATTTTAATTTCTTGAGTTGTTCTTCCAATTCAACCTTACTGACAACTCTGCTTACTTATTTTAACTAATACTAATACAATAATATCAACGAATTCGTATCTTGTTACGAAGTAGCATCCAGAGAAAAGACACAAATGTTTTGGTTTAAAGATCGGAATTATTTGTGACAGCCTTGCATAGACAAACAAAAACCAAACATAATTAGAAAAGCTCATTTGTTCAGAACCAATTCAAGGCGTTTTATTTTATTTGTCGCACAATTTGAGACCCGCGGAGCCAAGGCCGTCGCTTCGGTCATCAAACGTATTATTACTATGTACTGTTGGTGGTTCTTGGGGTTACCGAGAACTGGCGAAAAAAATTAATATGTCCGGTGACGAATATAATAAATACGACAAAGTTTAGAGTCGTCGTTGTCGCAAAACAAATCCTAATTACAGCAATCAATTCCCGCGGTAGTGAGATGTCGTCAAAATTCGACGGTATTCGGGAGGCCAACATCAAAGTTCTGTGCGATTTACGCGAATGCAAGCCTTCTAATAATCAGCAGGCTGTTACGTCAAAAAATCAACGTCACACAGGGGTTATTATTAGAATGTTGCAAAAACAATTAAATCGAATAGAATGTTTCTTTGGTTGGTATTTTTTCAGAGTTTTTGTTCATTCATTTACGCAAAGTTTTTGTTGATGATAATGGCTGGTATTTCAACGTTTTTAAGAAAAAATTATTTTCTGGCATTTTGCTTTGTTATTTATGACAACGTTAAAAAAGTCTTTAATGTCTTCTGACGGATAGTAACTAATGGTAGTTCTTTAAAATATTTGGGTTTTTGTCTGGCACTTGTATTGTGGAAAGTCTTCGTGGAAAAATGTGAAGAAAAAACACTTTTTTCAAGAAGCAATACTTTTTTTATGTCAGCCATTAGAGCAGCATTAAAGCAGGTACTACACAAATCAAAGAGATTTAATTTTGAATTTGACGTAACTAAGAGCTCCTGAAGATATCATTGTTAAGATTTCTTGAGCAGTCGGAAAACCGAAATCATTTCTATCCAGTTTCGAGATGTGATGGTGATGAATTGAGGAAAAACCTTGTGTTTTACCTATAGGGTAGCTTATTAGCATTTGCATTTATAGGGTGGTTGCAATATAGGATGTACTGGAATTATAATTATATATGGTGGTTCAAAAAAAGTTACAATAGGTGACCATAAACAAATGCATATACAGGGTAGTTAAAACATATGGTGGTGTGAAATTATAGTTATACAGTGTGATTCAAACTATGTTATATTAGGTAGCCTGTAAAAAGTTGCATATACAGTGATGGGCAAATACATAATAATAATTATTAACTAAATTTAAGTGATTTTCAAAACATTGAAACTTAACTAAACTTAATGTATTAGATGTTCAAACTGAGCACCGTTTACTTCTTGACAATAAGCAAGTCGGTTTTTAAATTCTCTAGTAACATTAGCTATTACTTCTGGTGTAATTCTCTGGATGTCTTGAGTTATTCTTGCAGCTAATTCTTGCAAATTATTTGGTCTATCAACATAAACCTTAGACTTTAAGTAACCCCATAGAAAATAGTCTAGTTGATTAAGGTCGGGCTTCGTACAGTCCATTCATAAGTACCCCTTCTTCCAATCCATCTGTGATTAAATGTCCTATCTAAATGATCTCCAACAATGCGAGAGTGATGAGGTGGTGCTCCATCCTGCTGAAACCAGATATTATTTGGTAATTGTCCATTTACCTCCTATGCCAGAATAACTTGTGTCTCCAAGAGCTGTAAATACCTATCTCCGTTTAAAGTTCCTTGTAGGAAGAAGGGTCTCACGATTCTGTTATTATAAATGCCGGCCCAAACGTTCAATTTTTGGATTACTTTGCGACCAATAGCGGCAGTTATGTCGATTAACCGTACCATTTAAAGAAAATGTAGCCTCGTCTGAAAACACCACATTTCTTATAAAATTATTATCACGGTTACAAATAGCCATCATCGTTTCACAAAATTGTAAACGTCTGTAATCGTCTTCGGAGAGTTCTTGAACGAGGCGAATTTTGTATGGATGGTATTTTTCTCGCCTTAATATCCTTCCTACTGAACGACGGCTAATTCCATGCAAACTGGCGAGGTCGGTAGTGGATAAGTGAGGATTTTCTTCCAAAGATATAGCAACATTTTGAGCTACACCTTCATTACTTGCACTTTTTAACAGTCGACTTTTTGGTAAATTGCTAACTGTTCCACTTGTGTCGTACCTTCGCAAAGTTTTCGTCACTACTGAACGGGATATTTGTGTATTCGGATGAACAATGTTAAAAAGATCATAAACTTCTTGATGCATCCTTTTCCTCTCCCCATACTCAATCATCATTAATATTTCTATTCTTTCTCTTTCACTTAATTCGGCCATTTTACGATCAAATTAAAACAATACAACCTTTTTACGTTCAAATAAAAAAAACTAATAACTTATTTTGACAACTACTGTCACTTCTGCAATGAATTTCATGGACTACTAAACTTAATTCCGATTTAATTTGCGCCTGATTTAATCAAACGCATGTGTATTCGACTATGGAACAAGCAGTGCTGTTGGCTGTGACGGTATAATGCCACCGATTGGCCAATAGAAATACAAATCCTTACCGAGCGATTTGTTTGTATCGGGCGTAAATAAAATCTGAACCGAGTTTAGCTACCATCGAATTTTTCCTTTCCTTAGTTACTTTTCTGTTAATATCTCGGTAGGTATTGAAGTAAACAATATCAAACCCGATATTTTTGTATTCGCAATAAAATGTCTCATCAGAAACTAAAATACTATACAGGGTGTTTCATTGCAAATTTTAAAATCGACATTACTTCCGGTAAAACAGGAAGTTCAAAATTGTAAAAAAATTTGGAAACAAATAGGCAATCTACTGCAGTATCCACCTTCCAAATTTCATTTTGATATCTCTAATAATTCCAGAGATATTTACTTGGTTCCACACATTTGCCCATCACTGTATAGGGTGGAGCGGAATTATAGTTATACAAAATGTTTACAAAAATGTTACAATATAAATGAAAGAATGTGAAAACAAAAGTGTTTGTAAAATGGCCAAAAGCGGTCGCTTATACAGGGTTGTTGAAAGATGGAATCGACTGGAATTGCAGCGTTATTAAAAAAATGTTAGAAAAAAATGTTAAGATGGGTTTTTCATAAGAAGGTTGCTTACATAGGGTGGTTGAAATATGGGGGGGGGAGTGAATTGTAGTAACACCATGTAAATAAGAAATGTAAGAAAAAAATATGATGTTAGGGAGTTTAAGTTAGTTTACATAGCAAATGTCTGATTATTTGGATATATGTACGTTTATGATAAAACCTTGAATTTACGAGTGAAGCTCGGTCACCCAGGTACTAAGTGTAGGATATAACCAACATTATCTTAATATATTTTATATTCACAAAAAGTTGTTAGTGCAGTTTCACTTTTATACTAGGTTTGTCCAGATTTGTATTCAATTGATATATTTCCACATATAAGAACTTGCGTAAAAATACTGAGTGTTCTATTGACCGAAAAAAAATGTACTGTTAGAGTCGAATCCATCGGATTCACATAACATTTGTTTATGTACTCATAATAATAAAACCAGTGCCTGCAGCGTCTGTCTCTATTATAAAACGAATTACATTAAAACTTTAGAAAAAAGAATTAAAACTTCATTGTTAACTTACCTATGGCTAGAGTGGATTTCTGCAGGGTGAACACTTGCTAAAGACATTTTGGTAGGAACTGTAACAAAGAAAAAATGCAAATTAATGCATCCAACAATACCAGAAATATCTTAGGTTCTCTGTTTCCTGCATACTTTGTGAAGCAATGAAAAAATATTTCGACAAGTTCCACAAAAGTGTAAAATATTTTTAATGTTTATATTTAAATATCTGGAAAACTACTGATCTAATTTATGTAAATAATGTTGACAGGAAATTGAACCTACAAGTTAATTTGGAACTTTTAATTGCTTCTTAAGGAAAAACAGCTTACGAATGATTACAAATCGACATTTAAATACTAAAGCAAAAACTACGAAACCCATTATCATAATGATGTAATTTTCCCTGTAAAATCTATCGGTTTTACGGCGTTTAAAAATAATCCGCTATAGACGGACCTCCGAAACTTTGCTGTTAAATGTAAACAGACGGGTTATTTTAATTGGCATCGTTTCTAAGAAATTTCGTAACGCCAGCTAATTAAAGCTTTAGGATATTAATTAATTGATCAGATAATTAGCAAAAACGAGAGTTTTTAGAATTAAATATTATACAGTATCAGAGGTAGGATCTGGTAGACTGCATGCACCACTTTCTCCTCAGAATTATTAATTTAAATTTCATCATCGTAATTTAATTTTTCTCTCTTTCATATACTATGTATGCATGATGTTTCATTTTTTCGAATTTGCGAGCTATGAAAAAAATAATTGGCTAAAAATTGTTAAGAAATAAGAACAAATGGTTGTCGTCTACCGTCAAAAATAATAAAAATATCTAATTAAAATTCCAAGAACAACAATAATATTAAAATGTTAGTGCAAATTGAATAATCAACGAGTTTTAAAAGAAGTGTATCAGTATCAGGAGATGAAATCAACAACAATAAATTAAGGACAAGAAGTTAATAAAACAGCCAGAAATTGTTATCAACAAATAAAATATATGGATGTTTAATAAAAAATAAATAGAAAAAATATCTAACTAAATATCGATCATGTATCTAACATAAGTATTTTTTCGCAATATTACAATAGGAAAAACAGAATTTTTAAAAATATCTATGAAGAGCTTTAAATGATTAGAATTTGTTTAATGGCTTTCAACGAATTAAACCATTAAAAATGGAGTTTTCTCTATTTTTCCTGTATAAATTCTAAATTTGCATCAAAATTAATGCAGACCATGTGGATCACAACCAAGAAAAACTTGCTTTTTTGAATATATTTTTTTGAGCTGTCTATTTTTTGAAAAAAATCCAAAGTTGTTCTTCAAGACTTGTGTTACATGTCTATATATACAACAAGATTAAATTTGTGTTTCTTTGTTTGTTTGTGGTTTTGTAAAATATCGGGAAACTAAAAAAAATCGCAAATGTCAAACAAGTCAGAAATGCCAAAAACCTCAATAATTTTCAAAACGTCAAAAATGTCAAGTGTCAAAATATTTTCAAAATGCAAAAAACGTCAAAAAAATGAAAAAAAAAAACAAAAATATCCACAATTTCAATATGATCATAAATGTTAGGTAAACCTAAATTACAAATAAGCCGATTTATCTAGTCTATACGAATCGAGGGCGGGTCAACCAGTTCCAAAATAACATCCAAAGTTTATCTCACTGATATTTCCAAACACTATAACTTTTTCACTTTTCACGCTTGTTATTTCTTAAATCTTTTTGTGATAATGTCATGTTTTGATTATTTTTTTCCTTCAAACATTTGGTTAACCTATCTGCTTCGTAATTTCTTTATTTATTTCAGTGTGTACTAGGTATTATCTTTGTTTTTATGCAACCCTTTAATTTACATTCAATCAAAAATTCAATCTTTTAAATTTAATTATTACTCGTTTGTTATCTGTTGATTAGTACGCAACAAGACATGTTTTAGCAGATTTTACAAAATGGAATTCATGTCTGGTTTATTATGTGTATAGTAATTCTTTTGGGTAATACGTAGTTGTGAGTTCTACATCATTTTATGGATACAATTGTTATTGATTTTTTTCTCATTCCTCAGTTTCAAGTCTTCCAACTCATAACTCATATTCGCCTACAATATTTCCCATTTTAACGTTGAAGTTTTCTATACTTAATTGAGGTTATTGTATATATCCTGATCTTACAAGAACAGGATAGTACACATAATAGGGAACTCTATTCTGGAAACAAACTCAAAATTCAAGAAACCTATTTTGAACCGAATTCCAGAGTCATACAATATTGATATCCAAAAACACCAAGCGTAAGCTGCATAAATGTTATTTACTCTACACTAATGCCATATATAAGCATATATTTGGTTCAATTATACATTAATTTTCAAATAATTGGTGAGGAGTTCTTTAGAAGCTGTTAAAATAATGAATTATACAGTATTATTTCAACTTTAGATTAATATTAAAAAAATCCTTAAAGCTGAACATAAACAGATCTGAACTCAGATCTTATTACAGTATGATACATATTGTCGCATATGTTTGTTAACATTTTTGAAAATATTCATCGGCAATATAATTAAACGTGAAATTTATTTTCAAATAGCTGCCAATAATCCAAAATTAGGTACAATTTTAAATGTATACTTTGTATTGGTCTTTAAATATAGTGGTGACCCATTTAAATTCTTAAAACATTTTTCCAGATTACAACTAAAACAGGTACTCACCTAAGTGAAAATGTATCGAAAATGACCACTTCCAAAGAATGAAATCACTCAATGTATCGTGAAAGTGTTCAATCAAACTTTGCTTAAGGTAGTAGAAAATAAACAAATGTCAAGAGAAAGCACTGCACAAATATCAAATGAAACAAACAAATACTACTTCACAAAGTATTTTTGTTTGACAATAAGTTTATGTTATCTGTATATTTAATTGGTACACCAGTACACTGCAGACTAACAATTAAACTTTTAACTGACTTCTTACACTGCTAACTGCTAACGATTGACTGTGGATTGTTTTGTCGGAGTCGCTGTCACAATTTACAAACCAGCTGAATATCAACGAGTTCCTACGAATGGCTATCGGAGTTGTACGAAAATTTTTACGTTTCATTCGACGTTGCCACGTTTACGTCGTGATGTCCGGCTCTTTATGACAATTTGGATTGAGAATATCCAAGATTATAATAGATAACTGATTTCATGTAATTACACTTGCTTTTAGTTTGGAAACTTGTTCCAGGCAAATCAAGTTTAACATATTATTATAATTCTATTGATATTCTAGAGTTTCTTTTTTGTTGTGACATTTTTGACATTTCTTGCAATTTTTGTATAATTTACATATTTTTAGATTTTTTTATATTTTGTTATTTAAAATGCAGGGTGTTTCTATAATAGGATTCCAAACTTCTGCTCTGTATGAAACTCATTAAAATAAGCAAAGCACCCTTAGGAAGTTGAATGACCTTAAAAGGGCTCAAAAACTTTTGAAAGTGATTTTAATGGAAAACAGGGCATATTTCCGCAAAATACGAATATACGAGGGCTGCCTTTTATATTTCGGGATTGAACAATCCTAGTGTTGCAATCTGACAACTGACAGTTCTATCGTATAGTTTGACATTTCTGAGGTTATACGTTTTGACATACGAGCGCTATGTGTTGTTTACAGTAACTTAAAGGATTCATCTCGGCCAAAAAATGGAATTAAATCGTGCACATTTTCGTGCGATTACTTTTTACAACTTTCGACGTGGATTAAGTCGGCAAGAGTGCATGGATGAACTTAATTTAATTTTTGACGATGAAACTCCATCAAGGACCACTGTTTATCGATGGTATGGAGAATTCAATCGAGGTGGTAGTTCACTCCAAGACGAATTTCGTGAAGGTCGTCCAAAAACAGTTGTTTTTCCGGAAACCATTGATGCTGTGCGCGAACTGATATTGCAAGATCGTCATGTGACCTATGGTGAGATTGAGTCAACCTTACACATTAGTGGGACTAACATATATTCAATATTGCATAAACATTTGAATGTCAAAAAAATTTGTTCGCGTTGGATCTCACACAATTTGTCAATCATTCAAAAAAGGCTCGTGTCGATTGGTTGAAAGAAAAGTCAAAAAATACGATCGCGGTGCTTCAAAACACGTTTATGACATAGTGACAGGTGATGAATCGTGGATTTACGCATATGAGCCCGAAAGTAAACAGTAGTCGACTGTATGGGTGTTTCAAGATGAGCCGAATCCAACAAAAGTTGTTCGCGCACGAAGCACTTTTTTTCGGAAAAACTGGACATATCGCAACTGTACCACTAAAACAAGTGGTACACAACCATTTGTTTGCCAGTTGTCTTCCAAGAAATGAGGAAAACCAATCGCCGAAGACGGATCACTCTTCACCACGACAATGCGAGCTCTCATACATCGACTCAAACAACTGCATTTTTGACCATTCAAAACATCGATTTGATGAGTCATCTGCCGTATAATCCTGATTTGTCACCAAATGATTTTTTTATTCCCGTACGTAAAAAACAAACTGAGAGGTTTTTCGACACCTGAAGAAGTGGTTGCTGTGTTCAGAATGCATGTTTTGGACATACCTCAATCAGAATGGGAAAAGTGCTTCGAAAATTGGTTGAAACGCATGCAAAAGTGTATAGATCTTCATGGGGAATGTTTTGAAAAACAATAAAGCGATTTTCGATGATTAATATTTGTTTTTGTTCTCTAATCCCGAAATATAAAAGGCAACCGTCGTAGCGTGATTATCATATTATAATAAACAATTTAAAATAATTTCCCAACACCTGTCAAACACCCTCTAGGCCTCCTGAGACTAACAAATGGTTCAATATTTGAAAATGTTTCATAATAAGTAGAATCGCGTATTAAAATTACGATTTGGCAACATCGCTAAGTAGTAGTCATCCTGCGAGCACGCTGGCGGCTGCTGATTTCCACTCCTGCTTCCACTATTTCACAAGCCCGAATCAACGGCGACGTTTAACATGCATCATTCTCATTTCCCATGAGAAGATAGATTAATTTTATAGGCGGACCATGTCGTATCTCGACCCAAATTCATACAACGTTGTCGGTTCCGTGAAATGTTCTGTGAATCACCTGTTTATCAAGGTCGATACGACGAAATTATGTTCGTCAAAATTCTAGGAATTTTCAGGATTATATAAGCCAGGAAAACCGCCAACAACTAATTTTACGGATGATCGCTAATCAAAACAGTTTTACTATCGATTTGGAAGTTATGACTGGGAAATTTCAGATTTAATTTTCATAAATTACTTATGACATATTCATTGCCTTTCATTAGATTCCTGTATTGGTTTAAAAATTTAATGCAGATTCCAGCAAACATTCAATGAATCAGGCAGTAAAGCCCACCGAAAAGAAGGTTTTTTTTTAAAACGTCTCTGCGGGAGATTCATACTCCATGAGAAAATCCGGCTATAGTCTATAATGAGGTCTCACTGCCTAATCTACCAGGAGGATGGATATCTCGGATTTCTGACTACGGAGTAGCCTAAAATGAGGTCACTCACTAAGCCTAATCTAAAATTCGGGGACCAGTTCATGTAATTACCAAGGATGGATCAAACTCTTTCTGCTCAAAATTTTTATTTCTTCTGGCAAGATATTGTAAGCATTGTAGTTTTCAGTTTTTATTGTCTTATTTCGAAAACGGGTTGTTCGAATATTTCCTGCTTTTCTTACGATATTGATGACTCAGACGTTTAGTCAAAACATTAATGTTCTTGTGTATCTCTAGGAGCAGGTGAAACAAATAAAGGGAAGGCAATGGTAAATGCGGAATCTCTGAATCCGAAAGGAGAATCATAAAAACACTAAAGGAGCAAATCTAAAATACAGCCACCATCCTATGAACAGAACGGAATAGAAAATGAGACTGTCGAAAAAATACTGCCTACATCCAAATCCAAAATAAAATAATACATGCTGAATATGAAATACATCACAGCAAACCACCACATCTTTATAACCCAAATAAGAGTACAGACCGAGTTATAGCACTACGAAATTACCAATCAAACCTTTTATCGACGTCAAGGACTACTTTGTCCAAATCATCGGGGAGACCAGAACATTTTGTGGTTGAACTTATGAAGACGAAACCCTGATGGAGAGGAATCAAGAACCAACTGAGTAAAATGGAACAAAACTCGAGAAGCAGCCTTAGTAGGTAGTCGATGACACGATTATTATTTGGCAACATCAAGGCATTCCTGGAGCACCTGAACCAATCCCAACCAATCTAATGGATGGAGATGGAAGAGAGTGGGTGCCTAAATTTTCAAAGGACTAGGACCGGAATCCAAACAAAGCTCAGGAAGGCTACGCATACAGTTTTATTTCAATTTCAGCAACGAAAACTGGCATAAGATAGCCCTTGTAAGCCAACATTGTAGTTTTGCGAGTTTTTCAGGCTTGTTGTCTTATTTAATCGCAATACCAAAAACGGGTTGAATATTTCCTGCTACTCTTTTCTTGCATGGACGATATTGGGATAAAGCAATTCATAAGGAAGACATTGGTCAAAAGATTCTGTTTAGTCAAAACATTAATGTTCTTGTGTATCTCTAGGACGCACGTGATAAACAAATAAAGATACACAGCTATTGAACGTTGTGAGCAATGGGCAAGATGCGGAGATTCTCTGAAATAAAGGTTGACACGACTCACGAACTCCTGCTTTATCCAGTATTCTTACTGCTCTTTTTTGTAACCTGAATATCAGAAGAGCATTTGACGAATTTCCCCAGATCATAATTCCATAATTGATATGTGCGTGAAATAGTGAGAAATATGCAGTTCTTAAGGTATTATAGTCTGTAATATTTTGAAGGTGACGAAGTAGAAAGAGTGAACTCGATAATCTACTTCTTAAGTGGCCTATGTGAACATTCCACGATAAGTTGTTATCTAAATAAATACCTAGTAATTTTACGCTAGCTGTATCAGTATTAGAAGTGGTTGAAAACATAAGACTTTATGTTTTTTCCTTGTTAAGCTTGAGTTTATGAACCATTTTTCAGATTTTGCTTCTATCTCGTCCGACAGTTTAGTGAGATTAGCTAAACTGGTGTCAGAACACACAAAATTCGTATCGTCTGCAAATATAACAGATTTACTGGGACGAATAAAATTAGGCAAATCATTGATGTAAATAATGAACAGTATGGGTCCAAGGATAGAACCTTGAGGAACACCGTGTTCTATAGATCTAAATTCAGACGTAGAATCATTATAAGTGACGGCTTGAAAGCGATTTGTCAAGTAAGTTTTAAATATGGATAATGAAGATCCTCTAACTCCGTAGTAATTAAGTTTAGTTAGTAAAATGTCATGCGAGACACAGTCAAAGGCTTTGGAAAGATCACACAACTTAATCCCTGTATGGGTTCCATTCTCAAGGCCCTCAACCAGTCCACTCACAACACTCAAAACTGCTTGTGTTGTTGAACGATTTTTCCTAAATCCATACTGGGAATTATCTAGAAAGTTATTTTCCTCAAAATAAGGAACTAAACGATGCTTGATTAATGTTTCTATTATTATGGTGAAAGTTGATGTAATTGATATTGGCCGGTAGTTATTTACCAAAGCACCTTTCTTATGTAAAGGAATCACTTTTGAAAATTTAAACGAGTCGGGAAAAATCCCAGTGATAAAGATAGAGTTTATCAAGATGGTCAATGGTTTTAATATGATATGAAACGTCTCCTTAATAATGATACTGATTTCATTCGAATCCAGGCAACCAGACTTTTTTAAACCACGGATTGTGTTTGCAACTTCTTCGTTCGTGACTGATGTTAAGTAAAAAAGAGTGACTAGGACAAGGAAAATTTCTGAAATGCAATAAATCTTTATACAGAACCACCCTTAATATCCTATACAACAAATAAATACGTTAAAAAAAACAACAACCGACTTCAAAAGAATAACTTAACTGAAAAGCATGAAATAATTGTTTGCTACAAATAAATACTTTTTCTCAAGTCGGTGCAAAGCTAAAGTGAGAATATTTTGGAAAGTACGTTTATAAGATGTAATGGGTAAATTTTGGTATATTTTGGTTAATATCTTTGTAATTATTTTTTTTAAATATGAAAAAAATATATTTGTGTTCCTCAGAATCCGACCTTTCATTTGATATATTACACGTTTGAAAAAAATTGTTATTTTTAAATTTTCATTTCATTCTATAATTTGCCCCCAAAATTAATATTAATGGTTTCTCCTTATTTTTCCTGTAAAGTTAGCGCAACGATCTATATTTCCTATTTTTTTCAAAATTTTAGGCTCAGTAGTTTCGGAGATCTGGGGTGGGGGAACGGTCGGTTAGTTCCCCCCCCAGAAGTACCCCTAAAATAATCTTTTGCCCTGATCGGGTTACCAAACTATACATGGAATGTACCCCCGTATATTGTATATACGGAACCCTAAAAATATGGGATATCCTGGAATTAATCTTTTTTTTTCAATTTATCCCATGTTCCGAATAGAAAAATTTTCATATTTTTAATACCGGCGACTCCACCAAAGCATATTGTATAATACGAGGGCTGCCTTTTATATTTCGGGATTGGACAACCGTAGTGTTGCAATCTGACAACTGACAGCTCTATCGTAAAGTTTGACATTTTTGAGGTTATACGTACTCAGAACGTTTTGACATACGAGCGCTATGTGTTGTTTACAGTAACTTAAAGGATTCATCTCGGCCAAAAAATGGAATTAAATCGTGAACATTTTCGTGCGATTATTTTTTACAACTTTCGACGTGGATTAAGTCAACAAGAGTGTATGGATGAACTTAATTTAATTTTTGGCGATGAAACTCCATTAAGGACCACTGTTTATCGATGGTATGGTGAATTCAATTGAGGTTCACTCCAAGACGAATTTCGTGAAGCTCCTCCAAAAACAGTTGTTGTTCCGGAAACCAATGTTGTGCACGAACTGATATTGCAAGATCGTCATGTGACCTATCGTGAGATTGAGTCAACCTTACACATTAGTGGGACCAGCATACATTCAATTTTGCATAAACATTTGAATGTCAATAAAATTTGTTCGCGATGGATCCCACACAATTTGTCAATCGTTCAAAAAAAGGCTGGTGTCGATTGGTCGAAAGAAAAGCTCAAAAAATATGATCGCGGTGTTTCAAAACACGTTTATGAAATAGTGACAGGTGATGAATCCTGGATTTACGCGTATGAGCCCGAAAGTAAACAGCAGTCGACTGTATGGATGTTTCAAGATGAGCCGAATCCAACAAAAGTTGTTTGCGCACGAAGCACTTCCAAGCAAATGATCACCTGTTTTTTCGGAAAAACTGGACATGTCGCAACCGTACCACTAGAACAACGCAGAACAGTCAATTCTGAGTGGTACACAACCATTTGTTTGCCAGTTGTCTTCCAAGAAATGAGGAAAACCAACCGCCGAAGACGGATCACTCTTCACCACGACAATGCGAGCTTTCAAACATCGGCTCAAACAACTGCATTTTTGACCACTCAAAACATCGATTTGATGAGTCATCCGCCATATAGTCCTGACTTGTCACCAAATGACTTCTTTTTATTCCCGTACGTAAAAAACAAACTGAGAGGTCAACGTTTTTCGATACCTGAAGAAGCGGTTGCTGTGTTCAGAATGCATGTTTTGAAGATATCTCAATCAGAGTGGAAAAGGTGCTTCGACAATTGGTTCAAACGCATGCAAATGTGTATAGATCTTCATGGGGAATATTTTGAAAAGCAATAAAGCGATTTTCGATTATTAATATTTGTTTTTGTTCTCTAATCCCGAAATATAAAAGGCAGCCCTCGTAAAATCGGTATAGAGAAAAAAATTTAGGCTCACTTCGCAATCCCCCGAAACAGGATCCAGTATAAACGGTAGAAATTCCTTGTGTCATTTGCAAGTAATCGGTGAACAAACATAAAAAAACATAGATACAGACATATGAGAACCTCCCGCTTTTTGAAGTCGGTTAATGAAGAACTTCGTAATATAACCTGAATCAGAATAACCCTGTATGCAAATTGTTACCTTCTAACATGCTCCTAATGCGTGAACAATCCATAGTGATAATTGTAAAAGTCCACAAAGCAGTATAAATTTTCATTTTAATAATGATTCGTGTTAATGAGAAACACAGTGCTAATGTATATCGTTAAAAGCGTTGCCGTTTGCTGGTACACATACCATGCCGTAGATCAGGTCATGACATATTGACAATGTATTATCACAATGTCGTTTCGAAGTCTGTTATTGTTATGGAGTGCGTAGTATTTCGCGTGACTACACGTCATGTCTAGAAACCACTCCGAAATAATTGGAACACAATATAATGCTCGCGAGAATATACCGAAATTATAAAAACGGCTCGGACGGTGCTTCGTTTTATCTGCTTGATAATTTGAAGTAGGATGAAACCCTACCTACAAGGCTAAATGGGCTAAAGCCGCACGTAATTGTTACTAATTGAAACGAAATTTTCTTAACAGAGGCTCAAACTTACACATATGAAAATAGATGAGTTTGGTTATGAAATTCGAAAACTTAGATTGCATTTGTTTCGACACTTCGTTCTGACCGACACCAACATACCTTGATCTTGAAATAGCATTACCCATACCCATTCAATTCAGTTTTGTGTATAAGAAACAGGAATCAAGTAATATATTAAGAGTCTCGCCTTTCGTAGAAAATCAATACACTATAGTACATGAACAAATATAACATCCAATTAATATACAATACCTCCACAAAATTTGCTTTTCGTTTTAATAAATATTCCAATTATCTCTTTGCAAAATATTAAATTAAAGACTTGATTGGCATACGTCAAAACTTAGAAATAACACCACAAAAAAGGGCAGATTTACTTGCCACTAAATTTGTGAGCTGACTAGCCTTTTACAGGGTGAGTTTTTTTTATAATCAGTAAGGTTTTCGAGATATGGCACAAACTTATCTTTTATTGAATGGAAACCATAGTTGGCTATGATCTCAAAAAATTGGACATTTTTAGAGCTTTTCAACGATATAATACTCGATATAGTTATTCATAAAAATAACGGAGTTATGGATGCTTTTCTCTCTTATTTTCACTTTTATCGTAGTTAATCATGAAATAGATTGATTTATTCATAACTATTCCAAAAAACATTGAACGATTTTTTTATTAGTTATATCAGATATAACGAAAAAACTAAATAAGTAGGTACTTACTAAAAACTTCAGAAATTAAAGTACATAATAATGGTTACAATTTATGTTAGAATTGTTATTTAGACACAAATTGCATCTTTTAAAGATTGACATCACCGCTTTCCTCACAGACCGCCTTTCAATTTCTTCAATTGCTTGTAATACCACCTCCCTTAGGTCACCAACTGTCTCATACTTTCTTTTGTATACTTTGTTTTTAGCGCACCCCATAAATAGAAGTCCATAACTGCAAAATCGGGAGACCGGGGTGGCCATTCGCGTGGGCCATTTCTTCCTATTCAAGACTTTGGATAGATATTATCTAAGTGTTTTCTTACTAATAACAAGTTATAAGCAGGTGCTCCATCATGTTAAAACCACTGAATTTCTAAACGAGTTCTCAAATTCAATTAATGCAACATGTCTAGAAAAGTGTATTGCAAGAAATGCAAGTAGCGCTCCCCAGTAAGTGATTCGTCATACATTAAAACCAAATTTTATCTGGGGTCGTCTCTGTTCTACATGGAAAGGGTTTTTTTTAGCCCAGATATGCTCATTGTGTCTATTGAACATAACGCAGTTAGTAAATCTAGTTTCATCTGACCATAACACCTTTAATGGAAACTGTGGATTGTCAAGGCACATGTCTCTAAACCATGTAAAAAACAAAATAGGTCGATGTTCGTCACCATCATGCAAAGTTTGAGAAACTGAAAGTTTGTAGGGGTGGAACTTGTGCGCTTTCCTTAACTACCGTTCGTTGAGATGTGCCAGCTTCTGCCGCAATCTCACGAGTTGATATAGATGGATTTTGATTTACCATTACCAAAACAATTATCTGTGCTGATTCGTTAATTTGATTACGTTCCTTTGGTGGTTTAGTAAAAGATCCATATCTGCGTAAACTATCGTAAAGGCTCTTAAATGTACATAGAACAGGTTGACGACGATTAAAATATCTATGAAAGTATTCCTTAGCTGCACGAACTGAATTTTTATGGCATATGATATAACATTCCACCATATTCAGTTTTTCTTCCTTAGAATATTCCATTTATCACGAAAACGTGTAAATGTCGACTGTCAGTTGAGCACTACTAATGGAAATACTCTCAAATGAGGAAACGTCAAAGTGAAAACAATCTTTTTCATGGCTACCTACGTTAAAAGTGAAAATAAGAGAGAAAAGCATCCATAACTCCCTTATTTTTATGAATAACTATATCGAGTATTATATCGTTGAAAAGCTCTAAAAACGTCCGATTTTTTGAGGTCATAGCTATGGTTTCTAATCAAAAAAAAGATAATTTTGTGTCATATCTCGAAAACGAGAGCTGTCACGCAATCGAAAACATGACAATCATATTCGGGATACAATTCCCTTCAATTTTGATATTTACACTTGTTTATAAAATCAAAAACAAAGGAGCTAGAGGAATTTGACAAAATCGACAGAATTTCGTTTTTTCAAAATATCTAGTAAACGAAGGGTTGAAGAAATTGGGCCAGTAAAACTGCAAATCTTTTCTAATTTAATCATTGCTTCATCTCCGCTATTTTCCGAGATCCCCATACTGTACATAAAAAAAACTCACCCTGTATATATTTAATAAATTCATGCGGTTTCAAAGATTTCTAAGCATGACCGCTTTGACGTCCAAGCTGCAAGGTCAAAATTATCAAATTCTAACAATTCCATTGTTAGAGAACACAATAATTTAACTTTGCAATTATTTTTGCAAATATTGGTGGTGGTGGTGATATAATTTGTACTAAGTGTTACGTTTAAAAGTAAAAGTCACCGGTGATCAACTCTAAGTGCACAATTGAATTGAAACGTCCTTGATCTTGATCGACAATGATCCAGTGTTTTAATTTTTATTAATTTAAGTAAAAAAAAAACAGGATTTGTTAGGCTTGATTTTAATAAAGACCTTGAATAATGTAATTAACAGGAACATGGTTAATCGTCACAGTGTTTTAGCCTGTTTTTTTGTTCACATCCTGGTTTATACTAATCGCTATTAATCTTGATACTCAGATTGTCTGTATGGAATAAAAATCTATAAGAATAATAAAACTGTAACAGGTATATTTGTACATTATATACAGTGATGGGCAAAAATAATAAAACTGTAACAGGTCGATATCTGTACATTATATACAGTGATGGGCAAATGTGTGGAACCAAGTAAATATCTCCGGAATTATTAGAGATATCAAAATGAAATTTGGAAGGTGGATACTGCAGTAGATTGTCTATTTGTTTCCATTTTTTTGAACTTCCTGTTTTACCGGAAGTAATGTCGATTTCAAAATTTTCAATGAAACACCCTGTATAGTATTTTAGTTTCTGATGAAACATTTTATTGCGAATACAAAAATATCGGGTTTGATATTGTTTACTTTAATACCTACCGAGATATTAACAGAAAAGTAATTAAGGAAAGGAAAAATCTAATATCCATTAAAGAAAACATAATCATAATTACTAACTAAATCTAAGTGATTTTCAAAACATTGAACTTAACTTAACTAAACTTAATGTATTAGATGTTCAAACTGAGCACCGTTTACTTCTTGACAATAAGCAAGTCGGTTTTTAAATTCTCTAGTAACATTAGCTATTACTTCTGGTGTAATTCTCTGGATGTCTCGTGTTATTCTTGCAGCTAATTCTTGCAAATTATTTGGTCTATCAACATAAACCTTAGACTTTAAGTAACCCCACAGAAAATAGTCTAGTCGATTAAAGTCGGGACTTCGTGCAGGCCATTCATAGGTACCCCTTCTTCCAATCAATCTGTGATGAAATGTCCTATCTAAATGATCTCGAACAATGCGAGCGTAATGGGGTGATGCTCCATCCTGCTGAAACCAGATATTAATTGGTAATTGTCCATTTACCTCCAATGCCGGAATAACTTGTGTCTCCAAGAGCTGTAAATACCTATCTCCGTTTAAGGTTTCTTGTAGGAAGAAGGGTCCCACGATTCTGTTGTTATAAATGCCGGCCCAAACGTTCGATTTTTGGGGATGTTGTGTATGAGCCTCTTATACCCAATTAGGATTACTTTGCTACCAGTAGCGGCAGTTATGTCGATTAACCGTACCATTTAAACAAAATGTAGCCTCGTCTGAAAACACCACATTTCTTATAAAATTATTATCATGGTTATAAATATGGATGATATTTTTCTCGCCTTAATCCTTCCTACTGAACGACGGCTAATTCCATGCATATTGGCGAGGTCGGTAGTGGATAAGTGAGGATTTTCTTCCAAAGATAAAGCAACATTTTGAGCTCCCCCTTCATTACTTGCACTTTTTAACCGTCCACTTTTTGGTAAATTGCTAACTGTTCCACTTGTGTCGTACCTTCGCAAAGTTTCCGTCACTACTGAACGGGATATTTGTGTATTCGGATGAACAGTGTTAAAAAGGTCACAAACTTCTTGATGCGTCCTTTTCCTCTCCCCATACCCAATCATCATTAATATTTCTATTCTTTCTCTTTCACTTAATTCGGCCATTTTACGATCAACTTAAAACAATACAATTTTTTTTACGTTCAAATAAAAAAAAACTAATAACTTATTTTGACAGCTACTGTCACTTCTGCAATGAATTTCATGTACTACTAAACTTGATTCCGATTTAATTTGCGCCTGATTTAATCAAACGCACGTGTATTCGACTATGGAACAAGCAGTGCTGTTGGCTGAGACGGTATAATGCCACCGATTGGCCAATAGAAATATAAATCCTTACCGAGCAGTTTGTTTATATCGGGCGTAAATGAAATCTGAACCGAGTTTAGCTACCATCGAATTTTTCCTTTCCTTAGTTACTTTTCTGTTAATATCTCGGTAGGTATTGAAGTAAACAATATCAAACCCGATATTTTTGTATTCGCAATAAAATGTTTCATCAGAAACTAAAATACTATACAGGGTGTTTCATTGCAAATTTTAAAATCGACATTACTTCCGGTAAAACAGGAAGTTCAAAATTGTAAAAAAATTTGGAAACAAATAGGCAATCTACTGCAGTATCCACCTTCCAAATTTGATTTTGATATCTCTAATAATTCCAGAGATATTTACTTGGTTCCACACATTTGCCCATCATTGTATATTGAAATTGGATCGTTTTGTGACATTTAAGACGTATGTCAAATTTATTTTAATTTGCTATAAGTCGTTAAATTTGCCGTTCTTTCACCGCAGTTTGTGTACCCAAAATTAGCAATTTATAATAATAAACACAAACACACATTTTGACGTTCATTCTCTTAGTATTTCACAGTGTACATACACAAGAAGTTCTTTGAAATTAATTTAAAACAAACTGTAGCTGCGTAATTTCGGTTTCAAATCGATTCGATGATATTTCCAGGTCATCTAAATGGATTACATTTGTCTTTTCTCACTAATTATAGAAATAAAATGGTATATTTTTAGAAGCTTATTAATTTGCACAATTCACGCTGATGATTCGACAAATCAATACGACTTGATTAAAATTAAGGAGGAAAATAGTTCGATATTACTTATCGATTCGGCTTTCAAATCCATTTCTAATTTAATTGTAAACATGTGGTTTCGGTGTTGTAATAAATTGTAAATGTTTTCGTATTGCAGCATGCTAGCAAAATGATTTATGAAACTAGAATGTAAGAATGGACAAATAAGATGACTTAGAAAAGCTTATTTATTAAAGAAAGTAATATTACGATAGCCGTGAATTGCGATACATTTCGTGGAAAATTATCCATATTAAATATACAGGGTGAGTTTTTTTTGATGATCAGTATTGGGAAAGATTTGCGGTTTCACTGGCCCAATTTAATGACACTTTCGGATTTTTGTAAAAAGTCATGGCTTACTAGATATTTTGAAAAAAACGAAATTCTGTCGATTTAGTCAAATCCCTCTAGCTCCTTTGTTTTTGATTTTATATAAAAAAGTGTAAATATCAAAATTGAAGGGAATTGTATCCCGAATATGACTGTCATGTCCTCGTTTGCGTGACAGCTCTCGTTTTCGAGATATGACTATCGTTTTTTGAATGCAAACCGTAGTTGGTTATGACCTCAAATCGGATATTTTTAGAGCTTTTCAACGATATAATACTCGATATAGTTATTCATAAAAATAACGGAGTTATGTGTGCTTTTCTCTCTTATTTTCACTTTTAACGTAGGTAGCTATGAAAAAGATTGTTTTCACTTTGACGTTTCCTCATTTGAGAGTAATTCCATTAGTAGTGCTGAACTGACATTCGACATGGAATATTCTTGATATGGTGGAATGTTCTATCGTATGCCATAAAAATTCAGTTCGTGCAGCCGAGGAATACTTTCATAGATATTTTAATCGTCGTCAACCTGCTCTATGTACATTTAAGAGGTTTTACGATAGTTTACACAGATATGGATTGTGTAAGATGTGTCGGATTCTTGATCACTGCGATGTCCATGACATCGAAGTCGGTGCCAAGCGAAAGTGAAACTATTTTGGGAAGTACAATTATAAGATGTACTTTGCAACTTCAAAAGTCAAATTGACACCGCTTTCTTAATGTATTTATTTTAACCTTATTCTAAATTAATTATTATTTATCTATCCATTTGCTAATCAATAAACTTATTTGGTTGCCTTGACCTCCTCGCTTTGGATGAGCTGAAGGCTTACAAAATGAAACCTTTCCAGCGACATTGGAATTACAAGCAAATGTCTACCCTTGGATACCCTCATAAATTCCTTATTCCAATGACGTTATTTCAGCGACTTTAGCTGCTATAAATACCTTCCTGTATAGATCAATAAATTCTCTGACGTAAATTTGATACATTTTTCGCAGTATTGGATAGACAATAAAAATATTGTTGTATTTAAAATGGATTTCATGTTATCGTAATTGATCTTAATGACTGATAACAGTGCCTCTTAAAAAACACTCGTCACCTAGGTGACCCTAAATATTATTATTTTGAAAAACCGTGTAACAATAACTTCATAAATTCTCAATGAATGTTGTTATCGTTGGACGTCCGATACGCATTTTATGGTGCGGTTTATGACACTGGGTTCACGGATTATGAGTAGCGCCGTTTTCAGATAAGGTTTTATAATAATTGCGCCTTGTTCTTTGAAGCCATAAAAAAATATTTCATTTATTTAATGAGCATTTAACTTCATTAGTCATCAGTTTTTCTGGAAAAGAAATTTGTTACGTTCCTCAATCGAAAAAAGTAAGGAGGTACGAAATCTGGAGACTATGGTGGACGTTTACGTTGTTGGTTGTCCAATGTGGTCATTTCTGATTATTTTGTTGAGGAAAAGCTGTGCTAGGGACACAGGTGCCCGTTGAAAACAACTAGTGGGTATTGGTATTGACATCCTAGTTAAAAAGAAAAAAAGAAAAAGGCCAGTAATTCCATTTATCCAGCTACAAAAAACTTCAAAACTCTAACATTCCTAGAGTAAAAAGAAATAAATTATCGAAATATATAAAGTACAAGAAATCAAAAGTAGACAATAATGTAAGTACGGAGTTTACAATATTAACTGGGGCTATTGTAATAAATTATACAGTGCCAGTCATAACTCCCCTCCCCTTTCATATCTTTTGTAAGAGTGACAGAAATCCGCACATCTTTGGTGAAAAAATATACTCAAATTCCAGAATAGTGAATGTCTGGGCAATCGTTTTGGGAAACCACATAGTTGGGCCTGTTTTCCTCAATACAAACTTATAGGTGAGGTGTATCTGAAGATTGAAATTGTAGAAGACAATCCAGATGAATTCAGCAATTTGGAAAAACATTTCGCCACGGTGGCGCTCCTGCGCATTATAGTAGTGCAGTAAGGCGTTACCTGGATGAAGAATGTCGTTCTAGATAGATTGGAGAGCGAGGTCCCATAGAATGGCCAGCGCCTTCACCAGACGTGACCCCACTAGATTTCTCTTTGTGGGGGTACTAGAAATCCAAGGTTTACACTGTGGAACCCAACAACTTGCTGTTAAAACTCGTTTAATTAATTCCTTCAAAATTGGCCTTAATCCAGACATACAAAATTAATATGGCTGATTACGTATTGTCAGATCCTTTCAAACGAGCTATCACTTGCCATAAGGTTCCATTATAGCACTGTATATATATACAGGGTGAGTTTTTTTGATGATCAGTATGGGGATCTCGGAAACTAGCGGAGATAGAGCAATTGTTAAATTGGGAAAGATTTGCAGTTTTACTGGCCTAATTTAATGACACTTTCGGATTTTTGTAAAAAGTCATGGCTTACTAGATATTTTGAAAAAACGAAATTCTGTCGATTTAGTCAAATCCCTCTAGCTCCTTTGTTTTTGATTTTATAAAAAAGTGTAAATATCAAAATTGAAGGGAATTGTATCCCAAATATGATTGCTATGTCCTCGTTTGCGTGACAGCTCTCGTTTTCGAGATATGACACAAACTTTTCTTTTTTTAAATGGAAACCATAGTTGGCTATGGCCTCAAAAAATCGGACATTTTTAGAGCTTTTCAACGATATAAACTCGATATAGTTATTCATAAAAATAACAGAGTTATGGATGCTTTTCTCTCTTATTTTCACTTAGGTAGCCATGAAAAAGATTGTTTTCAATTTGACGTTTCCTCATTTGTGATATGGTTAGATGAAACTAGATTTACTAATTGCGTTATGTTCAATAGACACAATGAGCACATTTGGGCTAAAGAAAACCCTTTCCATGTAGAACAAAGACGACCCCAGATAAAATTTGGGTTTAATGTTTGGTGTGGTATCATAGGGTCTACTATTCTGGGGCCTTTTATCTATGACGAATCTCTTACTGGGGAGCGCCACTTGCATTTCTTGCAATACAATTTTCAAGACATGTTGCATAATTTGAATTTGAGAACTCGTTTAGAAATTGAGTGGTTCCAACATGATGGAGCACCTGCTCATAACTCGTTATTAGTAAGACAACACTTAGATAATATCTATCCAAACTGCCCTGATCTCCCGATTTGGCAGTTATATATAGACTTCTATTTATAGGGTGCGCTGAAAAACAAAGTGTACAAAAGAAAATATGAGACAGTTGGTGACCTAAGGGAGGCGGTAT
Source organism: Octodonta nipae (assembly GCA_034190945.1). Taxonomy (NCBI): domain Eukaryota; kingdom Metazoa; phylum Arthropoda; class Insecta; order Coleoptera; family Chrysomelidae; genus Octodonta; species Octodonta nipae. The sequence continues at coordinate 134,144,153 of CM067220.1, forward strand.
TACAAGCAATTGAAGAAATTGATGGGCGGTCTGTGAGGAAAGCTGTAATGTCAATCTTAAAAAGATGCAATTTGTGTCTAAATAACAATGCTGGACTTTTCGAACATAAATTGTAACCATTATTATGTACTTTTAATTTCTTAAGTTTTTAGTAAGCACCTACTTATTTAGTTTTTTCGTTATATCTGATATACCTAATAAAAAAATCGTTCAATGTTTTTGGAATAGTTATTAATAAATCAATCTATTTCATGGCTACCTACGTTAAAAGTGAAAATAAGAGAGAAAAAAAACATAACTATGTTATTTTTATGAATAACTATATTCAGTATTATATCGTTGAAAAGCTCTAGAACGTCCGATTTGTTGAGGTCATAGCCAACTATGGGTTCCATTTAAAAAAAGATAAGTTTGTGTCATATGTCGAAAACGAGACCTGTCAGGCAAACGAGGACATGAGAATCATATTCGGGATACAATTCCCTTCAATTTTGATATTTACACTTTTTTTATAAAATCAACAACAAAGGACCTAGAAGGATTTGACTAAATCGACAGAATTTCGTTTTTTCAAAATTAGTAAGCCATGAGTTTTTACAAAAATCCTAACGTGTCATTAAATTGGGCCAGTAAAACTGCTAATGTTTCCCAATTTAACCATTGCTCTATCTCCGCTAGTTTCCGAGATCACCATACTGATAAAAAAAATTCACCCTGTATAATATTTTTAGCTGTAAAATGCGCATTTAAAAATACCAATCGACGTGTTTTTCCTTACAAGCCCTCCTTTATTAGTTATAGAATTTATTCCATTTGGCTGCTCCACACTGTATAATAGTTTTGAACCTCTGACATAAAAACTAAACCATCATAACGAGACTTAGTGTACACATTCATCTTTTGATTGCATATAATAATGTTAACGAAAAGCAACAATGACTTGATTATCAGTAAGGTCTAAAACGCATTTGCGCAATAATCAACGACATTCAAGTTGAATCATTTTTACGAAATCGTCAACGAATATATACGCTGATTGTGAATTACTTCAACATTTCACTTGTCATTAATGAGGCAATAGACAAGCAAAAGAAAACAAACTTTCTTTTAGAAGATAAAAGAAGGACAAATTGACGCGTAATAATCGAACAAGTATTTGTTGGCCATGAACAGTAAGATGATCGTAAAGTGAAGAAAAAAGGAAGGTGAATAACTTCTAACGGATCGTCTATATTCTTTTGTTATCTCTCATAGAAACGATGTCAGACTGAATCATATTTTCAGCTCTTAATTAAGTTCTTCTAAGAATTTTATGTCATTTAGATTTTTATGTTAAGAGGTATTTTGATGTCATGGAGCATAGACGGGGAGGATATGTAATGAAGTATAGAGAGGGGGAGTGACCTAATGCGTCATGCTCTTGTAATATACAAGGTGTGTTAGTAATGCGAAAAAAATTCAATTGGAAATTGCCTGATGAAAAAAATGAGTGATTGTTTTTGTTTCTTTATGTTCATCTATCAGTAGACTTAGAGATCTAGATATTTTCCCAATAAAAGATGTTTTGCATTCCCAAGACATTTTATAAATGCATTTTTTTTTTTTGAAGTTACGAGTTATGTTTGTTGGGTAGACCAATCAATAGATATTTTTTGTGCAAAAAATACTATCAGGATACTGCCTGTGCCATCACATTAAGAATGATTTGTAGTGATATTTTGCTACCTTTTCCACTCACAACTATGGTTTTTTACTTTATTATAAACAATTGAAACATGAAAATTGCGTTTTTATTTCGTTGCATGTTTATAAAATGAAAAATAATAAACTAATCTTAATGGTGTCAACAGGTGAATTGTAAAGCATGGAAATACCAATGAAATGAGCCCAGGATCGATCCGATAAGATCTTTAGTAACAGGGAAAAACAAAAAATACTGGAAAATTTAGCGGTTTTCTTTATATTATCATAACTCCGTCACTATAGAAGTTGTAGAACTGGGCTTGTGGAAACTGATAGTAATTGATATCTACCTTATGCGTGACTAAACCAGGCGCTATCGGTTTATTAGTTTTTGAATAATTTCGATCTGAAGTTTTTAGTTCACTATTCTTGAAGTGTGTCTCCATGCGACATGAATCGTCAAATATCAATTCAGAATAGAGATGTTGAAAGTAGAGGTATCATTCTATTTTCTCTATTTTCATTTTTCATTAAATCTCTGTGAAATATACCAAAATTTGGTGAGCGTATGAGTGTGTTCGAGTAGTGGGGGGAACACGGTTGGTGAGGGGAACGGCAAACAATTATTATTATCGATAGTAACTGTCACTCGGCAGATGGTGAAATAATTTAATCGTTAAAAAACTTCCATACAGAGTGATTTGTTCGATTTTATTATATCAAATGAGAACTGTTTGTTTATTAATATATTTATATGTAAATGGTTTCTCGTATTTGCTTTAATTTGTGGATTTTGGGTTTACGGAACATCGAAGGAGAGCGGTCATTAAAAAAATTCTTACTTGTGAGAATCTTAAATATTAAAACGATCTATGTATGTGCCTCTAGTATATATTACTATACGCTTCCCCTCAACAACCGTGTTTCCTCCACTCCTTGGATACATTCATACGCTCGCCGATTTTTTTGTCATGTTTGCTAACATTTTTCAGATATTTCACAGACATTTCGTGAAAAATGAGAATAGAGGCTTAGTAGAATGACACCTCTACTTTCAACAGCTTTTTTCAAAATTGAAATTTGATTATCTATAGCGCATGGGGGCACAATGCAAAAATAGTGAACAGAAAACTTTATATCACAATTGTCCAAAAACTAAGAAACCGGTAGCGCCTTGTTTTGGCATACATAAAATAGATATAAATGACTATCAGTTCTTACAAGCCCAGTTCTACAGCTTCTAAAGTGACGAAGATTCGATTACAAAAAAAATTCTACATTTTCCAGTATTTTTTGTTTTTCCCTGTTACTATGATCCAATCGAATCGAGCCTGGGCTCATTTCATTGGTATTTGCATGCTTTATAATTGACCTGTTGACACCATTGAGATTAGTTTATTATTTTTGATTTTATAAACATGTTAAGAAAAAAAAACCTATTTTTTTCTTGCTTCAATTGTTTATAATAAAGTAAAAAACCATAGTTGCGAGTGGAATCTTTGTTAATGTGATGGCACAGTCGGTATCCTGATAGTATTTTTTACACATTATCAGTTAATTTTTGCTCAATAGATTGGTCTAGGTAAAATTAGTTGTATATGTCATTTTATTTGGAACGTATGTAGTTGAATTTTTAGTGGTAAGCAATAACTATTATTGATCTACTAAGAGCTATATATCTTAGAGATCTACATTTTTTCGTAATTGTTTTTTAATTATCATTAGCCACAATTTCAAAGCATAGCAAGTAATTAAAATTAAAATTGAGAGATACAAAGTCCACCAAAATCCACTGCAAATAAAAAATGTGAATATTCGTAAACATATTTACTTCATGTGATATCAAAAGTCAAAACAAACAGCCAGGAAAGTGCAACGCCTGTGTGTTTGACCTTAAAAAAATGCAAACGTCACCACTACCGGTATTCAGAAAGTCACGTCCATTGTTGCCAAATAAAAATATATTTTTAAGTGTTATTTGGCCTTAGTGGTGGGTGATGGTCCTTGATTATTTATTTTTAACATCGTCTTCATTCAAAAGAATTAACGGAGGCTCTTTTAGTTTCATTTTTGTGTTATGTTGTTCTTTGTGAAGTTTAGTTGATAGTTCATAAGGTTTTTCCTATGTTTTCCCTTATGACGTTAATGGGATCACTGAAACAATAGAATTCTTTGATCGCATTTTTGGCGAATGCGCTGTCTTATATCAAAGTCGTATCTAGTAACGCCACTTATCAATTCTAAAGACAACTCTTTCAAGTTCTTCCAATTTGAAACCTTTTTAACTGTAATACATGATCTTTAGAATTTTTTTGTGCTACCTGTATATCTAGAAACAACAAATTTTTCTTATGCCAACTTAAATGTCATAATCAAACTTTCATTTTGCATTTTATATTTTCACTACATGTTTATAGTCATTGAAAACGAGGTTAGACTAGACTTGGAAACGTTTGGTTTTTCCTTGAATATACAGATTTTTGTTTCGATTCTGGTGTTATTACCCAAGAACACATAAAAATAATCAAGAATATGCCACAAATAACATTAGAAGACAAATGTTATAGGATGTCTAAGTACTTCTTGGGTAATAACACCACAGTTTAAAGAAAATTGCTGTATATTGCAAACGTTTCGGGGTCTAGATCAGACATCTTAGAATTGTGCCTTTTTTTATCGGTAGTTTCTTAACCATTGACAACGGGGTCTGACTTAGACCCCGAAACGTTTGGAATATACAGCAATTTTCTTTAAACTGTGGTGTTATTTCCCAAGAAGCACTTAGACATTGAAAAATATGCCACAAGTATCATTCAGAAAACAAAAGTTGTAGGGTTAACTTTTAAACTTTTTTTACTAATTTATAATTTTATGTATTTTTTAATTCCCTACGTTAGTAATAGTTGATAAAAAAATAAATATAAGTACATATGTTTCGATTTATACAGGGTGAGTTTTTTTATGGTTAAATTGATAAAGATATGCAGTTTTACTGGCCCAATTTAATGACACTTTCGGATTTTTGAAAAAAGTCATGGCTTACTAGATATTTTGAAAAAAACGAAATTCTGTCGATTTAGTCAAATCCCTCTAGCTCTTTTGTTTTTGATTTTATAAAAAAAGTGTAAATATCAAAATTGAAGGGAATTGTATCCCGAATATGATTGTCATGTCCTCGTTTGCGTGACTGAGCTCGTTTTCGAGATATGACACAAACTTATCTTTTTTTGAATGGAAACCATAGTTGGCTATGACCTCAAAAAATCGGATATTTTTAGAGCTTTTCAACGATATAATACTCGATATAGTTATTCACAAAAATAACGAAGTTGTGGATGCTTTTCTCTCTCATTTTCTTTTTTAACGTAGCCATGAAATAGATGGATTTATTAATAACTATACCAAAAAACATTGAACGATTTTTTTATTAGGTATATCAGATATAACGAAAAAATTAAATATGTAAGTACTTACTAAAAACTTAAGAAATTAAAGTACATAATAATGGTTACAATTTATGTTCGAAAAGTCGACCATTGTTATTTAGACAATCTTTTTAAGATTGACATTACCGCTTTCCTCACAGACCGCATATCAATTTCTTCAATTGCTTGTAATACCGCCTTCCTTAGGTCATCAACTGTCTCATACTTTCTTTTGTATACTTTGTTTTTTAACGCACCGCATTAATAGAAGTCTATAACTACCAAATCGGGAGGCCGGGGTGCCATTCGCGTGGGCCATTTCTTCCTATCCAAGAGTTTGGATAGATATTATCTAAGTGTTGTCGTACTAATAACAAGTTATGAGCAGGTGCTCCATCATGTTGGAACCACTCAATTTCTAAACGAGTTCTCAAATTCAAATTATGCAACATGGCTTGAAAAGTGTATTGCAAGAAATGCAATTAGCACCCAGTAAGTGATTCGACTTAGATAAAAGGCCCCAGAATAGTAAACCCTATGATACCACACCAAACATTAAAACCAAATTTTATCTGGGGTCGTCTTTGTTCTACATGGAAAGGGTTTTCTTTAGCCTGGATATGTTCATTGTGTCTATTGAACATACCGCAGTTAGTAAATTTAGTTTCATCTGACCATAACACCTTTAATGGAAACTGTGGATTGTCAAAGCACATACATGTCTCTAAACCATGTACAAAACAAAATAAGCCAATGTTCGTCACCAGCATGCAAAGTTTGAGAAACTGAAAGTTTGTACGGGTGGAACTTGTGCGCTTTCAGTATCTTAACTACAGTTCGTTGAGATGTGCCAGCTTCTGCCGCAATCTCACGAGTTGATGTAGATGGGTTTCGATTTACCACTGCCAAACCATTTATTTGTGCTGCTTCGTTAATTTGATTACGTTCCTTTGGTGGTTTAGTAAAAGATCCATGTCTGCGTAAACTATCGTAAAGCCTCTTAAATGTACATAGAGCAGGTTGACGATGATTAAAATATCTAAGAAAGTATTCCTCAGCTGCATGAACTGAATTTTTATGGCATATGATATAACATTCCACCATATTCAGTTCTTCTTCGTTAGAATATTCCATTTTATCACGAAAACTTGTCAATATCGACTGTCAGTTCAGCATTACTAATGGAATTACTCTCAAATGAGGAAACGTCAAAGTGAAAACAATCTTTTTCATGGCTACCTACGTTAAAAGTGAAAATAAGAGAGAAAAGCATCCATAACTCCGTTATTTTTATGAATAATTATATCGAGTATTATATCGTTGAAAAGCTCTAAAAATGTCCGATTTTTTGAGATCATACCAACTATGGTTTCCATTAAAAAAAAAAGATAAGTTTGTGTCATATCTCGAAAACGAGAGCTGTCACGCAAACGAGGACATGACAATCATATTCGGGATACAATTAACTTCAATTTTGATATTTACACTTTTTTTATAAAATCAAAAAACAAAGGAGCTAGAGGGATTTGACTTCGACAGAATTTCGTTTTTTCAAAATATCTAGTAACCCATGACTTTTTACAAAAATCCGAAAGTGTCATTAAATTGGGCCAGTAAAGGTGCAAATCTTTCCCAATTTAACCATTGAAATGTCATACTGTCTTATCAAAAGTAAAAAATTCGTCTTAAAAGTCAATGTGTGTTAATCCGGTGAACTTGGTGGAAATTTCATAAGCATGTTTTGAATGAAATAAGTTCATTACCTTTATTAGGGTCATTTTCTTTTGATTTTCTTTTGGAAACATGATCCATGATACTACTTGCAACATTTCTAAGTAAACTATGTTTTCTTTTAGCAAAGCAGGATTTTGTGGAACCGTGCCCCAGATAAACCCAGCATTTAGTAAGACTGAGGTATTTTTTTATATCAATTTCCTGACGTTTTATCAGCATTATTGCGTAAAATATTCTAGCATTAATATAAATACTTGAAGCGGGGATTTCACAGATGCAATTTTTCCATTAAACAGAGAATGACCGAGCAGATTTCGTTTGAAAGAGAAGAAGGAAATGCAATTAGGTCGTTCAACTGTGCTGCTACGCTGCTGCAAGGCTTGGCCGATATAATTAAATGTTTTATCGACCAGACGTAGTAGACGGCGCCTACGCGTCGCGACGCGCTCCCAGTTTTAGGTCGCTGGGGAAAATTTGCACGCAATAAAGGAGAAATAAAATTTGATGCATCGAAGAATATTAACCGCAAATAAATCATTCGTTTCTTGAACTTTACTGGAAATATTCTCGTTGAAATGAGAACACTGTGGATGGGAAATCTGTTCTGTTTTTTCTCAAGCTAGGATCCTAGAATCTGTTTTCCTATTACTCACTTCAAAAACCGGAGGTAGTATATTCATTCTATCAAGGATGATCGTGGTCCTATATATTTTTTTCTATGATGTAGTTCATTAAATAAGTAAGTAAGTAAGTAAATCTCTATAAGAAATAAATTTGAGGTGAAATGGTTAAATTGAGAAAAATTTCCAGTTTTACTAGAGCAATTTCAATCAGTATGGGGATCTCGGAAACTAGCGGAGATAGAGCAATGGTTAAATTGGGAAAGATTTGCAGTTTTACTGGCCCAATTTAATGACACTTTCGGATGTTTGTAAAAAGTCATGGCTTACTAGATATTTTGAAAAAAACCAAATTCTATCGAATCAGTCAAAACCCTCTAGCTCCTTTGTTTTTGATTTTATAAAAAAAGGGTAAATATCAAAATTGAAGGGAATTGTAGCCCGAATATGATTGTCATGTCCTCGTTTACGTGACAGCTCTCGTTTTCGAGATATGACACAAACTTATCTTTTTTTGAATGGAAACCATAGTTGGCTATGACCTCAAAAAATCGGACATTTTTACAGCTTTTCATCGATATAATACTCGATATAGTTATTCATAAAAATAACGGAGTTATGGATGCTTTTCTCTCTTATTTTCACTTTTAACGTAGGTAGCCATGAAAAGGATTGTTTTCACTTTGACGTTTCCTCATTTGAGAGTAATTTCATTAGTAGTGCTGGACTGACAGTCGATATTGACAAGTTTTCGTGATAAAATGGAATATTCTAACGAAGAAAAACTGAATATGGTGGAATGTTATATCATATGCCATAAAAATTCAGTTCATGCAGCTGAGGAATACTTTCATAGATATTTTAATTATCGTCAACCTGCTCTATGTACAATTAAGAGGCTCTACGATAGTTTACGCAGATATGGATCTTTTACTAAACCACCAAAGGACGTAATCAAATTAACGAAGCACCACAAATAAATGTTTTGGCAATGGTAAATCAAAATCCATCTACATCAACTCGTGAGATTATGGCAGAAGCTGGCACATCTCAACGAAGTGTAGTTAAGGTACTGTTGCATAATTTGAATTTTGAGAACTCCTTTAGAAATTGAGTGGTTCCAACATGATGGAGCACCTGCTCATAACTTGTTATTAGTAAGACAACACTTAGATAATATCTATCCAAACTCTTGGATAGGAAGAAATGGCCCACGCGAATGGCCACCCCGGCCTCCCAATTTGGCAGTTATAGACTTCTATTAATGGGTTGCGCTAAAAAACAAAGTATACAAAAGAAAGTATGAGACAGTTGGTGACCTAAGGGAGGCGGTATTATAAGCAATTGAAGAAATTGATAGACGGTCTGTGAGGAAAGCGGTAATGTCAATCTTAAAAAGATGCAATTTTTGTCTAAATAACAATGGTGGACTTTTCGAAGACAAATGGTAACTATTATTATGTTCTTTAATTTCTTACGTTTTTAGTAAGTATCTACTTATTTAGTTTTTTCGTTATATCTGATATACCTAATAAAAAAATTGTTCAATGTTTTTTGGAATAGTTATTAATAAATCAATCTATTTCATGGCTAATTAACATTAAAAGTGAAAATAAGAGAGAAAAGCATCCATAACAACTATATCGAGTATTATATCGTTGAAAAGCTCTAAAAATGTCCGATTTTTTGAGGTCATAGTCAACTATGGTTGGCCTAGCCTCCGAAACGTTTGGAATATACAGCAATTCTCTTTAAACTGTGGTGTTATTTCCCAAGAAGTACTTAAACATTGAAAAATATGCCACAAATATCATACAGAAAACACGCTAAAATAACTTCTTCAATAAATACCCAGTTAGTCTAAACGTAAATTGTGGAACTTGCGATTCTAGTGTTATCAGTTAATTAGTATAATGAATTTCCACCAAATATCGGTCGAACCAATTCAGTATTGGAACAAAACATCTAAACTTTGTTTGATATTTTATATCATTAATAAGAAACTAGGATCCTGCCGACATCCGGAATCGATTGAGCCATATTTTAATTCATTTCACCTTCATTTAACACGTCTTTGAAGATGTTGATAGAACTATTTAACATTTGCGAATACAACAGAAGTTATTTAGCAAACATTTTTTTGCAAATTGCTTCACAACCTTCAAGGGACCTCCACATCTTTACTGCATACGCAGGAACCGTGACTTTTGCCAATAAATAAAACCGTTCTTGAAATCTGTTGTTTGCATTTGATACGCTGAATTTACAATGCCATTATTTGTTTATATGTATATATAAGTGATTTTGTATTGCTGTTTGCACTGTTCAATGTCATGTACGAAAACCTCAAAACGGATTATTACACATTACGTTATGTGGATTACATAAAAGGTTGGTGACAGAAAATACCAGATGAATGAATCACAGATTCGACTGGAATTGCTCAAGTGAATATTCACTTTCAGTTACATAACCATTTATAATATTGATAGAGTGAATAAAACAGAAGCTGTTATTTTAATGAGATCAACAGAAAATATATTACTACTGTTATACCTTACAGTTTCAAATGAAAATATTCATATTGAATAACTGGAAAAGCTGTGGAATCCTTGGTCTGTCATAGATGTACAAACACAAAGTTTTGTATCTAAACATCAAACCTTTATTTTTTTACAGTAAACGCTGTTTCAACAACTAAGCTGTCATCTTCATGACTTTGTATTTATATATCGACGGATGGGTGAGGCGATTCTGTCAAATGGCCAGCTCGTTCACCAGATTTAACGGCTCTAGATTTGTTTTGAGGACATATTTGAAGCTGATTACGGATCCGGAATCATTAGTACACCTACTACACAGAATAAGCGACATCATTGCTACCCGACTTCCAAAAAGGAGGAGGTTATCAATTCGTCGCGTATTTTTGTTTTTTCGCTTTTTTTTTGTATGTATGTTACCTGATTTCTTCTCCTGTGGTGCACCGTTTTGAATGAATGTGGTCTTGTTTAATAGAGACGGATTGGTGAAACTTCAAATTTTGGAAAAGAATTCTATTGGTAAAGTGATGAAATATGTGAATGAACACAAGCGTGCATGGAAATCGAACAATATCCCTAATGTTTTAGTCGATTTTTCGATAACTCCTTATGGATGTGTATAGTTTTTTAACGCTTAATCTATTAAGGAAGATCCCTAAGAGATCTCATATACTTTTCTGCGTCGTGCAACTTGCAGTTTTGCGGAAAATAGCCGAAAATTCCAAAATTCTTATAAAAATTTCATCGAAATGACATAACGGACATTTCCTCATAAATATTTTAATTCCAACCTAATAGTGCGGTAATTTTAGACACTGGAACTTTTAATTGCGAATTTGAAAATTTTCTTTTTCCACTCTGATTGAGGTATCTCCAAAACATGCAAAACGCAGCTACCGCTTCTTCAGGTGTCGAAAAACGTTGACCTCTCAGTTTGTTTTTTTACGTACGGGAATAAAAAGAAATCATTTGGTAATAAGTCAGGACTATACGGCGGATGGCTCATCAAATTGATGTTCTGAGTGGTCAAAAATGCAGTTGTTTGAGCCGATGTGTGAGAGCTCGCATTGTCGTGGTGAAGAGTGATCCGTCTTCGGCGGTTGGTTTTCCTCATTTCTTGGAAGACAACTGGCAAACAAATGGTTGTGTACCACTCAGAATTGACTGTTCTGCGTTATTCTAGTGGTACGGTTGCGACATGTCCAGTTTTTCCGAAAAAACAGGCGATCATTTGCTTGGAAGTGCTTCGTGCGCGAACAACTTTTGTTGGATTCGGCTCATCTTGAAACAACCATACAGTCCAATGCTGTTTACTTTCGGGCGCATGCGCGTAAATCCACGATTCATCACCTGTCACTATCGACACGAGCCTTTTTTTGAACGATTGACAAATTGTGTGGGATCCAACGCGAACAAATTTTTTTTACATTCAAATGTTTATGCAATATTGAATGTATGCTGGTCCCACTAATGTGTAAGGTTGACTCAATCTCACGATAGGTCACATGACGATCTTGCAATATCCATTCGCGCACAGCATCAATGGTCTCCGGAATAACAACTGTTTTTGGACGACCTTCACGAAATTCGTCTTGGAGTGAACTATGACCTCGATTGAATTCACCATACCATCGATAAACAGTGGTTCCTGATAGAGTCTCATCGCCAAAAATTAAATTAAGCGTTTAAATTGGTTGAATAATTAGGTTAAAGTGCGGAGTTTTCGAGCTCCAGAAGAAAATACTTTTCTTTTCTTCATAAATTAGTAAAATTTCATAATTTTAATTCAACACGTCCTGATTCTATTCTATGTATTTTAACGCTTAGCAAAGTTGTAAGACAAAATTTATTTTTATTTTACTTCACAAAATTAATCGTTTACATCTTGAGATGAAGTCACATTTTTCCGTTACAACTCTTCCCAGTTTTTCGTTCACAATTTACGATTAAGCCAGAAATAAAACGTTTTCATTCCAAATAGTTTCTGTGAATTAATTTTAGTGCCTGGAAACATCGACAGTGATTCATGAGATTGTTACTTTGTTACACCAACAGTGTTGCAGTTATTTTTAAACAACCGACAAAAAAAAACAGTGAATCACAAACACTAAAAATAGCAGCAAAAGTTACAATTTGACCGAACGACTCTATTGTCATTCAAAATAGTTTTGTTGGGTATTTTTGAATGATGGAAACCATTCAAGTACATTGTACGGACTCTTTTTATGTAGGTACTTGAAGTCTGTATGACGTATTCCGCATTAAAAGACGCAATTGGATTTTATTCAAAAAACAAATCAATACTTTTGTTATGGTTTCGCTTTTATTCAAAGGTGTTTTCCTGAAAGCGTGACGTTTGGATGCCAAATATATTTTATCGTCACGACTTGTTGTATTTGTGCAAGCTTATGCGTCATTGGTGCTTACTTTATTTTATTTAAGACAATGGCATCATTTGTTTCGCAATTTTTGATTTTTCTGTTGTAGTCACGCCTATTATCTAGAATTTTCACATCTTTAGTCAGTAAGTAAATAGAAGAACAGACACTGACTGATAAAAAGATTTTAGAAGGACCTTGGAGAGAGTATTAACTAGTACACGTACTAATTTGAAATAAAGCCTGAAGAGTAATTATAAATTGCTACGAGGGCTGCCTTTTATATTTCGGGATTGGACAACCCTAGTGTTGCAATCTGACAACTGACAGCTCTATCGTAAAGTTTGACATTTTTGAGGTTATACGTACTCAGAACGTTTTGACATACGAGCGCTATGTGTTGTTTACAGTAACTTAAAGGATTCATCTCGACCAAAAAATGGAATTAAATCGTGAACATTTTCGTGCGATTATTTTTTACAACTTTCGACGTGGATTAAGTCAGCAAGAGTGCATGGATGAACTTAATTTAATTTTTGACGATGAAACTCCATCAAGGACCACTGTTTATCGATGGTATGGTGAATTCAATCGAGGTCGTAGTTCACTCCAAGATGAATTTCGTGAAGGTCGTCCAAAAACAGTTTTTGTTCCGGAACCCATTGATGCTGTGCACGAACTGATATTGCAAGATCGTCATGTGACCTATTGTGAGATTGAGTCAACCTTACACATTAGTGGGACCAGCATACATTCAATATCGCATAAACATTTGAATGTAAAAAAAAAGTTGTTAGCGTTGGATCCTACACAATTTGTCAATCGTTCAAAAAAGGCTCGTGTCGATTGGTCGAAAGAAAAACTCAAAAAATACGATCGCGGTGCTTCAAAACACGTTTATGAGATGGTGACAGGTGATGAATCGTGAATTTACGCGTATGAGCCCGAAAGTAAACAGCAGTCGACCGTATGGGTGTTTCAAGATGAGCCGAATCCAACAAAAGTTGTTCGCGCACGAAGCACTTCCAAGCAAATGATCGCCTGTTTTTTCGGAAAAACTGGACATGTCGCAACCGTACCACTAGAACAACGCAGAACAGTCAATTCTAAGTGGTACACAACCATTTGTTTGCCAGTTGTCTTCCAAAATATGAGGAAAACCAACCGCCGAAGACGGATCACTCTTCACCACGACAATGCGGCTCAAACAACTGCATTTTTGATCACTCAAAACATCGATTTGATGAGTCATCCGCCGTATAGTCCTGACTTGTCACCAAGTGACTTCTTTTTATTCCCGTACGTAAAAAACAAACTGAGAGGTCAACGTTTTTCGACACCAGAAGAAGCGGTTGCTGCGTTCAGAATGCATGTTTTGGAGATACCTCAATCAGAGTAGAAAAAGTGCTTCGACAATTGGTTCAAACGCATGCAAAAGTGTATAGATCTTCATGGGGAATATATTGAAAAACAATAAAGCGATTTTCGATGATTAATATTTGTTTTTGTTCTCTAATCCCGAAATATAAAATGCAGCACTCGTATTGTATACGATCTGAGTATCACCATTCTTTATAGATCAATCAATAGAGATTTTTTCGTGCAAAAAAATACTATCAGGATACTGCCGGTGCCATCACATTAAGAACGATTTGTAGTGATATTTTGCTACCTTTTCCACTCGCGACTATGGTTTTTTACTTTATTATAAACAATTGAAACATGAAAATTGCGTTTGTTTTTCGTTACATGCTTATAAAATGAAATAATAATAAACTAATCTCAATGGTGTCAACAGGTGAATTGTAAAGCATGGAAATACCAATAAAATGATCGATCCGATAAGGTCTTTAGTAATAGGGAAAAACAAAAAATAATGGACATTTAGCGGTTTTCTTTATATTATCATAACTCCGGCACTATCGAAGTTGTAGAACTGGGCTTGTGGGAACTGATAGTAATTGATATCTACCTTATGCGTGACTAAACCAGGCTCTATCGGTGTATTAGTTTTTGAATAATTGTGATATGAAGTTTTTAGTCCACTATTCTACCAGTGCGTCTCCATGCGACATGGATTGTCAAATATCAATTCAGAATAGAGATATTGAAAGTAGAAGTATCATTCTACAACGCCTCTATTTTCATTTTTCATTAAATGTCTGTGAAATATACGAAAAATGTTAGCAAAAATGATCAAAATTTGGTGAGCTTCTGAATGTGTTCGAGTAGTGAGGGGAACACGGTTGTTGAGGGGAACTCCTGACAATAATTATTATCGATAGTAACTGTCACTCTGACAGATGGTGAAAGAATCTAATCGCAAAAAAGCTTATATACAGAGCGATTTGTTCAATTTTATTATATCAAATGAGAACTGTTTGTTTATTAATATATTTATATGTGTTTCTCGGAAACGTTTTTGCTTTAATTTGTGGATTTTGGGTGTACGGAACATCGAAAGAGAGCGGTCAATAGAAAAATTCTTAGTTGTGAGGATTTTTAATATTAAAACGATTTGTGTATGTGCCTCTACTATTTTTTACTATATGCTTCCCCTCAACAACCATGTTTTCCCCACTCCTTGGATACATTCATACGCTCGTCCATTTTTTTGTCATGTTTGCTAACATTTTTCAGATATTTCACAGACATTTAGTGAAAAATGAGAATAGAGGCTTTGTAGAATGACACCTCTACTTCCAACAACTTTTTTCAAAATTGAAATTTGATTATCTGTGACGCATAGGGCACAATGCAAAAATAGTGAACAGAAAACTTTGTATCACAATTGTTCAAAAACTAATAAACCGGTAGCGTCTGATTTTGGCATACATAAAATAGATGTAAATTACTATCAGTTCCTACAAGCCCAGTTCTACAGCTTTTAAAGTGACGAAGATACGTTTTTTTTTAAATGCTACATTTTTCAGTATTCTTTGTTTTTTCCCCTATTACTAATGATCCAATCGGATCGAGCCTGGGCTCATTTCATTGGTATTTTCATGCTTTACAATTGACCTGTTGACACCATATAGATTAGTTTATTATTTTTGATTTTATAAACATGCTAAGAAAAAAACGTAATTTTCTTGCTTCAATTGTTAATAATAAAGTAAAAAAAAAATAGTTGCGAGTGGAAAACATAGCAAAATATCGCTACTAATCGTTATTAATGTGATAACACAGTCGGTATTCTGATAGTATTTATTACAGATTATCAGTTAATTAATTGTTATTATAAATCGTTATACAGTTTTAATTGATATAGCATGATAGGACGTAGTTTTCAATTCTAATAAACTTTGTCTGATAACAAGTTTGAGTTATTATTAAAAATAAAGGTACTTAATTGAAACAAAAGTAATATTCTTTATCAACCCTAGTACACAATTTGGAAAAGTGAGATGAAGATCTATTACACAATTTTTAGTGATGTGGCATAAATAGATGCATTTTTTGATTCTTAATACCGCTGTTTGATAAGAGTTGTATATATTATGAAAAATAAAGGTATTCTACTTTCAAGCAAACTCAGATAACATGATGCTGTTTTATTGTCCCCTCTGTCTAGTTTTTTCTCGATATTTCTGTACTACACTTAGATCATGTACCTTCTAGATATAGCCTGTCATGCACAAATGTCGTGGTAAGACTAAAGACAGAGAGGGCATTAGTGAGGGCAAGAGGCTATTTCACTCGGTTGGGAGTTGTTTCCAATGAAATACGTTCAGCATGTTGTTCATTGGCTGCTCCCACCCACTAAGTGAAATAGCCTCTTACTGTCTCTCTTGCCCTCTCTTTCTAGCGTTGCCACGATTTTATGCTAGACAGGCTATATCTAGATGGTAGATCTAAGGTACTACATGTGACCTCCAGAAGTAGGTATATGCTCTAAGATCTGTAGACAATTGCTTAGAATTACTTTTATATTTTTTTGGGCAATAACAGCACAATAGAAATAAAACGACGTATATTGCAGGAATACCAAACGTTTCAAAGTCTATTTTGACTTCATTGTCAATGGCTTTATATTTATTGATGTAGATTGCAAAATGAAAATTTGATTTATGACATTTAAAATTGACATTAGAAAATTTGTTGTTTTTAGATATAAAGGTAGCACAAAAAATTCTAAAGATCATGAATTATAGTTAACCAGCTTTCAAATTAGAATAATTTGAAAGAGTTGTCTTTAGAATTTATAAGTGGCGTTCCTAGCGATGACTTTGTTATAAGATCAAATTTACCCTAGAAATTGAAGAAAATAACAAACTATCTTTCCTAGACATATTAATAACAAAAACAGAATCTTCATTCGAAACAGAAGTTTATAGAAAACCAACTCATACAAACAGATACCTAAATTTCAATTCAAATCATCCGAATACAGTAAAGAAAGGTGTCATTAAGTCATTATATGATAGAGCAAAGACCAACTGTTCTGATGATAATAAATTCAACAAAGAAAAAATAATTATAAAAAATGTTCTCACTGGAAACAATTACCTCACAAAATTTATCAACAAAGAGTTAAACAGACTTGAACAGAAAACAAACCTTCCGAATCAACCCAGAACTTCTCTTAACACTACTACTACTCAAGACAACAACATTACAGTTACAACTATACCATATATACAGGGTCTGTCAGAAAGATTGAAAAGAGTGGGCAACAGATTTAATGTTAAAACAACATTCCAAACAAGAAATACACTGAAATCTTTAATATCGAAAAGAAAACCAATAAACAAAACCCAGAACTCTCAAAACTGCATATATAGGATTCCTTGCAAATGCAATAAATTTTATATTGGAGAAACATCGAGACCATTAAACGTACGAATAAATGAACACAATAATTACATAAAGAAACGACAATTTGAAAAATCAAAAATTTGTGAACATGCTTGGGACCTAGGCCATAAAATACAATTTGACAATTCAACTATACTTCACAAAGAACAACATAACACAAAATGAAAAATAAAAGAGTCTGTCTTAATGCTTTTGAATGAAGACGATTGTATCGCTTCTACTTCTGTAGATTTAACCGACGATTAAGGAAGAAATTATTAATGGTAACCTCCTTTTGAACAACCCAATATCGGGATAGTTCATAAGGTTTTTCCTAGGTTTTTCCTTATGACGTTAATGGGATCACTGAAACAATAGAATTCTTTGATCGCATTTTTGGCGAATGCGCTATCTTATAACAAAGTCGTACCTAGGAACGCCACTTATAAATTCTAAAGACAACTCTTTCAAATTCTTCTAATTTGAAAGCTGGTTAACTATAATTCATGATCTTTAGAATTTTTTTGTGCTACCTGTATATCTAAAAACAACAAATTTTTTATTGTCAATTTTAAATGTCATAAATCAAATTTTCATTTTGCAATCTACATCAATAAATATAAAGCCATTGACAACGAAGTCAGAATAGACTTTGAAACGTTTGGTATTCCTGCAATATACGTCGTTTGATTTCGATTGTGGTGTTATTGCCCCAAAAAACATAAAAGTAATCAAGAATATGCTACAAACAACGTTTAGAAGACAATTGCTTAGAAGTTTCAAAAACACAAACCGTGCCAAGTTGTCACAAATGAATCCTCTCAAAAATCCTGCACTGAGAAATGTCAAAATTAAAAGTATCGCTAACCAACATTTTGAAATTGTACTGCGTTGGAAAACTCGCTAATACCAAACGACATCTGTTCATCTTTACTTTTCTTAATGCTTTTCGCATTCGGAAACCTTCATTGGAAACAGAGCAAAATGTCGATAAATTATCAAAGTATTGGGTGCGAAAAACCATTCCGGAAGTCATAGCAGAGGCCGACAAGCTGTATGACGACGAAGAGTACATAGAAGTCTACGAAATGCTCAACAGTCTGCGGTTCAGCAAAGAGGTAGAGGTGTTTTGGAGGTTAGCTAGAGCTCTGTATGAAATGAGCAAGACAGACGATGTCACAGCTGATGTTAGATGGGAAATGATCGAAGAGGCATACAAGTTATTAGAAACGGCACTGTCAATCGGTCAGTCAAAAGGCATTTTTACGTAAGCATATAGATTAGTTTATAGCATGTATTAAAACAAAGTACTAGACCGGGATCCAATGCTACAATTTTTAATTAATAACGGGCTAAAATTTTTTGAGTGACTTAATTTCGCCGAGACGCCCCACAAATTTTTGAAGAAGAAAAACTTCTTCACAAATTTTTGAACAGGTAGCTAAGAGAGCTAGCAGCTGTTAAACATGTCAAAATGATGACTAGTTTTTTTTAAGCGACTTCCAAAAAGGAGGAGGTTATCAATTCGTATGCAACTTTTTTTTATGTATGTGGAGCGATTATTCAAAAATGGCTTGGGCAATTTTCATGATTTAAACTGCATTATATTAAGAAACATTACAGAAAGGACCCATATAATTGTCTATAAGATGAGATTTACCTACTGTTTTCTAGAAAATCAAAAAAAAAGTAAATAAGTGACTAGATTTCAGCGATTTTCAATGAATCTCCCCTGTTTTCTCTAAAACCGTTCAAGAAATTTGAATATTATAAATTGTATTCTACAAAGATATGTTCCAGCTTAACTCCGTATATTTTTCTAGAACGTAAAATTTACCATTTTTCTGAAAATCGGAAAAATATATACACAAACACTGTAAACATCACGGTAAATGACAAATTTTTATCATAAATATCTAGTTTAAATGTCAATATGTGCCCTGAAAGTACATTGTACAGGGTGTTTTCATTTTTATTCGTTTGAAGTTACGTTAGCAGGCATATAGTCGCGTGAAATGGCAGGAAATATTCCGTTAGTTTATTGAAACGAAAATTTTTTTTGTCGGCGAACTCTTCTATATGATATACGGTTGTAGGTGTGTGTGTGTGTGTGTGTGTGTCCGTGCATGTGATATTAGGTGTTACATAAGCAGTTGTACACATAGCATGGTAGTAATATAAGTTGGAATTGAATTAGTTATACAGGGTGGTTCTAAAAATATTGTATTGGGTGGCACATAAGTCGTTGCGTATACAAGGTGGTTGAAATAAGAGGGGGACAAAATTATAGTTATACAGAGTGGACATTAGAGTTATAATTACAATTATGCAAAAGGCTTTAAAAATTGTCAGAAGCAGTTTGTATACAGGATGGTTGAAATATAAGGTGGAGGAGAATTACAGTTAACAGGGCGGTTTAAAAAAGTTGCATAGTTTGGAACATAGTTGTTGGTTAAACAGGGTGAGTTTTTTTTTCATGATCAGTATGAGGATTTCGGAAACTAGCGGAGATAGAGCAATGGTTAAATTGGGAAAGATTTGCAGTTTTACTGGCCCAATTTAATGACACTTTCGGATTTTGGTAAAAAGTCATGACTTACTAGATATTTAAAAAAAAAACGAAATTCTGTCGATTTAGTCAAATCCCTCTAGCTCCTTTGTTTTTGATTTTACAAAAAAAGTTTAAATATCAAAATTGAAGGGAATTGTATCCCGAATATTATCATGTCCTCGTTTGCGTGACAGCTCTCGTTTACGAGATATGACACAAACTTATCTTTTTTTGAATGGAAACCATAGTTGGCTATGACCTCAATAAATCGGACATTTTTAGAGCTTTTTCAATGATATAATACTCGATATAGTTATTCATAAAAATACTGGAGTTACAGATGCTTTTCTCTCTTATTTTCACTTTTAACGTAGTTAGCCATGAAATAGGATTTATTAATAATTATTCCAAAAAACATTGAACGATGTTTTTATTAGGTATATCAGATATAACGAAAAAACTAAATAAGTAGGTACTTACTACAAACTTGGTCGTCTTTGTTCTACATGGAAAGAGTTTTCTTTAGCCCAGATATGCTCATTGTGTCTATTGAACATACCGCAATTAGTAAATCTAGTTTCATCTGACCATAACACCTTTATAGACCAATCAATAGAGCAAAAATTAACTAATAATGTGTAAAAAATACTATCAGGATACCGACTGTGCCATCACATTAACAAAGATTCCTAGCGATATTTTGCTATGTTTTCCACTCGCAACTATGGTTTTTTACTTTGTTATAAACAATTGAAGCAAGAAAATTACGTTTTTTTTCTTAGCATGTTTATAAAATCAAAACTAATAAACCAATCACAATGGTGTCAACAGGTCAATTGTAAAGCATGAAAATGAAATAAGCCCAGACTCGATCCGATTGGATAATTAGTAACAGGGAAAAACAAAAAGTACTGAAAAATCTAGGATTTTTTTTAGAAAATCGTATCTTCGTCACTTTAGAAGCTGTAGAACTGGGCTTGTAGGAACTGATAGTAATTTACATCTATTTTATATATACCAAAACCAGGGGCTACCGGTTTATTAGTTTTTGAACAATTGTGATATAAAGTTTTATATTCACTATTTTTGCATTGGGCCCCCATGCGTCACAGATAATCAAATATTAATTTTGAAAAAAGTTGTTGAAAGTAGAGATGTCATTCTAAAAAGCCTCTATTCTCATTTTTTACTAAATGTCTGTGAAATATCTGAAAAATGTTAGCAAACATGACAAAAAAAGGGCGAGCGTATGAATGTATCCAAGAAGTGGGGGAAACACGGTTGTTGAGGGGAAGCGTATAGTAATATATAGTAGAGGCACATACATACATCGTTTTAATATTTAAAATCCTCACAAGTAAGAATTTTTTTAATGACCCCTCTCCTTCGATGTTCCGTAAACCCAAAATCCACAAATTAAAGCAAAAACCTTTCCGAGAAACCATTTACATATAAATATTTTAATAAACAGTTCTCATTTGAATAACAAAATCGAACAAATCACTCTGTATAGAAGTTTTTTTAACGATTAAATTCTTTCACCATCTATCAGAGTGACAGTTACTATCGATAATAATTATTGTTAGCAGTTCCCCTCAACAACCGTGTTCCCCCCACTACTCGAACACATTCATACACTCACCAAATTTTGGTCATTTTTGCTAACATTTTTCGTATATTTCACAGACATTTAATGAAAAATGAAAATAGAGGCGTTGTAGAATGATACCTCTATTTTCAACATCTCTATTCTGAATTGATATTTGACGATCCATGTCACATGGAGACACACTGCGAGAATAGTGGACTAAAAACTTCAGATAGCAATTATTCAAAAACTAATAAACCTGGTTTAGTCACGCATAAGGTAAATATAAATTACTATCAATTCCCAGAAGCCCAGTTCTACAACTTCGATAGTGACCGAGTTATAATAATATAAAGAAAACCGCCAAATTTTCCAGTATTTTTTGTTTTTCTCTGTTACAAAAGATCTTATCGGATCGATCCTGGGCTCATTTCATTGGCATTTCCATGCTTTACAATTCACCTGTTGACACCATTGAGATTAGTTTATTATTTTTCATTTTATAAACATGCAACGAAAAAAAAACGCAATTTTCTTGTTTCAATTGCTTATAATAAAGTAAAAAACCATAGATGCGAGTGGAAAAGGTAGCAAAATATCACTACAAATCATTCTTAATGTGATGGCACAGGCATTATCCTGATAGTATTTTTTGCACGAAAAAACCTCTATTGATTGGTCTATTAATGGAAACTGTGGATTGTCAAGGCACATGTACAAAACAAAATACTTCGATGTTCGTGACCAGCACGTAAAGTTTGAGAAACTGAAAGTTTGTACAGGTGGAACTTGTGCGCTTTCAGTACCTTAACTACAGTTCGTTGAGATGTGCCAGCTTCTGCCGGATTCTCACGAGTTGATGTAGATGGATTTTGATTTACCCTTGCCAAAACATTTATTTGTGCTGCTTCGTTAATTTGATTACGTTTCTTTGGTGGTTTAGTAAAAGATCGATATCTGCGTAAACCATCGTAAAGCCTCTTAAATGTACATAGAGCAGGTTGACGACGATTAAAATATCTATGAAAGTATTCCTCAGCCGCACTAACTGAAATTTTGTGGCATATGATATAACATTCCACCATATTCAGTTTTTCTTCGTTAGAATATTCCATTTTATCACGAAAACTTGTCAATATCGACTGTCAGTTCAGCACTACTAATGAAATTACTCTCAAATGAGGAAACGTCAAAGTGAAAACAATCTTTTTCATGGCTACCTACGTTAAAAGTGAAAATAAGAGAGAAAAGCATCCATAACTCATTATTTTTATGAATAACTATACAGAGTATTATATCGTTGAAAAGCTCTAAAAATGTCCGATGTTTGAGGTCATAGCCAACTATGGTTTCCACTCAAAAAAAAAAAGATAAGTTTGTGTCATATCTCGAAAACGAGAGCTGTCACGCAAACGAGGACATGACAATCATATTCGGGATACAATTCCCTTCAATTTTGATATTAACACTTTTTTATAAAATCAAAAACAAAGGAGCTAGAGGGATTTGACTAAATCGACAGAATTTCATTTTTTCAAAATATCTAGTAAGCCATGACTTTTTACAAAAATCTGAAAGTGTCATTAAATTGGACCAGTAAAACTGCAAATCTTTCCCAATTTAACCATTGCTCTATCTCCGCTAGTTTCCAAGATCCCCATACTGATCATCAAAAAAAAACTCACCCTGTATGAAGAATTGTCATCTTTATGAACTCCATGAAAAATGAGTGTAAAAATAAAGGTCTGGCGTTGATTACAACACTTCAAAAATTTGTTTATAGCAGTGGCCCTTGGACGGAACCCTATGGAACACATTGAGCGATTATTTCATTGGATGCATTCAGGGAATTGTAGTGATGAAGCGCTTTGTTAAAGCGGTCTACTAAAGAGTGTCTGCTTTACCCACAGCTCTGCAGCGCGTTAATAAAGCAGTAAAGCATATAAATTCTCCGCTTTACCGGTTGATAACTAAATCAGCTGTCAAATTCTGTGTTGATATTACGAAAAAGTGTCGCCAACAAGTAAACATGATTGGTGAAAATAACTAGAAACAAAAGTT
Source organism: Octodonta nipae (assembly GCA_034190945.1). Taxonomy (NCBI): domain Eukaryota; kingdom Metazoa; phylum Arthropoda; class Insecta; order Coleoptera; family Chrysomelidae; genus Octodonta; species Octodonta nipae. The sequence goes on from CM067220.1 coordinate 134,167,530, forward strand.
TTCATTCAGCGAAAGCAAAGCGCTGTGGCGCTTCAGCGCTTTAATGCTATAATTCCCTGAATGCAGCCATTGGTGTTCATTTTTTCTGTTTTTAAGTCTTGCCTGCACTTCAATCACATTTTTTCAGGAGACTGTGCTGACGCTCACAAATGGATGGCTACGATCTTAGATGCTAGAGGAGCTTTTATTAATCTGGAATACAGAGTTATGCATTTTACTACAGTACGCGATCACCTGATGAAAGCCTGCGAACTCAATCCTAACGATTTTTCCAGTCATTATCTGTTAGGCAAGTGGTGTTACGATATTTCCCATATGAGTTGGATTCAGAGGTTAATAGCCAAATACTACCTCGCTTGCCAAGTGCCGACATCTTCTTATGAGCAAGCCTACAAGTAAGTAAATGCCTGCTAATTTGTTTTTCAACTTTTTGTTACCAATCAACCTGTTTTAGACCGTTTATTTTTACATTAGCTTTAAGTGTGTCTAATTCGGCCATTCAGAAACTTATGTCTATTTAACATTTAAGCAAACCAAAAGGTTAATTCCTTCGCATGTTTTACTTTTTGTTTGATCACCACATTGTGGCGTGAAATGAATGTTTCAAGAGAAATTTTTATACCAATAGTGTAATATTACTTGGTGTTAATTTGTTTAAATATGACGATAATTAGTTGGTAGACAATGTAATTCGTTCCTCGGCAAAGGCCGCAGAAGTCTGGGCTAGCTAATCACACATGGACCGAACACCATAAAATCAACTGGGACCAGGCCAGAGCAATTCACAAGGGAGAGCACTGGTACAAAAGAAAATTCATAGAGCCAGCATATACAGTGTGTCCGGTTATGGACTAGCGATAAAATAAATACATATAAAGCAACTATTTTAATACACAAATAGACCATATACTAGGGCTCAATACCCCACCCCGCCATATGGCAGCCATTTGTTTTGTTTTTTTTTGATAACCTATTCTCTACGTGTGAATAAAAACGTTCATATCTCTTAAAGTTTTGGTCTTACTGAGATAAAAATAGGCTTATTCGACGAACAATAACTACTGTCTATCAACAACATTTCAAAACAAAGTGTTAACGTTTTCTTAACTTTTGAAAAAAAGATGAAATGCAAAAAAGGGTCAAAAAATTATGCAAATCAAGAAATTATTGCAAATCAATGCAAAAGTAGTCCCGATAACCTTTCATTTTTTTCACTAAATCGAAAGTTTTTGAGCTACAATACAACATTAAGTTCACAACTGTATGTTTATTACTTTATGAGTTATTGTTGTTTGAACATAGCGTATGCGCAAGCACAAAAGACCTTTGTCGGGACTTTAAACAGGTAAACATTAAAACATAAAATTCTTATTAATTTTTATTTGATACTTTTACAATCTTTTACGAGGGCTGCCTTTTATATTTCGGGATTAGAGAACAAAAACAAATATTAATCATCGAAACTCGCTTTATTGTTTTTCAAAATATTCCCCATGAAGATCTATACACTTTCGCATGTCTTTGAACCAATTGTCGAAGCACTTTTTCCACTCTGATTGAGGTATCTCCAAAACATTCATTCTAAACGCAGCAACCGCTTCTTCAGGTGTCGAAAAACATTGACCTCTCAGTTTGTTTTTTACGTACGGGAATAAAAAGAAGTCATTTGGTGACAAGTCAGGACTATACGGCGGATGACTCATCAAATCGATGTATTGAGTGGTCAAAAATGCAGTTGTTTGAGCCGATGTGTGAGAGCTCGCATTGTCGTGGTGAAGAGTGAACCGTCTTTGGCGGTTGGTTTTCCTCATTTCTTGGAAGACAACTGGCAAACAAATGGTTGTCTACCACTAAGAATTGACTGTTCTGCGTTGTTCGAGTGGTACGGTTGCAACATGTCCAGTTTTTCCGAAAAAACAGGCGATCATTTGCTTGGAAGTGCTTCGTGCGCGAACAACTTTTGTTGGATTCGGCTCATATTGAAACACCCATACAGTGGACTGCTGTTTACTTTCGGGCTCATACGCGTAAATCCACGATTCATCACCTGTCACTATGTCATAAACGTGTTTTGAAGTAAGCGATCGTGTTTTTTGAGCTTTTCTTTCGACCAATCGACACGAGCCTTTTTTGAACGATTGACAAATTGTGTGGGATCCAACGCGAACAATTTTTTTTGACATTCAAATGTTTATGCAATATTGAATGTATGCTGGTCCCATTAATGTGTAAGGTTGACTCAATCTCACGATAGTTCACATGACGATCTTGCAATATCAGTTCGCGCACAGCATCAATGGTTTCCGGAACAACAACGTTTTTGAAAGACCTTCACGAAATTCGTCTTGGAGTGAACTACGACCACGATTGAATTCACCAAACCATCGATAAACAGTGGTCCTTGATAGGGTTTCATCGTCAAAAATTAAATTAAGTTCATCCATGCACTCTTGCTGACTTAATCCACGTCGAAAGTTGTAAAAAATAATCACACCAAAATGTTCACGATTTAATTGCGTTTTTTGGCCGAGATGAATCCTTTAAGTTACTGTAAACAACACATAGCGCTCGTATGTCAAAACGTTCTGAGTACATATAACCTCAAAAATGTCAAACTTTACGATAGAGCTGTCAGTTGTCAGATTGTAACACTAGGGTTGTCCAATCCCGAAATATAAAAGGCAGCCCTCGTATACACATTAAATTTTATCCTACAGCAGTTGTTCAAAGTGCCCACCTCCAGCTTGTTAATGCTCTGTGTGCTATCTGGGCAGTTGAGCCCTTAATTGATTTTAGGTCTGATCTTATTTCTTCGGCGACTGCCATAATTTTAGCGACGAGGTCTTCTCTTGTGTTTGAAACTGTAGCATACACCTTTTGCTTCATATCACCCCACAAAATATAGTCCAACGGGGTCAAATCGGGCGAGCGAGCTGGTCACGCTACTACTCTGCCGCTACGCATCACCGGCAACCAACCTCCAGGTACGAGGACGCTGATTGGACCGGGTCAGATCCAATGACCATAACCGGCGACGCATGACCGGTTAAGGGTATATTATAAATACGAGGGCTGCTTTTTATATTTCGGGATTGGACAAGCCCTGGTGTTGCAATCTGACAACTGACAGCTCTATCGTAAAGTTTGACATTTTTGAGGTTATACGTACTCAGTACGTTTTGACATACGAGCGCTATGTGTTGTTTACAGTAACTTAAAGGATTCATCTCGGCCAAAAAATGGAATTAAATCGTGAACATTTTCGACATGGATTAAGTCAGCAAGAGTGCATGGATGAACTTAATTTAATTTTTGGAGATGAAACTCCATCAAGGACCACTGTTTATCGATGGTATGGTGAATTCAATCGAGGTCGTAGTTCACTCCAAGACGAATTTCGTGAAGGTCGTCCAAAAACAGTTGTTGTTCCGGAAAACATTGATGCTGTGCGCGAACTGATATTGCAAGATCGTCATGTGACCTATCGTGAGATTGAGTCAACCTTACACATTAGTGGGACCAGCATACATTCAATATTGCATAAACATTTGAATGTCAAAAAAAATTGTTAGCGTTGGATCACACACAATTTGTCAATCGTTCAAAAAAAGGCTCGTGTCGATTGGTCGAAAGAAAAGCTCAAAAAATACGATCGCGGTGTTTAAAGACACGTTTATGACATACTGACAGGTGATGAATCGTAGATTTACGCGTATGAGCCCGAAAGTAAACAGCAGTCGACTGTATGGGTGTTTCAAGATGAGGCGATTCCAACAAAAGTTGTTCGCGCACGAAGCACTTCTAAGCAAATGATCGCCTGTTTTTTCGGAAAAACTGAACATGTCGCAACCGTACCACTAGAACAACGCAGAACACTCAATTCTGAGTGGTACACAACCATTTGTTTGCCAGTTGTCTTCCAAGAAATGAAATATAAAAACCAATCGCCGAAGACGGATCACTCTTCACCACGACAATGCGAGCTCTCACACATCGGCTCAAACAACTGCATTTTTGACCACTCAAAACATCGATTTGATGAGTCATCCGCCTTATAGTCCTGACTTGTCACCAAATGACTTCTTTTTATTCCCGTACGTAAAAAACAAACTGAGAGGTCAACGTTTTCCGACACCTGAAGAAGCGGTTGCTGCGTTGAGGATGCATGTTTTGGAGATACCACAATCAGAGTGGAAAAAGTGCTTCCACAATTGGTTCAAACGCATGCAAAAGTGTATAGATCTTCATGGGGAATATTTTGAAAAACAATAAAGCGATTTTCGATGATTAATATCTGTTTTTGTTCTCTAATCCCGAAATATAAAAAGCAACCCTCGTACAAGGGATATTCTGAACTTCCTATCATTCACCTGATGACGATAGCAGATACACAGCTATTGAAACGTTGTGAGATCAACCACTTCAAGACGATGGAAGTCCAAGGAAACTTCGATGACGATAATTATTCAATCAGACGTCCAGGAATTTTTATTTTACAGTATTTGCAATTAAATTAAACATCAATTTTTCAACTACTTTTAAAGCTGCGGGGGCCAGCTAGTGATAGATTAATAACAAAATTCTAAAATGGTCTGAATGCCACATTACCTTAACTATCTTAAAATGATTTAATTTTTTTTTTTACGAACTAATATGATATTTTTCAATTTTGCATAATTTATGACAGACAGCAAAAATTTGATCGCTTTTATTATCTAATAAAATAATGACGTTGATTGTCTTGTTGTTTAGTCTGACGGAGACGGAATATTTAACGTGTATACATTTTTATCATGCTAAGATAGCATGTTTCATTATTGATATTCCATTAATTAAGTATTGGGAATGTTGCTTTAATTTGGTAATAAGTGATGCAAAAATGCCAAAAATTAGCATAATTAACTTAATTTTAAACAAGGATAAAATATTTCATTCACGTTCTCAAGGTCAATTTACTTTGCATTTACATAAATCCAAAAGTCTGATGACTTTTCAAGTGAATTAAGCTTGATAACATTCCATGTTCATCCTAGTTTAATTTCGTGATATTTAGCAAGAGATAATTGTCGATAAAATTATTTAACATTACGTAGGATATATTTTATAGTAAATTATATTATTTTGTGTTAATGATATTCTGATTTATTCATACTGCAAATGAGCAATCAGCTTTGTAAATTAAGATGAGTCAAGGTATGCGGGTGTATCATCTCAAGTCTTAAATTCTTCGTATATGAACAACGATTGTACGGTCATTAAAATTAAGAATTATAGTTTAAAAAAAACTAAAACATACGCTTTAATAGCAAACCGAACTAACAGACAGAAAATAATTTTTAACAGTGACAGCTCTCGTTTTCGAGATATAACACAAACTTTTTTTTTAATGGAAATCATAGTTGGCTTGTCGTCAAAAAATCGGACATTTTTAGAGCTTTTTAACGATTAATACTCGATAAAGTTATTCATAAAAATAACGAAGTTATGGATGCTTTTCTCTCTTATTTTCACTTTGAATGTAGGTAGCCATGAAAAAGATTGTTTTCACTTTGACGTTTCCTCATTTGAGAGTAATTCCATTAGTAGTGTTGAACTGACAGTCGATATTGACAAGTTTTCGTAATAAAATGGAATATTTTAACGAAAAAAAACTGAATATGGTGGAATGTTATATCATATGCCATAAAAATTCAGTTCGTGCAGCTGAGGAATACTTTCATAGATACTTTAATCGTCGTCAACCTGCTCTATGTACATTTAAGAGGCTTTATGATAGTTACGCAGATATAGATCTTTTTCTAAACCACCAAAGGAACGTAATCAAATTAACGAAGCAGCACAAATGAATGTTTTGGCAATGGTAAATCAAAATCCATCTACATCAACTCATGACATTGCGACAGAAGCTGGCACATTTCAGAGAACTGTAGTTAAGGTACAGTAAGCGCACAAGTTCCAGCCGTACAAACTTTCAGATTCTCAAACTTTGCATGCTGGTGACGAACATCGACGTATTTTGTTTTGTACATGGTTTAGAGACATGTGCCTTGACAATCCACAGTTTCCATTAAAGGTGTTATGGTCAGATGAAACTAGATTTACTAACTGCTGTATGTTCACTAGACACAATGAGCATATCTGGGCTAAAGAAAACCCTTTCCATGTAGAACAAAGACGACCCCAAATAAAATTTGGTATTGTTTGGTGTGGTATCATAGGGTGTACTATTCTGGGGCCTTTTATCTATGATGAATCTCTTACTAGGGAGCACTAGTTGCATTTCTTGCAATACACTTTTCAAGACATGTTGCACAATTTGAATTTGAGAACTCGTTTAGAAATTGAGTGGTTCCAACAGGATGGAGCACCTGCTCATAACTCGTTATTAGTAAGACAACCCTTAGATAATATCTATCCAAACTCTTGGATAGGAAGAAATGGCCCACGCAAATGGGCACCCCAGTCTCCCGATTTGGCAGGCATAGACTTCTATTTATGGGGTGCGCTAAAAAAACAAAGTATACAAAAGAAAGTATCAGACAGTTGGTGACCTAAGGGAGGCGGTAGTATAAGCAATTGAAGAAATTGATAGGCGGTCTGTGAGGAAAGTGGTAGTGTCAATCTTAAAAAGATGCAATTTTTGTCTAAATAACAATGGTGGACTTTTCGAACATAAATTGTAACCATTATTATGTACTTTAATTTCTTAAGTTTTTAGTAAGTTCCTACTTATTTAGTTTTTTCGTTATATCTGATATACCTATTAAAAAAATCGTTCAATGTTTTTTGGAATAGTTATTAATAAATCAATCTATTTCATGGCTACCTACATTAAAAGTGAAAATAAGAGAGAAAAGCATCCATAACTTCGTTATTTTTATGAATAACTATATATTATATCGTTGAAAAGCTCTAAAAATTTCCGATTTTTTTGAGGTCATAGCCAACTATGGTTTCCATTCAAAAAAAAGATAAGTTTGTGTCATTTATCGAAAACGAGAGCTGTCACGCAAACGAGGACATAACAATCATATTCGGGATACAATTCCCTTCAATTTTGATATTTACACTTTTTTATAAAATCAAAAACAAAGGAGCTAGAGGGATTTGACTAAATCGACAGAATTTCGTTTTTTCAAAATATCTAGTAAGCCATGACTTTTTACAAAAATCCGAAAGTGTCATTAAATTATACTGATCATAAAAAAAACTCACCTTGTATATGCTTCAGCGACTGTTTCAAAAATTGTCAAAATTAATATCTTAGATACTAGATATGCTGTTATAATTTCTGCACATGATGAATAGTGGTGATTTTATAAGCACATTTGTAATAGCAAACAGATAAAAATAGGTGTTATTTCTTCAATTAAGCCTCCAGCAGCTTATGATGAATCTTGTAGACAGGATACCAGATAAGATTGCAATAATTTAACTTTGAGCGCCCTAAGCATGTATATAAAGATTTCAGCGCGGATATGTATAGAAGCTGTTGCAATTTTTCAAAATAAAACCCAATTTATGATCGAAATATACACCTAAGTCCTTTATGATAGTGTATCGCTCAAATCTGATTATTAAACGAATGAGAATATACTTTGCATTTCGCGATGTTCAAAAAGTGTTTGTTTTTGATACACCATCACGTGAGCTGATCCAGGTCTTGTTGTAGCTGTAAGCTTTCGTTGATTCCCTCGACTTTAAAATATAATTTCAGATCGACTGCAAAAAGAAGAGTTTCAGATGTCAGTGTACTTGATAAGTCGTTAATGAATATCAGAAACAATAGCGGGCCGAGACTGGAACCTTGAAGTACTCCTGAACTGACAGAAAATATGTTTGATTTAAAACCGTTTTAACTAACAAATTGATGGCAGTTACTTAAGTAGGATTTAAATAGATTAAACAGCGAAACCAAAGACGGATAATTTTTCGAGTAGTGTTGGGTGATGAAGTTTATCGAAAGCATTGGTAAAATCGGTATAGACTACATCTACTTGACTTTTGGAGTCAATGGCTGTAGCTGTGAATTGGGAGGAAATCGATAAGTTAATGACTGTGGATGTATTTTTCATAAATCCGTGTTGGTCAGGCGATGTGTGTGTTCTGACAATAGGAAAAATCTGATCATAAATTTCACATCTCGATTACTTTAGCAAAGTTAGGAATAATGGCGATGGGTCTATAATTTGTTATGATATTTATGTTACAAGATTTGGTCACGGGAGTTTCCAGTACTCAGGGAATACCCCAGTTTTTAGGATTAAGTTGAATATTGAGTACAACGGTGAGGCTAAAACGATCGAGCAATCTCTAACCAAGAAGTTGGGAATCATGTCATGTTCAGATGTCAAACTATCTCTAAGGGGGTTTAGAGGACTTGATGATATTACTTACAGATAAGCTTGCTTTAGAAATATTAGACGAGTATATGGACACATCCAATGAATTACCTGAGCTAAAATGAGAGTAAACACTTTATGTGAAATTCAAACTGGAGTTCCACAAGGAACAGTTTTAGAACCCTTGCTTTACCTGCTCTCCATGAATGATCTCCTGAAATGTTTCTCAAATGACGTAATAATACAACTGTTAGTGAACACTTACTATTATCAAACAATTTTCAGGTATCTTTCGCGTGCTGAAGAGCTGCAACCCCGGACCTTCTTACCTAACATGTACCACTTGGGGAAAACTTGCTTTCACATCGGACAATATTACAAAGCCAAGTATTATCTCAGTCTTACGATGAACTTGCCACCCAAAGACGCCAAAGAAAAAACCTATGTCATCAAAGCGAAGCACTTGGTTCAGCTCTTGGACAGATACCACATGGAAGATCCAACATTGCTCTATGGTGAGGACAATCTCGTACATCTGCAGACGCAATGACTGTTGATGCTCTGGGAAGGGTATATAGGGTGTATAATTATATGTATCAATAAAATTTAAACTGGGTGTTAGTATTCAATATTCTTTTCCCAGATCGCTACGTTGGTATTGGTCTCTAGATAAATGAATGACAATGTTTAATTTACATCTTAGAATTGTGCCTTTTTAATCCGTAGTTTCTTAACCATTGACAACGGGGTCTGATCTAGACCCCGAAACGTTTGGAATGTACAGCATTTAGACAATGAAAATGCTGTTACTGTGAATGGTGATCGATATCGAACGATGCTTACTAACTTTTTGTGGGATGAATTGGAGCATTGATGTGCAGAATATGTGGTTCCAACAAGACGGTGCAACATGTCATTCAGCAGCAGAAACAATCAATCTTTTGAAACAGTAATTTGGTAAGGAAACATTAAATGGCCCCCTAGATCTTGTGATCTAATACCTCTAAATTTTTTCCTATGGAGCTATTTGAAAGAAACGGTCTATTCCAACGATCCACAGACAATTGATGACCTAAAGGAGAACATTATTGACTGTTTTCAAGTAACTGAACCGCAGTTATGCCAGAAAGTTATTGAAAATTTTGGCAAAAGATTAAAAGCTTGTGCAGCAGAAGGTGGTCACTAGAGGATTCGATCCCGGGATCCCGGTCGTATTTTAGTCCCGAAATTTTCGGGATTAAATTTAATGAATTCCGGGATTTTCGGGATAAATATATTTTTTTACATACGTCAATAAAAACGTGGATGAAACGAAACGCCCTTAATTTCATTTGACGTTTTGACGGCCATCTTGTTTACACAGCTGATTTCATTTGTTTCTGCTAACGACTGTTGTTGGCTTATGTGTAAAAGTTTGTAAAATATCCGCTTCTCGTCGTGTAAGTATTGTTTTTTTTTGGTAATTGGTGATAATCAATGAATTTATTAAAAAAGAACAATGCATTTAGTAAATATAGATGAACTAGTGTTATTTTTTGTAGCTCTAAGAGGTTATCTTCCGTAGAAGCCAATCTGTGCACGGCTGATGCGACACCCATTTTCAACAATTGCGTGAAAATGACTCAATTTTGGCTTCCAAATTGAAGACACATTTATTGAACCGCAAGAATGATCGTCGACGAAATGAGTTAAGTGGAGTATTAAACTATCTACAAAATCCTCATACCGAGAAGACTGAGACTACTGAGAGTAACAATTTGGATACTGATTGTGATGTAAGGGAGTTATTTTCAAGTCCAAGCAAGATGGCAATAAAAAAACATATTATTTCATTAACTGCAAGGATGGAAAACAATGATAATGAAGAAAATGAAATTGAACCTGTGCATACAACTAGTAAAACTGAGTTGACATTGAAAGAAAAGCTTCAGAACGAAATAGAAAACAGCCTGAAAACTATAAATCCAGAAGTATACAAAGAAACTCATCTTTCTAAGGTCATTAAACAAGAAATTAATCTTTATGAGAATAGTTTGTCACGAGGTTGTAAATTGGAGAAGGTTTATAAAAATTTATTGATGATTCCTCCAACTTCCATCGAGCCTGAACGCGCTTTTTCCGCCTCTTCATATTTGTGCAACAAATTGAGAAGTATGCTTTCGGATGAGATGTTGGATGCGTTATTATTCCTTAGATTTTATTTTCGTGGCTTGAGTACCTATGAAAATTAATCTCTTTAGCATTATAGTCTTTTTTATAGTTGAACTAAACAAGTTGATTGTTTTTAAGTTTATTGTAAAATAAAAAAAAACAAACTAGGCAATTATGATAATATTTCATAAATTATTTACAGAAGTACCTAGTTTGTTATTTTATCAGAAGAAAGTATAATTTTGTTTTGTTTTTTGAAGATTTAACTAAAGATTTAAAATAAAGAGTTGATTTTGATATGTTTTAAGGTTTTGTTGCCACTTTGTATTACCAATACAATCCCGGGACTATCCCGGGATCCCGAGATTAACTTTATATAATCCCGAAATCCTGGGAGTAGAAAAATCGACCGGGATCGAATCCTCTAGAGGTCACTTACAAGATATTGCTTTCCATTACTAAACCGAAACAACTGTACTATCGTTTTCCATTACTAAACCGAAATAATCATTTGAAATAAAAGATTTGATCATACTTAAATAATTTGTGTATTTTATTAAAAATTTAAAAATCAACTTCAAATTGGAACACCCTTTAGATTACACCGTCACACAAAAAACAAGGTCTTGACCTGAGGGCCCTCACTTAGTGTGTTATCAAAACAAGATTACGAGGGCTGCCTTTTATATTTCGGGATTGGACAACCCTAGTGTTGCAATCTGACAACTGACAGCTTTATCGTAAAGTTTGACATTTTTGAGGTTATAAGTACTCAGAACGTTTTGACATACGAACGCTATGTGTTGTTTACAGTAACTTAAAGGATTCATCTCGGCCAAAAAATGGAATTAAATCGTGAACATTTAAGTAAGTAAGTCAGCAAGAGTGCATGGATGAACTTAATTTAATCTTTGGCTATGAAACTCCATCAAGGACCACTGTTTATCGATGGTATGGTGAATTCAATCGAGGTGGAGTGAACTACGCTCCAAGACGAATTTCGTGAAGGTCGTCCAAAAACAGTTGTTGTTCCGGAAATCATTGATGCTGTGCGCGAACTGATATTGCAAGATTGTCATGTGACCTATCGTGAGATTGAGTCAACCTTACACATTAGCGGGACCAGCATACATTCAATATTGCATAAATATTTGAATGTCAAAAAAATTTGTTCGCGTTGGATTCAACACAATTTGTCAATCGTTCAAAAAAAGGCTCGTGTCGATTGGTCGAAAGAAAAGCTCAAAAAATACGATCGCGGTGCTTCAAAACACGTTTATGACATAGTGACAGGTGATAAATCGTGGATTTACGCGCATGAGCCCGAAAGTAAACAGCAGTCCACTGTATGGGTGTTTCAAGATGAGCCGAATCCAACAAAAGTTGTTCGCGCACGAAGCACTTCCAAGCAAATGATCGCCTGTTTTTTCGAAAAAACTGGACATTTCGCAACGGTACCACTAGAAAAACGCAGAACAGTCAATTCTGAGTGGTACACAACCATTTGTTTGCCAGTTATCTTCCAAGAAATGACGAAAACCAACCGCCGAAGACGGATCACTCTTCACCACGACAATGCGAGCTCTCACACATCGGCTCAAACAACTGCATTTTTGACCAATCAAAACATCGATTTGATGAGTCATCCGCCGTATAATCCTGACTTGTCACCAAATGACTTCTTTTTATTCCCGTACGTAAAAAACAAACTGAGAGTTCAACCTTTTTCGACACCTGAAGAAGCGGTTGCTGCGTTCAGAATGCATGTTTTGGAGATACCTCAATCAGAGTGGAAAAAGTGCTTCGACAATTGGTTCAAACGCATGCAAAACTGTATAGATCTTCATGGGGAATATTTTGAAAAACAATTAAGCGATTTTCGATGATTAATATTTGTTTTTGTTCTTTAATCCCGAAATATAAAAGGCAGCCCTCGTACCTAGCAGAGCCTCGATTCTTCAAACCACTCAAATGTTTTACCAGAAATGAAGTTTTCCCCGTATAATAAAACATTAGTTGCATTTATTCTGACTCGGAGAAAGATTCACCCACTCTCTTTTGTTACGATTCAACAGCAATAACTAGGAAGTTAATAAACACGTCTTTTCACAAGAATGTCCTTGAGGTAACAATGCAGAATACTATCCCATTAATTGGTTGAACGCCTACTTCGATCTGGTAGCACCTTTCCTGGTAGACATAGTGACGAAATTAGGTAAGAAATCGAAACGTCGTATCGGTTCCGCTTGCACAACAATTACATATTATTTATTGTTCGTGAATATTTATGAACAGTTTCAGGGAAATGAGAAAGGTTTACACCGATATTACCATATAACGGGCGACCAAATGTCAAAAACTATTACTGCGAACAGATTAGATTAAATTAAGCGATTTTTTTTAAAATAGGGAATAAATCTTTTTTTGTAGGACAGGATTCTAGATCTTTATACAATAAGTGTATATATTGGCGCCAAGCCAAAAAGTTTTGAAAAATTATTTATAAACATTTAAAAATCGACATTTTTTTCCTTGCTATAGTCTTCAGAAAAAAAAATCCTAACAAAAATTGGTTAGATTTAAATTTTCTAGAGTTTTTTAAATTAATTTTTGTTACAGAAAATGTACAATTTTGTACAATTCAGAAAAAATATATATTACCTGAGCAGTAATTGGTTGATTGTTTTAAAAAATTTGAAAATTGCAGCCAAATCTGAAATAATTAATAAAAATCTTTGATTTGTTTTGTGCTTATTAAGTTACTTTTATTCTGTTCAATTGTCAAACTGATTTTCTAAAAATATTTTTGAAATGTTTTAAAGCGTTTTTTTTTAATGACGACCAACTGTTCTATTATGTGTTCGTTATGCCAGTTCAAAATTTAAAATAAACAGAATATTAAATACAAATCGTAGAAAGGTAATGAAACTTGTGCGTTGGACCTGGACAAAATTACATAAACAGGCTAAAACTAAACATACATACTAAGATACAAAATTTAACATATAAACTACTAGACTGAAACACTCTAGACTAAATTATATTCAATTATTGCTAATTTTTTTATTTTTATACAATACTCATTAATGCAAAACTTAATAGTACCTACCCCTTTATTCTGGACAAGATGAATGTTGTATTATCAAAATCTTTAAGAAACATACAACAACAACAACAATAATTACAAAATTAAAAAAGCCAAGTTTAGTGTACTCACAAATTGTTTCACAAATTTTGTTATTAAAAATTCATTTATTTTTCTTTTTTTTTTGAGATTGCTATTTAAGATTTTTCTCATTTGACATGCTATTAAAAGGTCTAATAGCTACAATGAGGATACTTTTATTACTTATTGCTTTCTTGATAATAGGCATTTGAAAGTTTTTATATCTGGTTAAACTTGTCGATTTTTTTAAATTTATCCTTTAGATTATTATAATGGTACATAAGTAATTCAACGTAAAAGAGTTGTTTTATATTTAGTGGATTAGCCATAAGTACAAGTTTGTTATTATTTATTACTTTCAAACTTCTGTTTTGGATGTTTTCTCACAATATTCTAAAGTACGTGTAGGCCCATACCCGGAATATTATTCCATAATTAATTATGCTATGAAATAAGGCGTAATATATCATTTTAAGAGTTTCACAGTTTATTATTCTAGATAATTTGGCAAAAAATTAAAACAAGATATTTGGCCTTATTAATAATGTATTGAATATATTGATCCCATTTTAAATTCTGATCAAAAATAATCCCTAAATATCTACAATTTTGTGCTCTAGTAATATTACTACCTTTTATTTGTGATTTAAATATATCAGGGACACTATCAGAATAATTCCCAAAGGTCATACATATGGTTTTCTTCGTATTAAGGACAGTTTGTTTAAGATAAGCCAGTCGGCAATGTGATCGAGATACTCTTCATTTTCATTTGAACTCCTTCCCAAGATGTCATTAATGTGTAAAATAAAAAATAGTGGCCCCAAAATTGTTCCCTGAGGAATCCTGTTTTGACGGTCAAAAATTGACTATAATCAACTCGTTAAAAGTTTATTAGCTTCCCCTCTAACTCCATATCTCTCCAATTTATAAAGAAAAATTTTCCGAGGTACGAATTTGATATAAGATAGCGCATTTGCCAAAAAAGTGATTAATTAATTCTTTTGTTTCAGTGATCCCATTAACGTGATAAGGGAAAACCTTCCTTAATTGTCGGTACCCAGATACGACTGAATTCTACAGAAGTATCAGCGATACAATCGTCTTCATTCAAAATAATAAACGTAGACTCTTTTATTTTTCGTTTTGTGTTATATTGTTCTTTGTGAAGTATCGCTGAATTGTCAAATTGTATTTTATGGCCTAGGTTCCAAGTATGTTCACAAATTTTCGATTTTTCAAATTGTCGTTTCATAATGTAATTCTGGTGTTCATTTATTCGTACGTTTAATGGTCTCGATGTTTCTCCAATATAAAATTTATTGCATTTGCAAGGAATCCTATATATGCAGTTTTATTTGAGTTCTGAGTTTTGTTTGTTGGTTTTGTTTTCAATATTAGTGATTTCAGTGTATATCTTGTTTTGAATGCTGTTTTGATATTAAATCAGTTACTCACTGTTTTCAATCTTTCTGAGAGACCTTGTATATATGGAATAGTTGTAACTACACTGTGGTTGTCCTGAGTAGTAGTGTTCTGCTTTTTTTATTAATATGTCTAGGAAAGGTAGTTTGTTATTTGTTATTTATGTCATTTAACAATTTATCTAACTCTTCAAAACTGTGTTTCCAAGTTACAAAAATGTCGTGAAAGTAACGCCACCAAACTAAAGGTTTGTTTTATTTTGATAAGATTACTTGTTGTTCAAATTTTTCCATAAATATGTTACTTAATGCTGGTGAGAGACAAGAACCCATGGCCATGCCAAAATCCTGTTGGATAAATGAACACAAGAATTACATAAAGAAACGACAATTTGAAAAATCAAAAATTTGTGAGACTCTTAATCTGTAAACTGATCCCTGTTTCTTACACAGAGAACTAAGTTGTAAGGGTATTTCAAGATCAAGGAAGTTTGGTGTCGGTCGGAAAAAAGTGTCGAAACACACTTTTTGCATTTCACTAACAAACTCACATATTTTATTGTGTAAGTATGGGCCAGCGTTAAGAAGCTTTCGCTTCAAAAGCATTGAAATTTGCCCACCCCGTATATCCGATCACCAAGTATTCGTGTGCTTACCGTGCCATAAAAGGCCGCGGAGGTGTTAAACATGGGTGTCACTTCCGTGCAGAACGTGTCGATCCTCAGGACAAATAGGATGTAAAGCATTGGCGGAAAACCACGTAATAGGATTTCGCGAACAGCTGTGTTTGTGTGTGTGCGTCAATTCAGCACATGTTGATTGTATTAACCACTGAGAACATGTGCACCCCTTCGGCCACTTTCAATAATTTATTTTTTCTTCTTGACGCAGAGATTATTAGTTTAAAACACCACGACAGTGTACGCCACCAATAGCCTGTGGCATCTTCATATACGCGAATAGAAATGTCTGGTTGAAAACACACGATCCCTTTCACGACTTGAAACAAACGAAAGTGGTGAAAGAATTGAATAACTTCCGGACGAAATTGAAATTCGTCGAGTTGGTATCAGAAAAAAAATGCGAATCTGTTGCTTAATAAATTATAAAATGATAATTATATCTGAGGCAAATCAACATTTTTATTTTGTAAACTAAAGGGTTACTTTTATGTTTTTTTGGGCAATAACACCACAATCGAAATAAAACGACGTATATTGAAGGAAAACCAAACGTTTCAAAGTCTATTCTGACTTTATATAAAGCCATTGACAATGAAGAAAAATTCTGCATATCATTGCAGACACTGGGTATATAAGTGAAGGGTGAAGGGCTCCCGTTGTTAATGTAGAAGAGAATTAGATCAAAGTAGTCTTAAGCTAATTTTGGAGACCGTAAACTTAACGCTATTTATTAAGCCACAATCGGAATATTTTCTGCTATTTAGAATGTTATACAGTGATGGGCAAATGTGTGGAACCAAGTAAATATCTCTGGAATTATTAGAGATATCAAAATGAAATTTGAAAGGTGGATACTGCAGTAGATTGCCTATTTGTTTCCAATTTTTTTTTACAATTTTGAACTTCCTGTTTTACCGGAAGTAATGTCGATTTTAAAATTTGCAATAAAACATCCTGTATAGTATTTTAGTTTCTGATGAAACATTTTATTGCGAATACAAAAATATCGGGTTTGATAATGTTTACTTCAATACCTACCGAGATATTAACAGAAAAGTAATTAAGGAAAGGAAAAATCTAATATCCATTAAATAAATACATAATCATAATCATTAACTATATCTAACTGATTTTCAAAACATTGAAACTTAACTAAACTTAATGTATTAGATGTTCAAACTGAGCACCGTTTACTTCTTGACAATAAGCAAGTCGGTTTTTAAATTCTCTAGTAACATTAGCTATTACTTACTAGAGAATTAAGGTCGGGACTTCGTGCAGGTCATTCATAAATACCCCTTCTTCCAATCCATCTGTGATGAAATGTCCTATCTAAATGATCTCGAACAATGCGAGCGTAATGGGGTGGTGCTTCATCCTGCTGAAACCAGATATTATTTGGTAATTGTCCATTTACCTCCAATGCCGGAATAACTTGTGTCTCCAAGAGCTGTAAATACCTATCTCCGTTTACAGTTTCTTGTAGGAAGAAGGGTCCCACGATTCTGTTGTTATAAATGCCGGCCCAAACGTTCAATTTTTGGGGATGTTGTGTATGAGCTTCTTGTACCCAATTAGGATTACTTTGCGACCAGTAGCGGCAGTTATTTCGATTAAAATGTAGCCTCGTCTAAAAACACCACATTTCTTATAAATTTATTATCACGGTTACAAATATCCATCATCGTTTCACAAAATTGCAAACGTCTGTTGAAATCGTATTCGGAGAGTTCTTGAACGAGGCGAATTTTGTATGGATGATATTTTTCTCGCCTTAATATCCTTACTACTGAACGACGGCTAATTCCATGCATATTGGCGAGGTAGGTAGTGGATAAGTGAGGATTTTCTTCCAAAGATATAGTAACATTTTAAGCTACACCTTCATTACTTGCACTTTTTAACCGTCCACTTTTTGGTAAATTCCTAACTGTTCCACTTTTGTCGTACCTTCGCAAAGTTTTCGACACTACTGAACGGGATATTTGTGTATTTGGATGAACAATGTTAAAAAGGCCACAAACTTCTTGATGCGTCCTATTCCTCTCCCCATACCCAATTATCATTAATATTTCTATTCTTTCTCTTTCACTTAATTCGGCCATTTTACAATCAAATTAAAACAATACAATCTTTTTACGTTCAAATTTAAAAATATCCCGATATTTTTGTATTCGCAATAAAATGTTTCATCAGAAACTAAAATACTATACAAGGTGTTTCATTGCAAATTTTCAAATCGACATTACTTCCGGTAAAACAGGAAGTTCAAAATTGTATAAAAATTTGGAAGCAAATAGGCAATCTTCTGCAGTATCCACCTTCCAAATTTCATTTTGATATCTCTAATAATTCCAGAGATATTTACTTGGTTTCACACATTTGCCAATCACTGTATATAAAGATAACAGCATGCGTCTTTCTCCTAGTACTCAAAGAACACAGATGGGAGGTTGCCAACATTGAACTATAAGATACCATCAAGGGATATATGCCATTCCTTTAGATATAGAAGTAGCGCAGAAAAAGTTTTTGAACTTTTTCAATTTCATTACTGTGGGTGTAACAATTTGGTGACCAAATGTTGGAGGCATACTCAAGGTGAGGCCTCACCATAGATGTATAAAGTCCTATAGTTGTTTTTACACTTAAATCTTGGGTATTACGTTTGATAAATCCAAGAACTTTGTATGTTTTGTTTATCAGGTAGCTAAAATGAGTATTGAATTTGAAGTTATCTTGAAAGACCTATGATATCGAAAAATCTAGAGAAATTAATATTTAATCATATTGCCAGTCAGGATTCAGGAGTGGCCACAGTATAGTTTCAACTCTGGCTTATGTGCTGGGTAAGGGTGAAATTTCAGTATTAGTTCTACTGGAGTATAGCAAATCATTTGACACTTTTGATAATGAATTACTTCTAGCTCTACTTCTACTGCTTTTCGGAAATTGTTATATAATTTATGATAAGCTATCTTTCACGTCGATGTCAAAAATTAGTTATTGAAGTGAGTGAATAAGATTCTTTATTAATTAGTAGAAAAGTTCCGCAAGGCTTGATTCTGGGACCCCTTCTTTTTCTAATACATGCAATGAACCTTTGTTCAGTTACTGATAATTGTATACTTTCTCAGTTTGCAGATAGCATACAAGTTTATAAATCTTTTATAAAAGAAAATGCACAGAGTACATTTCTGAAGTTAGTAAATCACTTGATAAATTATATCTAGATACGGCCTAATCGTATTGCAAACAAATCTCACGGGATCTTTTTTGGGTGGTAATAAAATATGGGCAAGACTTGCAAGATTGGCCTTATTAAAAAAAAACGATGACCAAGACTACGTAAACCATGACAGTTTACTATATATTAGAGGTACAACTGACAGAATAGGGAGCATCCTACGTAGACACAACATTCGTACCATATACAAACAACAATAGGACAAATGCGACAGAGAACCAAGGAGTGTACAACATATCATGTGGAGATTGCGCCAAATTATACGTCGGCCAGACGAACATAAAGTAAACATAAAGAACATACCCCCTCAACATTATTCAGACATAAAGAAGAAACAAGATAAAATAGACCTCAATACCTGCAAAGAACTTGCCAACATCGAAAATTAGAAAATCAAAATCATAAGGTAAACCATTGAAGTTAAAACCCGAGGCATTCTGTATAAAAGAGACAAAACTTTAAAATTATCACAGATTTAGAAAAAAGAATATATTATTTTGTTCTTGCCGTTTTTTGCGCGCATTCATTTTACTACAGTGTGATTCTAAAATGTTGGGCCAATATTTAAGTTTCTTTTGAATCATGTCAAATAGACCATTCAATCTACTGAATAGGTGTTATAGTTTGTATGATTAAATATTTCATTAAATATGTGAAACTTGTTGAAGTTTACTTTTTAACTCAACATCATCCTTAACCGTATAGCCATAGTTCTCAAGAATTATCGGCAAGAGAGAGAGAACTCAAAATAAACGGCTCTGAATAACAGAATTTTAACAAAATTGGTACAGAAAATCTATTATATTTAAAAAGTAATACCAAAACAAAAAAGGCAAAAATAAATCAACGTGGTCATTTAAAATAAATTCTACTTACGTTTGAAGATTATCGGCACTCGTTTGATGGCGTTGTTGTCAAAATCAGGATCATCTACATCAAAGAGGATGTCTTCTTCGAATTCAGTGAATCCTTCAAGTTTGGGACCACTTTCAACGCGCAACATTCTATAACAAACGAAAAAACGTCTTTTCAAACAAACTGCGTCTTATGTTATTCAGTACTTAAGTAAAAGAAGTACTGTAACTGTAATTCAGAATCTAAGCAGAATAGCAAACTAATATGTTATCGAAGTATATTTCGATCCTCAGGTGTCATTTGTTTTAGTAATTTGCTTATGTGACAGTTTAAAAATAAGCACGGATTGATATATGAAATTATCACCGCATAATTTTAATCGATTATTGTTCTATTTTCGAATAAGAACAATTTGTTTAACATTGCAATGATAATGTAGTTTGTTTTTGTTATTTATTCTGGTTTTCCCTTTACCCAGAAGGATAAATATTTTGAAACAAAGTGTAGTAAAAAATTATGGTGAACTACTTCGGGATCCTCCTTAACAGAATCGAGTTAAAACGGTCAGAATTCCTTGGTCCTAAAAGTTTTTCCGATTTTCTGAAATCGGTATAAGCTATGTCATTGAAAAAGTTACGGGACCACTTCCAGATCAACCTTAACAGAATCCAGTTTAAACGATCCAAATTCCTTGAACCGGTTTCGAGTAATCGCTGAACACAAATAAAAAAACAGATATACAGCTGAATTGAGAAGAACCTCATCATTTTTTGAAGTTGGTTAATAATATTATCGTCTTTACCAAAGGTTACATTGTAAAAACAAGTTTTTCCGATTTTCTGATAAACGGTATGCCATTGAAAAAGTTACGGGACCACTTCGAGATCAACCTTAACAGAATCCAGTTTAAACGATCCAAATTCCTTGAACCGGTTTCGAGTAAACGCTGAACACAAATAATAAAAAAACAGATATACGGCTGAATTAAGAACTTCCTCCTTTTTTGAAGTCGGTTAATAATACTATCGTCTTTACCAAAGGTTACATTGTAAAAACAAGTTTTTCCGATTTTCTGATAAACGGAATAAGGTATGCCATTGAAAAAGTTACGGGACCACTTCGAGATCAACCTTAACAGAATCCAGTTTAAACGATCCAAATTCCTTGAACCGGTTTCGAGTAAACGCTGAACACAAATAAAAAAAACAGATATACAGCTGAATTGAGAACCTCCTCATTTTTTGAAGTCGGTTAATAATATTATCGTCTTCACCAAAGGTTACATTGTAAAAATAAGATTTTTCCGATTTTCTGATAAACGGTATAAGCTATGTCATTGAAAAAGTTACGGGACCACTTCGAGAACAACCTTAACAGAATCCGGTTTAAACGATCCAAATTCCTTGAACCGGTTTCGAGTAAACGCTGAACACAAATAAAAAAACAGATATACAGCTGAATTGAGAACCTCCTCATTTTTTGAAGTCGGTTAATAATATTATCGTCTTCACCAAAGCTTAGATTGTAAATATAAGTTTTTTTGGATTTTCTGAAAACCGGTATAAGCTATGTCATTGAAAAAGTTACGGGCCACTTCGAGATCAACCTTAACAGAATCCAGTTTAAACGATCCAAACTCCTTGAGCCGGTTTCGAGTAATCGCTGAACACAAGTAAAAAAACACAGATATACGGCTGAATTGAGAACTTCCTCCTTTTTTGAAGTCGGTTAATAATACTATCGTCTTTACCAAAGGTTACATTGTAAAAACAAGTTTTTCCGATTTTCTGATAAACGGTATAAGGTATGCCATTGAAAAAGTTACAGGACCACTTCGAGATCATCCTTAACAGAATCCAGTTTAAACGATCCAAACTCCTTGAGCCGGTTTCGAGTAATCGCTGAACACAAGTAAAAAAAACACAGATATACAGCTAAATTGAGAACTTCCTCCTTTTTTGAAGTCGGTTAATAATACTATCGTCTTTACCAAAGGTTAAATTGTAAAAATAAGTTTTTCCGATTTTCTGATAAACGGTATAAGGTATGCCATTGAAAAAGTTACGGGACCACTTCGAGATCAACCTTAACAGAATCCAGTTTAAACGATCCAAATTCCTTGAACCGGTTTCGAGTAATCGCTGAACACAAATAAAAAAACAGATATACAGCTGAATTGAGAACATCATCATTTTTTGAAGTCGGTTAATAATATTATCGTCTTCACCAAAGGTTAGATTGTAAAAATAAGTTTTTTCCGATTTTCTGATAAACGGTATAAGGTATGCCATTGAAAAAGTTACGGGACCACTTCGAGATCAACCTTAACAGAATCCAGTTTAAACGATCCAAATTCCTTGAACCGGTTTCGAGTAATCGCTGAACACAAATAAAAAAAACAGATATACAGCTGAATTGAGAACCTCCTCATTTTTTGAAGTCGGTTAATAACATTATCGTCTTCACCAAGGGTACATTGTAAAATTAAGTTTTTTCCGATTTTCTGATAAACGGTATAAGCTATGTCATTGAAAAAGTTACGGGACCACTTCCAGATCAACCTTAACAGAATCCAGTTTAAACGATCCAAATTCCTTGAACCGGTTTCGAGTAATCGCTGAACACAAATAAAAAAACAGATATACAGCTGAATTGAGAAGAACCTCATCATTTTTTGAAGTCGGTTAATAATATTATCGTCTTTACCAAAGGTTACATTGTAAAAACAAGTTTTTCCGATTTTCTGATAAACGGTATAAGCTATGTCATTGAAAAAGTTACGGGACCACTTCGAGATCAACCTTAACAGAATCCCGTTTAAACGATCCAAATTCCTTGAACCGGTTTCGAGTAATCGCTGAACACGAATAAAAAAAAACAGATATACGGCTGAATTGAGAACTTCCTCCTTTTTTGAAGTCGGTTAATAATACTATCGTCTTTACCAAAGGTTACATTGTAAAAACAAGTTTTTCCCATTTTCTGATAAACGGAATAAGGTATGCCATTGAAAAAGTTACGGGACCACTTCGAGATCAACCTTAACAGAATCCAGTTTAAACGATCCAAATTCCTTGAACCGGTTTCGAGTAAACGCTGAACACAAATAAAAAAAACAGATATACGGCTGAATTGAGAACTTCCTCCTTTTTTGAAGTCGGTTAATAATACTATCGTCTTTACCAAAGGTTACATTGTAAAAACAAGTTTTTCCGATTTTCTGATAAACGGAATAAGGTATGCCATTGAAAAAGTTACGGGACCACTTCGAGATCAACCTTAACAGAATCCAGTTTAAACGATCCAAATTCCTTGAACCGGTTTCGAGTAAACGCTGAACACAAATAAAAAAAACAGATATACAGCTGAATTGAGAACCTCCTCATTTTTTGAAGTCGGTTAATAATATTATCGTCTTCACCAAAGGTTACATTGTAAAAATAAGATTTTTCCGATTTTCTGATAAACGGTATAAGCTATGTCATTGAAAAAGTTACGGGACCACTTCGAGAACAACCTTAACAGAATCCGGTTTAAACGATCCAAATTCCTTGAACCGGTTTCGAGTAAACGCTGAACACAAATAAAAAAACAGATATACAGCTGAATTGAGAACCTCCTCATTTTTTGAAGTCGGTTAATAATATTATCGTCTTCACCAAAGCTTAGATTGTAAATATAAGTTTTTTGGATTTTCTGAAAACCGGTATAAGCTATGTCATTGAAAAAGTTACGGGCCACTTCGAGATCAACCTTAACAGAATCCAGTTTAAACGATCCAAACTCCTTGAGCCGGTTTCGAGTAATCGCTGAACACAAGTAAAAAAACACAGATATACGGCTGAATTGAGAACTTCCTCCTTTTTTGAAGTCGGTTAATAATACTATCGTCTTTACCAAAGGTTACATTGTAAAAACAAGTTTTTCCGATTTTCTGATAAACGGTATAAGGTATGCCATTGAAAAAGTTACAGGACCACTTCGAGATCATCCTTAACAGAATCCAGTTTAAACGATCCAAACTCCTTGAGCCGGTTTCGAGTAATCGCTGAACACAAGTAAAAAAAACACAGATATACAGCTAAATTGAGAACTTCCTCCTTTTTTGAAGTCGGTTAATAATACTATCGTCTTTACCAAAGGTTAAATTGTAAAAATAAGTTTTTCCGATTTTCTGATAAACGGTATAAGGTATGCCATTGAAAAAGTTACGGGACCACTTCGAGATCAACCTTAACAGAATCCAGTTTAAACGATCCAAATTCCTTGAACCGGTTTCGAGTAATCGCTGAACACAAATAAAAAAACAGATATACAGCTGAATTGAGAACATCATCATTTTTTGAAGTCGGTTAATAATATTATCGTCTTCACCAAAGGTTAGATTGTAAAAATAAGTTTTTCCGATTTTCTGAAAACCGGTATAAGCTATGTCATTGAAAAAGTTACGGGACCACTTCGAGATCAACCTTAACAGAATCCCGTTTAAACGATCCAAATTCCTTGAACCGGTTTCGAGTAATCGCTGAACACAAATAAAAAAAAACAGATATACAGCTGAATTGAGAACCTCCTCATTTCTTGAAGTCGGTTAATAACATTATCGTCTTCACCAAAGGTTACATTGTAAAATTAAGTTTTTTCCGATTTTCTGATAAACGGTATAAGCTATGTCATTGAAAAAGTTACGGGACCACTTCCAGATCAACCTTAACAGAATCCAGTTTAAACGATCCAAATTCCTTGAACCAGTTTCGAGTAATCGCTGAACACAAATAAAAAAAAAGATATACAGCTGAATTGAGAAGAACCTCATCAAATTTTGAAGTCGGTTAATAATATTATCGTCTTTACCAAAGGTTAAATTGTAAAAATAAGTTTTTCCGATTTTCTGATAAACGGTATAAGGTATGCCATTGAAAAAGTTACGGGACCACTTCGAGATCAACCTTAACAGAATCCAGTTTAAACGATCCAAATTCCTTGAACCGGTTTCGAGTAATCGCTGAACACAAATAAAAAAACAGATATACAGCTGAATTGAGAAGAACCTCATCATTTTTTGAAGTCGGTTAATAATATTATCGTCTTTACCAAAGGTTACATTGTAAAAACAAGTTTTTCCGATTTTCTGATAAACGGTATAAGCTATGTCATTGAAAAAGTTACGGGACCACTTCGAGATCAACCTTAACAGAATCCCGTTTAAACGATCCAAATTCCTTGGACCGGTTTCGAGTAAACGCTGAACACAAATAAAAAAAACAGATATACGGCTGAATTGAGAACTTCCTCCTTTATTGAAGTCGGTTAATAATACTATCGTCTTTACCAAAGGTTACATTGTAAAAACAAGTTTTTCCGATTTTCTGATAAACGGAATAAGGTATGCCATTGAAAAAGTTACAGGACCACTTCGAGATCATCCTTAACAGAATCCAGTTTAAACGATCCAAACTCCTTGAGCCGGTTTCGAGTAATCGCTGAACACAAGTAAAAAAAACACAGATATACAGCTGAATTGAGAAGAACCTCATCATTTTTTGAAGTCGGTTAATAATATTATCGTCTTTACCAAAGGTTACATTGTAAAAACAAGTTTTTCCGATTTTCTGATAAACGGTATGCCATTGAAAAAGTTACGGGACCACTTCGAGATCAACCTTAACAGAATCCAGTTTAAACGATCCAAATTCCTTGAACCGGTTTCGAGTAATCGCTGAACACAAATAAAAAAACAGATATACAGCTGAATTGAGAAGAACCTCATCATTTTTTGAAGTCGGTTAATAATATTATCGTCTTTACCAAAGGTTACATTGTAAAAACAAGTTTTTCCGATTTTCTGATAAACGGTATGCCATTGAAAAAGTTACGGGACCACTTCGAGAACAACCTTAACAGAATCCGGTTTAAACGATCCAAATTCCTTGAACCGGTTTCGAGTAAACGCTGAACACAAATAAAAAAACAGATATACAGCTGAATTGAGAACCTCCTCATTTTTTGAAGTCGGTTAATAATATTATCGTCTTCACCAAAGCTTAGATTGTAAATATAAGTTTTTTTGGATTTTCTGAAAACCGGTATAAGCTATGTCATTGAAAAAGTTACGGGCCACTTCGAGATCATCCTTAACAGAATCCAGTTTAAACGATCCAAACTCCTTGAGCCGGTTTCGAGTAATCGCTGAACACAAGTAAAAAAAACACAGATATACAGCTAAATTGAGAACTTCCTCCTTTTTTGAAGTCGGTTAATAATACTATCGTCTTTACCAAAGGTTAAATTGTAAAAATAAGTTTTTCCGATTTTTTGATAAACGGTATAAGGTATGCCATTGAAAAAGTTACGGGACCACTTCGAGATCAACCTTAACAGAATCCAGTTTAAACGATCCAAATTCCTTGAACCGGTTTCGAGTAATCGCTGAACACAAATAAAAAAACATATATACAGCTGAATTGAGAACCTCATCATTTTTTGAAGTCGGTTAATAATATTATCGTCTTCACCAAAGGTTAGATTGTAAAAATAAGTTTTTTCGATTTTCTGAAAACCGGTATAAGCTATGTCATTGAAAAAGTTACGGGACCACTTCGAGATCAACCTTAACAGAATCCCGTTTAAACGATCCAAATTCCTTGAGCCGGTTTCGAGTAATCGCTGAACACAAGTAAAAAAAACACAGATATACAGCTAAATTGAGAACTTCCTCCTTTTTTGAAGTCGGTTAATAATACTATCGTCTTTACCAAAGGTTAAATTGTAAAAATAAGTTTTTCCGATTTTCTGATAAACGGTATAAGGTATGCCATTGAAAAAGTTACAGGACCACTTCGAGATCATCCTTAACAGAATCCAGTTTAAACGATCCAAACTCCTTGAGCCGGTTTCGAGTAATCGCTGAACACAAGTAAAAAAAACACAGATATACAGCTAAATTGAGAACTTCCTCCTTTTTTGAAGTCGGTTAATAATACTATCGTCTTTACCAAAGGTTAAATTGTAAAAATAAGTTTTTCCGATTTTCTGATAAACGGTATAAGGTATGCCATTGAAAAAGTTACGGGACCACTTCGAGATCAACCTTAACAGAATCCAGTTTAAACGATCCAAATTCCTTGAACCGGTTTCGAGTAATCGCTGAACACAAATAAAAAAACAGATATACATCTGAATTGAGAACCTCATCATTTTTTGAAGTCGGTTAATAATATTATCGTCTTCACCAAAGGTTAGATTGTAAAAATAAGTTTTTTCGATTTTCTGAAAACCGGTATAAGCTATGTCATTGAAAAAGTTACGGGACCACTTCGAGATCAACCTTAACAGAATCCCGTTTAAACGATCCAAATTCCTTGAACCGGTTTCGAGTAATCGCTGAACACAAATAAAAAAACAGATATACATCTGAATTGAGAACCTCATCATTTTTTGAAGTCGGTTAATAATATTATCGTCTTCACCAAAGGTTAGATTGTAAAAATAAGTTTTTTCGATTTTCTGAAAACCGGTATAAGCTATGTCATTGAAAAAGTTACGGGACCACTTCGAGATCAACCTTAACAGAATCCAGTTTAAACGATCCAAACTCCTTGAGCCGGTTTCGAGTAATCGCTGAACACAAGTAAAAAAAACACAGATATACAGCTAAATTGAGAACTTCCTCCTTTTTTGAAGTCGGTTAATAATACTATCGTCTTCACCAAAGGTTACATTGTAAAATTAAGTTTTTTCCGATTTTCTGATAAACGGTATAAGCTATGTCATTGAAAAAGTTACGGGACCACTTCCAGATCAACCTTAACAGAATCCAGTTTAAGCGATCCAAATTCCTTGAACCGGTTTCGAGTAATCGCTGAACACAAATAAAAAAACAGATATACAGCTGAATTGAGAAGAACCTCATCATTTTTTGAAGTCGGTTAATAATATTATCGTCTTTACCAAAGGTTAAATTGTAAAAACAAGTTTTTCCGATTTTCTGATAAACGGTATAAGGTATGCCATTGAAAAAGTTTCGGGACCACTTCGAGATCAACCTTAACAGAATCCAGTTTAAACGATCCAAATTCCTTGAACCGGTTTCGAGTAATCGCTGAACACAAATAAAAAAACAGATATACAGCTGAATTGAGAAGAACCTCATCATTTTTTGAAGTCGGTTAATAATATTATCGTCTTTACCAAAGGTTACATTGTAAAAACAAGTTTTTCCGATTTTCTGATAAACGGTATAAGCTATGTCATTGAAAAAGTTACGGGACCACTTCGAGATCAACCTTAACAGAATCCCGTTTAAACGATCCAAATTCCTTGAACCGGTTTCGAGTAATCGCTGAACACAAATAAAAAAAAACAGATATACGGCTGAATTGAGAACTTCCTCCTTTTTTGAAGTCGGTTAATAATACTATCGTCTTTACCAAAGGTAACATTGTAAAAACAAGTTTTTCCGATTTTCTGATAAACGGAATAAGGTATGCCATTGAAAAAGTTACGGGACCACTTCGAGATCAACCTTAACAGAATCCAGTTTAAACGATCCAAATTCCTTGAACCGGTTTCGAGTAAACGCTGAACACAAATAAAAAAAACAGATATACGGCTGAATTGAGAACTTCCTCCTTTTTTGAAGTCGGTTAATAATACTATCGTCTTTACCAAAGGTTACATTGTAAAAACAAGTTTTTCCGATTTTCTGATAAACGGAATAAGGTATGCCATTGAAAAAGTTACGGGACCACTTCGAGATCAACCTTAACAGAATCCAGTTTAAACGATCCAAATTTCTTGAACCGGTTTCGAGTAATCGCTGAACACAAATAAAAAAACAGATATACAGCTGAATTGAGAAGAACCTCATCATTTTTTGAAGTCGGTTAATAATATTATCGTCTTTACCAAAGGTTACATTGTA
Organism: Octodonta nipae; assembly: GCA_034190945.1. Taxonomy (NCBI): domain Eukaryota; kingdom Metazoa; phylum Arthropoda; class Insecta; order Coleoptera; family Chrysomelidae; genus Octodonta; species Octodonta nipae. The sequence continues at coordinate 134,196,321 of CM067220.1, forward strand.
AAAACAAGTTTTTCCGATTTTCTGATAAACGGTATGCCATTGAAAAAGTTACGGGACCACTTCGAGATCAACCTTAACAGAATCCAGTTTAAACGATCCAAATTCCTTGAACCGGTTTCGAGTAAACGCTGAACACAAATAAAAAAAACAGATATACGGCTGAATTGAGAACTTCCTCCTTTTTTGAAGTCGGTTAATAATACTATCGTCTTTACCAAAGGTTACATTGTAAAAACAAGTTTTTCCGATTTTCTGATAAACGGAATAAGGTATGCCATTGAAAAAGTTACGGGACCACTTCGAGATCAACCTTAACAGAATCCAGTTTAAACGATCCAAATTCCTTGAACCGGTTTCGAGTAAACGCTGAACACAAATAAAAAAAACAGATATACAGCTGAATTGAGAACCTCCTCATTTTTTGAAGTCGGTTAATAATATTATCGTCTTCACCAAAGGTTACATTGTAAAAATAAGATTTTTCCGATTTTCTGATAAACGGTATAAGCTATGTCATTGAAAAAGTTACGGGACCACTTCGAGAACAACCTTAACAGAATCCGGTTTAAACGATCCAAATTCCTTGAACCGGTTTCGAGTAAACGCTGAACACAAATAAAAAAACAGATATACAGCTGAATTGAGAACCTCCTCATTTTTTGAAGTCGGTTAATAATATTATCGTCTTCACCAAAGGTTAGATTGTAAAAATAAGTTTTTCCGATTTTCTGAAAACCGGTATAAGCTATGTCATTGAAAAAGTTACGGGACCACTTCGAGATCAACCTTAACAGAATCCCGTTTAAACGATCCAAATTCTTTGAACCGGTTTCGAGTAATCGCTGAACACAAATAAAAAAAAACAGATATACAGCTGAATTGAGAACCTCCTCATTTTTTGAAGTCGGTTAATAACATTATCGTCTTCACCAAAGGTTACACTATAAAATTAAGTTTTTTCCGATTTTCTGATAAACGGTATAAGCTATGTCATTGAAAAAATTACGGGACCACTTCGAGATCAACCTTAACAGAATCCAGTTTAAACGATCCAAATTCCTTGAACCGGTTTCGAGTAAACGCTGAACACAAATAAAAAAAACAGATATACAGCTGAATTGAGAACCTCCTCATTTTTTGAAGTCGGTTAATAACATTATCGTCTTCACCAAAGGTTACATTGTAAAATTAAGTTTTTTCCGATTTTCTGATAAACGGTATAAGCTATGTCATTGAAAAAATTACGGGACCACTTCGAGATCAACCTTAACAGAATCCAGTTTAAACGATCCAAATTCCTTGAACCGGTTTCGAGTAAACGCTGAACACAAATAAAAAAACAGATATACAGCTGAATTAGAACCTCCTCATTTTTTGAAGTCGGTTAATAATATTATCGTCTTCACCAAAGGTTAGATTGTAAAAATAAGTTTTTCCGATTTTCTGAAAACCGGTATAAGCTATGTCATTGAAAAAGTTACGGGACCACTTCGAGATCAACCTTAACAGAATCCCGTTTAAACGATCCAAATTCCTTGAACCGGTTTCGAGTAATCGCTGAACACAAATAAAAAAAACAGATATACAGCTGAATTGAGAACCTCCTCATTTTTTGAAGTCGGTTAATAACATTATCGTCTTCACCAAAGGTTACATTGTAAAATTAAGTTTTTTCCGATTTTCTGATAAACGGTATAAGCTATGTCATTGAAAAAGTTACGGGACCACTTCCAGATCAACCTTAACAGAATCCAGTTTAAACGATCCAAATTCCTTGAACCGGTTTCGAGTAATCGCTGAACACAAATAAAAAAACAGATATACAGCTGAATTGAGAAGAACCTCATCATTTTTTGAAGTCGGTTAATAATATTATCGTCTTTACCAAAGGTTACATTGTAAAAACAAGTTTTTCCGATTTTCTGATAAACGGTATAAGCTATGTCATTGAAAAAGTTACGGGACCACTTCGAGATCAACCTTAACAGAATCCCGTTTAAACGATCCAAATTCCTTGAACCGGTTTCGAGTAATCGCTGAACACAAATAAAAAAAAACAGATATACGGCTGAATTGAGAACTTCCTCCTTTTTTGAAGTCGGTTAATAATACTATCGTCTTTACCAAAGGTAACATTGTAAAAACAAGTTTTTCCGATTTTCTGATAAACGGAATAAGGTATGCCATTGAAAAAGTTACGGGACCACTTCGAGATCAACCTTAACAGAATCCAGTTTAAACGATCCAAATTCCTTGAACCGGTTTCGAGTAAACGCTGAACACAAATAAAAAAAACAGATATACGGCTGAATTGAGAACTTCCTCCTTTTTTGAAGTCGGTTAATAATACTATCGTCTTTACCAAAGGTTACATTGTAAAAACAAGTTTTTCCGATTTTCTGAAAACCGGTATAAGCTATGTCATTGAAAAAGTTACGGGACTACTTCGAGATCAACCTTAACAGAATCCAGTTTAAACGATCCAAATTCATTGAACCGGTTTCGACTAATCGCTGAACACAAATAAAAAAAACAGATTTACAGCTGAATTGACAATTTCTTCCTTTTTTGAAGTCGGTTAATAATACTATCGTCTTTACCAAAGGTTACATTGTAAAAACAAGTTTTTCCGATTTTCTGATAAACGGTATAAGGTATGCCATTGAAAAAGTTACGGGACCACTTCGAGATCATCCTTAACATAATCCAGTTTAAACGATCCAAATTCCTTGAACCGGTTTCGAGTAATCGCTGAACACAAATAAAAAAAACAGATTTACAGCTGAATTGAGGATTTCTTCCTTTTTTGAAGTCGGTTAATAATACTATCAAAGGTTACATTGTAAAAACAAGTTTTTCCGATTTTCTGATAAACGGTATAAGGTATGCCATTGAAAAAGTTACGGGACCACTTCGAGATCATCCTTAACATAATCCAGTTTAAACGATCCAAATTCCTTGAACCGGTTTCGAGTAATCGCTGAACACAAATAAAAAAAACAGATTTACACCTGAATTGAGGATTTCTTCCTTTTTTGAAGTCGGTTAATAATACTATCAAAGGTTACATTGTAAAAATAAGTTTTTCCGATTTTCTGATAAACGGTATAAGGTATGCCATTGAAAAAGTTACGGGACCACTTCGAGATCATCCTTAACAGAATCCAGTTTAAACGATCCAAATGCCTTGAACCGGTTTCAAGTAAACGATGAACACAAATAAAAAAAACAGATATACAGCTGAATTGAGAATTGCCTCCTTTTTTGAAGTCGGTTAATAATACAAAGGTTACATTGTAAAAATAAGTTTTTTCCTATTTTCTGATAAACGGTATAAGGTATGCCATTGAAAAAGTTACGGGACCACTTCGAGATCATCCTTAACAGAATCCAGTTTAAACCTCCTTCTTTTTTAAGTCGGTTAAAAAAGGATTCCAACCGGAATCGTTAATAGTATTTAACGCAATCAAGAAACTAGGTCCACCTCTACAATGAGCACGTACTTATCACACGATTCTCAAATTGATCTTAATTCGTTGCATCAACAAAAAAATTACTCTGCTTGAAATGCGTTTAATCACGCTAAAATACTTGACTTACTGTAACACCAGATTAGCTAATTCGATTACAATGAATTTGATAAATAACCGAATTTTTCGGTAACGTTGTGAAATGTTTAGTTGACGTATTTGCTCAGTCAAGATTTCGAGTGACAATTGTTTCGATAAATATTTAAAAGTGCAAACATATCGCAAACATACCGCGGGTGGTTTATCTTGATTCGATAATTGGTGAGTCATCTAAGATTAAATACTTATACGGGGGTATATCAAATAATTCTCGGAAAGATCTTTCCTCTTCTTCTTCAATTGGACCTTGACGGCAGAAATGGCTTTGGTATTATTAATCATACACTACCACAGAATAATCAAACCAGAAGCGAAACTCTTGTCGGACCCTTTGATGTTTTGGGGCAAGATTTCGTGACATTGAACATAATCGGACATTACTTTGAAAGTATCGACATCCGGGTGGTAACTTTAAATTAAATATAAGGATGAATTTATTTTGAAAGAGGCACAACATATTTGAAAGATGTAGTTTTTAGAGGCATTTATTTGTTTATTTATTTAGTAGCTCATACACAATCCATAGAAAATCACTTAAGCAATAATACAATGTACTGTATCCTGGAAGAGAGAGATGAACTCTCTGTACACAGGGGCTAGGAGAATACAAAAAAATAAAAACTAATACAAAATTGAATTACACGCTAAAAGATTTATTTCTAATGAGCACCAAAAGGTGCCATTAGACAAATGATATTCTCGTACTGAGGCGAACATGGCCCAATGATCCTACTTGCTAATTACAATATTTAAGTGATTACATTATATCAGTAATAACATATACTTATACATACGTACATCCAAAATACACATATACTGTTTTACGTTCTATACTCATAAATATATCATACTCACATATACCGCTATACAAATATTCTTCTACATTTATATCTATAGTGTTCGAATTAATTTCTACCTATTTCTTATTTATAATATATGGACTTGTACTATCTAGGCGTTGTATTTGAAACCCACAGTTTTAGCTTTTTTTATCATGTGTTTTCTACAATTCATAGCTTTAAGGTTGTTGTCTAGTTTATTGAAATATTTAATGGCTTGCTATTTAGAATTCTGTATACTGCAGTTTTTAGTTATTTTTGGAAGTAACGGTGGTTTATTTCTTGTTACACTATTCGAGTGAAAATATTTATCTTTTAAGCTGTCATAATGAAACTTGAGGGATTCTAATATAAAACATTGTTTTAAGCTTAAAGGAATTTGATATACTGTTAGCTTATTTATTTTGGCTCTTTTTAGTAACCTGTTTTGTATATTAATTAGCATATCTATCACTTTATTGTACGCTCCTCCCCAAGCTAGTATCCCATACGTTGCAATGCTATGAAATAGTGCATAGTAAATCCTTAGTAATGCTTTTGCATGCATAAATTCAGACAGTTTTTTGAATATGAAGATTAGATATTTAGATTTGCTAACTACATGCTCTATGTGTCTTTCCCATTTAAGGTGTCTGTCGAAATATACACCCAAGTGCTTGCATGTGTCTACTCTTTTAAGTTCTTGGCCATCTATGTTTATTTCTAAATTTTTTGGTATGCTATCTATGTAGTTGCCGAAGGTTATATAAACTGTTTTATTCAGGTTCAATGATAACTGGTTACTGCGGAGCCATTTACTGATTATTTTGTATTTATGTAGTTCTCCGTAATGAGTTGGGTCTCGTTCCAAGAGTTACCGCTGCTTATTACTACGGTATCATCCGCATAAGATAATATCGAATTATTGGGTAAGCTAAACAGCAGGTCATTTATGTATAGGAGAATAAAAAAAAATAATCAGAAGTCGTGTGAAAATAAAGGTTTTTGTTTATACAGGGTATTCCAACTCAAACGAGCCACCTTGAATATCATGGTTATTTTCATAACTATTGCAATAAGAAAAAACAGGTCAATTTTTGTTTAGAGGGGGAATTTTTTTGAGGTGAATTAGGCCAATTCAATGACCTTGAGATTTGAGATAGGAAAAATAGGTATATCATTTGAAAGCCTTTTTTACGGACTATACCGTCATAATAAAAATTTTTATTGCAATTCCTGTTCATGTAACAAGAAACCTAACAGACCTAGTAGTAAAACCGGATTATTAAATTAAAAGTTTTTACTGCATGGAAAAAGTATTAAAAAGGAGTTCTTTTATAGTAAACCATACTGTTTCACTGGCGCACCTTGTAATTCGACGGCTGCCTTTTATATTCGGGATTGGACAATCCTAGTGTTGCAATCTGACAACTGATAGCTCTATCGTAAAGTTTGCATTTTTGAGGTTATATGTACTCAGAACGTTTTGACATACGAGCGTTATGTGTTGTTTACAGTAACTTAAAGGATTCATCTCGGCCAAAAAATGGAATTAAATCGTGAATATTTTCGTGCGATTATTTTTTCCAACTTTCGACGTGGATTAAGTCAGCAAGAGTGCATGGATGAACTTAATTTAATTTTTAGCAAAGAAACTCCATCAAGGACTACTGTTTATCGATGGTATCGAGGTCGTAGTTCACTCCAAGACGAATTTGGTGAAGGTCGTCCAAAAACAGATTGGTCGAAAGAAAAGCTCAAAAAATACGAACGCGGTGCTTCAAAACACGTTTATGACATAGTGACAGGTGATGAATCGTGAATTTACGCGTATGAGCCCGAAAGTAAACAGCACTCCAATGTATGGTTGTTTCAAGATGAGCCGAATCCAACAAAAGTTGTTCGCGCACGAAGCACTTCCAAGCAAATGATTGCCTGTTTTTTCGGAAAAAAAGGACATGTCGCAACCGTATCACTAGAACAACGCAGAACAGTGAATTCTGAGTGGTACACAACCATTTGTTTACCAGTTGTCTTCCAAGAAATGAGGAAAACCAACCGCCGAAGACAGATCACTCTTCACCACGATAATGCGAACTCTCACACATCGGCTCAAACAACTGCATTTTTGACCACTTAAAACATCAATTTGATGAGTCATCCGCCGTATAGTGCTGACTTGTCACCAAATGACTTCTTTTTATTGCCGTACGTAAAAAACAAACTGAGAGGTCAACGTTTTTCGTCAATGTTTTTCGACACCTGAAGAAGCGGTTGCTGCGTTCAGAATGCATGTTTTGGAGATCAATCAGAGTGGAAAAAGTGCTTCGACATTTGGTTCAAACGCATGCAAAAGTGTATAGATCTTCATGGGGAATATTTTGAAAAACAATAAAGCGATTTTCGATGATTAATATTTGTTTTCTGTTTTCTAATCCCGAAATATAAAAGTCAGCCGTACTTATTGGAGTTGATTTTAAAATTTCTTGAGATGGTCTCAGTAATGAATAAAAGAAGAGGTCCCATTGGATTTGTAAATGATGAAGGGGTAGCTGTGGCTACATTGGGCCATGTCCAACTTATACCAAACACGCATCCTGTCCAGCAAATCTCTGCAGCTTCCGGTATTAGCAAAACTAACGTTTTTAGAATTCCATCCGTACAAAATTAAATTACTTTGTCGCACATGCGCAAAGAAATTTGTATCTGGCGGCTCTGAAATCTGGGTTTGAATATTCTGTGACACTACCTTTTTAGATGACCCCTTAAAAAGAAATCTAGTGGTGTGGGATCCGGTGACCTTGCTGGCCCACGTCTACCGACCCACTTATTTGAAAAAAAAAGGTTAAGTATTTCGTTTTATTTTCGATTAAAGACAAGAGATATAAATACATTAAATAAACAAAAACCGCCTTCCAAAAAATTAATTTAACTAAAAAGCATGAAATAATTTTAAATGCAACAATTAAATACTGAACGATATTTCTGGCATATTTTTTCAATATTTAAGCACTTTCTGAGAAACAACACCAAAAGTCACGAATTTCTGTATATATACAGGGTGTTTTGTAGAAGGTTCGCCAAATATGGAGGGCAGATAGGTGGGCTCATATGCTATATTATCTAGCCCATATAACATCTAGACAGCTTACGGCTTTTGTTTTTTTTTAACTTTTTTTTTCAGATTTGTACCTTTAAACTATTGTAACTTTTTTATTGTTCACAGTATCTTCACCGAATAAACTTAAATCGAATCTATAATGTTTATTTGCTTATCTGCATTCGATATTGGACACAAATGATTGGTTGAGAAAATTATATGGTCCACAAATGGCGACGTTCCATAAAAAGTAATTAAGTTAAACGCTTTATCACGTTACGAAATGCTTACAAAAACTTCTCTACTTCAACCCATTTCCAACGATATATCACACGTATTGCAAAGTAATCAGTATCATAATAAAATTTGAGTTTATAACTTACAAGGTGAGAACTACAAAAAATAAAACACACACCATATTGCAATAATTTGTTATAAATTTACCGGCTTCTACTGGTACGGATGCAATTGCAACACCTTTTTCTGACTTCAACAGTTGTAGTCTCTAGTCACAGGTATACAAGAACTCATTTCTTATTAATTGTGCGATTACATCTGATATATTCATCGTTGTAATATAAAAAAAATAGTTTTCTGAAAAAAACACGTTACATATATTGGAAACACACTGTAATAAAATATAATTAATGGTAACTGTTTTATCCCATATTTTTGTCAAATAATGCGAAAATTACCTTTCGTGCAATATACGGAAATAATACACGCCTGTTATGAGAAATCTGATAAGAAAAATGAGACATTTCCGATGTTTAACACCCTATATATCGAAAACTAGTCATACAATTTTAATAATATTCTGCTCAGTAAAACACTGAACATTTGTTAACGTAAAAATGTAATAAAATACAAAGTTGACGGAGAGAATTTAAAACTAAGGGGTAGTATAAAAAACTACCTTTTTTTCAAAATGTATAGTTCTTACAATCAGTTTAACATCTCGTTGAGTATAAAGAGACAGATAATATATCTGTTTAATGTCTTCTTAAAATTACAGCACGAATGGTTTGTACAGGGTGACTCATTAATAGGAAATAATTTGGTCAAGTGCGAGTTGAACTCGCATACTTAGGCTTCCGTACCACCTTCAAGATTCGAATATTCCAGTTTCAGACAAGCAGGGAATGAGTGCATTTTCTTATACTTACTCTTATATCTTTTAAAGGAAGCGTTTTAAATTTATAAAAAATATACACTTTGATTTTCCACACATAGACTTTTTATTCTATCTGCTTCAGGATTCGCTTGATTTTTATCACAATACATATGTATTTAATTTTCTAATTTGGCCCCAAAAAGTAACATTAGAGTTTTATTTTACTAATAAACTTTCAGAAATGCCTTTTATAATCTACTGTCTGAGTTTTGAGGCTCTGTAGATTGGAAGAAAAACGGCAAAATAGGTCAAAGTGTAAATTATAAATTATTGAATCTGTTATTCAAATTATTTAAAAATATAAATAAAATATATTTTTCAAATTTTAAATAGTGTAGTTTCTAAAGTGGGAATTAAGTCGATGTTTAATATTTTTAATATCTTTAAAACAAATGATTTAAAAATATGATATATTTGTAATTCACATAATGAGCTTTTTATCTGATATATTACATGATCCATTTGAAAATTGAATCTTTATTTTCCATTTAATTGTATAATTTGTCCCTAAAATTACTATGGGGGTTTTCTAGTAATTTATTTTCCGTTTAATTCTATTATTTGGAGGCCAAATAATAGAATTAGGTATTTTTTTCATATTTTTCCTATAAACAAAAAAAAATGAGGTCTTAGAGTTTGGGAAATAACGGGGAGAATGGGTAATTTTTTTAAATATTTTTTTAATATATTTTAAAATATTCATTTTAAAAAAATTAAAAAAATATATTTGTACCTATTTGTCATAATGAGCCCTGGGATTTGATATATTATATGACCCGTTAGACAATATTAGGGGTTTTTTCTTATTTTTCCAGTAAAGTTCAGGTGAGAGGCTATACTTCCAACTTTTCAAAATTTTTCAGCTTATGGTTTCGAAGATAAGGGGGGGAATGGGTAAAATTTTTTATATTTTTGTTAATATCTTTTAATTAATTTATTTTATAAATATGGAAAAATATATTTGTTTTCTTCATCATGAGCCCTTTTATTTGATATATAACATGCTGGAGTAGAAACACTTTTAATTTTATATTTTCCATTTAATTCTATAATTTGACCCCCAAAAAAAATTAGTAAAGTTCAGGTGAGGGGCTATACCTCCATTGTTTTTTCAAAATTTTCCAGCTTATGGTTTCGGAGATAGGGGGGGATGGGTAAATTTTTTTATATTTTTGTTAATATCTTTTAATTTTTTTATTTAAAAAATATGAAAAAAATATATTTGTTTTCGTCATAATGAGCCCTTTCATTTGATATATAACATGAAGGGTTAGAAACAATTTTAATTTTCCATTTAATTCTATAATTTGCCCCCAAAATAAATATTAGGGGTTTCTCCTTAATTTTCCAGTAAAGTTCAGGTGAGGGGCTATACATCCATTTTTTTTCAAAATTTTCCAGCTTATGGTTTCGGAGATAAGGGGGGGGAATGGGTAATTTTTTTTATATTTTTGTTAATATCTTTTAATTAATTTATTTTAAAAATATGAAAAATATAGTTGTTTTCGTCGTAATGAGCCCTTTCATTTGATATATAACATGAAGGGTTAGAAACAATTTTAATCTTACATTTTCCATTTAATTCTGTAATTGCCCCCCCAAAATTAAAAGTAGAGGTTTCTCCTTATTTTTCCAGTAAACTTCAGGTCAGAACCTATAAATCTATTTTTTGTTCAAAACTTTACGTTTTATAGTTTCGGTGATAAGGGGGGGGGGGGAATGGGTAAACTTTGGTATATTTTCGTTAATATCTTTTTAAATAATTTTTTTTTAAATATGAAAAAAATATATTTGTGTTCCTCAGAATGAGACCTTTCATTTGATATACATGATGCGTTTGAAAATTTTTTTATATTTAAATTTTTATTTAATTCTATAATTTGACCCCCAAAATTAACATTAATGGTTTCTCCTTAATTTTCCTGTAAAGTTCGGGCAACGCTCTATATTTCCTATTTTTTTCAAAATTTTAGGCTCAGTAGTTTCAGAGATCAAGGGGGGAACGGTCGATTTTTTTAGTTTTTCCCCCCAGAAGTACCCTTAAAATCAATTTTTTTTCTTTTACGATATGTACTCCTGATCGGGTCACCAAACTATACATTGATACCAAATTTCAACCTCTTCCGTTCAGTAGTTTAGGAGAAAATTGCTGTGATGTGACAGAGCCAGAAATCCTAAGTGATATTATAAGGGTATCCGTATAATGTATATACGGAACCCTAAAAATAATATATGCCTTCTTTAGCTATATTTATGGCTCACACTGTATATTATATGAAGCACACCAAAGAAATTATTACTTTAACGATATATTAATTGTGCATCTTCTTATGTTTTCGACGTTGTAATAAAAAAAAGATTTTTTCCAAATCACATGTTACGTATTTCTTAAATACCCACCAAAACTTATGGCAATTGTTATGTGAAATATTTCTGTCCAATAATGTACAAATCACAATTTCTCCAATAATCGGAAATAAAGCACGTCTATTATTGGAAATCTGATATCAAAAATGCGGCATTTTCAATATTTAACACTCTGTATCTCGAAAACTAGTCATAGAATCTATTTGAACACATGGACAATTTGACGGAGGTCCATTTTTCCATAAGAAAGGTGCCTGCTCCTTTAGCCTGACAAAAAGTCAACACGCGGCTTGAGTTCAAGTGTTTATTATAAAATACCGAAAAACCTTTATTCAATAATAATGCAAGATGTGTAAAACCAACGTCAGTGTTGTAATTGTTTTGTCAATATTGTTGTTTTGCCTACGCGTACTTGATTTTCGTAATTATGAGCGTAATGAGCGGAAAAAACGGGTACTCGTTTATGTTTATTTGTTCGACAAGTATTTCTAGAAATATCATAATTGTTACTAGTAATTGTTATTGTTGTTTATTTTTTTATTGCATGCATATTCAGAGACAGTTTGATAAGGTTTTGATTTTTGTGCATTACGTCGTTCAAAGGTGTATAAATTCTTTTAAATCTACCAGTTTTAAATTGAATGTTCCTAAAGTTGAAAAGTATGATGCAACATATTTTTACTGACAGTCATATTAAATAAAACTCAGCTGTCCAGTCATGTCTGTTTTTTTAGTGCTAGAAGTTGTTGATTTGTTAATTCGCAGAATTCAGATGATGCAAAAAGTGTTATTTAATTGATCAATATTTTGCCTGTGGCTGGTTTCTAATCCTGTGAAATTTTAATTATATTATCCAAATAGGATTTTAATAAATTAAACAAATTTAAAAATTCATTGTCAGCAGAAACTGGTCAAGATTTTGTAAATATACTCACTGGCAAATAGCAAACGGAGAGGTTTTGGTAAAACATATATCCTATAGCAAACAGTAAATGATTAAAATTTGAAGTTTTTTAATAACTGTGTTTGTCCATCGTGTGATATGCTTGCATAGAAATAAATGGCACCCATACAAAGTTTACTTAGTGCAAGAACTTACTGAAGATGACTTGGACCGGAGAGTAAAATTTTGATAAATAATGATGGATAGATGCAATGCCAACCCGTACTTTTCAAGCAAGATAGTTCTTTCCGACGAGGCAACATTTTGTTTAAATGGTTAAGTAAACAGGAAATTTTTTTCGATATTATGCATCAGAAAACCTACATTGGATTATGGAAAGTCATACACAGTTTTCCAAGAAAGTTAACATATGGGTCGGAATTGTGGGTACTTCAATTGTGGGTCCTTTTTTATGGAGGGAACACTTGGAAAAGTACGAGGGTGAATCATATAAGAACCGGACTTTTGTTTTAAAAATTTTATTGGTACGATCAATACAAGTTTTAATACATATTATTTTTCTACATAGTCTCCTCTCTTATGTATACATTTTTCCCACCGAATCGGAAGTTTTTTAATACCTTTCTCAAAGAATGAAACTGGTCGTGTCGATAACCAATTGCGCACAAACGTTTCTACACCTTCGTTGTCCTCAAAGTGGTGGCCTCCCAGTTCGTCTTTAAGTGGCCCAAACATGTGGTAGTCACATGGCGACAAATCAGGACTATAAGGCGGGTGTTCAAGGGTTTCCCAATGCATTTTGTTCAATTTTCCTCGAGTCAATGCAGCTGTATGTGGCCGAGCATTGTCATGCAACAGAATCACATTTCGGATAGACATATCCCGCCTCTTTTGCCGATAGGCAAGTTTCACTTGTTGGAGTAGTTCGCAGTAATACTCAGCATTAATTGTACGGCGTTCGTGCAGAAAATCGATCAGCAGTACGCATTTCGAATCCCAAAAAACTGTTGCAAGAATTTTCCCTGCAGAAAGACGGGTCTTGGCTTTCCGCGGTGCTGTCTCTTGGCCATCTGAAAACTTTTTGGGCCAGTCGTACACTTGGGTCCTTGAAAGTGTTTCATTGCCGAACTGTGCAGATAGTCGACGCAAAATTTCAGAAGGTCTAACGCCCTCAGGCGCCAAAAATTTGATAACAACACGTTGCGCAACAGACGTATGTACCTCTTGCTCTGACATGATGCTACTAACAGCGCATCGACTACGCCTCGCCAAACCGACGAACTCCCCTCTTCTTAACATCCCTACCTAACATATATCGAGACGTCACGCCACTCGAATTACCTACAGGGCGAGAAACAGAAAAGTCCGGTTCATATTTGATTCACCCTCGTATTTAGACTTATTATTACAAAATGACATATTACCCTGTTTAACAGAACTTTACCCGAATGGAGAAAACCCCAATATACTGATATACAGATTCGGTATGGTTTCAACAGGATGGAGCGCCCCCGCACTATTCGCTAACAGTGCGAGATTATCTTGACATTATTTTCCCAAATAGATGGATCAGATCAGGTAATATCGAATGGCCAGCTAGGTCTTCAGATCTAAGCTGGTTAGATTATTATCTTTGGAGTACGTGAAATCGAAAATCTACTTCAATAAGCCGGAAAATATCAAGGAATTAAAGAATAGAATTAGGGTCGAAATACAACGAATCCTGCCACAAACGCTAAACGAAGTGTACGAGAATTTGAAAACCGTCTTAGGTATCATCAGGAAGTTAATGGTCAACAATTTGAATATTTAATTTGATATGTGGATGTTTTTTTTTTCTTCAATTGTGAGAATTAAATGCATTTTTTTAATAACTGTTAATTTTCGTTATAGGATATTGTACATAAAAATACTTACTATTCAATGCAGAATTCAAAAATAAAATAAAAAACAAATGTTTCCATTTGAAAAAATTAAGTTGATGGTCGCAATTTTTTTCTGGCCCACCCTGTATAAATGAGTTTATCATCACAAATACCGCAGTCCAAAAAACAGACATCTCCTGGAAGAAAAATGGATGTAGAAGGAAATGACAACTGTCGTAAAATTAGAGTACCCGTATCAAAAATCATTTTACTTTCTGTTCGAACTGGGGAAATATTAAGATCACAGTAACAGAGAGACCTGTAGTAATACAAAAAATTGCAATGTTTATTAGAAAGAAAAGCAAATTTTGTGTTGGTATTGTACATTAACTGGATGTTAGTTATATTTGTTTATACAGGGTGAGTTTTTTTTATGATGGGGATCTCGGAAACTAGCGGAGATAGAGCAATGGTTAAATTGGGAAAGATTTGCAGTTTTACTGGCCCAATTTAACGACACTTTCTGATATTTGTAAAAAATCATGGCTTACTAGATATTTTGAAAAAACCAAATTCGGTCGATTTAGTCAAATCCTTCTAGCTCCTTTGTTTTTGATTTTATAAAAAAAGTGTAAATATCAAAATTGAAGGGAATTGTATCCCGAATATGATTGTCATGTCCTCGTTTGCGTGACAGCTCTCGTTTTCGAAATATGACAAACTTATCTTTTTTGGAATGGAAACCATAGTTGGCTATTACCGCAAAAAATCGGACATTTTTAGAGTTTTAAACGATATAATACTCGATATAGTTATTCATAAAAAAACGGAGTTATGGATGCTTTTCTCTCTTATTTTCACTTTTAACGTAGGTAGCCATGAAAAAGATTGTTTTCACTTTGACGTTTACTCATTTAAGAGTAATTCCATTAGTAGTGCTGAACTGACAGTCGATATTGACAAGTTTTGGTGATAAAATAGAATATTCTAACGAAGAAAAACTTAATATGGTAGAATGTTATATCATATGCCATAAAAATTCAGTTCATGCAGCTGAAGAATACTTTCATAGATATTTTAATAGTCGTCAACCTGCTCTATGTACATTTAAGAGGCTTTGCGATAGTTTACGCAGATATGGATCTTTTACTAAACCACCAAAGGAACGTAATCAAATTAACGAAGCAGCGCAAATAAATGTTTTGGCAATGGTAAATCAAAATTCATCCACATCAACTCGTGAGATTGCCGCAGAAGCTGGCACATCTCAACGAACTGTAGTTAAAGTACTAAAAGCGCACAAGTTCCACCCGTACAAACTTTCAGTTTCTCAAACTTTGCATGGTGTTGACGAACATCGACGTTTTTTGTTTTGTACATGGTTTAGAGACATGTGCCTTGACAATCCAGTTTCCATTAAAGGTGTTATGGTCAGATGAAACTAGATTTACTAACTGCGGTAAGTTCAATAGACACAATGAGCATATCTGGGCTAAAGAAAACCATTTCCATGTAGAACAAAGACGAGCCCAGACAAAAGTTGGTTTTAATGTTTGGTGTGGTATCATAGGGTCTATTATTCTGGGGCCTTTTATCTATGACGAATCACTTATTGGGGAGCGCTACTTGCATTTTTGCAATACACTTTTTAATACATGTTGCATAATTTTAATTTGAGAACTCGTTAAGAAATTGAGTGGTTCCAACATGATGGAGCACCTGCTCATAACTCGTTATTAGTAAGACAACACTTAGATAATATCTATCCAAACCCTTGGATAGGAAGGAATGGCCCACGCGAATGACCACCCCAGTCTCCCGACTTCTACTTATGGAATGCGCTAAAAAACAAAGTATACAAAAGAAAATATGAGACAGTTGGTGATCTAAGGGAGGCGGTATTACAAGCAATTGAAGAAATTGATAGGCGGTCTTTGAGGAAAGCGGTAATGTCAGTCAATCTTAAAAAGATGCAATTTTTGTCTAAATAAGATAAGTTTGTGTCATATCTCGAAAACGAGAGCCGTCACGCAAACGAGGACATGACAATCATGTTCGGGATACAATTCCCTTCAATTTTGATATTTACACTTTTTTTATAAAATCATAATCAAAGGAGCTAGAGGATTTGACCAAATCGACAGAATTTCGTTTATTCAAAATATCTAGTAAGCCATGACTTTTTACAAAAATCCGAAAAATTTACCCTGTGTATTGATTTTCTGTAAATGCAAGTGCGGGTCTCCGTTAAGGACTTTCGCTTCAAAAACACATACCGTACCCTCCAGATACGACTAGAGCCAATACATTTACCCCATAGATAAACAACAATATCTATTTGCATTATATCTTAAAGGAATTCCTAAGAATGCTGTGCGCAACACCGCGACAGCGTAAGCCCCATAACAACAGAACAATCGCGATGCTGCAACTTAACCTCAAAAGCCTAGAATGCGTGATGTTACAATAAATCAGCTGATTACTTGCCAAGTTTCTTACCTTGAAAATAATCTTCACAAATGAATGAAATGATCCTCAAAAAAAGTCGGTAACTTCGAGTCTAACGGTCACGCACTACTCAAGTCACTCAACCCTCGCGGACAATGAACACCCTCAATTGGTTTGCTTTGTTCTAACACACACACACACACCTCGAAAGTGTTTATTTATTGCTTAACCAGCACTCCAACGACAAACGAAAGGCAGAAAATGCAATCGGCATCCGTCATTCACATACAAGCACGATGACTGCTTCATCAATCTGATCAGTCCATCTTTTTCTTATTAATACGAGTTCGTTTAAAGTGGAGACGATGTTTCGACGTGTGCGAAGAACAGATTCATTTTAAAATTATTTAAAAAGGTATTTTATCGTTTTACGAGCTCGCGATAATGAAGACGATAAGGTCGTCGTTCGAAATATTTTATTAATGAAATTTTTCAATGCCGCGTTGATGCTAAATTACATATTATTACAAACGAAATAGTTTTGTTTGTACTTTATATTCGATTGTTTATACGACGGCCTACCTCGACATATGTGTGGCCTCACTTTTTGGATACATAAATTTTTACAGCTGTGGGTCGAAGTTTATCTTTGGAATTTAGAAATTTTAAATGTTATTGTTCAAGGGAACTAATTTCGATATGTGATGCAAGGATTTCGAAAAGCAAATACTTTGAGGGGAGGGGTACTAAAGGTACAGTAAATAATAAATAATGTCTTTATTAGCTAAGAAGTTAATAAGCATCTAATTGTGTTAAACGAGCATTAAGTAATGAATGTTTATACGAGGTCTGGCTATTAAATAAGTGTCTTCTGTATTAATACGAAGGCACATTTTAGTCGCTACAGGGGTATTTTTAGGGTTCCGTATATACAATATACAGAAGAAATTTTGATTTTAGGGGTACTTCTGGGGGGAAAACTAAAAAAATCGACCGTTCCCCCCATGATCTCTGAAACTACTGAGCCTAAAATTTTGAAAATAAAAGAGGAAATATAGAACGTTGGAGAAACCATTAATATTAATTTTGGGGTGCAAATTATAGAATTAAATGAAAATTTAAAAATTTTTAAAACGCATCATGTAATACATCAAATGAAAGGTCTCATTCTGAGGAACACAAATATATTTTTTTCATATTAAAAAAAATAATTTAAAAGATATTAACAAAAATATACCAAAATTTACCCATTTCCCCCCCTTATCTCCGAAACTATAAAACGTAAAGTTTTGAAAAAAAATAGAGGTATAGAGTCTGACCTGAAGTTTACTGGAAAAATAAGGGGAAACCTCTACTTTTAATTTTGGGGGGCAAATTACAGAGTTAAATGGAAAATATTAAATTTAAATTGTTTCTAACGCATCATGTTATATATCAATGAAAGGGCTCATTATGACGAAAATAAATATACTTTTTTCATATTTTCAAAATAAAGTAATTAAAAGATATTCACAAAAATCACCGAAACCATAAGCTGGAAAATTTTGAAAAAAAATTGAGGTATAGCCCCTCACCTGAACTTTACTGGAAAAATAAGGAGAAACCCCTAATACTCATTTTGGGGGGTAAAATTATAGAATTAAATGGAAAATAAAAAATTATAATTGTTTCTAACGGATCATGTAACATATCAAATCGCAGGACTCATTATGACGAATACAAATATATATTTTTAATTTTTTTAAAATAAATATTTTAAAATATATTAAAAAATATTTAAAAAATTACCCATTCGCCCCTTTATTCCCCAAACTATAAGACCTAATTTTTTGTTTACCGGAAAAATACGAAGAAATCTCTAATATTAATATTGGGGCCAAATTATGGAATTAAACGGAAAATAAAAAAATATTTTTTAACGCATCATGCTATACATCAAATGAAATGGTTTATTATGAGGAATACAAATACATGTTTCTATTTCATTCACCCTATATTGCAACCACCCTGTATATGCTTTTGTGTATTGATCATACAATATAACTTATTTATCTATCATTTTTTGAACCACCCTGTATAACTATTAATTCCACTTCACAAGATATAGCGACCACTGTTTCTAATATTGTGTGAATCGCCCTGTATGACTATATTTTTACTTCGCCCCATCTTTCAAGTATTCGTAATATGCAACGTTCATGGTTTACCCTATACAGGGTGAGTTTTCTAAGATGATCAGTATGGGGATCTCGGAAACTAGCGGAGATAGAGGAATGGTTAAATTGGGAAAGATTTGCAGTTTTACTGGCCCAAGTTAAAGACACTTTCGGAATTTTGTAAAAAGGCATGGCTTACTAGATATTTTGAAAAAAAAAAACGAAATTCTGTCGATTTAGTCAAATCCCTCCAGTTCCTTTGTTTTTGATTCTATAAAAAAGAGTAAATATCAAAATTGAAGGGAATTGTATCCCGAATATGATTGTCATCTCCTCGTTTGCGTGACGGCTCTCGTTTTCGAGATATGACACAAACTTATCTTTTTTTGAATAGAAACCATAGTTGGCTATAACCTCGAGACTTCCGGGAAAATGGCGGGACGGCCACACGTGTAAATAGCTAGTTAAGTTTAAAAATTAGATTCAAGAAGTTAGAATTAAAGTTTAACATGAAATAGTATATGAAATTAGTGATTGTCCGATAAGTGTTTTATTATAAATCCGCTAAAGGTTCCGTGCAGGAGTAATTATATAGAATAGACGCTTTTAGAAGTGAGAGACGCTCAAGAAGTGAAAATAGTGTATAAGTGAATTAGTAATATATAGACACTAGTTAAGAGGAAGAAGGGAAAGAGAAAAGGAAGATTTTAGTTAACCTGGAAGTCCAAGAGTGGCCGTCCCGGAAGAATTATTTTTTATTTATTTTTTTATTGAAATTGCTCTATAGAGGAGGATGGGTTATCCCAGACGCATTTAATTATGCACCTCTTCTAACTTGAGGCTGGCTAAATGCTTATTGGCGAAGGCCACAAACCAACCAACCAACCTGGCTATAACCTCAAAAAATCGGACATTTTTAGAGCTTTTAAAAGATATAATACTCGATATACTTATTCATAAAAATAACGGAGTTATGGATGCTTTTTTCTCTTATTTTCACTTTTAACGTAGGTAGCCATGAAAAAGATTGTTTTCACTTTGACGTTTCCTCATTTGAGAGTAATTCCATTAGTAGTGCTGAACTGACAGTCGATATTGACAAGTTCTCGTGATAAACACAGGTGATAAAATGGAATATTCTAACGAAGAAAAACTGAATATGCTGGAATGTTATATCATATGCCATAAAAATTCAGTTCGTGCAGCTGAGGAATACTGTCATAGATATTTTAACCCCCGGTCTTCCGATTTGGCAGTTATAGATTTCTATTTATGGGGTGCGCTAAAAAACAAAGTATACAAAAGAAAGTATGAGACAATTGGTGACCTAAGGGAGGCGGTATTAGAAGCAATTGAAGAAATTGATAGGCGGTCTGTGAGGAAAGCGGTAATGTCATTCTTAAAAAAGATGCATTTTTTGTCTAAATAACAATGGTGGACTTTTCGAACATAAATTGTAACCATTATTATGTACTTTAATTTATTAAGTTTTTAGTAAGTACCTACTTACTTAGTTTTTTCGTTATATCTGATATACCTAATAAAAAAATCGTTTAATGTTTTTTGGAATAGTTATTAATAAATCAATCTATTTCATGGCTAACTACATTAAAAGTGAAAATAAAAGACAAAAGCATCCATTACTCCATTATTTTTATGAATAACTATATCGAGTATTTTATCGTTGAAAAGCTCTAAAAATGGCCGATTTTTTGAGGTCATAGCCAACTATGGTTTCCATTCAAAAAAGATAAGTTTGTGTCAAATCTCGAAAACGAGAGCTGTCACGTAAACGAGGACATGACAATCATATTCGGGCTACAATTTCCTTCAATTTTGATATTTACACTTTTTTTATAAAATCAAAAACAAAGGAGCTAGAGGGATTTGACTAAATCGACAGAATTTCGTTTTTTCAAAATATCTAGTAAGCCATGACTTAACAAAAATCCGAAAGTATCATTAAATTGGGCCAGTAAAACTGCAAAACTTTCCCAATTTAACCATTGCTCTATCTAAGCTAGTTTCCGAGATCCTCATACTGATCATCAAAAAAACTCACCCTGTATAACAAGTTTTGAACCACCTTGTATAAATATAATTTTACTTTACCCTACATTCCCACCACCCTGTATATACAACTGTTTTTTTAAACTTTTTTGAACCTATCTGTATAAATATACTCCGCCCTATAATTCACATATTTTTGATCCACTCAGTGTAACTATAATTCTACTCCACCCTTATTAAAATCATTTCGCAACTAATTAAGTGCCACCCAATATAACATTTTTTAAACCACCCTACATAACTATATTTCTGCGCGCACACATACATTTACACACCATATAAATACACTTTTTTGTTGCGTTAAATTAATATAATAGTTTTTGTTATTTCACTCTACTGCAAGCCCTGTGAACGAACTTGGTTAAAAAAAATTCCAGATAAATATGTTTTACCTGATCTGATTACACTTAAATATCAGATAATGAAAAGGTATAAGCAAAGATCATACGATTTCGATAAGTTTATTTATCTACTAACTTATTTATAACTTATATAAAACAAATTGAATATTTAAATATGTATATGAATTTAAACAATTGACGATTAAAATTATTCCCATCTGGTCTTTTTCCTTGTAGATGGTGGTGGACATGCTGGTTGATCCGAACTTGCTGTAAACTAAAAAAAAGAGTAAATTTATGAATACGTAATAACCTAAACATTTTCAACGTTTCGTCCACAATTCTCAATGCTCTTCTTCAGGAGAAATTGTGTTCTTTCTTAGATATTTACACTGAGTCTAGGGTAAGGACATTACAGGAGATTGATAGGTGTTGATGGGAGTAGTCAAGATGCAATTGTATTCAACTCAAATGGCCATGTGTTAGTCTTCTCAGTTTAACTCTTTTGAGTACTTAACAAACTTCCTTTCTGCTAATGATTATTTGATATTTGATGATGATTATTTTACACAAACATTCGATTGTATCAGTTGCTGTCATATCTTCACCCCATTACATACTAGTTACAAAAACAGCAGTTTAGTAACTTAGTGACGTAATAAAAATAATTGTAATTAATTAGAGAGATTATAGAATACAAATCCTAAATACTTAGGTTTTCTAAGAATGTATTCTACGTGTTTATCCCACAGAATGAAGTGAGATAAACATGAAGAATACATTCTTAGAAAAACATAAGTATTTAGGCTTTGTATTCTATAATCTCTCGTAAGATTATGAAAACGGACACATTGATGAAGTTGTATTACGCGTTTTTCCACAGCATGATCAACTATGGAATCATTGCCTGGGAGGGAGCTTACTCCAACGCTACAAAACGTTTGCAAAGCCACCAGAAAAAACTATTAAAAATCGTAAACAAGAATAATACAAGCTTACATAATAATCGTTTAAATTTGGAGGAGCTTTTCTCACTGTGACATTTTTAAACCATCACTACGTTCCTAATGAAAGAAAAATTCCTGAAGCTCAAACAGTATTACTAGGAACAAGATGCATTCTTCTCCCACATAGATCAAAAATAGTCTGTAAGACAACGCAGTTTTATAAGAGCAATAAATGTATACAACAGTCTTCCAAATGAACTAAAAGCGTTAAGTGAATCTAAATGGAATTCTTTTAATCTGTTAAATAATAAATATAATAACAGATCAGATAGCTGCCTTTTAATTCGGGATAAATAAGTCACCATTGTTATTAAAACTTCCTGAAAAATTAATCTTTTATTTCGAAAATCGCATTATTTTTTCTTTTATGTTCTTTTTTATTTTATGTATTCTTAGATATTTTCCCCTTTATGTTAAGATCTATATACTTTCCATAGGATATGCGTTTGAACCATATTGTCGATTAGCACTAGGTATTATGCCAATACCATGAACAGGTAACCCCGATTACCTAAATAAATAAATAATTTAAAGGTAACAACATACAAAACGAGCATGGACTTCGTCAATCGTTCCTTTAGTAATAACAACTTTTGAAATTCTAGTCCGTTGTGTCATTGATAAAGATATTAAAAAGAATTGGCCCCAAATGAGAGCCTTGTGACATACCATATCTTCCTGATAGATAAGAATCAAACTCCTCTAATGCTTTACGTCTCATGTTGTTCTGGCACCATTTTTTAAGCAGTATTCTCATAGTCAACTGAATCTAATGCTTTTTTAATCTGTTGATAATGCTTGTAATCTCAAATTCTTATCCACAGCATGAACTTTTTATCTTCTGTAGAAGCTGCACTGCTTGGGTGATCCAATCAACTTTTTTCTGTTACTTCATTTTAAATAGCAATACACATTATTTTCCCAACAGTGTATTGACTTGGAAAATGCAGTGTTTTAATTAATTTTGCAAATTGTTTATATTTCCATTTCTAATACTGTAGATTTAAATGTAGAAACCATTTAAATATTGAAATGTCACAAATTGTTAAATGGCATTTTTGCGCGAACAACTTTTGTTGGATTCGCCTCTATGAAACACCCATACAGTTTACTTTCGGGCTCATACGCGAAGATCCATTTTCACCGTCCAACGTAATAAACGTGTTTTGAAGCACCGATTTTTTGCTTTTCTTTCGGCCAATCGACACGACTTTTTTGAAATGACAAATTTGGGATATTTTTTTGACCAAATGTTGTATGCAATTTGAATTACCCAGGTTGTCGATAGGTCAAATCTTGCAATAAGTTGCACAGAATCAATTTCCGGAACTAACTACTTCATTTTGGACGACTTTCACGAAATTCGTCTTGGAGTGAACTACGACCTCGATTGTATTCACTACCATGGATAAAAGTGGTCCTTGATGGAGTTTCATCGAATAAGTTATCCATGCACTCTTGCTGACTTAATCCACGTTTGTAAAAAATAATCGCAAAAATGTTCACGATTTAATTCCATTTTTTGGCCGAGATGAAGCTTTAATTTACGTAGCAAAAACCTTGTGGTACGATAACCTCAAAAATTGACAAACTTTACAATAGAGCTGTAGTTGTCAGATTGCAACACTCCAATATATAAAAGACAGCCCTCGTAAACATCCCAATTTGATTTCACTGAAAACGAACGCATTCTTCTAAACTGTTACTTTATTGAGCAATAACATGTTATTTTCCCACAATCGAAATAAAATTGATTATTTTCATTTAATACTCAGATTTAACATGTCAATGTCACAAATTGTTAAATGGCAATCAGCCTTCACCTCTTGCATACAACGAATTTTAGTCAGAATACCAGTGTTTACAAATAAATTTAAAATCTTGTATTTTTTGCCCATTGTCTCAAATCTAACGGAATATTTCACTACTAACGTAATTTCATTTTGATTGTCAGGTGCTAATAAGAAGCCAGCTAATTTGGGATTATTGACACTTTTTATACTTTCAAACATTTATAAAAAGTAACGTCCTAAGAAATACTGCAATTTATTATGAACATGCTATTGTCTAAACTTGATAATTGCAAATTTAGCAAAACATTTTTGATATGTTGAATCATAGCATACTTCTAAACAAAATATGCTATCTGGGAATTAGATGGAACATATTTGGCCTATTTAATAGTTACCTAAAAACGGAAGCAGCAGCAAATAGTAAGAAAATTGACTATAAAAAAAATTATGAACTGGAATTCCACAAGGATCAATTCTAGAGCTCATATTCTTTATTTTATATATCAATTATAAGAATTTCAAAAAGACCTTTTTCAGTGATAAGCTGATGATACAGGGTTATTATTATTATTAATGTAGCCTTTGGAAAATTACAGCGATAGTGTACCAAATTTAAAATATATATTTTTTTGTTTCAATTTTAGGAGAGGTTGATTATATAACAAAAAAGACAGAGGAAGTAGAAAACTGCATGATTTTATTCAATGCATTAACGTTTCATTACTCATTTTTTAATGAGTAAGAATTTGATTTTCGTTATTCATTAATTTTTCTAATTAACCATTAATTAATTTGCATAATTTTTTAAAATTAGATATGTATTTTATATTACTCATTTTCCATTAATTTTTTTAACGATAATGAGTAATGTATCCATTGTTTATTGATAATTTTTTTTATTTTATGATAAATAAATGAGTATTTATTGCATTATTCACTGCTAATAGATATTATTTCTCATGACATGGATGACATGAATTTCATTTTTTCTACATTTATAAAAGAAGCACAATAAAGTATAACACTGTAAAATATAAATGTTTGCAACCTGAATAAGTTAATATCATAGAAAATCAGGCACATGTTTTCCTTTTTTTAATGAGTAATGTAATAGAGAGTATAATTTTACTCAGTATTTAGTTTTTAATGAGTAATTAATAGTTAATTTAACGAGTATATGGTGAGTTATCATTACTGAGTATTTACTCTTTTAATGAGTAACGAAGGACCACAAATTACTCATTAATCGTTTAATGAGTAATGGAGGATCACGAATTACTCATTAATCATTTAATGAGTACTGAAAAATGTTTGTCACGAAAATTGTGTTTTGTAAGATTTACAGTGCCATTTTAAGATTTACATTCTGTCCACAACAGAGGCAGTTATGGGAAAAGAACCTAGGACGATTTCATACTTACAAGTAGGACTTCTCATTACAACCTTATAGACTGACATTAAGGGACTAGATATATTTAATA
This sequence comes from Octodonta nipae, assembly GCA_034190945.1. Classification (NCBI taxonomy): domain Eukaryota; kingdom Metazoa; phylum Arthropoda; class Insecta; order Coleoptera; family Chrysomelidae; genus Octodonta; species Octodonta nipae. The sequence goes on from CM067220.1 coordinate 134,221,474, forward strand.
TACTTCTAATGTAGCAAAAAATATACAGGAATGATATTTTTTCTCTCTCTCTTTATGGGTAAAACTCTTTCCTTCTGTGGTACTTGATAATTTGAAATAAAATCTAACTGAATTCAAATGACTTAAGATTTCTTACTTGATTTTGATATTGGGACCTAAAAGCTGCCTTCATCGCTGACAATCTGTCAGTCGCAGGTCCTCTCGCTGGTCCACTAGGTGGCTGACTAGAAACTGAACTCGACCCGCTAGACGGAGGAGCAAAATTCGAAGAAGCTTTCTCTTTGAAGCCTAAACCCAAACCACCGACGTTCGGGTTGCTGTCCTTCTTCTTGTACCTTAAAAAAGGAATTTTGTCTTTATTTAATACTGAATTCATTGTGGAGTAATTATTGTTTCTATGTTCTTGTTGGTAAAGATAACAATGAAACAGAATTTTCACAGAACAAAACCATTAACGCCACTTGAAGCTCCAACCATTGTGTGTAAAGTGTCCCTTGTGTTTGTGGTATATACTGATAAGATTTTGAGTCAACAAAAAATTGAGATTATATGTTATTCTATAAAAAATGGCCAATATTTCATTTCCAGACAAATTAATATTTGTTGGAATTTGAATGTTTAATTTTCTACAAATCTTAAAATATATTTCACCTTTGTTTTTTGAACCACGAACTCTGCAAAGCCAGATCCAGAACTTTCTGAGGTACATTTTGGTGGGCAGCTTCCAGATTTTTGACGATATGTCCGGCAAATTCTTTATCTTTGGGCGTCAACAAGGTATACGCCGTACCTTGCATGCCCGCTCTGCCCGTCCTGCCGATTCTGTGTGTGTGAGTATCAATGTCTCTGGCTAAATCGTAATTCACGACGGTTCTCACGTGAGGTATATCCAGACCTCTCGCAGCGACATCTGTAGCTACCTGGAAAGATTCATAAATTTATTCATTTGATAAAACGGAATCATATCTGTTACTGATTTTTGTTGTGTCGTACAAGATTTTTGTGTATTTAATGCAAATTTACTTACCATTAATGAACATTCGTTTTTCTTAAATGCCATGATGACTTTATTACGATCAGTTTGTTCCATATCACCGTGAAGAAGAAGACAATCAAATTCTTTTAATTTTATGTCTCTTGCTACCTGAAAATGTTAATGAAACATTAATAGTAACTTTTAGTGATTTAGTTGCTTAGCCAGTTTATAAATGTTGAATCAATCAATGAAATAAAACATTTTTTAAAAAAATATAACCGACTTCCACCTATAACTAAAAAGCTAAAAATAATTTTAACAAAATACAACTCTAGCAAATAAATAACAAATTCAATGTTGTTAGGTACCTACCCAGGAAGTAAAAAATGTACACATTAAAAGTTGCTCATTCTGTACAAATTAATTACCTATCAATCTACTATATTTTGAAGCCGGTGCCAAGCAAATCTAAAATCCTTCATTGTGTACTTATCTACTACTTCATCAAATTTGATTGTTGCTTGGCACCAACTTCAAAAATATACTAGATTGGTAGGTATATACGGCTAAACGGCCTTCCCTATTTTTTTATCATCATATAAATGCAACTCCTTCGATCACTTTACTTTGTGATTTTGTTTGCTATAACTAAACATCCTGTCTATAAACGCACCAAATAGCAGTTTAGAATTTGACATGTGTTGTCACTAAATTTTCTATTGGGCCGGGAGAATGTGACAACCAAAAGCACCGTCTTCGCAAAATGGAAAAATTTTCATTTAAATAGGTTTTTGTCTGGTATACAAAGAAAACGAGCTTGGTACTCATTGATTTAAGGAGTCGAAAATACTATGCTTTACTACCTATAAGCTTGAGATGTACATAGAAAATTTTCAAATTTGCAATTAAAACTTGCAGTGCATAACATTCCCGTACTATTACGTTGGAATTTAAATATTTATGAGCAAATGTCCGTTATGTCATTTCGATGAAATTTTTGATAAGAATTTTGGAATTTTCGGCGATTTTCTGCAAAACTGCAAGTTGCACGTCGCAGAAAAGTATATGAGATCACCTAAGGATCTTCCTTTATAGATTAAACGTTAAAAAACTATCCACATCCACAAAGAGTTTTCGAAAAATCGACCAAAATATTAGGGATATTGGTCGATTTCCACGCACGCATGTGTTCATTCACAAATTTCATCACTTTACCAATAGAATTCTTTTCCCAAATTTGAAGTTTCACCAATCTGGACATATACTCTATTAAGCAACGACCATATTCATACAAAACGGTTCATCACAGGAGAAGAAATCAGGCAACATACATACAAAAAAAAAAAACGCGACGAATTGATAACCTCCTCCTTTTTGGAAGTCGGTTAATAAAGCACGCCTCTACAAAATTAAATGTAAAGATTGTGAAGTTATTTATGTCGGACAAAGTGACAAGAGTATTAACTGCCAGTTAAAAGAGCATAAATATGGTTTTCTGAACAATGCAAGTAGTGTGGTTATGACATCATATTGTATAGAAAAAAATCATTTTAAAGACATGAAAAATTCAGAACTTATTATTCTTTATTAATCCCATCAAAAAAAAACTGAACAGCTAGATACTAAGAAATCTATAAATGCATACACACTCCATACCACCCATCTCAATAACAAAGCGGATTTATTTGATTCCCTGGCTTAGGTATGCAACCAAATGTACTACCTAACTATGCAATGTTGGTTGCATAAGTACATAATTATCTTTCTATTCCCAAACAACTACTTTGTTAATTATCTTTTGGTTGGATTAGAGTTTCAGATGGTGATAAATGAAATGACCACACATAACTTGACAAACATTGAAATCATAAGGTCGCTTGGTCATCCAGGCACTAACATTACTTTCAGTGTTCACATTTCTTTAAGTCTGATATTATGTACAGAAATCTTACCAGCTCAGCATCCAGCCTTCTTGGTAACGAAAACCAAGACCGACCCGGCCGACAGCAGCTCGACTAATTTCTTGAACAACCACGGCCTCTTCGACTCCTGCGTAGGCAACAACAACACGTGTTGCGTGACGTCTTCGCTCGCCTGACCTGCAGTCCCTTGAGAAATCTTGATGGGGTCTTCGAGAGCATCTTTGGCTAGCCGTTCGATGCGTTTTCGGAAAGTCGCAGAGAACAGCAAAGTCTGTCTGTCTGGGACGTACGTGATTGCAAACGGAACGTACTTGCGGCTCGAACCCGAGCTCGAACATCCTGTCGGCCTCGTCGAGAACGAGGAAAGTGACTCTTTGTAAGTTCGTGGCCCCGCCTTTGATGTGGTCGATGATGCGGCCGGGCGTGGCTACAACGATCTCGCCACCTTCCTTCAACGCCTGGAAAATGAGTAAGATGGGTATATGAATAAAAAATATTGACGTTCCAGACTTCAGACAATTCTTAATTAGAAAGTATATTATCAGATTGTTCAATTTAATAGAACATTTTCTGCATGGGTATATGCATAAAAAAATAGTGATCCATAATTTTATGGTGATAGTTGCTTAACGTAAAGGTTTGGTATAAACAAGCCATTTGGGGCTTCTGGTAAAATTCACGCGAAAATGGTTGACAGTGCATGGCCTGTCTCAACAGAAAATACTAGGCAACAATACATCTTATATACTAATCCCAACATGAAGATAAGTATATGAATAAAAAAATATATCCTGATAGTTGCTTAACAGCTAAAGGTTCAGATTTTATTCATGTAATAGCTGTAAATGTGATCACAAAGCAATTGCTAGAGGTATAATCTCAAAGTTTATGTCAACAGTACCTACACAATGCCAAGTGTCTATATACTAATATGTCGAACCATCGTGAAAATGGAATCAGTCCATCAGCGATTCGAGTGGTCATACCGCACTGTGTCTTATGAAGTGTGATTGCCTCTATACCAATCGACATCCTGGCTGCAGAAAGGGGATTCATGCAGAAAGTTAGAAAAAGACAGTGTCATGGCCGACAAGATGTGTCACAGCGATGAAAGAGCCATGAGTCTAGGGCAATGGTACAGCTCTTATATACAAAATGGACATATCGATTGATACCTAACAAGTCGTTGGGTAGCATGATCCATACATCACTCAAACTGGACATGGATAGTTGCTTTCGAGCATAACAGGTTCAGGATAAACTCCCCAAATGCCCATTTCATTTTGAGGTAAAATTCAGACGAAAATGGTCTAGAGGACGCGGAACACGTGTTATGGCCTGCATTTGATCAACGTAAACACTGGAGAGGATTCTGGAGACTAATACAATCGTTCCAGATACAATTAGTGAACATGCTGAAGGGCCCGATGGGGTATATACGCGGAGAATCCTCAAAGACCTCCGCAATAAGGAGTCCATAGAGGCTTTCAATGTATAGTTGCTTAACATCTGCAATGAACCACCCTTGCGAAGGTTTAGTATTGACAAAGACAGGGGATCCATTGTAGGAGAAAGAGGTTATTTTGAGGTATAATATTCAATGCAACGAAATGCTTTGAAGTCATTGCATCGGGAGTCCCGCACGACGGCCAGCACGTGCTAGCTGTCATTTCCCCCCTTTGGATCAACAGAAAATACTAGGCAACAATACAATCTATATATACTAATATAGGGTGATTCATTTCCGCAAAAAAATGCTCAAGCAAAATTTTAATCTACCCATATGAATAAAAAAATAGTGATCCATAATTTAATGGTGATAGTTGCTTAACATAAAGTTTTCAGTCTTTTAAACAATCCGTAATTTTTCAATTTTGAGGTAAAATTCCTAATGCTCAGACACCTTTTAACATTAGGTCTGACAGTGTTATGGCCTGAAATTCATTTAAAATGTGCTTTCAACAGTATTTTTTTTTCGTAACACTGGGTCGTCTAGCGATCAGTGCAGTTTTTGGAATACAATTCTTATTATACTCAATATGTGAACAAAAATGATGATGGGTATATGAACTGAAAAAAATAGTGATACCAATAATTTAATGGTGATAGTTGCTTAACATAAAGGTTTAGTATAAACAATCCATTTCAATTTTGATGTAAAATTCATGCGAAAATGGTTTGACAGTGTCATGGCCTGTCATTTGGATGTGTCAACAGAAAATACTAGGCAACAATACAATCTTATATACTAATATGTGAACATGAAGATAAGTATATGAATAAAAAAATAGTGAACCATAATTTTATGTTGATAGTTACTTAACATAAAGGTTTGGGATAAACAATCCATTTTGAGGTAAAATTTTTTGAAGTACGTAAAATAAAGATGAATTATTGAAAAATAAACAACTGACTTGACGCCCTCAATGCACAAGTAGCTTAAGCTGATGATTGAATTTGACACTTAGGCCAATGATTTCAAAGTTTCATATATCTTCATCTTTTGCCTCAGTTTACTTGATGATTCATGTCTATTCTAAAAATCCCACAATTCTTTTCTGCATTTTCGGCATATTCAGAAATTTGTGTCACTAATTATATGTCTATGATGTATACTTTTAAGTATGTTGCCTAAACAATCTATCAAAACTAACCTCAACAGATTCATTGACCTTTCTACAGCATTTGATCCTGTCCAACCTTCCCTACTTCATGCAATTCTTCATTAGAAAGTATATTTTCAGATTGTTAAATTTAATAGAACATTTTCTCGGCATGTCTAAGTATTATTTGGGGTGCCTCAAGAGTGCCACTTGGGCCTTCTGATGTTCCAGTGGTTATGCACAAATACTATCTACATTTGTGGAAAATCCCAACTTTTACAAATATATAGCTTCCCCAGCTGGATTTTATTCATGTAATAGCCGTAAAAGTGATCAGGAAACAATTGATAGAGATTCTATAATCTCAAAGCTAATTGGTTGTTCATACTTTCACTGCCAAGTCTCTACATATAAATACACCTTAAACCTTTTACAACTTTGGACTAAGAATGCATAGTGTTATGGACTTTTCTTTGTAGATCTGTTATCAACAGTTTCTGCAGCTATTTTTTTGCCAATTTTATTGGGATTTATACTACTTAACTCTATACTACAGAATTGCAACAAAATGTTAATTTTAGAAACATCTCTACAGTTTACAAGCATCAAGGTAAAATAATGTTTTCTACATTTTTAATAAGGAAAATCTTACCAAACTCTGTTCCCACTTTGAACCACCACCATAGGCACAGATCACTTTCAGATCATAGACTTTGGCGAATTTTTTAGCTTCATTATATATTTGTATAGCCAATTCTCTGGTTGGAGCCAATATAAGTCCTATTGGTCCTTGTCCTTCTTCAACCTGTTTTTGTGCAGCAACGTGCTTCATCATTGGCCAAAGAAATGCTGCAGTCTTACCACTACCTACAAATTAACACAGTGTACATCAATAATGTTAAAAATGGACAAAAATGTCAAAACATCAAAACAAAAATGTCAAAACACTTTCAATTTACAGTCTTTTTATTTTTATAACTTTCATATAATTTAACTAACATTACAAAAAATCGTGAAATTATGCACAAATTCACGATAAATAGGTAGATCTGGCAACACTGAATTCATGGCTATCTGCAGGAAATTTGATTTAAATTTTTCATTACTTTTGTAGCGATTAGGTTGAAAGTTTTCAAATCACTCAGAAAAGTATTTTCCATGTTTCAATTTCAACTAACACAAAAAAATGTCAAAAACAGGTGTATTTAGCTAATGCTTAGGTAGCAGTATGTGATTCGTATTTCTTTATATTTTCCACATAAAACAAAAATTATCATGGGGTTACTAGGTTGGTAAGTGTGTTTTTTATTTCACATTAATGAAATTATACTAAATTTTAAGAAATTTTGTTATACTGTAAATCAATGTTTTCTGACAATGTAGGTAACTATAGTTTTTATTTTACATTACATTGTCGTCCCATTGCTGCAAAGTTCTGACTTTTAAAACCAGGTGATTAAGTTTTATTTAAAAGAAAAATATTAATGACATTTTAAAGATTTGCTTGAATATGAAAAATGCACCTGCCCATTTATTAAGTTAAGTTGGATACATTTATTCTAGAGTAAACTATGTTTTTATTTGACATATTTTCCTTTGAAATCTTACATTGGTGGCTTTACAGTTTACAGCCTAACAATGTTCAAAAATTTAAAATTCAAAACGCTCTAGCACGAGAACATCAGAAACCACTCTCCATCTTTTACTGTCCAGTGTTTGGAGTTGCCTATAGTTCAATTTAGTGTTGTAAATTATAGATTAGTATTGATTTTTCGGACAAATAGTACTAAACTTCGTAGAAAATAATATTTCTATTTTTTTGTTGTGATTATAATTATCGCATAAATTATTCTGAGCAAATAGGAGAGTTTCGCTCTGCATTCTGAAGCAGTTGTGAGTATTAAGTAAGTCCACATTTACTTTATATGAAACTTGTTTCAGATGAGCTAATAAAGGAGTAATATAGTTGTATATATGCTTGTACTGTACAGTGTTCCAAGCATGTATGTAAATCAAAAGTATATACAAGGTTCAGTAACGGACCCAGAACCGATCCTTGTGGTACTCCGGATGGTACATACTCTACACTAGAAACACCTTGAGATGTTTTGACTGTTTGCTTCCTATCTGCAAGATATGATATGAAGAAACTCAATGGGATGATAGCTAATCTGTAATACTTTAACTTGTTTATTAGCATAATATGATTTACCATATTGAATGCTTTCGAGACATCAATAGTAGCCAGTATAGTACTCTTGTGGTTATCTAGATTATGTATGGTGTAATATCTGTTAAATTTAATAAAGCTGTAGTTGAGTGTCAATAATGTTCAACTTATAATTTTAATGAAGTACAGTCGAATTTCGACCACTTGGCGACCGCTGGTATTAATAAATCAGCAAGTTTTAAATATTAAACATGTTTTTGTACTATGTATCAGTTATGAATTGGCTACTTATAAAATTAAATAAAATTTCATTATATTCTTTGTAATGTCAATAATGTTCAACTTATAATTTTAATGAATTAGGTTCGAATCTCGACCACTGTATTAGTTATGAATTACATATAATAAATCCAAAAAAATGTAGGAATTAGATGTTGCGTATTTTTTTTTATTTCAAATAAGGGAGAGTCTTGTTCAAAAGAAATAACTTACTCCTACAGGTTCTGTATTGCAAGTAAATGTTTCGAATGTCCGATTTTCGATATTCCCAAATACGAATGTGAATTTTTTCTCCCAATATTCCCGAATACGAATGCAAAGATTAGATTTTTAAACATGCTGCCAAAAGTAAGCAATCGCAAAAACATTTCATGCCCATTTACGACCGTCATTTTAAAAGACAACTAATATATTTACTTTTTTGATTTTGTTTAATCAAAATCACCAATTGTATAAGTATATTAATTATTATATAAGAGTTCTTCTATTTTTAAATAAACGAAAATCGGCGGAACCTTTGTAGGTGTCACAGATGTATACAGAAAATTTTGGTATCCTAACTCCAAACCCTACACTCAAAGCTGTTTCAACACTCATCATATTGGAGGCTAGCCCCGCAGCAGCAGTTTGAACTGTATATAATATTTTGGTTTAGAGCAAGTAATAAGAAGTTTGTAAAGCTGTTTATTAGGACACACCCTTAGGAAAAATTCTGCATATTTCCAATCTGGAGTTTGCCCGACACATGGTCTGGTGCTAGTCTGAGCGTTCCAAAAACTGTCAAATTTAAACTTGGCCCTGAAGTTAAACTAGGAGTCTATTAATGTTAAAATCTTTTAAAAAAGTTTAGAAGTGATATATTGTTAAAGCAAACGGTTTACTGGCGAAAAATGCAGGTTTTTTACAAATTCCAAGCACAAATGATAGCGCTTTTGTAAACATCCATCTCAAAGAAACAAACTTGAAACACCATAAAACGTTTGTTTGTTTAGAGAAAGGGATAAGTTCAGTAACCATGTAATGGTACGACCGGAACTCTCAAGAGCCGCCATTAAAAAGTTGTCTCAGTCAAGGAACGACGAAATCTGTTGCGTCTGATTTTTTTACATCACCCCGTATGAAATTGTACCAGGAATTGACTCACTCTATAACCCCCCAAAATTAAGGTTTTACTAAAAAAATTATCGCATTAGGTTGCACCATTGTCGCATGGCTGCCATCAAGCAAAATTTGTCACAAGGAGATTAAAACATATGTACCTATATAGTGCAAATTGGACAATTATTTTTTGACAGATTCGTAAGCTCAACCTGCCGTTGTATTTAAAATATTCAAGCTTTCAAATCTTATTGTTAAATTTTAGATCTTATTGTTCAAGCTGGAAGCGACCCAAGAAAGTACCAGCATTTTCAAAGTTTGCCAAACTTTTGAAATGTCTGCAATTTTGTTTTTAAAACTGATTTAGCACTCTGACACCATCAATTGTCTTTTAAACAAGCCATAATTTAAAATCAGTACACAGATAAAAATGTTATAAAACGAAAATAAAATTTCGTTTTTCTTGGATAACCTAAAAACTATCTTTTTGAGATTTTACAATCCATTGATAAACAAGTTGCTTCTAGTCGGGACGCTTAACACCCTTCCCTCAACTACATAATTTCCTGCAGGTTTTAGTTAACCTACCAATACTTTGACCTAGAATCACAAGATACGGCGTTTTCAGTATGATCCCGATTTCGAGTCTCTGGGAGTTTTTTCTGAAACTCCTAAATCTCCAATTTTATTTTGCCATAAAACACTATACCAAGCCATGAAACTGAAATAACTTGCTTAATTTGATTTAGCAATTAAATAACTTAATTACTCTACATGCGGATTCCAGAAGAGTAAGTAAATACTGTAGTTGAAGTCACTAGTGTATTTTGTGTTAAAAGTTATAAAGAAATTTATCTCTATACAATTTTATCACATTGCAAATACAAGTAAATGATTACCTGTACTTAACTTTTCAACTGACAAGTGCAAGGTTTAAAACTATTTTCGCCTTTCATTGTCAAACATATTCGCAATACGAATGTGAATATTGAAAAAGACGCGAATATTCGCATATACGAATGCGAATATTCGTGACATCTCTGTGTAGTATCAATGGTTTGTCAAAATCATAAACTCTCTAACTATCAGAACCTGCTTGTACTTGCTAAATATAAAAACAAGTAGAAAATATACCCTATTCCTTACCTGTATGTGCAATACCTAAAACGTCTCTTCCCATCAAAGCACATGGCACTGCTTGAGCCTGAATTGGTGTCGGTGAACTATACTCAGCCTTAATAATAGCCTTCAACATTTTATCGTCAAATCCAAAATGGGCAAAAGATGACACAGGTTTCGGAGGATCTCTACCAGAAACTGTAATATCGAAAGTCTTTCTCAGCTCATTTACTTTAGCAGTTTCCAACTCTGCGATTTCTGGATGTTCTTGATAGAAGTTTTTAATGAATGGTTCATAGTGGATTTCAGAGTGGTCAATAGGAGGCAGCGGATCAATTATCCTTTTCTTATCTGGTGCAATTGGATTGCCATCTTCATCATACTCAACATCAGGGTATTCTTCTTCAGCTGGTAACAAGCCTGCGTTCGGGTTTTCTTCCATGTAGCGATAGTAGGACTCCTCGTCGTCTTCTTCTTCCAAATCGTTGCGAATTCCAGACTGTTGTTGTGCTGGTGCAGACTGACTCTGTCTCTGCATCTACAGCATCATTGAAAACATTTTAATATACAATAGGTTAATATTTATATGCAGGAATTTGGTATATCTTAAACAACTTTCAGAAAATTGTTTTTTTTTGGGGGGGGGGAATGAGAAAAAACAAATAAAACATCAATAGGGGTCATTCCATGTCAAATCGACAAATAGTTGGACGCGACCCCCACCGATTCGGATGAATTTTGGTGGAGAGTTTTGTCTCATCATAAAACTTCTGCCAAAGGAAAAATTTAAAAAAAAATTCCCAAGAGATATTCTAAATTAAAAATTTCACTGTTTTTTCGATTTTATTTATTTATTTATTTATTACCAAAAAAGTAATACATTGATTAAACACAAAGGAAAAACAATGCAATTACATCCTATAGAGGTATGTTATACCTGTACATAGGTTTGGTGTACTTAGAAACTAACATATTTAGAAAATTTCCAAAAAAATAAATATACATATATAAGTAGTGAAAGAGAAAACAATGAAAATTTAAAATAAAAAACGTATATATATATATATATATATATATATATATATATATATAACCTGTAGAACTAAAAAACCATTATTATTCAAAAAATATATATGAGCATAAAAATACAAAATAACATTATGAGTTTAGTTATTTAATATTTCAGAAACTACTGAATATTAAAAATAAAACTCTGGTACATTTTTAGAAGACAGTTAGAGGGATGAGAAAAAAAAATTTGAAAAATTTTTTTTGTAAATTATTAAAATTAAAAAATTTAGAAATTTTCAAAATCGTGAAAAGTAACCATCGCGGGAAAATTCTGGCCTCAAAAGTTTTTATATTATACCTCTAACATATCTAAAGAAATTCTGACATTTTCAGAGGGGTGTCCTTTTTCATTTCAATGATATGAATTTTTTAATTTTGGCAAAATCGTTTTTTTTTCTATTTTTTTTCAACTTTTTTTGTTGAATATCATTATTCTACCACATGATTACCGAAAATTGAGGTCTAAAATATTTTTCTTATGTCAATGGGATGTAAAAACAAAAATATCTCAAAATTGTATGTAATTATCTATTTATGTGGAAATTAATGATAGCTTACATAAAGGGCGGATAAAAGTATTGTTTTGCAGGGTGGTTAAAAAAATGTTAACAGAATGTTATACCCATAGGGCAGCATATTAGCAATTGCATTTACAGGGTGGTTACAATATAGGATGTACTGAAATTATAATTATGCATGGTGGTTCAAACAATATGAGTAGCCATAAGCAAATGCATATACAGGGTAGTTAAAAACATATGGTGGTGTAATATTATAGTTATACAGTGTGATATAAAATATGTTAGCACAAAAATGTTATATTTGGTAGCTTATAAAAAGTTTCACATATAGACTGAATCGGAATTATAATTATAGGAACTGGTTAAGAAAGTGTTTGAACATAAAAGTATTATAGGGTAGCTTGCTTGTAGAGTGGCCTAAAGGCGGTCGCATATACAGGACGGTTGGAATATGGAATCAAGTGGAATTTTAATTATACAGGGTGATTAAAAAAATGTTTGAATGGGTTATCCATAAGCAGTTGCATATATAGGGTGGCTGAAATACAGGAGAGAGCAGAATTGTAGGATTACACAATGTAATTTAAAAAATGTAACAAATACATATTATATTAGGTAGTTCAAAATAAGTTTACATAGCAAATGTCCGATTATTTTGATATATGTATATTTATGATGGAACTTTGAATTTACGAGTGAAGCTCGGTCACCCAGGTACTAGTAATAATAATCATAAGAAATATGACCCTCTAGTGAATTCTGGCCTGGGCTCTATCGATAATAGTGATTTCACTGATGGGAACATAGATGACAGAGTGTGACACTTTTAACATTACTTAAGTTTTGATTTAAAGTTAAATCTATAATATATTTTGAGATATTTATGGTTTTACATCCCATTAACATAAGGAAAATATTTTAGACCTCAAATTTCGGTAATCATGTGGTAGAATAATGATATTCAACAAAAAAAGTTGACAAAAAAAATAGAAAAAAAAAAACGATTTTACCAAAATTTATATCATTGAAATGAAAAAGGACACCCCTCTGAAAATTTCAGAATTTCTTTAGATATGTTAGAGGTATAATATAAAAAATTTTGAGGCCAGAATTTTCCCGCGATGGTTACTTTCCACGATTTTGAAAAATGCAAAAATTTTTAATTTTGATAATTTTCAAATTTTTTTTTCTCATACTTTCTAAGTGTCTTCTAAAAATTTACCAGAGTTTTATTTTTATTATTCAGTAGTTTCTGAAATATTAAATAACTAAACTCATAAAATCGGAAAAACAGTGAAATTTTTAATTTTGAATATCTCTTAGGAATTTTTTTTTTAATTTTTCTTTTGCCAAACTTCGTTTTATGATGAGACAAAACTCTCCACCAAAATTCATCCGAATCGGTGGGGGTCGCGTCCAACTATTTGTCGATTTGACATGGAATGAAATATATATATAGGTAAGTGATGGTGCTCACTCAAAAAGTAAAGAAGACTGCCCATGGGTAGAATATTTGTGTGTCTTCAATGCATAAATACCCATAAAAGACTAGATAGAGAGGACAAGCAGCTATTTCACTTGCCATACTTTCAATTCTGCTCTGCAATCCATCGTAATCGAAAATTGGTTGATACCATCTTCATTTTTGACAATGAAATAAACTCTTTTAATTTCAATTGCGAGACTGTTAAGTATCAATAGCGCGCGCCTGGGTGTTATAAACATTTAAAAACAAAGGCTTTGAAATGAAATAATCTCAAAAAACTCTGTGGGACATTGTAGAGGAATGTTGAAACTGTCATGTGGCTTTTTGTGGGTTCAAAAATAATATTTTTTATCTGAGTTATAGACTTAATTATATTTATTATTTTCTTGACAATTGTTTCGCTCTGATGACATAATAGATTTTCTAGACTTAACTATAAAAGTGTCTGATGATAAACACAATTTTTCAATATATCATAAAAAGTCCCATACAGACCTCACTATTCACAATATGTCATGTCATCCAATCCAACACAAACTTGAAGCATATCACTCCATGGTACACAGATTAGTAACTGTCCCGTTATCTAAACCTAACTTTGACAATGAACTCAATAGGATAAAACTCATTGCTATCAATAATGGTTACAACCCCCAAATGATTGATAACATATTATCCAGAAAATTAAAGAAAAAAGCTATTAAACAAGTATACCCTTCCTCTCCCAACTCTAACTCATAATTTCACCAATCAATTTCTCAATTTCTACTAAAGAGAAATATTCAAACAGCCTTTAAAACCAACAATAATTTAGCCAAACACATAAAAAATAATAAAGATAAAATTAATAAGTATGAAAACTCTGGAGTCTATGAGTTAACATGTGGTAGTGGCCCAAAATTTTACATCAGTCACACAGGAAGGTCATTTAAAACAAGATGGTCTGAACATTTAAAACATGAAAATCAGAAATACAACATATCTACATTTACCGAACATTTATTAAATGAAAAATCATATTCCACAAACTACTTTCGAAATTTTACATCAAGAACAAAAAAGTAAAAAATCAACTCTCTTTTAGAATCACTTGAGATCAATAAAAATAAAAATTCACCACATTTTTTAAATGACCAAACTGATACAAATATGTCTCCTTTACTTAATCTTAATATACTTATATAATACAAAATTCAAGATTATATTAATAATATTTACCTTCACTAATATTATGCTTTCTACCTATATACTCATCATTATCTTACAACACTATATAATATATTCAGATGTTTAGCATTTAGTTTAATATTTAATTCTGACAAAGCCTGTCATCAGAGTGAAACAATTGTCAAGAAAATAATAAATTTGTAAAAATTACTACAGTGGTTAGTATTTTAATATAATTAAAATATGAATTTTCACCAAGGAATGACCGAAACAATCATGAGTTATAGACCTTTGAAAATAGTCATTTTTGGGTTTTTCGAACTAAATAAATGGCTAATAACACAAAAACAATCAATTTTGGAGAAAAATCACAAGAGACCTTTGTTGTTCAGATTAGTGATTTTTTTATGTGTAAAAAAATTGTTTTAAACAATTTCTCAACCAGGTTACAGCATGGCAACCTAGAGAATTTTTTATTAGGGGTCATTTTTGCATAAGAATCAGCAAATCAAAAATGAATCGGAATAATTTTGCTATCAGGAGCAAAGTATTGATACTTTTGTTTTGATACTCTTAAGAATGTGATGCTTTGTTTTCAATACTACTCATTAGTACAGTATCAATACTTTCTATTCAATATCGTGCCCCTAATAACACAAAAAGATTTGATACTGATACTAATTCTCATAGTCAGTTGGATATTCTCCTTTCTTTAGATAACAAAAATAAACAATATTTGTTCCAATGATCAGAGTAAAAATCAAAAATCGAGAAACAATGAGTATGGAAGAACTATACATGTAGTGTACCTGTTGTTCGATTCCAGCCATGTAGGCATCCAATGGATCATCCTCATCTTCCTGTTGTTTTTTTCTGTCCATTTCAACTCTTGTGGGGCTATCTGGAGCGGGAATATAAGCAAGATCGGGAATAACTTCCTCCTCGTCGTCATCGAAGTACCTTTAAAGAAACACCTCATATTCAAAATGTTTTGAACTCTTTTTCTATACATACTCATCCTCTGTGGCAGCGCGTTTTCTTCCTGTACCACCCCAGGCGGCTGAAAAAGCATTTTGACTGATGGCGTTCATAGTGGAATACCCTTGCTTGCTGAGACCACTGCCTGGAGGTGGGACTGCATTGTGCCGTTTATTATTTGAGTGAATATTTGTGTAGTCAAATGCCATTTTGTGGTTTTACGATTTGTTCAGATACACTCTACTCACGTAAGTATAAATACAACCAAAATATATTTTGTAGTTTAAATAAAATACATAAAAATTAGTAATCTACTAACTCAAACATTTTGACTTTAATAAACTTCACTCTTCACTTTATTTGACAGCTTGACGTCTTCTGTCACGAATACAATACTACACAGCACAGCAATCAGATAGTTTCATGGCCATTCATAGAGCGAAAGGAAAGATAAGTAATCTTAAAGTAATGACGATTTATTTGGTTCTGGTTATTCAAGTTAGACTGTTTAAATATTGATATTACTGTTTACCATTTAACCTAAATTTATTACTTTTTTAGTTTTATACGAAATATAGTAAAAATATTTAAATACTTCGAAAATTCGCCACACAGAGACTCTAGTGTGTGAGATCGTGTTTTTTCATAGAGCTTATAAGTATATATATGCTCTAGGATTTTTTTCTCTCCAAAACTAAATTCAAAAATATGACTGTCCATCGAGATCGATCACGATGTAAAACATACCCTGCATCGATGTTTTTCGATACATCGCATCGAGCGAATACAGTTTGATATTCGTTACTTAAATGCAGTTCCGCTTTTGTGTGCATAGAGTCAGGGTATCAGAAGTGTAGTGCTAATAGCAATAATGTATTTAGTTTTTTAAGTATAGAAGGAGCCCCATAGATAAGTGAACTAAAAAATACAAATAGAAATATTTTACTAAAACAATAATTACAAAAAAACATTACTATTAAATTTAATTTACTGGTTCATTATCAATAAATTATGCCAGTTTTCAACTTTCGTCATCTTTGGAATAGTAGAGCAGTCGAATGGTACAAGAATTCAATAGGGTACTTAGGTATACCTCTCAGTCATTTTTGGTTCGTCTATCACTTTTGCCTTGTTTACCATTTTGGCTCCCTTTAAGTATGAATAAATAATTTGTAGGTAAACATTGAAACCTGAAAAATATTAAGTAAGCTTCTAAAGAGGCTTAGATTTGATTACTTGTGTTAGGTCATTGATTATTAACACATTTGACGCGAGCAGAACTGTTTCTCTCTAAAATGGTATTTTACAAAGTTTTCTCTTTAAAACTATTTAAAACCTAAAAATTTAAGGTTTTTTCTTTAAAGTTCCCCGATATAGAATTTTGGAATAGTACTTACAGAAAATAATGTACAATTTAATAAGCAAAACAAACGAGAAAAAAAAATTATTTGTTGAATTTTTGGGAAATGATACAAAGTATTTCTCACAACATATTTTGAACCCATTTCATACTTTTAAGGTTATCAGTGGGATATAGATATATTTTTCAATCCGTTTGATTTTTTACACAGTGTTTTTTCTTCAATATAGATACCGTGATTTTTAACTTATAAAATTCATTATCAAAACATTCAAAAAATGTAGTTTTAATACAATTTTTTATGAGAACCTTAATATACGTTTACTGACTGCATATTTTCCTGAGGCCTAATAAATTGTGAACATTGAGAAGCAGTGGCAGCTGGACCCAAAATGACTGACGAGAATAATCATACTTTTAGTACCTTAGGTTAGCCGCTCACAGATGTCATAGTTAATTAAAATTATTTAAAAATTAATAATTTGATCTTGAATAAATGTAATATATATTGTTCTATTCCATTATTAGTCAGACAGTTAGTTTTTTTCATTGATTCGATGTTTTTTATTCGATCATCAGATCTTTGTATCGAATCAATCCGAAATGGTAAACATCGAATGGATTCGATGCATCGATGTTTTGTGAATATCCCTACAATAAATTATCTTGCATCATCTGTGAATAAATTTTTGAGCTCAAAATTGAACTTTGATCTTTCTCGTTTATTAAAAAAAATTAGATATAAGTTGAGATTTAATAATTAAAATTGACATTAGCAAACATGTTAGAATCTAAATTTTTAAAGGTATTTAGAAAAGATAATTTTACAACTTTTCCTTTAAATAAATACTAGGTTTTAGGGACTTCTATTATTAAGAAAAACTTCTCTTCATCTAGTCTAACAAAAGTAGAATTCATTAATGGGGTGAAAAAAATTACCATGTGTGACCAAAAAACACGGTAAAAAACAGATCTATATAAGTACTCATTTATCTAAAATTGAGATAATTTCAGAAATTCACTATCTTTACCTATGATGAAAGACTTGTTAAACCAAATTAGCATAGACAACAACAATCAACAACTCAGAGTAATTATTTTAACAGCAGTAGGAAATATCTTCTCAGCTGGACACAATCTTAAAGAACTTGTATGTATTTTCTTCAGGTATGATTTGGATATGAACTTTTTTTTCAATGAGCTTTATTGAGATTATTTTTACACTGTGTATTAAACTCATTGCAGACATCTCAAGCAGGAAAAGAACAGCATGAAAAAGTATTTAGGCTAGCTTCAAAATTAATGTATAGCATTATTGACAGTCCTGTACCTGTAATAGCTCAAGTCGATGGTTTAGCTGCAGCTGCGGGATGTCAGTTGGTTGCACAGTGTGATATTGCAATTTGTACAGATACCAGCCAATTTTCAACACCAGGGTAAATACATACATCTTTCTAAGTATTTAAATTCTGTAGTTTACCTTGTATAAGTAGTATTATGTGCTCTAGTTTGAAGTTACTTATTTATATTGCAACATCTGTTGATTAGGTTTGAACCAGTTAAAAATATATAATATAAAAAGGTACTAGGCACAATGAGAAGTTTTGTAAACTCATAAGTACATCACCTATCTTGTAGTTTCAGTTTAATTCAGTCAAATTCTATTATTTCATTATTTAAGGTGTTTGACTCTGTTAATCATCAAATACTGACTAAAAAACTAGAAAGGTATGGAATAAGAGGTCTGGCAAGTTAACTAATGAAGAGTTATCTCTCTGATAGGCAGCAAAGAGTAAAAACTAATGGAATTTATAGTAACTTTCAAACTATCACAACTGGTGTCCCACAAGGTACTATCCTTGGTCCAATTCTTTTTATATTATACATCAATGATCAATTAAAAACAATGCCTGAAGGCATAATTTTTTTTCTTATGCAGATGACACTGCAGTAGTTTCCTCTGATAATACTCAGGTATTAGTTGAACAGAAAATGAACCAACTTCTGCTTGATATTTCCAGATGGTTAGCTGTTAACAAAGTGTCCTTAAATATAAAACACATGAATTTTGGTAATTATTGTGATAGCATCCCCTACAATTTACAAATACATATCAATAGTAAAGAACCATAGAGCAACTAGACAAAGTTAAATATCTGGACACTTACTATGACTCATTTAAGTATGGCAAACACATATCTTTTAACTAAATTAAAATATGTACCTTTTTTAATCTGGAAATTATCTAAAATAATGGACCATAATACTCTCAGAACGATTTTCTATGCTTTTTTTCTCATTCATATTAACTATGGAAATATTGCATGGCTTACAATAACTACCTTAGTACGTTCCAAAGCTACAAAAAAGAATCTTAAAGTTTGTAACTAAAAATAAGCTATATGAGACAATCCTTTAAAATTATTTATTTATTAAGTTTACGGGATTACCCAATATACAAACAATTTGACAAAAATAGTATATAATTAGTCACTGTATGTAAAAAACAACACAAAAAATACTTTTTAATTAGCTTAGCAATAGATGATTAAAATATGGAACAATCACAGTACTTTTAATTTGTTTTTTTTTTAATTTCCAATTCGTTAGGTAATCGTAGCGATCTTTTAATCATATCTAACCTATGGTAATTGTTAAGATCCATCTTAAGCTTAACAACCGCCGTGTGAAGAAATTTTTTTAACTCTTTCAGTAGAGTTAATATGAGTCGTGACATCTAGGAGACTATACCACAGAGGAAAACTCTTAAGCTTGACCTACCCAAAGAAGTATAAAGTAACTTGTAGATATCTAAAGAGAGTCCCCTACTATATCTATTCACCATTGCTAACATATTGAAACCTTTAAGGCAAAAGAGCCGAAAAACTTAATCCTTCAACAAACCAAACACCAAGGTCCTTTATAACTTTCACATATACTATGTTATTGAGTGAGTATTGAGTTTAAAATTTCTTTGGACAAGCTTATAACACATCCATTCCCAGATAGAAAACTTAGAACAATTGTTTGCACATAATTCTGTATTGTCCCATTATGATAAACTAAAAGAAAGAAATCTCAGGGTATTACAAGAAAATAAAACCTTCAGATTCCAAAAAAGGACAAAAAAGCAATTGTAAATGTAACTATAGAACAGCAATTGAATTGTTTAACAAACTTTTGAATGAATTGAAAACTCTTAAAGTCTCCCAAAGAAGTAATAAACTCAAAGAGTTAAAACTAGTAATAAGAATCCCAGACCTGCCACAAACACAGGTGTCCCTGTACACCTCCGCAGAATTTACTGTTTGTTGCTTATGTACATATTATATAAATTTAACTAAAAATATCAAAATACACAACTTTTTTTCATTTTAAAACGTAAAAATTAAAAAGGAAAGTTACATACAAAACAAACGTCCGCCTGCAGCAGTCACGTGGTACATTGAGTGCCAGTTCATTTGTTTATTAGGATATATCGTGTTAAATAAACTACATTTTTTGACTTTCCAGAGTAAACTTCGGGATATTCTGCTCAACACCCGGTATACCGTTAGCCCGTAAAGTGCAAAAATCCACCGCCATGAACATGCTGTTAACCGGAGAACCGATTTCAGCCACTGAAGCGAAACTAAGCGGCCTAATAACCAAAGTCTGTGCACCTGACGATATTGAAAACGACGTACAGAAAACCTGTGATGCTATAATGATGAAAAGCAGATCAATCGTTGAGCTCGGCAAGAGATTTTATTACAAGCAAATAGATTTAGACATGAAAAAAGCCTACGAATTGGGAGCTACGATGATGGTGGACAATCTGCAGCTGCCCGATGGAAAGGAAGGCATAAGGAGTTTTGTTGAGAAAAGAAAACCTGTATGGACTCATCAACTATAACAAAGTCAATGTTATAATTGTTATGCACTTGTTAAATACGAACTTGATTCAATTTTGAAGCATATCACATTGAAATAAAACAATAAAATTCGTGTTTTAATATTTTATTAATAGAAAACGCATAATATAAATTTTTCCATTTTTTTTTCTTTAAACTAAGTTTTAACTTCACATACCGAGTTAATCATTGGTTTGAGAAGGTCGTTAAAAATCAGTATTGCAAAGGGATTATGAGGGAGAGGAAATTATATTATTTTTTACCTAGGGCCTTCTTCACTTGATCCGTTTTTTCTTTAGCGGCAGTTTCTCGTTCTGTAAAAATAATATTGATTTAGCAATAGCAATAATTGTTTATTCTCTACCACTAAATAATAATTTATCCGAAATACTATGTGATGTGTAAGTATTTCTTGGGAAATAACACCACAGTTAAGAAAATTGCTGTATATTCCAAACGTTTCGGGGTGTAGGTCAGACCCCGTTCTCAATGGTTAAGATAAAAAGGCACAATTCTAAAATTTAAAGTTAAAATATTTGACAATATGTATTATTTGATTTCTGACGTAACTAAGAGAATTTTATTTGTAATATACAGGGTAGCACAGAAATTTCTAAAGATCATATAATCATAAAGTTCCTTTCAAATTGGAAGAATTTGAAAGGGAGATCTTCAGAATTTTATGTGGCGCTCCTAGGTGCGCAACAAATACAAGAAAATATATTTACCTACAAAAAGAATGATACTTTACAAAACAGATCTAACTTTGGACAGTTTATGTTAAGTTCCAACAAAATAGGTGTTTTCCAATAATAAAATGCATTTCAGAGGATGTTGAATTGGATGTTACTAATATTGCTTTATTGATTCGTCTTATTAGTTTTAGTATCAATTGCGATTCTAGTTAAATCCATACAAAACTCACCTTTTTGTTCAGCCTCCCTTCTTTTTTTCGCCTCCTCCCTTTGTTGCTTTATTATCGCTAACCTTGCTAAATCTGCCCTTGCTTGATCGGTTTTACCTTCAGCATGCAGTTTCTGATAGTGCGCCTGGGCGCGTTGTTTTTCGATTTCTTCTCGTTCCCTTCGGGACAGTTGCGGCTTGCTGTCGACCTCTTCGACGTTCAGGGTCGTGACTTTTTTCGTTTTCTTTTGTACCCTATTTGGATTTTCTATCTCGATTAGATTAGATACTCCTTTGGCCTTTTCCTGAGAAGATTAGATCATATTAAAGGATTGATAAGGGTTGAAAGCAAGTATATATAGTACATATATCAATTAAATTGAGAGAACATATACTAATAGTATTTAACAATAAAAACTACCAAAATAAAAAGAAACCAGTGGCAAATAGATTAGAATATTAAGGAACATCATAATTTTAGATACCTAACCTAACAATTTATTCAGGGTGTAAACAGTATGAGTGGAAAGATTTTCAAGAAAAATAGCAAAAACCCTTACGAGCTATAGTTTGGTAAAAAAAATTAAAATGGTATGAGTTTTGCAATCATTTTCACAGTCACATTAAAATGGGGTTACCAATCACCTTAACATTGCCAAACCTTTTTTTTGATAATCAAAAATTAATTGAAATTAAAGCCCAAACCTGATTGAACGATATGGCCACATCAAAATAACTCATTCATTCCAACGAACATAATGTGGGTAGCTACTGGTATGTGATTTTTCTAGTGTTTACATTCTACAGCCTAGTTTATAAGTGTAGTTTTTGTTAACGTTTATAAATCATTTAAAATGCTAGACTTTTTAAAAAAGTGGATTAAATCAAGTAGTTTTGCTGTATTTTTTTTTCCTATTGAAACTAATACCTTTGGAGTTTGTTTATTTGGTAAGTATTTAGATTTGTCTAGCCGAACGATATGAAATTAACTGATATGTTTCTGAAGAACTCTAAATAATATGTAAATATCTTTTTATCTTTATCCTCTTCTCCGATTTTGGGTATTATTAAGGCATGCTTGACAAGATCTCAAAACAGTAGTCGGATTTTTGTTCGTGCGGTTAGCGATTTCTCAAAATCAAAAACCGCCCTCCGTCAATCAATTATTCAACCTCTTTCAAATCCACGTAGCTGGCGATACATTCGACGTACACTGTACTCTGGGCATTTCAACATTACTAAACATCAATTTTGGATTCCATCCAACAGTAAGTTTTTAGCAAATTAAAAAAAAAACAAAAAATGACTAATATTAATTGATCCTTCTGTTGCGATTTCTTTCTCAGTGAGTATATTTAGCAGTGATTTCTAACAAGGTAGTGTTTTACACATAATAAGCTGAAATTGGGCCCAAATTCTGTGATGGAGACAGCAGGTGCATGTACTCTATCACAGTTTCTAAAAAAGATATTCGAAACCCAACTAGTTCCAATTGGAATTTAATATAAGATTTTTTCTTACACCATCCTCGTCACTGCTTTCTTCGGAGCCACTTTCAGAGCCCGATCCTTCACTAATTTTATCACCAGTGGCACCTTCGGACTCCTCATCGCTACTACTTTCATCCTTTTGTTTTCTCCACTTTTTCTTAAGTTCTTCTTTCCTACGTTCTTCCTCGAGTTCCTCGGGGTTTGTAAATCTACGGGATCGACCCTTATGATTAGTGAATTTTCCTGAAATTATAAACAATTAAGATTTTCAGTTTCCTATAAATAGCTTCGCGTGTTTGCATCATCTATTCAAAATCGGGGGATTTTAAAATATACCTCTAGGCATAGTTGTAATGTAATAAAACAGGTCTAGGAACAGAAACTGTAATTTTTTGTAATGCCAGTCTTCGAAATTCCTTTTAAAAAATCACAAATTTGTAAACGATAACTTGACACTAGACAAGAATGGTACAAATTAATATGTTCTGTGCACAATTTCTGTGTTCTGTTCAAGGCGGAGACGGAAATGGATCACAGAAACACCTCTTAGATCATCTACACTTACACTATTCGATCTCTTAGGCAATAGGTAGAGTCACGGGACGATTGGCTTGAGAAACACACTTGCCTGTAAAAAGTTTGATATTTATCGATGATACTCAGATTGATAACTACTGCGGTGCGCCCGTGCTACATTATTGACATACAACAACAGCTTAATGTTTATTTAATACTAGAATACTGTAAAATTGCATTATTATAGCAGTATATAAGTTCAAATAACTAATTTACAGACAAGTATAATTCTGAGAGCCAACCCTCACGTGTCGCTACCCAACTCTTAAGAGGTCCACCTTAGAGCATAAACTTCTGCAGCTGCAAAGATTAAAAAATAGTGTAATGGAGAGACTAACATGTTATTTCAGTTGCTTGGTGGGTGGAAGCAGGCAATGAACTAGGTACATGCTGGACGTATTTGATTGGTAGCAGTTCCCAACTCAGTGAAACAGCCTCTTGATCACTCAATTGCCCTCTCTTTTTAATCTAGGCATGACATTTTTGCATTGCAGGCGTGTTGCAGGCCATAAAGACATAAAGAAAATAAGAACTTTCTTTATGTTGCAGGCTACTTACAGAAGTACAAGCTCTAAGGGTATAATGGATTCAAATCGTTTTTATTAAGGCAATGTAATGGCTATGTATTACACAATAATTAAGCATAAAATATTTGCAAGGTTTTCTGATTTTAGAAGGTGCAACATTTTACTTTATGTAGGTTGCATTGTAGGTTGAGGGCTTCTAGTTTTTATACAACCAAAAATCATTTGAGTGTAATTAATGGTTGCCTAAAAATATCAACAGGAACTAAATTTTGTTAACATTAAAAATAGGTATATAAAAAATAGTTTAGAAACAAGCTCTCTATTTAAAAAACTATGCATATAAAATAAAATGTCTTCTAAACGTTGTTTGTTGTTTGCATATTCTTGATTACTTTTGGCCAATAACACCACAATCGAAATAAAACGACCTAGATTGAACGAAAACCAAACGTTTCAAAGTCTATTCTGACTTCGTTGTAAATGACTTTATATTTATTGATGTAAATTGCAAAATGAAAATTTGATTTATGACATTTAAATTGACACTGGAAATATTTTGTATTCAGTGTAAAAGTTGCCTTTGAAAAGTATTATTATGACTAACATTCCCTAACTTGTTCCAAGTATAGCTTGAATTCTTACTTGAAAAGATTCTCAAAAACTTGTTAAATTATTCTTTTTATTTTCGGTGGAATCCGATTTATTATATTGTTATTGATGTATACAGTTTAATACAACATTTTTAATAACGCAATATATAGTAGCTGAGTATTAAAAATATTTACGTTTTGTTACTTAATTTTATGTATACGTTTTAAAAATAAAATCTTGTTTAATATTTTGAGTTTAAAATGGGCTTTGTCTTTAATTTGATGCCACTTAAAATAAGTTTCTTGTAACAAGGGTTGCATAGGTATCGAGTTAGAAAGAAAACAAATGTTTGTGGGATTCCTTTCATCTTAGAACATGATGTTTTTGAATATGCATATACATAGTTTTTACTGTTTTTATATTACTAATGACACAGGCGTATTAAATAAGTACTGGTAAACCCATATAAAAATAATACAATTTCTGATTTACTAAAAACTGTATTTCATAAATGCATTAAACATATTGATTTTCTTTTTAATGAACATAAACACTAGTAGATAAAGTTATAGGGGATTTTATGGATCCCAAATCAGCTGAGAAAGTTGGCTTGTTTGCAGTTTGTGATGTCACCATGGACTTCCTGGAAAATAAAATGTCTTGTATTTCTTTTCTGAATTTTAAAACTTAATAACCAATTTTTATAGCAATATTAGGTATAATTAATAACCATTTCAGTGCGCTAAATGTGATAGCTACTTACTCATTCTGCAAGCCAAATTCTCGAAACAGATTATTGTCCATTATTTTCTTCAAATTATGAACTGAGTATCTGTTGTATTGGCCCCAGATGCTATTCATAAACTTGCTGCTGTAGTTTGTTGGGTTTAGATCAACGTTGCCTGAAAAAAAATCAATATTATGTATGCTAAGTTAGAACCTAAGTGTATGATGTAACACCCCGACGGAGGAAAAATCTGTCTTTATTCATTTTCTCTTTGTCTCCTGTTATACTTAAAATTATACCCCGACCTTATTGTTATCTAGAGCCTTATAGTATAACACAAGTTCAGCAGACAAGAAACTTAACGGAATTTATAGAGTTTTGAGATAATTTTAATGAATTAGAAAAGTTACTCAATTTTACGACGACTTTAAACTTATTTAGGAACAAGTTAAGAGTTGATTCTATTAATTTTTGCAAATAAATTGAAACAATAATGTATTTCAATACAGAATAAAGAGGGATTGTAAAGCCTAGTTTACATGGTTATTAATAGTAGTAGCAGTAGTATTTATTAGCATAGCTGTTTGGTCCGATACTCTACTTCGTAGACTCTACCAAAGTAACTGTTTACAAGTTTACTAAAACACATAGTATAATAAGCCAGGTACTATCTTAAAGCATGCCTGTGTACACTCTTAGATCATTTACCATCTAGATACAGCCTGTCAAGCATATAATCGTGGCAACACTAGAAAGAGAGGGCAATAGACACAGTAAGAGGCTATTTCACTTAGCGGATGGAAGCAGGCAATGAACAACATGATGAACGTATTTAATTGGACGCAGCTCCCAACCGAGTGAAACAGCCTTTGCCCTCTCTATTGCCCTCTCTCTCTTTAGTCTTTCTACGACATTTGTGCACTGGATGCTATCTCTAGAAAGTAAATGCTCTAAGTGTACACTAACCTAGAGTACATTAACAAACCGGTAGAGTACTATCCTACATGTTTAATCCACGCTACTATTTAGGGACTCTACTATTACTAGAAGGAACTGTTCACATTATACTAGTAGCAGAATAGTACCCACTCTACCTCCATAATGTACTACTATTATTAGCAATTTAAACTAGGCTTAACTGTCACTCAAAAGGGGTTAAATGTAGATGTGAATAGGCCTTTTCATATTGGAAAATTTTTAGTGGGCATGCGTCAACTTCTGTCATTTTTTTCGGAGAAAAAAACATTGTGCTTACATGCTAATGGTGTGAAAACAGCTTGAAAAAAATGACGCAGTGGAACAAAACATGTTTGAATATGAAAAGGCGTATTATTTTCATTGTAGGATGTCAACTCATACTTTAAAATTGACGAAATTGTCATGACAAAGAACACAATACAAAACAAAAACAGTCTGCTTTAATTTTATTAAATGAAAACGATTATATCGCTAGTACGTTACAGAATTCAGCTGATCCTGGTTAACACTAATCTCTGGAATATCAGAATTTCTTTGGTCTCATTTTTGGCAAAAGCACTATCTTATAACAAAGTCTTACCTAGGAGCGCCCGATAATATTCTGTAGATAACTCTTTCAAATTCTTCCTATTTGAAAGAAGCTTTATTATTTCACATAATCTTTAGAATTTTTAGTGCTATCCTGTATATATCAGATTTGCAGTAAATTCTCTTAGTTAAATCAGTTTTATTGTCAAACATTTAATGGTGTTATTAAAACCCGTCACTCCCCAAAAAAATCAATAAAATACAAACCAGAGATGCCACAACCACCTTTCAGAAAACCACTTTCGTATTTTTTTATAAATGTGTACAAGATATAGGATAATACATTTATTTCATTTCCCTGTTCAACACTCGGTATGATATCTTCAAGAGCTCATAATTTTGATTCTAACGAGAATAAAAAAAAACGTTTATGTTCATCAAGAGATCCAAATCGTGAACTGATTTCTCTTAAACATTTTATTGTGAATTCTGAAAGAAGTTTATTATCAGAGTTCCTAGAGAAGATTTGGATGCTGATCGGGTTTTTCCACTCTGTAAATTTAAAGAGGTTCTTCCAGTTCGAAAGTTATTCAAAAGACGTGACCCATGTCTAGCTGCCAATTATCATTTTAATGATAAACATGTAAATAAGATAAACACATTTCTCGGACCTGTCTAAATATAAAGTCACTGATAACAAATTCGACCAATTAGTTCAATATCAAAACCGAAGTTTTCGCAGATAGCATATTTACTGACATAATTAGAAGGGTAACAATTGTTGACCCGAATTTGACAACTATATGACTTGTTTACGTGACACCCGTATCAACTGTGTAAAATATGAAAACAGATTTACTTGGATATTACGTATCAAGTTACCTCGATCTTTATAAACTAGGCCTTGCGATAAATTTACATCATCTTTTTTTTCTGTGGACTCGTAACCAACACAATTTTGTAACCAGGAAGAAATTTTGAGCAACTATCTGCCCTCATTATAACAAAAATAAGTCTTTGATATGGAAAGTTTTTGGACTGGGTATTACTCGAGTGTGTTTTGCAGACGAAGCAAATTTAGTTGACATTTCAGTACCAAAATTTGCCTCAATCTCAAGTTTGGCATTACCAGAACTCCTCTTTTCTAGTATGGTGATGGTGATGAATAACGAAAAACTTTTATTCTTGATGGATGTATTTATAATAACAGAATGGCTCTATCATATCTATGAGTCAGAAGAAATATCAATCAAATGGCTTGTACCAACGTTCCTCTCAACACAAAAAACTCAATAACAAAAAATGTCATAGAGCCCAAAACTATACTCATTGAGTTATGTTGGAGTTGTTGTTGAAAATTATACGTATTGTATATACAATGTTGAATTAGAATTATAAAATAATTTGTATTTAAAAAAGAACCCACTTAAGCTGACTTACAATAAAAACCGTTTAGATACTGTGTGCAATCAATCACTATTTTCACAAATGTTTTCTTTTTTATCTGATTTAAGGTACAATAAATTCAATTGAAAATTTTAACGCATTCTTATCTCTCTCTTTTTTTCTACCTCTCTCTTTATCCCTCTCTAATTTTTATGCTTTGTCTATATTTTCCAAATATATTTTAACTTTTTTATTTGTTTTATTATTTGAACCACTTTCTATATATCTAACTAATTCACTCTATATTGCATCCACACTGTATATGCTTCTGTGTATTGGACATCCATATATAACTTATTGGTCTATCATTTACTGAATCACGCTGAACAACTATAATTCAACCCAACACAATATTACAATGGCCCTGATATCTTTAAAACCACCCTGTGTAAGTATTAATCCTCTCCACACTATTAACTCTTTCTATTTTTCTACTTGTTTAAATCCTGTATACCAATGATTTTACTTCGCCCCATATGTCTAGTATTCCATTTATGCAACTGCTCATGTTCTACCCTATATAACAAAATTCACCTTTTTGAACCACATTTTTTGACTATAATTTTGCTCTACCATTTATTTCAAGCACCTTGTATGCGTAATTGCTTTTAAAATTTTTTGAACCCATGTCTATAATTATACCCCGTCCTATGTCCTATAATTCCAATATCCTAACTGCTTATGCTTATAAAACAAATTTTTACAACCTGAATAACAATAATTTTACCCCACCCTTACTTCACACACCTTGTCTAAGCAACTACTTAAGTTCCAAACTATATATCTTTTTTAAAACGCCTTGTATAACTGTAATTATACCCCACCTTATATTTCAACCATCCTGTAAATCTCATGTTATAAACAATTATATGAGACCTTTCTGTAATGTACAGTTACACTGCAGTTTAAATCAATAAAATTGCCCAAGAAGTTTTTGAATAATCGCTCGTCATACATCCTTGTTAAGGTTATGAGTTTTAACAATTAAAGTTTAAGCACTTTTTTTGGGAAATGATACCATAATTCACGAAATTACTGTATATCTCCAAACGTTTCGGGATCTAGGTCCGATCTCGTTGTCAACGGCAATAGAAGCAGATACGAACCCACAGGTAACGTGCATACAAAAATCCATACGATTACGGGGTACATTAAAATCCCATTAATTCCAATAAACAAAACTCGCGAGATTGGACTGGCAGATAGATTCCGATAAATTAGCGATCTTTTGTTTCTCTTGAAAACTTATGGTTATTTATGTGGACCGACAGCGACAAGAACAGATTAGATTCCCATACTTTTTTTTATTGGAATCTATGGAGTTTTTTCAACAGGGAGACTACAGTAGAAACAGATACGGTTCCACAGGTAACGTGCATTCAGAAATCCATACGATTACGGGGTACATTAATATCCCATTAATTCCAATAAACAAAACTCGCTATATTGGACTGGCAGATAGATTCTGATATATTAGCGGTCTTTTGTTTCTCTTAGGAAATACGCATAAGCACCGTAATTCTAAACAGACTACAATAGAAACAGATACGATTCCACAGGTTACGTGCATACAGAATCCATACGATTACGGCGTACACTAAAATCCCATTAATTTCAATAAAGAAAACTCGCGAGATTGGACCGGTAACACTTGCAAGATTCGAAGGAAACATAAATATGTGAAGATAGATAGAAGTCTTGTACATATTGCACTATTTCTCTGGAATACAGTGTAAGCATAAACAATAGCAAAACAAACGAATTAAGTGATCTTTTCAGAAAACAATAACAATCAACTAGTGATATCAGCATTCAGCAGAATTTAGTCCCAGGATTAAGATGGCCAGAGTCACAGTTGTGACGATAAAGCAGTTTTTCTGGAATAACTGAAAGGTGTTCTCAAAAATAAAGAGTTTATATAAGAAGTAAAGGTGGGAAAACAAAAAATTAGATTTCTTTAAAAGAGACATCCTGAAATTATTATGCTTGAAATGTCAATTCGATTGAGGTCTATTAATTTCCTAGTGAAAGATGCCAGATCACTCAAAGCTGGGAACAAAAAATTAATTATTGGACTACAATTCCCTTCTTTCACTATAACTAATTTAGTGATTGGTAGTAACTTTCTTCTCGCAGTTTCCCTGGACCTTTCATCGTCTTGAATCTGGTTAATCACACAATATTTTGATAGCTTTGGACTTGTGCCAGGAGGTAATCCGAAGCTATCAAAAATTTAGGGATTTTAGGAATTAAAAAAGTGAAAGTTTAATAAACCCCAAATAAATTTGAACAGCACTTACTCTTAAACAACTTCCGCATATTTTCATTTGCTCTGATCTTGCGAGCTGCAAACGCAGCCTGGGGGGCGGCAGCCATTCTGTCTGCAATTTCTGCACCTTGTCTACAGGCTGAAAATAAAAAAACACAAAGTTAATTTATTTAAAAATTAGCTCCAAAATCATCATCTAGAGTCTGATACACCCTTAAATAGGATGAAATCGAGAACGAAATTTCATTACTGTGTATACAGTGTGGAATGCAAGGCCCTGTATATTATTTGTGTTTTGGATTCTCCAGAAAACTCTATACATAATTCATGTAGTGTCCTAGACCTATGTTCAACTGTTTCGGAAATATTAAGTGTTTTCAGATTTATTACAAAAATTAACGATAAAAAAAGGAAATCATTTTATTTCACAAATTCCCTACATTACACTCAATACTTAATTTCCATTTACCTCTTGATTTTGACATAGTAAGCAAAAACCATTCCTTCGTTACTTTTTACTGTTTAGAAAGGTCAATAGCGACTACTATATTGCGTTATTGGATCGATCAGAAGACACAAGAAAGCTATAAAGGGTTCTAATATTGCAAGGAAACAACTGGAGCCTATGAATGTTATGGCAAAATTGCACCAAATCACCAGTTCTTGTGAGGTACTTACACATAAATTAATAAATGCTAATCATATGGCTAATTGATACATAATAAGCACCTGGTTATTAGGCAAACTGCAAATTAAAAAACCGGTTTTGAAATCTGAAGCCTATTATGCCGGCTATAAACTCTCGCGAGGCGCCTCCTAGAGACCCTCGGCACGAGTCATGGCGAGTGGAGGCTGCAGGAGTGCCATCCACACTCTCGACTTATTCACTGACCCACTAGGTTGATTGTCTCGCTTTATAGTATAGTGCCTGGGGAAAACTTATGTTGTCCCAATGTGTGATCTTGCCCAGGGGGTGAAAGCCACCCCTTCTAGAGGTTTAACGTGAAATAACTAAAAAAAATTACGTTTTAGAAAAAAATTTCATTCAACATTTTTTGAAGTGCTTCAAAAACTCTTCAAAACAAGATTGATTTTAAGCCATTAGCATAAAAATTGAGGGAGTTATGGGATGAAAAGCAGTTAATAGTGTTTTTTTTAAATACTGCAATAAAACTGATATATTTATCACCAGATTTTAAATTAAAGGCTATCATTCTACGATTTACTTTATTTGGATGCTTATAAAATATCCCGAAAGTTTTAGCCATTTAGGATGCATATTTTTGAAAATTTTAAACTTTAAATATGAAAACAAAAAAAAAAATTGAAAAAATGCAGTTTTTTGGAAATAACATGAAAAATAAGAGAAATACCAAAAAATGTTAAAGAGCAAAAATGTAGCAGTTTTCTCGTTAAATATTTTGCTTTTTTATTTCCGTATCACAAAAAGTTAGCAGTCGAAAGTGGAAACATGTTTTTCATGCACTTTAATCTAAAAAATCTCGAAAACAACGCGTTAAAAATATTGAAATTCATAGGAGTGGTAGCTGTTATAATTCCCTGTAAAATGGTTGAATTTTTACGATAGCTTTAAAATTAAGAAAGTTATCGTTATAAAACTGACGTCATTTACATGATTTAGTATATTCATTTGTCATTGAGGGTCGTACCATAACTATACAGAAGATTTATATTTTAAAATGATAAAAAATTATTTTTTTTTGTAGTTTTTTCGTTAAGGGTAGTTTTTAAGGGTTTAAATATTATAAATACTATATAATAACGTGTAAGTGATGTTGTCTAATGTTAAATAATATTTATTCTACTCTTCTGGATATAAATTTATCCTAAGAAATGACTATTTTTATGTTTTACTTAATTTTTAGCTTAGCTGGTGCTTAAAAATAAAAGGCTTGTGTCAAACCTATATAAGTTTTTATCTAGAGGGTAAAATTAACTCATTAACAATTATCATAAAAATTGGTTCATTGGCAAAAATTTTACTATTACTACCTCGCGTCATTTGACTCCGGCCCGAAAAACCGACACAAAACGGAGCGACAGCGAGGCGAGGCAAGGGAAGACGAGTTGACCCGAGGGCACCGTCCACACTCTCGCACTCGTGTAGCCTCCTGGAGAGTCTGGATGAGGCATTAGAAGTTTGAAGACTGAGAATATACCTAAATAATTAGCAGTAGTATCTATCCTTAAGGATGCCTGACTGTGTAAAGTCGCCGATAACACCTATGAATGTTCTCGGGAAAACTTGGGACAATTTGAGGATGTCGGTGAATGGGAGATAAGTAAACAATGCAAGATAAAGAATATACTAAGAGGTAGATAACTAATTTGTACACAACAAACACTTATCATTATTTGTATACTCACTGACAAAGATGCTATAGTAAGGAGTAAAAGATTATGTTTTGGTCAAGTTTGGTGACTGTTTATTCGTGTAAACTTTTTTTATCAATTAGTATTATAGTCGTTTCTGAATTTTTAAAATTTACCAAAAATCAGACTGTTTCATGGGATCCAAAATCAATGTTTAGGATTGTTAAAATGCCTAAAGTACGTGAACTCCCAATTTATCACTAATCACCAGCTAAGTGAATTTGAAAGAGGTCGAATTATTGGTTTAAGGAATGAGGATTTTTCATTTCATGTTGTCAAGCGTGGTTGCCATGGTTTAATAATACTCAAAATCGAAGAAGAGCAGGCACCGGACATCGAAGGGGCACAAATTAAGTTCAAGATTGCCGTCTAAGATTTATAGCGTTTAGAGACCGATTTCTTACAATTCGAAAACTACGGTGACTGATGCTTCATCGAGAGAGATTTGGCAACCTAAAATCAGGTAAATCTCCGAGTCTTTGACTCGTTTATTCAGATCAAAGAATCGTAAAATTAATTCTACACGTACAATGTACACTTTCTAAAATCATCCATATTATTATTGCTGATATTTTAAACAGATATTGTTGAGCTTTACTCGTAAATTGAAGGTTTTATCATAAACGTATATATATCCAAATAATCGGACATTTGTTGTGTAAACTAATTTAAACTCCCTAACGTAATAAATACCTTTTTCTTACATTTCTTATTTACATGGTATTACTACAATTCAACTCCCCCTATATTTCAACCACCCTATATATATATATGCAACTTCATATGAAAAACCCATCCAAACATTTTTTTCTAACATTTTTTAATCACGGTACAATTCCACTCGATTCCATATTCCAACAACCCTGTATATGCGACCCCTTTTGGCCATTCTACAAACACTTTTGTTTCCAAATTCTTTCATTTTTATTCTAACATTTTTGTAAACACTTTGTATAACAATAATTTAGCTCCACCCTATATATGCAACTTTTTACAGGCTACCTAATATAACATATTTTAAATCACACTGTATAACTATAATTTCACACCACCCTGTATATGCATTTGTTTATGGCCACCTATTGTATTTTTAACCATCATGTAAAATTATAATTCCAATACATCCTATATTGCAACCACACTGTAAATACAAATACTAATAAGTTACCCTATAGGTACAACATTCTATTAAGATTTTTTTAGCAACCCTGCATAACAAAAATTTTACTCCGCCCTGTATGTCAGCTATCATTAATTTCCAACTGCCTATGGGGTACCCTATACAATTATTTTTTCTTGCTTTTTTCTAGCCATACTATAATTCCGTTTGACGCTATATTTTAACCATCCTGCATAGCAACTCATATGGACCATCTAACATATTTTGAAAGACTCAGTATAATTATCATTTTACACCATCAATTCATATTATATGCATCAAATTAACATGCGAAATTATGAGATTTTACTCATCCAAAAATTGCCTACCGTGCTAATTTTTTCACTGTTAAAACTTGAAATGTCTACGTATAAAAATATAATGCTAGGAATATATGACAGGCATAATATAGTTACATGTTCGCAACATACAAACACAATTTTTATTGAAAGAATGTTTGAAAAAATTTCACTCTCAAATAGTTCACCAAATCACCTTGTACTAAAAGAATTTTTACAACAGTAGTCTCACTTTTACGTAGGCTACCAAATCACCCTATATTGAACGCTTTGAAATTACAAAGCAGCCGCCTTGATTGTCAAACTGTCAATAATTTTTTTAATAATTTAATTTCTCAGTAAAACGATTTTTCCCAAAGATGAGACCCTCATTAATCGATTTCTATCCATCGAAATATCCATATGGCCGTTTTCCAGAACTCAATTATATATATATATACAACATTGCTCGTATTACAGTATTAGAGAGATTCGTATGTAGAGAAACAATTAGCCTTCATACGTCTTAAAGATACTCTCCAGAAATAACTGATAAAAAACTCAAACCAATCAATTAGATTTCATTGACCTCTAACGACGTTTCATGGATAAATGACGACGTTTAATAAAGAACCGCCCTAGCAACCAAAAATCTCCATACCAGGTACATATCTATCAAAATCTTTATACTTACCCAAGCACGAGGGTATCAAACAGCTTTGATCAAATATCTCTTTGAATTTTTGATCGTCCTGTGGTCCTTTCATGCAGATTCTATTTAATCTCAAACTTAAAAAATAAGAACGCAAGAGCACTGTGGATGTTGTGGTACTAATTTGACGGTCTAGTCAAAACTAAATCAACTTTTATGGCATTGCGAATTGCTATACGAGTCGAAACAAAAAGAATCCAGAATTCTAACGCGATGATTCGTTATTATAGTTGAAACTCATTAACTGGGTTGCGCTAAGTTCAAATGTCGAATGTTATCACATTCGAGATTGGAAAAAATTGTATGTTATCGCTTTGTCTTGTTGTATGAAACCATTAGGGGTTCATTGTTTATTTTAACTACAGTTTGATTAATATGAATGACTTAGGACTTCTAACAAATTTGATAAATATAAGTCGAGGGTACTAAGCAAGGAAAAAGAAAATTTTCATTACGTTTCACAGATAGAATCAAGAATCAGGGTGTGAAATAATAATTCACTTGAACCCACAGATCTGTTCAATTATTTCTATTAACGTGAGTGAAATTTACGAGCCCAATACCGGCGTAGCTTACGTTTACTACGACGTTAATTTCAACCGTCAGGCAACGATTTCCGTGAAATTTTCAATCTAATGAAACATTAAAAAATATATATAACCGACTTCCACCTATAACTAAAAAGCTAAAAATAACTATAACACAATACAACTCTAGAAAATAAATAACACATTCAATGTTGTTAGGTACCTACCCAGGAAGTAAAAAATGTAAACATTAAAAGGTGCTCATTCTGTATAAATTAATTACCTACCAATTTAGTATATTTTTAAAGTCGGTGCCAAGCAACAATCAAGTTTAATGAAATATTAGATAAGTAGGCAATGAGGGATTTTAGATTTGCTTGGCACCCACTTCAAAAATATACTAGATTGGTAGGTAATTAATTTGTACAGAATGAGCACCTTTTAATGTTTACATTTTTTACTTCCTGGGTAGGTACATAACAACATTGAATGTGTTATTTATTTGCTAGAGTTGTATTTTGTTATAGTTATTTTTAGCTTTTTAGTTACAGGTGGAAGTCGGTTATATTTTTTTAAATGTTTTATTTTCAACTTTTTAGTTTTTTTGAACTCAGGTAGTTTTGATTCTTTATTTTTTATTTTGTATGTATAACCTTAATAGACAGGACCAGGTAACATCGAAAGCCTCAACATTACACAATGATACATTTTCATTTAAATTGGTAAATGTTTACGAACAAAATGTACTAGTACGCGTTGACTTAATAAGCCCACAATATATTTATGCCTTATGGAACACGCCATGTAACCTTTTTTAAACTTTTTTTGACAACTCCGTATAATTATAGATAATTTCAGTCCACCCTATGTACCAACCATCCTGTACATACGACTGCCCACGGACAAGCATAAATTTGTTAGCTGCCTACTATAAACTATAGGACTGAGTAAAATCCATCCCATACGGAGTCAAATCCATCCTATATTTCAATCATAGTATATAACTCCTTATGGGCTACCCCATAAATTATTTCATTTTTAACATTTTATATTATCGCCCTGTGTAACATTAATTCCTCACCACACTTTATGCAACTTCTTATGGGCTATAAAATAAATAATTTTTTAATCACAATGTATAAATATAATTCAACTCCAGCATATATTTCAACCATCCTGTATGATTTGTTTACGTCCACATCATATAACAGTTTTTTAATCACCCTATATAATTTTAATTTCACATTTTTATACCACCAAACGTCCACTCCACCCTGTATTCCAACCAACCTGTATATACGGCTGCCTATGGATCACTATCATTCTACTCCGTCCGAAATTGTAATCATGATAAAAATGCAACTCGTTTTATCACTTTACTTTGTGATTTTGTTTGCTATAACTAAACACCTTGAGAATGTGACAACCAAAAGCACCCTCTTCGCAAAATGGAAATTTCATTTAAATAGGTATTTGCTTGAGTAGCTATGCGGTGTTCCTTAACCCTGGTATTCAGCGGTCGCTTTGTCTCTCCAATGTAAAGATTGCCACATTCACACTGTATGCTGTATATACAGTTATTTGGTATTGCTGGTGCGTCGGGCCTCGTTCTTGTAATCATGCTCCTCAAGGTGTTGTTGCTTTTGAAGATCATTCGGATTCCATAGCTGTGTGCAATTCTTCTAAGTTTTTCCGGCAAGCCTTTAGTATACGGTAATAGTAGAGTTGCTACCGTGGTGTCCTCTTTCTGCCTAGGTGGTTTGTCCAGCTCTTCAAACGCCTTGGTAATGATGGTTTCCGAATATCCATTGGCCAAAAGGTCTTTTGTAAGTTTCACGTGTTCTTTTTTGAGGGCTTCTGGTGTGCTGCAGATATTTTTGGCTCTATGGATCAGTGTTTTGATGATGCCAGTTGTTGATGGGTGGTTGGAATTGTAGTGGTGGTATAATCCTGTATGCGTAGCCTTCCTGCAGACTGATGTTTGGATTCCGGTCCTAGTCCTTTGACACTTTACATCAAGGAATGCTAGGCACCCACTCTCTTCCATCTCCATGGTGAATCTAATGGATGGTTGGGATTGGTTCATGTGATCCGGCAATGCCTGTAGTTCTGTGTCTCCGTGTTGCCCAATAATGACAGTAGCTTAGGTTGCTTCTCGTACCTCCTCAGTGTATGTTCTTCGAACCATTCCATGTAGATGTTGGCGATGGTTGGTGATAACGGGGAACCCATAGGCAATCCATCTTCTAGCATGAAGAACTGGACTTTCCCCTGAAAGTAGCAGTACTTGAGGCAACATTGAAGTAAGTCCATGATTGAGTCTATGGGCAGCTCCGTCCTCTCCACCAGGGTTTCGTTATCGAACCTGACCTGTCGTAATAAATTCTTTATTACGGTCTGCGGACGATCCGATGTTGCTACAATTTTTGTTTCATTAACTACATTGCAAATTTAAATTATTATTTTTGTAAATTAGCCTTCATTTGATAGGAATGGTAGAGGATTTTGTTTATTGCACTCTCCAGCTGATAAATTTGTTGCTTATTTGCAAATAAATGGGTAAATACACACATGATACTTTGACAATTTTGAACATTTTTTTCTTTTAAACCCATAAACTTTTTAACATAAGTTATATAAGATTTTTTGATTTATAATGATTGGTTCGATAGATGTATCAACTTTTTACAAGATACGAGGGGAAGAGGGACTTTTGACTGGTACTGTGTGCCATCACTTCTTAGCATTTATCAACAGAAATAAAACAATTGTCTTTATACCTTAGGACCAATTAATTTTTATTGGAAGAACAGTTGAATAAATAACATCTCCTTAACAATAAACATTTAACATGAAATTGTCACCAAATTTATAGAAACACAACAACAGTTACCTACTTAAAGAAACCTAATAAAGAACATTAAATATATCACAAAATTATCAGTACCAACATTTAAACTAGTACACCAACAAAAATTACCAGGATTTGTTAAAACTAGTAAAGCATTCATTCTGTTTTCAATAAAATTTAAAACTACTCAAAACACAATGGAACTGAATTGAAAGGCAAAATAGGATTCGCTTTTTCCTCCATGAGAGCTGTGGCCATTGCATTGCTGGCTTTCTCAAACTCCCCCAATGCTTCCAAAACTTTTCCCAGGTTGTACCAAGTTACGTGATTTTTGGGCTCAGTTTTAGCAGCCTCTCTCAAGGTTGTTTCAGCCAAGCCTTGATAGCCCAAATAGTGATACACGAGCCCCAGCTGTTGCAAAGACTTCACATGTTGAGGGTTGATGGCGATAGCATTTTGGAAGCACAATTTGGCATCTGACCATTCTTCCTTATACATGTGAAGCAGTCCTTTCATGTGCATCACATGATGACTCAAAGGGTATATCTGGTTGGCTTCTTTTATGCACATTTGAACATCTGAAGGTTGGTCAAGATTCAAATAGATTTCGGCCAGCAACAACCACACTTCTACTTGCAGCATCCAAGTTCTTTGAGGTCCTGGTTTGGGATTGAAACTACTCATTGAACTGGCAACTTCACTTAGGGCTTGTTCGATTCTTGAAACAGCAGTATTGTGTAACTGCAATGAACTCGAATCTTTATCAGACATTTCTGAGGTGTACAACTGGAATACTGATCTGGTGTCACTTTTTCTGTCACATTCTGGCATATCTGATATCGTTTGAGATTCATACAGGGTTTTCCAGAGTTCCAGCATCTGCTTGGCTGTAACTAAAGCAACATCACCCCCTTGTTCATGCAGCTCTAAATAAGCTTTGACATACAAAAGGTTTAAACAATCTGGATACTCCTCAAGAGCATTTTCGACGACCATCAAAGCAATATTATGCTGCCTCTCTGCAGTTAACAGCAAAATCAGTAAATGCAGACTTGAGGAATGTTCTGGGTTGAGATTCAACCCCAACCTTATGTGTTGTTGTGCTTCAGCAATATGACCACAAACTGCTAATTGTAATCCTAAATAATGTCGGCACAAATAATCATTCGGTTCGAGTTCTACAGCTGTACGGAAATTATCCAAAGCCTTTGACCACAAATTTTCTTTGTCTTTTCTGATAGCACAACTGTCAGCTTGTAAGTAGTATCCAATACCCATATATAAATGAACTCTACCCAGAAGCCTAGAGGATGACCTTAATGCCTGTTCCCTCGCTTCTTTAGTAAACTTAATACCTTCTCCTGGTAAATTAAGATGCTCGTAACAAACTTTTGCAGCTAATAAATAATTGCAGATATTATTACTGTCTAACCTTATAATATCTTTTAATACAGACAAAGCTTGTTCAAACTGACCAAGTGAAACTAACGTCAATGCATATTGATTCCAAAGATGTCTTTCTTCAAATGAAAATTTCATTGGCCTTTCAAAGCATTCTTGCAGTAGTGACAACTGTCCCCATCGAACTGTTGCTACAGTAAGTAAATCATATATCTGAATCGCTTCTTGATAAGCACTTGTTCTGACGTCTTTGAATTCTGGTGACTGTGACAGTACTGCATTTCGTACAGCCATAGATTCTGCGATTTGTAACAATAATACTGTTTCTTCACACTGATTTCTAGGAATGAACTGGTTCAAGGAAGCATAATATTTGGGTTTCCACAAGGAACTTTTTGGTGTTGTGTTCAATGGTGGGATATATTTTTCACCTGCTAGACC
Source organism: Octodonta nipae (assembly GCA_034190945.1). Taxonomy (NCBI): domain Eukaryota; kingdom Metazoa; phylum Arthropoda; class Insecta; order Coleoptera; family Chrysomelidae; genus Octodonta; species Octodonta nipae. Next base: position 134,261,915 of record CM067220.1, read on the forward strand.
TTGAAGGAGCAATTCAGCCATTTGGCACATAAATTTCAATCTAATGTTAAGAATGCCTTGTGATTCAATACCCATTAAAGTGTTTCGGTACCTTTCGATAGCAGCATCGATTTTACCTTCTTGGAGTAAAACAGTTGGGGCTGCTTGCAGTGCTTGCTCAAGAACAGGACTAAGACTCTTCTGAATCGGTGGAGCTGGTGAGTGACTACCTGTGGTGGAAGTGTTTGGTGCTGCAAAGGTCAGATCTTTCTCTAATTTCTGCATATACAATATACTCAAATCAGATGCCAGTTCAAAACATTTTGTCACTTCCTCCAATCTTTCAGCCTTCTTGAATTTAGTTACTGCTGGATCGTATTTTTGCAAACACAGGCCTTTAATGGCATACGATTCAGCAACAATTCTCATGCTACGCAGTGGTAGTTTTTTCTCAGACAGATTTTGTAGTTCTGCCATTTTATAATGCTGCAACCCTTCAGCATATTGACCACATGCATATTGCAGTTTCCCTAGAAGTAGATGAGCGTCCATGGCAACCCCAGCTTTCTTGCCTTCTTCGGTAATGACAAAATTTAAATAACGTTTGGCCTCTATAAGTGCTAATTTTGCTTTGTTTATGTTGACTTCCAGAGGTGGACATTCTTCTAGAAAGCTTTCTAATTTTCCTTCCCCGATTAAAAAGTCCGACAAACACGTAAATTCTGATGACTTCTCTTTTAATTGTTCTGCCAATTCAATAACTTTACTCCAGTTGGACTCCTCCCTGTTTTTCTCTATGTCGACTTCTATTCGTGTTGTACCTGATTTCATTCTGGCAGTCATTTCTGTTCAATTTTTGAAAGCTAATTTACAATTTTGGAACGTACAGCATCTGTTAATATTATTGTAATTTTACATATAAAGTTGGGATACAAAGTACAGGTTAACAATTACTGACACTGACAGTTTTTCCTGTGACTAATTTCTTTTTCATCTTCTCTTTCATTGATATTTCAGTGATATATACAACCATGATGTTTGATAGAGGAACGCTAGTTTAAATTAACCATTGCGCCACCTAAAGGCAACAAGTAGAAAATCATACTGATTTAAAACTTAAAGCATCTACTCCTAGAGAGAAGGCAATAGATTGGGAACTGCATTTAATGAGCTCATTGGCTGCACCTACCAATCGAGTTTATTGCAGGCTATCTCCAGAAGGTGTATGCTCACAGATTTAAAATAGTATTTATGTGCTAATTTAGTGTAAATATGGACAAAAGAATCATAGAATCATTTTTGAGGATTTTGCCGCATCAGTCAGGTCCTGTATAAATTTGAAAACGTTGTATTTAAAAGTTTTTCATTAAATATTTAAATACACAAACGTTCTTATCCCATCTATCGGGGCAAAATGTTCAGTATATATGTAGTTTACTGCGAAATAAAGTAAACTTTAAAATACATAATCCCAGGATTTGGTCTTGGTTTGTAAATAACACCTGCAGAGGTCACTGTACATTCCCAATAACTTTCAACGGTGGTGTCGCTGTAAGTCATAGATATATATTATCATAGACTGAGCTCGCAATCAATTTATAATGACTAGATTATTTGCGTTGTCAGTGCTATTTCTCTCCAGCACAACCTAATTTTATATATAAAATATTCATAAAAGAAAGGAAAACTGTGAACTGCGGAAGACAGATATAGAACGAACGTTGAGGATAAACATGGTGTATATGCTCTAAGTTTGGCAGAATCAACCACTCAGTCTATGATAATGGTTAAAATCTGAACGTTAACCTAACTTATACACACTTTGACGTTTCAAAATTAATAATTACAAATGTATTTCGTTTATTAAGTGATAAAGTGTTAAAATTATGCAACAATTAACCATGTGTACCGAGAATTATCATAAAAACAGTATAAATGCATTGCGAACCTTACATGAAGAGACGACAGGTACTGATAAATATTTATTACAGACAAGTGTGTAGCAATAGGTAATCTTTTTAATTTTAGATCTCCTACACTTTCATTTAAGGGTGGTAGAAGAACTAGCTAGTTATAAATGGGACGATAATTTCTTTCGACAGTATGTCTCAAAAAATATGCCAGTGGTTGTAAGGGGTGGAGCAAATGCTTTTAAAGTTGATGCTGTTAAAAAATGGAATTCAAGTTATTTTTTGTAACTTACAAGAAAAAAAACTGTATCAATATGTGCTTATTAGATTTAAAATTTTAGGGAGAAGTTTGCAGATAAAGAGGTCACTGTTGCTTTAACTCCGAATGGTTATGCTGATGGTTTAAACACAATCGAAGGTGAAGAGTACTTTATATTACCAGAAGAGAGAAAAATGCTGATGAAAGATTTCATTGAGTTGTTAGATTCAAAGAAGTAAGTTGCATACTCTCTCTGTATCACAATACAAAGTCTTTTAAAAGATTTGCAATTTTAGAGAAAACGTTGTTGCCTATATTCAAAAACAAAATTCTAACTTAACAGAAGATTTCCCCGAATTGTTGAATGACATTTCTTCAGATTTATTGTCTTCAGTGAAGGCATTTCAAAATCCACCTGATGCAGTAAATTTTTGGATGGGGGATGAACAAGCAGTTACCAGTTGTTAGTGAATTATTTATATTTGAAAATTCATAATAAATGTGTTGTATTTTTAGTGCATAAAGATCCATATGAAAATATATATGTAGTGATTGATGGTTACAAAGATTTCATTCTCATCCCACCAACAGATTTGCCACACATACCTTACAAGAAGTATAATGTGAAGCAGTACAAAAATGTGCATGAAAAGAGTTTCGACATTGAAGATGTAGCAGCCGAAAGTTCTGAGGTTCATTGGATAGCTGTGGACCCATTAAATAATAATGAAATATCTGACAAGTATCCAGGCTTTAAAAATGCCCATCAATACAAAGTGAGAGTTTGTAAAGGTGACATATTGTATTTACCAAGTCTTTGGTTTCATCATGTTCGGCAAAGTCATAAGTGTATTGCTGTTAACTATTGGTATGACATGGAATATGATGTTAAGTATTGTTATTTTAAAATGTTAGAACAATTGTGTGTAAATGATAGTTAATATAAGTTTAATAAAATATTTAACTGTTTTTATTTATCAAACGAAATGTATATAATAAGTTAATACCTTCACATTTACATTACAAATTTTTATGGCCACACCTCCTTGTACAGGGAGTTTAAGGTTAAACACAAACATGAAACATATTACTAAAGTGATTAAACTTAAATAACTCTACTCAATAAACAAACAAATGATAATGAACCAACTTCAAATAAAACCCAACGAATTTGGGATTTAATCACTGGGAAACAGTGAAATTCGTTAATACCAGTTTGGTCTTACCAGAGCTCTACCCAAAATTGAATTTACATTTATCCTTTATTTCCACCTATACGGGAGAATATATTTTTTTCTTATTCAAATGGGATTATCATCAAGAAATAGTAAACAAAAAAAAAAAACGAAAGTTCAGCCAAAATGTAACTTCATTCTTGTTGGCTGTAGGTTCAAAAAGATCTCAAATGTAATTAGCAGGAATTAAATGTGATCCACCTTGTAAGATCCTATGACGACCAAAAAACGTTCTAATTAAAAATCAATATCTAATCTAATACTATATATAGTATGAGCAATGTTAATTATTAACAAATTTATTAACAGTTTGTGACAATCAAAGCGACGACTTTGTAATTTCAAGGCGTTCAAAACAGGGTGATTTGGTAACCTACATAAGAGTGATTCCTGTTGTAAAAATTCTTTTAATACAGGGTGATTTGGTGACCTATTTGAGAGTGAAACTTTTTTTAAACATTCTTTCAATAAAAATTGTGTTTGTATGTTCTGAACATGTAACTATTTTATGCCTCCGTCATATTTACCTAGCATTATATTTTTATACCTAGACATTTCAAGTTTTCAAGGTGAAAAAATTAGCACAGTAAGCAATTTTTGGATGAGTAAGATCTCATAATTTTGCTTGTTAATTTGATGCATATAATATGAATTGGTGGTGTAAAATTATAATTATACGGGGTTTTTAAAAATATGTTAGATCGACCATAAGAGTTGCTATGCAAGATATGGTTATAATATAGTGTCAAATGGAATTATAGTATGGTTAGAAAAAAAGCCAGAAAAAATAATTTTATAGGGTACCCCATAAGCAGTTGGAAATTAATGATAGCTGACATACAGGGCGGGTAAAAGCATTGTTATGCAGGGTCGCTAAAAAATGTTAGTAGAATTCCTATAAGGTAGCTTATTAGCATTTGCATTTACAGGGTGGTTGCAATATAGGATGTACTGGAATTATAATATTGTATTTGTATGTTCCGAACATGTAACTATTTTATGCCTCCGTCATATTTTCCTAGCATTTGATGCATATAATATGAATTCGTTGTGTAAAATTATAATTATAAAGGGTCTAACAAAATATGTTAGATGGTCCATAAGAGTTGCTATGCAGGATGGTTAAAATATAGCGTCAAATGGAATTATAGTATGGCTAGAAAAAAGCGAGAAAAAATAATTGTGTAGGGTACCCCATAAACAGTTGGAAATTAATGACAGCTGACATACAGGGCGGAGTAAAAGTATTGTTATGCAGATCGCTAAAAAAATGTTAATAGAATGATTTACCTATAGGGTAGCTTATTATTATTTGCATTTACAGGGTGGTTGCAATATAGGATGTACTGGAATTATAATTATACATGGTGGTTCAAAAAAAAATACAATAGGTGGCCATAAACAATTGCATATACAAGGTAGCTAAAACATATGGTGGTATGAAATTATAGTTATACAGTGTGATTTAAAAAATATTTTATATTAGGTAGCCTATAAAAAGTTGCATATATAGGGTGGAGCGGAAGTATAGTTATACAAAGCGTTTAGAAAAATGTTACAATATAAATAAAAGAATTTGGAAACAAAAGTGTTTGTAGAATGGCCAAAAGCAGTCGCATATACAGGGTTGTTGGAATATGGATTCGAGTGGAATTGTAGTGTGATTAAAAAAATGTTTGGATCGGTTTTTCATAAGAAGTTGCATATATAGGGTGGTTGAAATATAGGGGGGAGTTGAATTGTAGTAAAACCATGTAAATAAGAACTGTAAGAAAAAAAAAATATGTTGGAGAGTTTAAATTAGTTTACATAGCAAATGTCCGATTATTTGGATATATGTACGTTTATGATAAAACCTTGAATTTACGAGTGAACTTCGGTCACCCAGGTACTATAACTGAAACTACAATAAAACAAATGGTTGAACAACCTGAGATATTTTTACTTTACTAGCCATTGAAACGAAACCGCTATATTCCCAGCTTGCCCATCTAGATCAGGATCATCGCTGCTTAAGTAAAACGAAGATACATAATGATCAGGTAACATGAATTCCATATACGTTGGACAATTCACTTGTCCGTACGACAAAATTTTGCCATTCGACAGATAGAATTTCAAACCATCGATTTTGCCCTCACCAAATGCCGATAGCTGCACTATTTGAGCGCCGTCTAGATCCACGTTTTCAACTATTGCAGTTTTCGTACCCATAAAGTAATCCTCACCGTTTTGGAAGATTACTCTAGCACCTCCAATTTTGAGTTCAAAAGGATTAGTACACCACAAGTACAACATGATTCTGGTCAGCTGGGTCCTTTTGCTAATTTCCCAGTTTGGGGTCAACGGTGGTGGGATCTGTTCAGGTGTTGATTGAGCGTATAAACTACCTGTAGGACGTCCAAAAAATATGGAGTAGCTGATCACAGGATTGTAAACCTCATAGCTGCTCAATTTTTCCAATTTATGTTTCCAAATAGGTATATACTCATCCCCGTGTATGGCTAAATGACTTCTGATTGTCATGAAGTCATTGAAAATACCTGGTGCTTCAGAAACGTTGTATGTGTAACCTAGGACAAACTTGGAAACATTTGAAATATGGTCGACAGCTTCGTTAAAACTTGTCGTAGCAATTGTTTTGATTTTTTGTGTATCATCTGCAGACAAACCCAATGTATCTTTGTACTGAAGACCGAATACATAATAATGAATTTTCATTGATACAATGTTTGAGAATATTGGTAAGACATACACCTCATATAGAGTTGTGTTTAGGTACCTGAAATTATTTTCTAATCCTTCAAGTTGAATTGCAATAGACATATAACTGTCACGTGTTTCATTTTCATAGGTTAAGTTGTGAAACTCGTTACGAAACGGGTTCAAATCCTGTTGGATGATTTGGTTCATTTTTGCAGTAAGATTCTTCCCTAATAACGGGTTAATGTAGTCTAAAATCTCTTGCCAAATACTCGGTCGAACTCCAGGCCAAAAGCTCAACGCTAATTCTTCGAAAATGTTAACGCTTTTTATGGGTACGTATTTTATCGATAACCTGAACGTATTTCGTAAGCTTTTAAACATACTGAAATGATCACCCGGTGTATACGGATATTGTAAGTACCCTCCTTGGCCGTGAAACAGCGCTCTTTCTTCATTGTTATTTAAAACCTTCAATCCGGTGTAATAATACGGTTTTTGTCCGTTGTCCAAAATTTTAACCTCGCCAGGTTCGATGGTGGCCCCACATACGATGCCGAACCACTGTACTTCGTCGCCATACCATAATTCCGCCTCGATGCTGGATCTGCCAATGTTATGGACAACATAATTGTCTTGTACTGCTGGAAAAAATCCAGAGTCGTTAATTAGAACGAAGGCGCTGGTGTTGGCCCCTAAGTTGAATTCGTGGTCGTCGTAGCTGTACTGACTTGCGGCAGCGACTATCAAGAACACTGAAGCTGGAGTCATTTGAAGCTCTAGTTGGGGCCTGGAACATAAACAGAAAAGAGTAAGTAATAGTAGAGAGTGAAGTTGTTTTATATTGACTGTGGGCAACATTTAAGATTTACTTCTTTGGTAACATTTTTTTTATTGTCGATAAACGTTAACAAAAATTGCAGGGGCAGATCTCGAGGGGAAGGGGAGGCAATCTCCTTCTCCGGGAGCTTCAAAGTCAAACCTACAAAAAGTTACTTCTATTGGTTTAGAGGCCTGTACGATTATTTTCAATGTAACATTCCAGGAAATAGAAGGTGTCCAAAACTATAGACAAGTTCAACACTCTTTCGTAGAATTTAGTATAAGATCTCTATGAGTGGCTACCCCCAAGATTGCAGCCCGCCAATTGTTTGTAATGAGTCCACCTCAGCAGCGGTATTCTGTGACTCGTTATTCGTCTAAAGGAATCAGAGCGTAATAAGTGTGTTCGTAGAGAGCAGTTGTCAACAATTCCAACGGTTTGAAAAATTACCTGCCAATCGAGGGTTAGCACAGTCAACTGTCGATATCGTTGATTCAAGGAGCAATTTTCAAAGCGCTGGAATTAATGGAGTGGTCTTTATTCAACAATCCATGCCATTATAACGCAAAGAGAGATTCGGAGTCACAAAACATTCGAAAATTTTGCGTTCTGTCGTGACGTTATAATTATATCGCCTTCCGTAAACCAATAATTCGGCCGTTTTCAAATTCACTTAGCTGGGGATACATTCGGCGTACAGTTACTCTAGACATTTTAACATTACTAAATATCGAATTTGGATTCCTTCGGTTTGTTTGTTAAAAAATTAAAAAACAAAACAAAAAACGACTACGAAATTGATAAAAAAATTACATGAATTGCTATTTCACAGTGAGCTTATATACTTATAAATTGCATTTGCCAACTTGTCAACTACTATAAGGTAAAACCCCAAAAAATCATAATAAATAAATGTTAAAATAATAAATATTTATAACAATAACCTAGAACAATATTTACCTATCACAAATCTTTTTTGATGTACCATAAAATTACGTTAACATTTACGATTCAATAACTTGTTCTCATTTTAATCAATGTTTATAAATTATCAGTATGTTATTTGCAATTTTGATAAATCGCCTTATCATTTTGAATACGGTATCATACCGTATATTAAAATGAATTTTTTTCAGACATTTTATAACATTTTATAATTTTTTATGAAAATTTGATTTTTTATTTAATAAATGAATGGGTTTTCCAAGCATATGCTTGTATTGTATGGGTTTCCCGAGTTTCTAACCTTAAATGAAAAGTAGCCGGCAACCAGCAAAAACAATGCTTATGTAATCTGTTAATAGTGGATATTATAATTACCTTTAGAAAACAATTAACTGCACAAATAAGGCGACAAACAACGTAGTTAATTAACTATAAACTTTTTGTGGCATCACAATATTATTTCAAAAAAATCCTACTGTTTTCACAACCACAACATTAAACAAATAGAAAAATAAACAATAAACTGATTAATAATCATAAATAGGTTTGCATTTCCACGGAATCGAATTACAGATCATATAAAATCTAAATCACAGACTGTAAATTAGTCTAAATTATTGACAGAATAAAGCTGTTTGGTGTTCTGTGGGATTACGACCTCTGACATCTAAATCATAGGGCGATAGGGTGTAAGTACAGTGGCGTATCATATAACTTTGTGTAGTTTAACATTATCGATAGAACATTTCTGTCCATACTACTCCCCATACCGTTGTTTGTAGAGTTGTCCGAGAAGAAAAATCTGTACTCCTTTATTGCTAAATTAAAGTGCACTTTGATCAGTTTATAGGTTTTACTATATATGAGATTCGACAGGCATAAATGTGTGGCTGATGTGAAGTCAGAGTAAATTGTCTGCAATAAATGTGTTTAAAGAACTTCATCCATGTGTATCTTTGAGTTAAGTAATACTAATCTAGCATATCTGTAATTGTTCTCTAGAGGTATCATAAGGGAGGGATGTGGGCATATACTGTACAATCTAAGTCGATATGGCAACCTTGTGAGCCTAATTTTTGAACGGAATACCAAGAAGCCCGAACGAAGTAGCAATCACGAGAAATAAATGAGTCTTCGACTGATAATCTACTGGTGTCTTGCTATGCGAATATCGAAGCAATAAAACAGGTGTTTTATCATGAACCTGCTCAATTTAGCTAGAATTTTAAGGAAACCATTTTCATATTACCAAAATATTAGATACTAATAGTGAAGAACTTGGAAACTGACAAACATTTATTGAAAATTCAAACTGCCGATACTTCGGACGCTAAGAAAAAAGTATTTGGACAAAATATCGAAATAAACAACTTAATTTAAATTTATTCAGGCACTTAATGCTACAAGACTTTGCCCTTAACAATAATCAACAATAATAAATGAAAGCCGACTGTTGGATACAAACTCACCCCATTCCAATCAGAAGGGGTATATTCCAGGGAGACTCTCTTAGCCCGCTGTGGTTCTGTCTTGCCAAGCACAACAACGTACAACGTACAAGCATTAAAGATAAACCATTTGTTATACATGGACGACTTAAAGTTGATGGCAGGTACGAAACAACAGCTGCACGATATGCTTAAAATAGTAAAAGGGTTCTCTAGTGACGTCCATAAGCAATTTGGCCTAGATAAATGCCGAATTATTGATATAGTTAAAGGCAAAATACAGCCAGGGCCCTACGAAATGGGAGATGGCACCTCAATTGAATCCATGGAGGAAGGCCATACTTACAAATACCTTGGAATAAAGCAGGCTCAACGAATTGATCACACAGGCATGAAAAGGGACCTAAGAACAGAGTTTTATAGAAGAATAAGACGACAGCTGAAGACCAGACTTAACAGTAAAAATCTGTTTCAGGCTATTAATACCTACGTGTGTTCAGTGCTTAGTTACTCTTTCGGTATAGTTAACTGGTGCAAGACAGACATTGAACAATTACAACGGAACGTTCGAGTACTACTAACAAAAGTTCAAAATCACCATCCAAAGAGCTGTGTCGAACGTACAACATTGCTTCGGTGTGAAGGAGGAAGAGGATTGGCAGATATAGGAAAGTTACGTGATCTACAAATTTCTAATTTGCGTAATCATTTCTGATCTACACTCAACTCTCAACACCTCTGCGACTGCCAGAACAACAAATTCAATTATACCACCAGACAACTGATCAGAAACTGTTCAAATAGAAAGAAAAGCCCCTTCAAGGAAGACATATGAATGACGTCAACCAAGATTATGTCGACAGTTCAGCGTCGAACTACTGGTTGACCTCTGGTCATATGTTTCCTGAAACGGAAGGCTTTATATTGACAATCCAAGATCAAGTAATTCCAACTAAGAACTATCTAAAATACATCGTCAAAGACCCTTCCATCAACAACGACAGATGCAGATATGGTTGCCAAACATTTGAATCTATCCAGCATATCACAGGAGGTTGCCAAGCGTTCGGTGCAACTGAATACTAGAAGGACACGATGCTGTGGTAAAAATACTGCACCAGGAACTAGCGCTGAAACTTGAGCTATCCCAGTCGGTAAGAACACCCTACTATATATACAAACCAGAATCTATTTTTTGAAAATAACAACTACAAACTGTACTGGGACCGGACGATATTGACCGATCGGACTGTTGCTCACAATAGACCAGATATAGTTTTGGTAGATAAAGTCTCTAAAAAAACAACCTTAATTGATATAGCAATTCCTAACAACAATAATTTAAATATTAAGCAGGCTGAAAAAATAACCAAATATAGGGATTTCAAATACAGAGACAATGAGACATGAACAACACTCGAACGGCACCAATTGTTATGTTAACAACAGGAGTAGTCCCAAAACATCTATTAAACAATTTGAAATACCCCGGTCTGGACGAACAACTTTACCAACTGATGCAAAAAGCCGTCCTGTTAGGAACAGCAGCCACGACACCAACCACGGGCTTGATAACCTGGCAAGGGCTCCCACAGACCTAAACCCTTTTGATATGTAGTATATCTGGGGTTTAGTGAATTTTCCCCTAAAGGCACACGCCTTACGAGGTAGTGTGGTGCCATATTTGTTTATACTACGAAATCAAGGGTATATTGTCTTTGATATTCCTTCAAGACAAATTTGGGAACTAAATTTGGATTCCTTGATAATTTTCTGATCTCTGATGTTATTGACGAATAATAATTAAAATAGACAAGGACAATGAAGATGCAACTGACAATGGATTTTAAATCATTTTATTATAACAAATGTTCGAAATGGTCTGCATCCACTTCAACGAAGTGATATATTTTTGCCCCAATTTCATTGGGCACGTTGGAAAAAACATCGGGAGTAAGCTGGCCACATTCTGCTGATATTTTGCAGGTGGCACGTTTTCGCTGGGACACCCTGTATAGTATAATCTGACGACCACACTTAAAACGTCGTTTGCATAGGACCCAAGTTCCAATTTCGAAGCCTAGATTTTTGTTATTTATTGACTAATTTTTATTAAGAAATACTACTGCGTTATGGTGAACTTAGCATATAATTACAATGAAAATTTATAAAACCAATTAGCTTAATTTTAGTTAATACTTTAGTTAGTTTGTAAGTATATACCAGCCTACGAGGAGGTAGCTTTGCTACCTTCTAGGATTTACTCTGTAAATATGCATGGAATGTGTCTGGTTAAAATATATAATTTGATGTAATCTGATTATGTGAAACTTTGTCGGTTTTAGTATATTTTCTATAACAAAAGATCCAGAGCAATAAAATCAGGAGAAATAAGTGGCTATTCCAATGATCCCCTGCTCCTATCTTGCTATGCGTTCTCGAAGTGATTTCAAACGAACCATTTTTTCAAATTAATCTAAACGCCTAATAGATTATGGGGACGGCTATGGCATTCATTTAAGAAGACTTTTAATTTCTTGACAATGGACGAGTGTTCATAAAATAAATATTAGTGTATTCTTCGGTTTCGAAACTTTAGTTAATATTTTTAAACTCTTTTATAAGGAGTTTTAAAGAAGTAAGTACATAATTACGTACTATTTATTATTGGTGATTAACTTAATCTAGTTTTAAAATTGTACCTATAATCTCTTTATCACTTGATTCAGTATCAGTACGAAATTAAGATTACTACTAAATTTGATTTTTGAAATCAGAAATAGTTGTGAACAAATTATGTATTGATGTCCAATTAATAAAGGTAAAGTAACGTAGGTATATACATATTTTACTAATGTAAAAGTTATTTGTTGTTTGTGTAATAATTGAAATATCTGAATTACGATTTCTTCACATAAGTTTACAACATAATTTATTTTTCAATATTATAAAACAGAAATCTATAAAAAATCTGAATTAATTTGATAAAAACTATAGGTTTTTGTTTATTTTTCTCGATTATTTGGAGTGTTCAGTGCCCGCTGGTTAATTTTTGGAAAAGGGAAACGTAATTACTGGTAATCACTTTTAAATACAACTTAGGGTTATCTTGGTTGATAAACAAAACTGAGGTATATCAATTTATTATTTATTAGTATATTTCCACATCAACTCTCTACATGGGATTCCCAAGATGTGTGTCGTGTGGCTCTATTTGTAAAAGATAGTGCCCCCTTGAGTATACAACCCACATAACATATATAAGGCAGGTTTGATGCAGTCGATACTTGTTGAAAATTCATAATGACAATTAGCAGAAAGTAATTTCAACTGAATTTTCCACAGTTATATAAAACGCGTCGTTATATATAAAAATCTGTAATTGTAATGGCTTTCATTTTGATTCAATTGAAGTCAGTTTCAGAGACGAAGTTAAGTTACGGGGCTTATACTAGCGTGGAATGTCAGAAAATATGCCGTTAGTTTAACGAAACGAAAATGTGTTAAGCCGGCTATCTCTTCTATATGGTATACGGTTGTATGCGTGTGCGTACGTGCATGTGATATTAGGTACATAAGCAATTGCATACATAGGATGGTTGAAATATAAGGTGGAATTGAATTAGTTATACAGGGTGGTTTATAAATATTGTAATGGGTGGCCATAAGTAGTTGCGTATACAAGGTGGTTGAAATAAGAATGGAGCAAAACTATAATTGCGATATAGGAGTATAATTACAGTTATACAGAATGCTTCAAAAAATGTTAGAAGCAGTTTAATATACAGGATGGTTAAAATATTACAGTTATACAGGGCGGTTTAAAAAATGTATACAGTTTGCAACATAAGTAGTTGCTTAGACAAGGTGTTTGAAATAAGGGTGGATTAAAATTATTGTTATTTAGGGTGTATCAAAAATTTGTTTTATAAGCAATGATGGCTTATAATATAATTATAGACATGGGTTAAAAAAAATTTAGAAGTTGTTGCATGCGCAGGGCGGGGCGTACAAAAATGGCAAAACCGAATCGCCAGAGTAACATCATAGTCATAAAATATGGTTAAAAAATGTGACTTTTGTTATACGAGGGCTGCCTTTTATATTTCGGGATTAGAGAACAAAAACAAATATTAATCATCGAAAATCGCTTTATTGTTTTTCAAAATATTCCCCATGAAGATCTATACACTTTTGCATGTGTTTGAACCAATTGTCGAATCACTTTTTCCACTCTGATTGGGGTATCTCCAAAACATGCATTCTAAACGCAGCAACCGCTTCTTCAGGTGTCGAAAAACGTTGACCTCTCAGTTTGTTTTTTACGTACGGGAATAAAAAGAAGTCATTTGGTGACAAGTCAGGACTATACGGTGGATGACTCATCAAATCGATGTTTTGAGTGGTCAAAAATGCAGTTGTTTGAGCCGATGTGTGAGAGCTCGCATTGTCGTGGTGAAGAGTGATCCGTCTTCGGCGGTTGGTTTTCCTCATTTCTTGGAAGACAACTGGCAAACAAATGGTTATGTACAACTCAGAATTGACTGTTCTGCGTTGTTCTAGTGGTACGGTTGCGACATGTCCAGTTTTTCCGAAAAAACAGGCGATCATTTGCTTGGAAGTGCTTCGTGCGCGAACACCTTTTGTTGGATTCGGCTCATCTTGAAACACCCATAAAGTCGAGTGCTGTTTACTTTCTGGCTCATACGCGTAAATCCACGATTCATCACCTGTCACTGTGTCATAAACGTGTTTTGAAGCACCGCGATCGTATTTTTTGAGCTTTTCTTTCGACCAGTCCACACGAGCCTTTTTTTGAACGATTGACAAATTGTGTGGGATCCAACGCGAACAAAATTTTTTTGACATTCAAATGTTCATGCAATATTGAATGTATGCTGGTCCCACTAATGTGTAAGGTTGACTCAATATTACGATAGGTCACATGACGTTTCCGGAACAACAACTGTTTTTGGACGACCTTCACGAACTTCGTCTTGGAGTGAACTACGACCTCGATTGAATTCACCATACCATCGATAAACAGTGGTACTTGATGGAGTTTCATCGAAAAAAAATAAATTAAGTTCATCCCTGCACACTTTCTGACTTAATCCACGTCGTAAAGTTGTAAAAAATAATCGCACGAAAATGTTCACTATTTAATTCCATTTTTTGGCCGAGATGAATCCTTTAAGTTACTGTAAACAACACATAGCGCTCGTATGTCAAAACGTTCTGAGTACGTATAACCTCAAAAATGTCAAACTTTACGATAGAGCTGTCAGTTGTCAGATTGCAACACTAGGGTTGTCCAATCCCGAAATAGAAAAGGCAGCCCTCGTATAGGGTAGACCATAAGCAGTTGCATAAATGGAATACTAGACATATGGAGCGAAGTAAAGTCATAGGTATACAGGAACAATTGAAACAATAGAAAAATAGAAACAGTCAACAGTGTGGAGAGGATTTGTACTTATACAGGGTGGTTTTAAAAATAACAGGACCGTTGTAATATTGTGTGGAGTTGAATTATAGTTGTACAAGGTGAGTCAGTAAATGATAGACAAATAAGTTATATAGGGGTGACCAATACACAGAAGCATATACAGTGTGAAATCAATATAGAGTGAAATATAGTTACACTGATGGAAAGTGATCCAAATAATAAAACAAATAAAAAAGTTAAAAAAGATGTTCTCAATTTTGTTCGCTACTGTGCAAGTGTTTTCCTGTTCTACCAGTGGAGATGTGGGTGAATATGTTTGGATTTCTGGATTCTCAATCGCTGCTGAGTGTTTCAAGGTCTACCAACTTTTTCAAGAAGGTTTGTCTTGGTGATCCAAAGCTCAGGAAAAAGCTACAGGAAGCGATCAAACAAGAAAAACTGACATTCAGGAACTTCTTGCTAAATCCAGGGTGTCATATTGCTGTTGTCCGGAATTTCCCAGAGCAAATGTTTGTAAGAAACGTCCATAACATTAAGAAACTATTAAAATCACCGACTCATGTCCCAAACTCCAGCCATCTGCCAGATACACGAATGGGACCAAGGAGGGGTATAAAAACTAATAAAAGTCATGCTCCTTACAGATTATAGGTGGTGTACATTATCTAAAATTTATGTATATGCTTAAAATAGAATACAGTGATTGGCAAATGTGTGGAACCAAGCAAATATCTGTGGAATTATTAGAGATATCAAAATGAAATTTGGAAGGTGGATACTGCAGTAGATTGCCTATTTGTTTCCAAATTTTTTTACAATTTTAAACTTCCTGTTTTACCGGAAGTAATGTCGATTTTAAAATTTGCAATGAAACACCCTGCTTAGTATTTTAGTTTCTGATGAAACATTTTATTGCGAATACAAAAATATCGGGTTTGATATTGTTTACTTTAATACATACCGAGATATTAACAGAAAAGTACCTAAGTAAAGGAAAAATCTAATATCCATTAAAGAAATTCATAATCATAATTATTAACTAAATCTAAGTGATTTACAAAACATTGAAACTTAACTTAACTAAACTTAATGTATTAGATGTTCAAACTGAGCACCGTTTACTTCTTGACAATAAGCAAGTCGGTTTTTAAATTCTCTAGTAACATTAGCTGTTACTTCTGGTGTAATTCTCTGGATGTCTTGAGTTATTCTTGCAGCTAATTCTTGCAACTTATTTGGTCTATCAACATAAACCTTAGACTTTAAGTAACCCCACAGAAAATAGTCTAGTGGATTAAGGTCGGGACTTCGTGCAGGCCATTCATAAGTACCTCTTCTTCCAATCCATCTGTGAAGAAATGTCCTATCTAAATGATCTCGAACAATGCGAGCGTAATGGGGTGGTGCTCCATCCTGCTGAAACCAGATATTATCTGGTAATTGTCCATTTACCTCCAATGCCGGAATAACTTGTGTCTCCAAGAGCTGTAAATACCTATCTCCGTTTAAAGTTTCTTGTAGGAAGAAGCGTCCCACGATTCTGTTGTTATAAATGCCGACCCAAACGTTCAATTTTTGGGGATGTTGTGTATGAGCCTCTTGTACCCAATAAGGATTACTTTGCGACCAGTAGCGGCAGTTATGTCGATTAACCGTACCATTTAAACAAAATGTAGCCTCGTCTGAAAACACCACATTTCTTATAAAATTATTATCATGGTTACAAATATCCATCATCGTTTCACAAAATTGCAAACGTCTGTCGAAATCGTCTTCGGAGAGTTCTTGAACGAGGGGAATTTTGTTTGGATGATATGTTTCTCGCCCTAATATCCTTCCTACTGAACGA
Source organism: Octodonta nipae (assembly GCA_034190945.1). Lineage (NCBI taxonomy): Eukaryota > Metazoa > Arthropoda > Insecta > Coleoptera > Chrysomelidae > Octodonta > Octodonta nipae. The sequence continues at coordinate 134,278,515 of CM067220.1, forward strand.
CGGCTAATTCCATGCATATTGGCGAGGTCGGTAGTGGATAAGTGAGGATTTTCTTCCAAAGATATAGCAACATTTTGAGCTACAACTTCATTACTTGCACTTTTTAACCTTCCACTTTTTGGTAAATTGCTAACTGTTCGACTTGTGTCGTACCTTCGCAAAGTTTTCGTCACTACTGAACGGGATATTTCTGTATTAGAATGAACAATGTTAAAAAGGCCACAAACTTCTTGATGCGTTCTTTTCCTCTCCCCATACCCAATCATCATGAATATTTCTATTCTTTCTCTTTCACTTAAATCGGCCATTTTATGATCAAATTAAAATAATACAATCTTTTTACGTTCAAATAATAAAAAAAAACGAATAACTTATTTTGACAACTACTGTCACTTCTGCAATGAATTTCATGGACTACTAAACTTGATTCAGATTTAATTTGCGACTGATTTAAACAAACGCACGTGTATTCGACTATGGAACAAGCAGTGCTGTTGGCTGTGACGGTATAATGCCACCGATTGGCCAATAGAAATACAAATCCTTACCGAGCGGTTTGTTTATATGGGGCGTAAATGAAATCTGAACCGAGTTTAGCTACCATCGAATTTTTCCTTTCCTTAGTTACTTTTCTGTTATATCTCGGTGGGTATTAATTTGCAAGAATTAGCTGCAATATATAATAATAATAACTCAAGACATCCAGAGAATTACACCAGAAGTAATAGCTAATGTTACTAGAGAATTTCAGAACCGACTTGCTTATTGTCAAGAAGTAAACGGTGCTCAGTTTGAACATCTAATACATCAAGTTTTATTAAGTTAAGTTTCAATGTTTGGAAAATCACTTAGATTTAGTTAATAATTATGATTATGTATTTCTTTAATGGATATTAGATTTTTCCTTTCCTTAATTACTTTTCTGTTAATTGAAGTAAACAATATCAAACCCGATATTTTTGTATTCGCAATAAAATGGTTCATCAGAAACTAAAATACTACACAGGGTGTTTCATTGCAAATTTTAAAATCGACATTACTTCCGGTAAAACAGGAAGTTCAAAATTGTAAAAAAATTGGAAACAAATAGGCAATCTACTGCAGTATCCACCTTCCAAATTTCATTTTGATATCTCTAATAATTCCAGAGATATTTACTTGGTTCCACACATTTGCCCATCACTGTATATTGACGAAAAATATATATTTTACATATCCCTGGTTGAAAAAAAGACAAAACCGGTGGCTTGATATTAATATTAATTAGCAATTAACAATATACCCTTTTGCTGCACCAGCGCCATTGTGGTTACTTCCGGAACTTATTATGTAATAATAAAGAGAACAGACGGTTTTTATTTTAAAAGTCAGCTGAAGTCGGTTCTTTTTTAAATATACATTATTATATGTGTACATATTTATCATAAAATGTTTTATACTTATAGATAATCATAGCCAAGTGTTCAACATCCAATCCGACGTATTCTATACCGAAATGCATTTTTGGAATAAAGATTTTATTTTTATTTATTATATTTATTAAAAAAAAAAAAATCTGTCACGACAAATCAAAATCTGATTTTTTTAGGTGCCATTCAATTACACCATGAACCCAGGGACAGTATTCTTCCTACTGGCCAACATACAGCTTGAATACGATGACCACGCTTTTGGTTTGAAACCCAACGAGAGTTCCTTTGTTCTGGTGTACGATTCAGGTATCTTTCCAACTCGACAAGACAATTACGTGGTTCACAACATCGGGAGGTCCAGTGTGCATGCAGCACTGTGGTATGGTGATGAAGTCCAATGGTTCGGAGTTGTTGCTGGAGCTACGGTAAATCCTGGCGAGACGAAAACGCTGGATAACGGGGACAAAAGATATTACTATACAGGTTTGAAAATAACGAACTCTGAAAACGTTAGGGCTATCGTACACGGTGAAGGTGGGTACTTACCTTCACCATTTAATCCAGACCTCAAGTTCTACCTTTATAAATATCTGCAGAAGATTTTGACTTTCAGTGTCAAGTACTTCGTTCACAACAAATTAGTAATTGTAGTGTTCAAGGAATTGACGCATTTGTTTTGGCCTGAGCATAAGCCTGATATATGGTCAGAAATATTGGGCAAGATTACTCCAATGCTCGAAGATACTACCAGAAAAATCATAGTGGGTTTACTCCAAAATGATATCAGTGTGTTCAAAGAACAAATTGGCAATTTAGTAATCAATGACGTAACACATCGTGAGCAGTACATGAATATAGCGTACTCCTTGGTAGGGCTGGAAAAGAAATTTAATGTTACTAACATAATTGGGAATTTCGACACTGTGAGTTTTTACATTCTGCCATTGTTTTCGAATGTTATGTCTATGAAAATCAATTTCTATATACTAGGCATTCAGTACAAAGATCAACTAGGGTTAACCGATAACGATATTAATGAAATCAAAGCTTTTGCTAACAGAGCTTACAACAATTCTTTTGAATATGTGAAATATTTATCAAAAAATTCCGTCGATTATTTGTACAATAATTCCAAAGCTGAAGGAATATTCAACACCATGATGATATCAAGGAGTCATATGGCGTTACATGGTGAAGAGTATCTTCCAATTTGGGAGCACAAAATTAAAAATCCCTTTTCAACAGATGAAGTGTACAATCCAGTGATATCTTACTCCTCGTTTTTTGGGAAACCTACAGGCAACTTGTACGCCCAAGCTACGTCAGCGGAAGTACCTCAGCCCTTACGTCCGAAGATGATCAACGGAACAAGAAACGCATTGAAGAAAGTGTTGCTCTACATGTGGTGTTCAGATCCTTTGTATTTGAAAATCGGTGGTGCACGATTATATTTCCAAAATGGGGACGAACATATGCTGGGAACTGAAACTGAGATTTTGAGGTCTTTCGATTTGGGGGACGCTAAAATTATGCAGATGACCGCTTTCGGTGATGGAAAAATCGATGGATTGAAATTTTACTTGTCTGATGGAAGGATTCACGCGTTTGGACAAGTTAACGACGATCGTCCTCATGAGGATTTTAAACTTGCTGATCATTATATTTCGTCTTTTTATTTGAGCAGTGACAGTCCGGATTTGAGTGGTCAAGCAGCTAACATTGCTGTTTCTTTCCAATGGTTTGTGAAAAACGCAGTTTTTGCTGGTATTTAAGGTTTAGTTATAGTGAACAGTAAAGTACAAATGTATTTTAAATTAAGTTGTATATTATAAACAAAGTTTTGTATGTTTTATTAATAAATTCTTGGAATGAGGAAAAATCTTCAGCCTTGTCATGTACCCACTAATCAAACATAAATGCTATAGTAAAGGATTAAAATTAGACAAAGTTTGGTGAATGTTTTTATTTACATGTAAAAGTTACCAAAAAACATTGTTTGATGGGATCCAATATCGAAGTGGATTTGAAAAAGGTCGAATTATTGGAGGAGCTGTCGAAGAGGATTTGGTGGCCCGTTTCGTGATAATGTTCAGCTACAGCAAGCCCGTTTTTAAACAACCTTTGTGCTCACATAGACGAATGTTTATAGCTCGACCTGTTTCACCGATGTATACTGCCCCACACGAGCATGGAAAGGAATAAACACCTTTAGATGAAAGAGGATTTTGTTTGTGAGATTTTGGATAGTGGTTTGTGGACTGTTTTCACCTCGTGCTTATGGAGAAGCTTCCCAATCCTATCCGTGACCTTGCTGATGTATGGCAAATATGCTACTGATGTCCAAAATCGTACGGACACTTACAAGATGGCTTTGTTCTCCTAACTACTTAGTTATTAACCAAATTAAATAATTAACCAAATTTCGAGTTGTCGAAAATAGTTCTCTAAAGGCTATAAGTCTTGAACTTTATTTGTGCCCCTTCAACGTCGGGTGCTTACTATTCTCCGATTTTGGGTATTATCAAACAACTCTTGACAACATCTCATAACAGTAGTTGGATTTGTGTTCTTGCGGTTAGCGATTTCTTGAAATGAAAAACCCACCTCCCTTAAACCAATAATTCGAACTTTTTAATTTCGCTTAGTTGGTGATGCATTCGACTTACAGGTACTCTATACATTTTAACATTACTTATAGTGTAGGGAACTTAGCATTATTTTAATACCATTTTTGCAAAAAAAGAATCCACAGGTGTTTGAATGGTTTTTCTTGAAGAAAGTAACACAAAAAAAGTTTGTTAACAAATTTTTACTTCTTAGTTAATTATACTAGGTGTTTAAAATAGCAAAAACCCTAATTTTGTGAGTTTTTGTGACTTCTCAGAGTAAAAATTTAAAGAATCAAAGGTAAGTGTGTTGTATGCGCATTTTTAGTTAATGAGTTATTCTCGTAAAATATGAAAAAAGGCGCAATTTTCAATCACTCGCAACTCTTATCTAAAAAAGTTTAGAACGATAAAACTGGGCAAAAAGTTTCATTTATTTATCTAACATAACTATTCAAAATTTTAATTTCTTGGCTTTGAAGGTTTTCTCACAAACATAATTTTTTATCGAGACCTCTTTATTTTTGGTGATGTTTACAACGCTCCCATTCTGCATCAAATTACTTTTTGATAAATCTGAATGGAACATGTTAATTATCAAATCTTTTGGGTACAACTCATCATATGTTAGTATTCTTTTGGGTTGGTTCCATTGTCTGTAAATTTAATTTGGAATATATGAAGAAGTTGAGGAGCACATGCGCAGTTGGCTTGCAACTCGCCCTCAATCATTATATGAACAGAGGATACTGAAACTCTCAACTCTCGGTGGGAAAAGTGTGTAGATCACTCAGGAGGGTATATTGAAAAATGCTCGGTAAGGATTTGTATTTCTATTGGCCAATCGGTGGCATTATAACGTCACAGTCAACAGCACTGCTTGTTCCATAGTCGAATACACGTGCGTTTGTTTAAATCAGGCGCAAATTAAAACTGAATCAAGTTTAGTAGTCCATGAAATTCATTGCAGAACTGACAGTAGTTGTCAAAACAAGTTATTCGTTTTTTTTATTACTTGAACGTAAAAAGATTGTATTGTTTTAATTTGATCGTAAAATGGCCGAATTAAGTCAAAGAGAAAAAATAGAAATATTAATGATGATTGGGTATGGGGAGAGGAAAAGGACGCATCAAGAAGTTTGTGCCCTTATTAACATTGTTCATCCGAATACACAAATATCCCGTTCAGTAGTGACGAAAACTTTGCGAAGGTACGACACAAGAGGAACAGTTAGCAATTTACCAAAAAGTGGACGGTTAAAAAGTGCAAGTAATGAAAGTGTAGCTCAAAATGTTGCTATATCTTTGGAAGAAAATCCTCACTTATCCACTACCGACCTCGCCAATATGGCGAGAAAAATATCATCCATACAAAATTCGCCTCGTTCAAGAACTCTCCGAAGACGATTCGACAGACGTTTGCAATTTTGTGAAACGATGATGGATATTTGTAACCGTGATAATAATTTTATAAGAAATGTTGTGTTTCCAGACGAGGCTACTGCTCGCAAAGATATCCTAATTGGGTACAAGAGGCTCATACACAACATCCCCAAAAATTTAACGTTTGGGCCGGCATTTATAACAACAAAATCGTGGGACCCTTCTTCCTACAAGAAACTTTAAACGAAGATAGGTATTTACAGCTGTTGGAGGCACAAGTTATTCCGGCATTGGAGGTAAATGGACAATTACCAAATAATATCTTGTTTCAGCAGGATGAAGCACCACCACATTACGCTCGCATTGTTCAAGATCATTTAGATATGACATTTCATCACAGATGGATTGGAAGAAGGGGTACTTATGAATGGCCTGCACGAAGTCCCGATCTTAATCCAATAGACTATTTTCTGTGGGGTTAGTTAAAGTCTAAGGTTTATGTTGATAGACCAAATAATTTACAAGAATTAGCTGCAAGAATAACTCAAGACATCCAGAGAATTACACCAGAAGTAATAGCTAATGTTACTAGAGTATTTAAAAACCGACTTGCTTATTGTCAAGAGGTAAACGGTGCTCAGTTTGAACATCTAATACATTAAGTTTAGTTAAGTTAAGTTTCAATGTTTTGAAAATCACTTAGATTTAGTTAATAATTATGATTATGTATTTCTTTAAAGGATATTAGATTTTTCCTTTCCTTAATTACTTTTCTGTTAATATCTTGGTAGGTATTGAAGTAAACAATATCAAACCCGATATTTTTGTATTGACAATAAAATGTTTCATCAGAAACTAAAATACTATACAGGCTGTTTCATTGCAAATTTTAAAATCGGCATTACTTCCGGTAAAACAAGGAAGTTCAAAATTGTAAAAAAATTGGAAACAAATAGGCAATCTACTGCAGTATCCACCTACCAAATTTCATTTTGATATCTCTAATAATTCCAGAGATATTTGCTTGGTTCAACATCACTGTATATATATTGCCTTTCCAACTCTGTTGTACCGATACGCTTGGACGAATTTTTCAAAGGCAAAATACTCCAGTACCTGTCTCTTTGTTTTCTGGATCATTCAAAATGTCCGACGATGTCTAATGATGGCAAAAAGCCGTTTGGTAGGAAGAAAAAGCCATTAGTTACTTTGAGATCGAGTCGGCGTTTAAAACAAGTAAAGCAAAACGAATGAATGGTAGGGTAACAAAGGGAATAAAATAAAGTTTGGAGTAATTACTTTGAAGGGAAGTAATGATCCGTAGGTAAAGCAAAACATGTGTTTCACACAGACAAAAAGCGATTAAATTCGCCTGGAACACGTTCAAACGATTATTCTGAATAATGTAGTGGATATTTGTAAATAATAGTTCGTAAATGTTTAGCTATTTTGGATATACAGTGTGAGTCAGTCGATGCGAAAACTTTCTTGAAAAGTCTTAATTTAAATTAATTGAAATTCTGAATATAATTAGATAGTTCAAATGGTATTATGTTATATGTATTAATTAACTATAATATTTTGTCGTGCATATAAATTTGTTTATTCTTATTAATTTGTTAAAATCTGAATTAGACTAAAAATATTTATGGATAACAATTTGGGAAATTACGCGCTGTGAAATCCACAAATCTATTTCCCATATTGTTGCTTGTGCAGAACTTGATTAAAAAAATATTTTAACCAATTTTTTACATGATACACACCATAGAACTCTCCAGTTGTAAGTTTTCTTGACTACTTGTTCACACATTATAATTCGAGGTTTTTCAAACGGTCACTTTTATCGAACAAACCATCTGGAACTGACCAATTTCTGTAAACGCCTCTATCACTTCATTAGTAGGTAATCAGAATTCTATTTGTGAACTAACCGAACTCCACTAACGAAATAATTATTCGAACTCTCTTCTCGGTCCAACATCTTCAACTACTTTGTGGAACTCCATCATTGAACCACTTACTGGAGTTTGTTATCAAACTCATCTAAATTAACATTTGCTAGTCTTTCTATATTTTCATTTCCACTACCACCCGAACTTGTTTGCTGCACTTGTGTTTCTAACGGTCATTTATGCTTTAAAACAGGATATATTTCTTTTTTCTTGTCATTTCTATGTTCAGATGGTATAAACTGAACTTCAGTTTATACCATCTGCTTTAGATGAATTTCGATTTATTTTTAATCCATGATTTAGTCCAGTTGACACTCAATAATGTCTTATTCATTTTCTTGGTGAATTAAATCATTGGTGAATTAATTCATGATAATACGAGTATATATACTGGGTATGTCACAAAAAACGTAAACTATGTTTACATAAATTTGTATATAATGATCTTTTTTCATATCGATGCGTTATTTTCTACATAATTAAGATTTTTTCGGAAATAATGTTTCAAAAGTAATGATCACGAGTGTATTGATTGTACTGTTTTCCTTTACTATAATGTAATCTACAATTTTCAAGTTATCTACCTGGTTTTGTTTATTCTCTTTCTCACCAACATCTTCTATTACTTTCCCTTTGAAGCAACCAACTGTCGAGTTAGTCTTTAATTCACAGTACTTTGTTAAGGTCTTTAGGGTAGTTATCCGCCTTGCATTGAGTCTAACAAATATGCAAGTAAATTGCGCTCCTCCCGATACAGAAAATATTTTGAAATCTTCAGTTCTTTTTTTCCCAAATGATAACTCGCTCTATGTCAAACTCAAAAAGTAAAAAAAATTAAAACACGTGTAAAACGTGTAAATAGTAAAAGTGCCAAAAGCGTCAAAAGTCAGAAACGTCAAAAAATCCAAAAATGTCAAAAACCTAAAAAAACGTCAAACCCGACAAGAACGTCAACAATGACAAAAACTTCAAAAAGTCAATGACGTCAAAAATGTTATAACTCGTGAAAACCGTAATAAATGTCAAAAAAGCTATAATGGCATAGATGATCAAAATATAAATAATTTTCGAAGTATGCAATGTCAAAATACGGAAAGGTCAAAGTTTCCATATCGCCAAAAATGTTAGAAACGTTAAAAACAACAATAAGGCCAAAAATGCAAAAGCTCTAAAAATGTCAATTAATTCAATAATGTCAAAGATCCTAAAGACGTCAGAAACGTTGTTTGTGGCATATTTTTGATTACTTATATGTTTTTTTGGGTAATAACACCACAATCGAAATAAAACGACATATATTGAAGGAAAACCAAACGTTTTAAAGTCTATTCTGACTTCGTTGCGGGCTTTATATTTACTGATGTAAATTGCAAAATGAAAATTGGATTTATGACATTTAAATTGAGATTAGAAAATTTAAAAACAACAAATTTTCTAATGTCAATTTAAATGTCATAAATCAAAATTTCATTTTGTAATTTACATCAATAAATATAAAGCCATTGACAACGAAGTCAGAAGAGACTTTAAAACGTTTGGTTTTCCTTCAATATACGTCGTTTTATTTCGATTGTGGTGTTATTGCCCAAAAAGCATAAAAGTTGTCAAAAAAGTAAATCGTCAAATATGTTAAAACGGATAAGTCAAAAAATCTATATCGTCCAGAACTTTGAGAACGTTAAAAAGGTCAAAAACGTCAAAACTTTAGAAACATCAAAAACCTCATAAAGGTCAAAAATGTCAAAAACGTAAAAATGTCAAAAACGTCAGAAACTTCAAAAGTTTCAAACACGTTAAAAAAGTATAAAAGTCAAAAACGGTAAAACGGTCGATCGGGTCAGGACGTCAGAAATGCTAAAAATGTCTCAAACATCAAGAATGTCCGAAACATCACAAATCTCAAAAATGTCATAAAGTCAAAAACGTCAGAATCGTCAAAAAGTTTAAAAACATGAAATAGTTCAAAATCGATAAAATGTCAAAAAAATAAAAAGTCAACAACTTCAAGAAAAAAAGGTGAAAGACATCAACAACGTAAAAAAGTGAAAAACATCAACAACGTAAAAAAGTGAGAAGCGCTAAAAAACGTCAAAACTCCAAAATGTCAGACATGTCAAAAACGCCAAGAACGTCAAAGATGTTAAAACGTGTTAAAAACGTTAAAAATGTCAAAATCGTCTAAAACATCAAACACGTCAAAAACGTCCAAAATGTCCAAAAACGTCAAGAACGTCAAAGACGTCAAAAACTGCAAGAACAACAAAAATGCCAAAAACGCTATGAATGTCAAAAATGTCTAGACATGTCAAAAACATTTCGGTCAAATTTAACGAAATGTTTCAAATACATAAGAAGTGTTCGAGAGGACATTCAATTGTGGGAAGCGCAACTGATGAAGGTTCCCTGTATACTGTCTTGCGTACAAAGGAATGACACCTCGAAGAGAGTATTCAATATCTCTGACAGGTGAAGTAATCTGAAAATTTTATTGCGAAATTTTGTCCTAGGAGTTAAGGGAGAACACCAGTTACACGGAACGGCTCCAGATTCGGAACCTCTGTGTGCTGATTCTCACGAAAATCCTAGATGTTGGTCTTACATCTCGCGTATTCAAATTTAACGAAATGTTTCAAATACATAAAGAAGTGTTCGAGAGGACATTCAATTGTGGGAAACTGATGAAGGTTCCCTCACCAGAAACAATGTATATTAGATATGTATAATATATATTAATATATATTGTCTTGCGTACAAAGGAATGACACCTCGAAGAGAGTAACGTTGAAAACGTTTAAATATCAAAACGGTAAAAAATTTGAAGTATGTATAAAATGTGTTTTGAAAATTATTGTAAATGTTAATAATAAATCAAAAATAGGAAACTGTATGGGAATATAAATCCATAGAGGGCTACGAGACATAATTCAGTTTATACATTTAGTCCATTTAAAAGAATATTCAAATTATTATTTAGCTAAATAATGGCTTACTTTTGTAGAATTATATTTTTTTGAACACAAGTCATAAAAGAAAACCCAGAACAAGTACAAGCCAATTCCTACATTATTATTATTGCAAACGAACACAAAAAACAAAATCATGTCGTCCAAACGAAATTCTCCAGAACCCTAAAGGGATGATGATACGGTAACAAAACAACGAAGTGAAGGGTGAAAAATCCCAATGTTCTAACATTAGAAAATCCCAAAAAGGTGGGCGTACTACGAAATACGACATAATGAAGTTTCAATGGAACACTGTTGGCGGGAACCTCTCAGGCGCACGCATTGCTCACCGTCTTCGCTCGTCGTCGATGAGGATGGCCGCTCTCTCGTGTGTCCTGAATCCTGGAACAGGACAAACTGTCGCTGGTCGCCACCCGAACGCCGTCCCCGTGTCGCGACTTCAGTTCATTCTGAGCGGGCGCGTCGGCAAAAACAACTTGTTATCCAGAAGCGCCGCGTTTACGGCAAACAGGTGATTCGATCAGAAAGGGGGTTTTTATTTTCAGTCTTGTGAGTGTGAAAAGTGTTCTGAGGTACGAAATCGGAGTGTGTGTAGGTAAACAGAAGACCCAAAGTAGTGGTGAGTACGGAATTTTCCAATAAAAAAATATCGATTCGAAAAACTTTTTTTAATTCGCAACCGAAGTTGAATTATTGATGTAGTTTGTGTTCAGAAATAATATATTTCGATAGTTGAACTCATTTATCCTAACAAAATTGCTGAAACCATTCAATTTACATAGCGTTGTACAAAATTCAACAAGTTGCGGTTGTGGTCTGGGCTATAATACATTATACAATGTGACAATTTATTAACTAGAGCCATTTCTTTAGACCTAAAGTTGCTATAAAGGCCATGTAAGGGTGTAATTTATTATTAAAACCTAGAGAAGTCGATGTAACATTATAAATTGTTTACCAGAAAGAAATTGTCTTCTAAACGTTGTTTGTGGCATATTCTTGATTACTTGTTTGTTTTTTGGGCAATAACACTACAATCGAAATAAAACGACGTATATTGAAGGAAAACCAAACGTTTCAAAGTCTATTCTGACTTCGTTGTCAATGGCTTTATATTTATTGATGTAAATTGCAAAATGAAAATTTAAATAAATAAATAATCTTTATTAATAGCACTTGGCTAGAACACAATACAATACATCATATTAACATTTGTCACAAATACATATCAGAGAAAAAAAATTACAAAACAATTGTATCTTTAATATGTAATATACATTTTTACACATTTTAATAGAACCAGGCAGATCGTTGTATTCTTTTAAACCCTTATAAAATAAATTATTTTGACTAAAGTTAGTGTTTACTCTACTTAAATAAAAGTTATTTCTTTACCTAGTATTATATTAATGCATATCTCTAACAAATTTACACTTAGTAAGGAGGTGTTTTGGTAACAGATTGTCTAACATTTTGTATATAAATAACATTGTATTGTAAGTTATTATTAATTGTTGTTTAGCCATTCATATAGACAATTAAGCTCCTCATTTAATGTTTCTATGATAGTTTCCAAATTAAAACCTGCTATATATATTACAGTATCATCTGCAAACATCTGGATATCACAATTTTTTATGATTTTAACAATGTCATTAATATACAAGATAAACAACGTTGGACCTAACACAGTTCCCTGTGGCACACCATATTCAGTTTTTTCTGGTAGAGAGGTATTCCCGTATTTTGTTACCTGAATTCGATTGCTTAGATATTCACTAAACCACTTTAGAATTGTTTTACCGAAACCATATTTTCCCAATTTCATTAGAAGCAGATCTCTGTTGATTGTTTCAAATGCACGTTTGTAGTGTAGAAAAACTACACCAATCATTTTGCCTTCATCAATTGTATTTTTCCAGTTGAATAACACACTTTGTAAAGCACTCTCACAAGAGTGTTTATTTCGAAAACCTGATTGATACTCACTGAGGATATTATTTTCTTCTACATAATTCACTATTTGTTTATTCACTCACAATTCTAGTAGTTTTTCATATGGAGGTACAGTGTTAATTGGTCTAAACTCTTCACATCTTATTGTATCTTTTTTCTTTTCAATAGGAATAACTTTACTCATCTTCCACTTTTGCGGGACTAAGCCTGTTTCCAAACAGCAATTTATTACGCTAAGAAATGTATCACCTATAGCTTCAAATGCATATTTCAATATTTTAGTCGTAACACCATTAGTACTACCTTCTTTATTCTTCATGTTGTTTATAATTTTTCTTAACTCTGAAATTTCTAATTTTTGAAATCTTTCCATCTTGCATCTAATTTTTATGTGATTAATACACTCTTGATGTGTTTTGTTTGGTTTTATATTTTCTGCAATTTCCTTTAAACTATCTAAGAAAAATGTCTAGTTATTTGATCTCCTCTTACAATACTGTTATTGGGCCACATTTCTGTTGGATTATCTCTGCCTTGATCTATTTTATTATTAAAATAATCCTTTTTGGATATTCTTATTAAATATACTATTTTATATCTTTTTTGTCTGTAACATTCCCAATCATTATCCAACTTACTAGCTACAGCTCTCTTGTATAATCTGTCTCGTTCTTTGATTTCCTTGTCTATTTCCTCATTCCACCACATCTTGTTTCCCATTTCAACTTTTATCATTTTCTGTTGTTCTGTTGCAAACTCATCAAGAGTTGATATCAGATTGTTAATTAGATAATCAGCTAAAGTATTTACATTTGAAGAATTTGATGGCATTTTCATTTCCATTAATTTGAGTTGATAACCTAGTACATCCAGATTTTTATAATTTCTATAGGTTTTTATTTCATAGATTGGTTCACATTTAAATTGACATTAGAAAATTTGTTGTTTTTAGATATTACCTGTGCACAAAAAATTCTAAAGATCATGTATTACTCGTATAGTTAAACAGCTTTCAAATTAGAATAATTTGAAAGAGTTGTCTTTAGAATTTATAAGTGGCGTTCCTAGGTACGACTTTGTTATAAGATAGCGCATTCGCCAAAAATTCGATCAAAGAATTCTATTGTTTCAGTGATCCCATTAACGTCATAAGTGAAAACCTAGGAAAAACCTTATGAACTATCCCGATCTGGGTTGTTCAAAAGTAGGTTACCATTAATAATTTCTTCCATAATTGTAGGTAACCAGATCTTTCCCCAATCGTTGAAAACGAGTACACTTGTTCCTGTTCCAAAAATTAAAAATACTAAAGAAGCATGCAACTTTCGATTAATCACCACACTACCAGGATTTGAAAAATTCTCGAAAGAGCTGTATCCAGGTTGAGTTTTTTTTTGATGATCAGTATGGGAATCTCGGAAACTAGCGGAGATAGAGCAATGGTTATCTTGGGAAAGATTTGCAGTTTTACTGACCCAATTTAATGACACTTTCGGATTTTTGTACAAAGTCATGGCTTACTAGATATTTTGAAAAAAAACGAAATTCTATCGATTTAGTCAAATCCCTCTAGCTCCTTTGTTTTTGATTTTATAAAATAGTGTAAATATCAAAATTGAAGGGGATTGTATTCCGAATATGATTGTCATGTCCTCGTTTGCGTGACAGCTCTCGTTTTCGAGATATAACACAAACTTATTTTTTTTGAATTGAAACCATAGTTTCGGACCATTTTAGAGTTTTTCAACGATATAATACTCGATATAGTTATTCATAAAAATAACGGAGTTATGGATGCTTTTCTCTCTTATGTTCCTTTTTAACGAAGTTAGCCATGAAATAGATTGATTTATTAATAACTATTCCAAAAAACATTGAACGATTTTTTTAATAGGTATATCAGATAAAACGAAAAAACTAAATAAGTAGGTACTTACTAAAAATTTATGAAATTAAAGTACATAATAATGGTTACAATTTATGTTCGAAAAGTCCGCCATTGTTATTTAGACAAAAATTGCATCTTTTTAAGATGGACATTACCGCTTTCCTCACAGACCGCCTATCAATTTCTTCAATTGCTTGTAATACCGCCTCCCTTAGGTCACCAACTGTCTCATACTTTCTTCTGTATACTTTGTTTTTTTAGCGCACGCCATAAATAGAAGTCTATAACTGCCAAATCGGGAGACCGGTGTAGACATTCGCGTGGGCCATTTCTTCCTATTCAAGAGATTGGATAGATATTATCTAAGTGTTGTTTTACTAATAACGAGTTAGGAGCAGGTGCTTCGTCATGTTGGAACCACTCAATTTCTAAACGAGTTCTCAAATTCAAATTATGCAACATGTCTTGAAAAGTGTATTGCAAGAAATGCAAGTAGCGCTCCCCAGTAAGTGATTCGTCATAGATAAAAGGCCCCAGAATAGTAGACCCTATGATACCACACCAAACATTAAAACCAAATTTTATGTGGGGTCGTCTTTGTTCTATATGGAAAGGGTTTTCTAGCCCAGATCTGCTCATTGTGTCTATTGAACATACCGCAGTTAGTAAATCTAGTTTATCTGATCATAACACCTTTAATGGAAACTGTGGATTGTCAAGGCACATGTCTCTAAACCATGTACAAAACAAAATACGTCGATGTTCGTCACCAGCATGCAAAGTTTTAGAAACTCAAAATTTGTACGGGTGGAACTTGTGCGCTTTTAGTACCTTAACTACAGTTCGTTTAGATGTGCCAGCTTCTGCCGTAATCTCACGAGTTGATGTAGATGGATTTTGATTTACCATTGCCAAAACATTTATTTGTGCTTCGTTAATTTGATTAAGTTCCTTTGGTGGTTTAGTAAAAAACCCATATCTGCGTAAACTATCGCAAAGCGTCTCAAATTTACATAGAGCAGGTTGACGACGATTAAAATATCTATGAAAGTATTCCTCAGCTGCACGAACTGAATTTTTATGGCATATGATATAACATTCCACCATATTCAGTTTTTCTTCATTAGAATATTCCATTTTATCGACTGTCAGTTCAGCACTACTAATGGAATTACTCTCAAATGAGGAAACGTCAAAGTGAAAACAATCTGGTTCATGGCTAACTACGTTAAAAGTGAAAATAATAGAGAAAAGTATCCATAACTCCGTTATTTTTGTGAATAACTATATCGAGTATTATATCGTTGAAAAGCTCTAAAAATGTCCGATTATTTGAGTTCATAGCTAATTATGGTTTCCATTCAAAAAAGATAAGTTGTGTCATATCTCGAAAACGAGAGCTGTCACGCAAACGAGGACATGGCAATCATATTCGGGATACAATTCCCTTCAATTTTGATATTTACACTTTTTTTATAAAATCAAAAACAAAGGAGCTAGAGAGATTTGACTAAATCGACAGAATTTCGTTTTTTCAAAATATCTAGTATGCCATGATTTTTTACAAAAATCCGAAAGTGTACTAAATTAGGCCAGTAAAACTACAAATTTTGCCCAATTTAATTTCCGCTAGTTTCAGAGACCCCCATACTGATCATAAAAAAACTCAACCTGTATATATGGAAAACAGACAGACAGACCTTCTGGTTACAAAATTCATAATAGAACAAAACCAACATCAATGTGTTCTAATAATAAAACATGGATAAAATTCAACATTTTTATCGAGGCGTTTTTGTTTTTTAACAAAAAAAAAACCCAAAAACGGAAACAATTGAGTTTTTACCATTTACACAATATCCACCCATAAAACCGTGTTTGCTACTATGGGCAATGTTGAAGAGAAATGAAAAACCTACTCATTTTGAATACGCTCAACTTCGTTAATTGGTTTCGTAGATAATGGAACCTTTACCCGAAATTACAAAAAATAAATAATCGCTTATATATATATATTATTTTATAGCTGAAATATTCTTATTAACTGAAGCGATAGATCTTCTCATACCCAGTTCATGTTCCAAAAATAAAAATTGTAGCCCCCGTAGTTTTTGCAAAATTTCAGTTAATCCTTTGTATTACCTCACCGGATGTCCCTATCATTATAAATAAACCACCGTTGGAAAGTATAAGGGTTGATTTAGAGATCCTTCATCTCACTTTTCCAAAATTTAAAGTATAAATACATATCTATACTGAACATATTGGGCCATTCCGTATCAATTTGTTTGGACGAGTCCATTCGAAAAATTGCACACGTTTTACGCAATATTGTTTTATTTTGTTTTTTTTGTTTATATGGAACGAAAACATCATGAGTGTATGTAGAATTCTTTTTCAAAAAATGCCACATTGATTTACATTCTCTCGTAACGTCGACAGAAATATTACAATATCAAAAGAACTAACCCGATTTACCGCGTGATCGCTACGATTCCACTTTCAAATAACAAACGATCACAGATAAATATCAGTCTATTCCACTTTCAACAGGTTTTCCGGCTTTCCATATTCGAATCGGGCATGGCATGGAAAAAATGAAGCCTTTGTGAAGCGAGTGAAAAATCTCTCTGTTCCTATCAGCATGAAATCTTCAAAAATGAACCCATAAGAATGGAGATTTTTCAATTACGTCATGGATGATAATACAAAAATGCTATTAAGATGTGCAGCGATTGTACGAATTTAATTTTCCTGTTTCGACCGCTGGAAGATGAAACTGAAATCGATGTTATTTTAAATTTAAAGGTACAACAATTAAATACTTTCTATGAAGTCGGTTCCTATCGAAAGTCAAAATATTTTGGGAAGTACATCGATGAGTTGTACTTCGCAACTTCGCTTTCAAATATTTAACATTTTTTCACCAGTCTGAATACTTAGAATTCTAGTCCACCCTATATTCATCTATCCGGTATGTGAAACTGCTTGTGGATCATAACATTCCTTTTTAATATTTTTTAAACCTTCCCGTATAGCTGTTGTCATACACTGCTACACATTTCAACCATCCTATAATATGTTACTTGAAAACTTGTGAACTGCTTTATAAACATTTTTTTCCACCCATTTCAGTACTTTAATAATAGCTCAAGAAAATGCAAACATTCTAACTGCTAACATAACATTCATTTTTATCCGCCCTGTATAAAACTAATTCCTTTTTATCATTATTTCACCCACATTTTATATGCAACTTCTTATGACCCTAACAATATAACATTTTGTTATTCACCCTGCATAAATATAATTCAACTTCACCCGTTTTTCAACTACCTGATATATACAACCAACCCGTATGACTTCCCCTTTATTTCAACCACATCGTATATATGCAGCTACTTACGGACCCCCTAATATACCTTTTTTCACGATTTCTTAAATACATGTAATTCAACAACGTTCTAAGTTTTACCTATCCTATATATGGAACATCCTTTAAAATTTCACTTCAAATATCAGTTGAATTTTTTTAAGCGAAACATGTTACATTGGCATGTTCCGAATTTTGAATGAAGCTAAGCTGATTCAAGTATGCAATATTTGGTGCATGCGGTGCATTACCGAAAATTGTAGTAGTTTTTCCCTTATATCTGCCGTTTCTGTCAATTTATGGAGATAAAATGTATGCCACATTTTATAAGTCCAACTATAAGCTTTGCAACAGAAAAATATTCTGAAGAATATTCTTTTTTCTAAATACTATTCATAAGAACGTTTTCTGTTTGAGTTCAACTTATGAAGACACACTGTTATAGAAACCAAATGAGAATCTCCACCTTGAAGTTGATTAACTGACATTTATTGGGATTTATTTCCAATCAATTTTTAAATTACATCTTAACAGAACTGAAGATACTATAATTTGTAATCAAATCAAAAACTTAACATGGAATGATTACTGTTTACGTTTTAGATCATGTAAATCTGTTTGTGAAGAATAACTTTTTCTCTTAAAATTATTATTAATTATAAAAGAAATCTTTTGATTTATGAATACACACTGTATATACATATTAGCTGACATTTATTTTGATTAATTCATCTTATTCACAATTTACTAGTCAATACTAGCAACTGCATCAAAGCTTGTAATACTGGCGAATCCACCAAAACATAGAGTATAAGTAAATAGGTAAAAAGTTTTTCCCCATTCTCTAAGAAACTATACAAGCTATGTTATTGAAAAAAAATATATATATACCTAATCACTTGGGGATATCCCGGAACTAATCCAATTTCTTTTCAATTTGTCCCACGTTCCGAATAAAATTTTCCCAATTTTAATAATACCTGCGCATCCACCAAGGCATGGAGTATTTGAGAATAAGTAAAAATAGTTTTTCCCCATTCTCTAAGAAACGGTACAAACTATGTTAATGAAAAAAATATTGGACCACTTCGTTATCCCCTTAAACAGGACTGAGTAAAATGGTCGCAATTCCTTGAGCCGTTTCCGAGTAATCGGTGAACAAACATAAAAAAGCAAAAAAAAAATATTTGAAGACGCGAGATGTAAGACCGACATCTAGAATTTTCAAGAGAATCAGTACACAGAGGTTCCGAATCTGGAGCCCTCCCGTGTAATTGCTGTTCTCCCTTAACTCCTAGGACAGAATGTCACGATAAAATTTTCAGGTTACTTCACCTGTCAGAGATATTGAATACTCTCTTCGAGGTGTCATTCCTTTGTACGCAAGACAATATATATTATATATAAATATAATATATATTGTTTCTGGTCGGGAACCTTCATCAGTTGCGCTTCCCACAATTGAATGTCCTCTCGAAAACTTTATGCATTTGATGCATTTCGTTAAATTTGAAGACGCGAAATGTAAGACCGACATCTAGGATTTTCAAGAGAATCAGTACACAGAGGTTCCGAATCTGTCGGTCTTACATCTCGCGTCTTCAAATTTAACGAAATGCATCAAATGCATAAAGTGTTCGAGAGGACATTCATTTGTGGGAAGCGCAACTGATGAAGGTTCCCGACCAGAAACAATATATATTATATTTATATATAATATATATTGTCTTGTGTACAAAGGAATGACACCTCGAAGAGAGTAAAAAAAATAATCTAAAAACACTTACTATTTCAGAAACAGTTGAGGATAGGTATAGGACATTGTATAAGAATTATGTCTAAAATTGTCTGGAGAATCCAATAAATAAATAATATACAGGATCTTGCATTTAAAATAAGAGAGTTGGTATTGTCCACTGTCACATGACACATCCTATATAATTTACTTTTTTTTTTTGAAAAAATCCGCATTTAAAAATACAAATCGACGTGTCCAAGCATTTTTCCCAACACGCCCTCCCTTATTTGTTATCGAATTTATTCCATTTGGCTGTTCCACACGTATGTACATCGAAAAAAGAAAAGGTGGAGACCTAAGTTTTATTGGAAACTGTTGTTTTGTACCACCTTTTTCGTCAATATTAGATCTACGAAAGACTTACCTTCTATGAAGTCTTCACATTTATAATTTTACAATAACTTCTTCAGAAAAAAGTTTAGGGAACAGCAAAAATATTAAAAAAAAACTAATAAGATGGAGAAAATTTAATTTCACGATGAATTCCCTGAGGGAGCGGCCTTCCTTTTCAGATTAAAATTTGTTTGTTTTTAGTCGATAATGAAATTAAAGATGAGTCTTCCTCAAAGTGAAAAATGAGTTTTTGTTTACTTCTCAACGGCTGTTCGTAAAGTTTTCGATCTGTTTTAAAATCCCCGTTCTCTGGATAATTATCGTATACGTGAGGTTCGAAAACTCATCTTGGAAGATACTACACAGGAAATTTAATTCACCTGGTTAATGTTTGAATATAAAATTAATATTAGATGCAGTAAGTGTATGCGTTATAATAGCAGATATAAGGTTCTTTAAACGGGGTGGTATTTTAAACGTTTTGGACTAACTAAATATGTTAGAGATTTGAAAAGTTTGCTTTTAACGGTGGTAATTGCTGGGCTTCATCCTAAGAAATTTTAAAGCGTTCAGTAACATCAAAGCTTTGGATATTTGGTATTATTCACTTATTAGGATAAAGCTAGGGTATGCTTCTATAGTGTGGAACCCCTACTATGAAGTACAAAAATCAGCGATTGAAAGTGTACAAAGACGTTACTAAAAATTTCGACATTTTAAGCAAACTGCTATCAATTTCTAACAACCATTCATTAGAGTGCTGAAGGAACACTCAGACTATACTGTTTTTCAATGTTTAAGTACTTCTTGGGAAATAACACCACAGTTACGAAAATTACAGTTTATTCCAAACGTTTCGGGGTTTAGGTCAGACCCCGTTGTCAATGGTTAAGAAACTATGGATAAAAAAGGCACAATTCCATGATGTAAAGTTAAAATATTTGACAATATTTGATTTCTGACGTAACTAAGAGAATTTTATTTGTAATATACAGGGTAGCACAGAAACTTCTAAACATCATATAATCATAAAGTTCCTTTCAAATTGGAAGAATTTGAAAGGGAGATCTTCAAACTTTTATGTGGCGCTCCTAGGTGCGACTAAGAAAGTGCATTCGCCAAAAATGCGACCAAATAATTGTGTTGACTCAGTGATCCCATTAAAATCATAAGAGAAAACATAGGAAAAAAATCGTATGAACGATCCCGATATTGGGTTGTTCACAAGGACATGACCATTAGCAATTTCTTCCTTACTTATCAGCAACCAGGAACGATTGAATTCTACCGAGGTAGTGGCGATACAATCATTTTCAGTTAACAAAATTAAAGCAGACTCCTTTAGTTTTCTTTTGGTGTTGTGTTCTTCTTTGTTTAATATAACTGAATTTTGAAACTGTATTTTATGACCCAGGTCCCAAGCTGATCATAAATTTTGGATTTTTCAAACTATCGTTTTTTTATGTAATTTTTGTGTTCGTTTAATCGAACCTTTAGAGGTGTAGAGGTTTCTCCAATATTGAATTTATTGCATTCACAAGGGATTTTATAAATGCAATTTTTTGTATTTTGAGTTGTGTTTTTTGGTTTGGTTTTTGATATAATTGATTTTAGTCTTTCTGATAGACCCTGTATGTATGTATGGTTATTGTATTAACGTGATTATCTTGGGAGTCAGTGTTGTTTGGTGAAGTTTGATGTTGGTTGTTAGGGATTGTTTGGTATTCGATTTGGTTTAACTCGTTATTAATAAAATTTTTTGGGTAATGATTGGCCGAAAGTACATTTTTTATAAACATTTTTTCTTCATTGAATTTATTGATGTTGTTGCACAAACGGTTGAATAACAAAATTGATTACCCTAATTTGTTGTCTCAGCTCAATTTTTCGATTCCTCGACTTAAAGCAAGACAAAATAGAATGTTTTACTTCGATACCGTTAATACAAACTTACTAAAGACGTCACCGTTGTATGTCATGTGCAATGATGGGAACAAAATTTGTCAATTTTTGACATATTTCACTGTACTTATAAAAGTCTGCTGAACTGTTGAAAAAAAAAGAATAAAAATTAAATAAATAATAAAAAAATAAATATATTTTTAACCGACTTCAAAAAATTCGTCTGAATATATTTTTTTTGTGAGTGTTCAGGGATAACTAGAATTTGGCTCATAGAATTTGAATCGTTTAAATCTGTTAAGGGGTATCCCGAAGTTGTCCCATATTGATTTCATAGTCATAGCTTATACCGTTTTTAAGAAAATCGGCAAAAACGTTTTAACCGACTTTCTGATATAGTAACCTCTGGTGGCGGCGGTTTATGTGTGTTCATCGATTACTCGAAACCGACTCCAGGAATTCGGATTGTTTAAACTAGATTCTATTAAGGGGGATCCCGAAGTGGTCCCATATTTTTTTCAAGAACATAGCTTATACTGTTTTCTAGAAAATCGGCATAACTTTTTAACCGACTTTCCAATACAGTAATCTCTGGTGGAGGCACTTTAACCGACTTCAAGAAGAAGGAGGTTCTTAATTTGTTTGTATTATGTTTTTTATGTATGTTCAGCGATTGCTCGAAACCGGCTCAAGAAATTTGGATCGATTAAACTGGATTCTGTCAAGAAGGATCCTAATGTGGTCCCATATTTTTCTCAAGGACATAACCTATACCGTTTTAAACAAAATCGGCAAAAGCTTCTTAACCGACTTTCTAATATAGCAATTTCTGCTGGAAGCACTTTAACGGACTTCAGAAAAAAGGAGGTTCTGAACTCGTCTGTATTTTGTTTTTTATGTGTGTTCAGCGATTGCTCGAAACCGGCTCAAGAAATTTGGATCGATTAAACTGGAATCTGTCAAGAAGGATCCTAATGTGGTCCCATATTTTTCTAAAGGACATAGTTTATACCGTTTTTAAGAAAATCGTCAAAAACTTCTTAACCGACTTTTTAATAGTAAGTTCTAATGGAGGCACATTAACTGGCTTCAAGAAGAAGGAGGTTCTTTATTGGTCTGTATTATGTTTTTTATGTGTGTCAGCGATTGCTCGAAAACGGCTCAAGAAATTTGGGTAGATTAAACTGGATTCTCTTAAGTAGGATCCCAAAGTGGTCCTATATTTTTTTCAAGGACATAACTTATACCGTTTTAAAGAAAGTCGGCAAAAATTTCTTAACCGACTTTTTAATATAGTAATCTCTGCTGGAGGTACTTTAACCGACTTCAAGAAGAAGGAGATTCTTAAATGGGTCTGTATTACATTTTTTATGTACACTCAGTGTTTTTTATGTATGTTCAGTGATTGCTCGAAACTGGCTCAAGAAATTTGGATCGATTAAACTGGATTCTGTTAAGAAGCATCCTAATGTGGTCCCATATTTTTCTCAGGGACATAGTTTATACCGTTTTAAGAAAATCTCTCAAAAACTTCTTAACCGACTTTCGAATATAGTATTCTCTGGTGGGGGCACTTTAACCGACTTCGAGAAGAAGGAGGTTCTTAGTTTATCTGTATTATGTTTTTTATGTATGTTCAGTGATTGCTGGAAACTGGCTCAAGAAATTTGGATTGATTAAACTGGATTCTGTTAAGCAGCATCCTAATGTGGTCCCATATTTTTCTCAAGGACATAGTTTATACCGTTTTTAAGAAAATCGGCAAAAACTTCTTAACCGACTTTCGAATATAGTAATCTCTGGTGGGGGCACTTTAACCGACTTCGAGAAGAAGGAGGTTCTTAGTTTGTCTGTATTATGTTTTTTATGTATGTTCAGTGATTGCTCGAAACTGGCTCAAGAAATTTGGATTGATTAAACTGGATTCTGTTAAGCAGCATCCTAATGTGGTCCCATATTTTTCTCAAGAACATAGTTTATACCGTTTTTAAGAAAATCGGCAAAAACTTCTTAACCGACTTTCGAATATAGTAATCTCTGGTGGGGGCACTTTAACCGACTTCGAGAAGAAGGAGGTTCTTAGTTTGTCTGTATTATGTTTTTTATGTATGTTCAGTGATTGCTCGAAACTGGCTCAAGAAATTTGGATTGATTAAACTGGACTCTGTTAAGCAGCATCCTAATGTGGTCCCATATTTTTCTCAAGAACATAGTTTATACCGTTTTTAAGAAGATCGGCAAAAACTTCTTAACCGACTTTCGAATATAGTAATGTCTGGTGGGGGCACTTTAACCGACTTCGAGAAGAAGGAGGTTCTTAGTTTGTCTGTATTATGTTTTTTATGTATGTTCAGTGATTGCTCGAAACTGGCTCAAGAAATTTGGATCGATTAAACTGGATTCTGTTAAGAAGCATCCTAATGTGGTCCCATATTTTTCTCAAGAACATAGTTTATACCGTTTTTAAGAAAATCGGCAAAAACTTCTTAACCGACTTTCGAATATAGTATTCTCTGGTGGGGGCACTTTAACCGACTTCGAGAAGAAGGAGGTTCTTAGTTTATCTGTATTATGTTTTTTATGTATGTTCAGTGATTGCTCGAAACTGGCTCAAGAAATTTGGATCGATTAAACTGGATTCTGTCAAGAAGGATCCTTATGTGGTCCCATATTTTTCTCAAGGACATAGTTTATACCGTTTTTAAGAAAATCGGCAAAAACTTCTTAACCGACTTTCGAATATAGTAATCTCTGGTGGGGGCACTTTAACCGACTTCGAGAAGAAGGAGGTTCTTAGTTTGTCTGTATTATGTTTTTTATGTATGTTCAGTGATTGCTCGAAATTGGTTCAAGAAATTTGGATTGATTAAACTGGATTCTGTTAAGCAGCATCCTAATGTGGTCCCATATTTTTCTCAAGGACATAGTTTATACCGTTTTTAAGAAAATCGGCAAAAACTTCTTAACCGACTTTCGAATATAGTAATCTCTGGTGGGGGCACTTTAACCGACTTCGAGAAGAAGGAGGTTCTTAGTTTGTCTGTATTATGTTTTTTATGTATGTTCAGTGATTGCTCGAAACTGGCTCAAGAAATTTGGATTGATTAAACTGGATTCTGTTAAGCAGCATCCTAATGTGTTCCCATATTTTTCTCAAGAACATAGTTTATACCGTTTTTAAGAAAATCGGCAAAAACTTCTTAACCGACTTTCGAATATAGTAATCTCTGGTGGGGGCACTTTAACCGACTTCGAGAAGAAGGAGGTTCTTAGTTTGTCTGTATTATGTTTTTTATGTATGTTCAGTGATTGCTCGAAACTGGCTCAAGAAATTTGGATTGATTAAACTGGATTCTGTTAAGCAGCATCCTAATGTGGTCCCATATTTTTCTCAAGAACATAGTTTATACCGTTTTTAAGAAAATCGGCAAAAACTTCTTAACCGACTTTCGAATATAGTAATCTCTGGTGGGGGCACTTTAACCGACTTCGAGAAGAAGGAGGTTCTTAGTTTATCTGTATTATGTTTTTTATGTATGTTCAGTGATTGCCGGAACCGGCTCAAGGAATTTGGATCGATTAAACTGGATTCTGTCAAGAAGGATCCTTATGTGGTCCCATATTTTTCTCAGGGACATAGTTTATACCGTTTGTAAGAAAATCGTCAAAAACTTCTTAACTGACTTTCTAATAGTAATTTCTCGTAGAGGTACTTTAACCGACTGTATTATGTTTTTTATGTGTGTTCAGCGACTACTAGAATACGGCTACAGGAATTTGGATTGTTTAAACTAAATTGTATTAAGGTCCCAAAGGCGCCTAATTCACGAAATTATAACTTAGAATTAGCGGCACCATACAAAAGAAAAAAAAATGTATAGCTGCATAATATTTTTAAGATTTCCCATTTATATTTGGCTTATACAAAAAAAATGGGATTGTAAGTTCCATTTTGCGGTTTCTCCACGAACAAGAACAGTCTCAGCTTCATAAGACCTCAAAGACGCAAAGCGAGAGTCCAATAAAAATGAAAATTATCTCCCTAGAAAAAGGTAATTAAACTTTGTGAAATATTATTACTGCGATAAAGTTTATCTGAGCCGAAACCAAAGTAGCGGAAAGAAACTTAAAACGACACAGAAAGAGAAAGAGAGAGAACTCGAATCTATACTAAAACTTCTTGTCCAGCATTCGAGGCTGACGCTAAATCCTTGGAACGACGAGGATTCTTTATATACTCACGAGAAATAGAAATTGGTTTGCTATATCTCTTTTCAGAACTCGAAGTTTTCCAATCTATTCGAATCTTTGGAAAGAAAAAGTTGAATAATATTTGTTACATGTTCGAGTTTCGTGTGTATACACTAAAAGTTTATTGAAAAGTTTCTGTCCTTGACTGTACGAATCGTTTAATGTATACTAAATTACATAGAAACGGAAACACTTAACAATAATTAGTTTACTTTATTGTTTGTGTTTATTAAAGTAAGTAAACCATTTATAAAAATGGTGCAATACTTGCCCTCAATCCCATTTTGGTTGAGGTTGCCAGGTTACTCGGTTGTTATTGAAGATAGAGTCTTGCGGTTTTCACATACCTGTTCTACTTTTTTGTGAAACTCAGGATGGCCATATCAGATTTTGCATAAGTGCTTCCATTTATAAGATACAGGGCGATTTTGATAATTTATACTTTTTTGACCCCTTCTATAAGTTATTAGAAATACTCTTGCGCTAAGAACTACGTCTAATAGAAAATTTTGCATAGAATCCAGTGGAGTACTCCATTTTTTTCCGAGTATGGTTTTGAAGATACTACACAACATTATATATTTTTAAATGGAACACCCTGTATTTTATTATTTCATTGAATTCGTTATTTTTTTCCCTTTAAAATAATGTATAATACAATACACATGATATTATTAGTAGGCCATGTATTTTCCATTTAAAAGGAAAATCAAACAAATAATTTCATTTGAGATTTTTTATAGGAGTTTATCAGCAAAGAAAAATAATGTTAACAATAATTCAATAACATGAAACACGAAATTTAGGTATCTAAAAGCAACTAATAAATAGTTATACATCGTTCATTATGTATAACAAACAGAACAAGTATTACAAATCAAATATCTATCTTAAAATTAATTTTGGAGATTATTTATTACCTTATTGATTTAACTGTTCAAATTGTTGTCCATTTTTCCTAACACATAATTGGCAAAACTTTCCATCTCGCATGAATCCATTTAAAATTATTATAGAATTCCGCCTTTTGAAACAATATTTTATCTAGTGAGCGCTGGAGAGAAAAACGCAAATCTAATCAAGCTGTCATTGTTAGTAACTATTGTGTTTTATCGTGTTTGGGTTTACAAGATCCTTATATAAATAATTATTCGTGAGTTTGCTGGTTGATAATTGATAATGGCTGGAAGAGAATTCGTTTTTCAAAATAACGAAAAATACGATATGATACAATGTTTAAATCAATGTTATGAGAATGTTGAAGAAGCTTTAGAACTATATTTCCACAGGTATAAAGTACGAGTATTTTACCATAAGATATTTCATGAAATCGCGTTTTTAAAACTTTCAGATTTCTAGAGAGGCATCAACCTAGTCGAGCAACTATATTTAGACTAAAGAATATTTTACTAAGTTTTGGTGCGTATTCTAAACCTCGATCAAAGGTGTATAACAAAGAAAATCGAGAAATGAATGAAATGAATGTGTTAGCTAGCGTTCATGCCTATCCCCAGACTTCTTGTGCGAAATTAGAAAATTACACTGGAGTTTCTCAATCACGGGTCCAAAGAATTTAAAAAAATATAGTTTTAAACCTTACAAAGTCAATATTGCCCAGCACTTATATCCTGGTGATGCAGCAAGACGGTTAAATTTTTGCAATTGGTTTTTAGACCAAACCCGAAGAGACAATGATTTTGTAAGGAAAGTTATTTGGTCAGACGAATCTCATATAAGCAGTGCCGGTATATTTAACAGGCAGAATACAAGATACTGGTATGATGAGAACCCGCACTTAATTTTTGAGCGACAACAGCAGGGTCGATTTCGTTTTAATGTAGCCTGTTTCATACTGGGGACAAAAATAAAGTACCGCTTGTTTGAAGGAACCCTTACCGCCAATAGGTACTTGACAATCCTAGAAGACTTATTACCCGAAATATTGGAAGATGTTCCCCTCAATTCTATACACTTTCAACAAGATGGCGCCCCTGCCCACAATTCTAGATTAATTGGGCGCTTTTTAGAAAATCATTTTCAAGGATGTTGGATAGGAACAAATGGACCAATTAGGTGGCCTCCAAGATCACCCGAGTTATCTATATTAGACTTTGTTTGTGTGGTTATTTTAAAAATAAAATATATACCAACAGACACAACAGTCGCGAAGAACTTCGTGCCGCAACGGAGGCAGCTTTTCGGGATTTACAAAGGCGACTTGTTATAATTTTAAATGCACTCAGGCGTATTGAAAAGGTTTGCCAATTATGTCTTAGGGAAAATGGACAACAATTTGAACAGTTAAATCAATAAGGTAATAAATAATGTCCAAAATTAATTTTAGGATAGATATTTGATTTGTAATACTTGTTCTGTTTGTTATACATAATGAACGATGTATAACTATTTATTCATTGCTTTTAGGGACCTAAATTTCGTGTTTCATGTTATTGAATTATTGTTAACATTATTTTTCTTTGCTGATAAACTCCTATAAAAAATCGCAAATGGAATTATTTGTTTGATTCTCCTTTTAAATGGAAAATACATGGCCTACTAGCAAAAAACTCAGCTTTTTAGTGGTTTTAGCATTTCTAATAATACCATGTGTATTATTTTATACATTATTTTAAAGGGGAAAAAATAAGGAATTCAATGAAATAATAAAATACAGGGTGTTCCATTTAAAAATATATAATGTTGTGTAGTATCTTCAAAACCATAATCGGAAAAAAAAATTGAGTACTCCACTGGATTCTATGCAAACTTTTCTATTAGACGTAGTTCTTAGCGCAAGAGTATTTCTAATAACTTCGTAGATATAGAAGGGGACCAACAAGTATAAATTATCAAAATCGCCCTGTATCTTATAAATGGAAAAACTGACATGGCCATCCTGAGTTTCACAAAAAAGTAGAACAGGTATGTGAAAACCGCCAGACTCTATCTTCAATAACAACCGAGTAATCTGACAATCTCAAAACCAAAATGGGATGCACTGTACAGGGTGGGCAAATGAGAATGGCCGCAATCCATATCTCAGGAATGGCTCGTAGTACAGCTTTGGGGAAAAATATTCTAAACTAAAGTGACAACGAGGAAAACCACCTGGAAATTATTTAGAGTGTTTTATGACGACCACTAGAGGGCGTAACTCAACACCTAAAGTGAAAATTGCTCATTTTCTACAAAATTTACCTAATTAAAGTATTCCAAAAACTAGAAAATCGTAATTTTAGAAACATTCCGCACACTTTTTATTAGAAGTATTTGGTTCTATCTTGTTAAACAAACGGTAGGGGTGAGTGGGAAACTTGTTGAAAACAAACGCTCGTCATTGTGCTTTGGCTCAACAGATTTTCATATCCTTTAGCTTTTTGAAATTGGCTTTTCTTTACTAATATATCAACTTTATATTATAACACTTTCAATAAATTACCGAAACGCTAGAGGGCGCTATCCATTTTTTTTAGAAACCATGTTTTTTTCTAAAATGTTTTAAATACAAACATGCAGTTCGGACAACGGAATCAGAAAGAAGAATAAATGATTAATAATCGAGTGAAAACCTTATATCGATATCATTTTTCAGTTTCGAGATATGTTACAAAATGTGTGGGTGATGAAATTTTTATTCATATTTTGACTACACTCCGGTTTCCCCCAATATAATTGAATAAGGTTGGTTGCGTTCGGATTTTCTTTTTACCGCCTATGGATAGTAAGTTAAATTTTTCCAGTATTACTTTTACCGTCAGTGCTACGTTGCGATTTAAATAAAATAAAACATTTAAAAAAAAATATAACCGACTTCCACCTATAACTAAAAGGCAAAAAATAATTATAACAAAATACTCTAGTAAATAAATAACACATTCAATGTTGTTAGATACCTAGCCAGGAAGTAAAAAACATTAAAAGGTGCTCATTCTGTACAAATTAATTACCTACCAATCTAGTATAATTTTGAAGTCGGTGCCAAGTAAATCCAAAATCCCGCATTGCCTACTTATGTAGTACTTCAGCAAGCTTGATTGTTGCTTGGCACCGACTTCGAAATTATACTAGATTGGTAGGTAATTAATTTGTCAGACATTTTTGCGCTATGTCCCCACAACCTAGAACTCTTCATTCTTATTTTCTGAATAATATTCGTTTTTGAAAGAAATTCTCGATTTCCTTATTTGTTCTCATTCTATACTCATCCTCACGTTTAATTTAACTAAAAAATCCTTGATAATATTGTGTCCAAATCTCTGTATATTATCAAATTTTTCCCTGGCAATTTAATGCTGGCCTTGAATTTGACCTTCACCATGACCTTGAAGGTCATTAACGGGTCAAGTTCATTTTTTTCAATGGGAACCACTTCTTCAATAGGCAAGGAACCGCCAAGTATGCAGTTTCAACAGTTTCTGATCCAAATCATAAATTTAATGCTGGCTTTGAATTTGACCTTTACCACGACCTTGAAAGTCCTTAACGGGTCAAGTTGAATTTTTAAACAGGAACCCCTACTTTTTATCACGAAAATGAAAGGAGCAGAAAATTTCACTTCCAAATATGCCCTTGACCATGACCTTGACCATGACTGACCATGACCTTGAGAGTCATTACCGGGCCAAGTTGATTTTTTTCAATAGGAACCACTTCTTCAATAGGTAAGGAATCGCCAAGTATGCAGTTTCAACAGTTTCTGACCCAAATCATAAATTTAATGCGGGCCTTGAATTTGACCTTCACCATGACCTTGAAGGTCATTAACGGGTCAAGTGGAATTTTTTAAACAGGAACCCCTACTTTTTATAACGACAATGAAAAGGGCAGAAAATTTCACGTCCAAATATGCCCTTGACTATGACCTTGACCATGACGGACCATGACCTTGAGAGTCATTACCGGACCAAGTTGATTTTTTTCAATAGGAACCATTTCTTCAATAGGCAAGGAACCGCCAAGTATGCAGTTTCAACAGTTTCTGATCCAAATCATAAATTTAATGCGGGCCTTGAATTTGACCTTCACCATGACCTTGAAGGTCATTAAGGGGTCAAGTTGAATTTTTTAAACAGGAGCCCCTACTTTTTATCATGAAAATGAAAGGAGCAGAAAATTTCACGTCCAAATATGCCCTTGACCATGACCTTGACCATGACTGACCATGACCTTGAGAGTCATTATCGGGCCAAGTTGATTTTTTTCAATAGGAACCACTTCTTCAATAGGCAAGGAACCGCCAAGTATGCAGTTTCAACATTTTCTGATCCAAATCATAAAACTCCAGGAGACGACGTAGATGTGAGCAACCCCGGGCACCAGGTACCGTGGAAACCCCCCGAGTGACGAGTTTCATCTTTTTCTAATCCAAACTACATGTTGGGTGGGGCATTGATAGGTGGCGCATTAGAAACTGCAAGCAAGTTATAGCTCTAACAATATTGCAATAAACTCCGTGGGTTCGTTTAAATTTTAAAACTAATATTCACTTTCATTTCATATTCACAACAGCTGATTCGAATATTAAATCAATGCTAGGGAACTCACTTCAAAAAATACCCCGGTATTTAAAAATGTTAACTGGCCTAACTAATGACCCTCAAGGTCATGGTCAGTCAAGGTCAAGGACATGGTCAAGGGCATATTTGGACGTAAAATTTTCTGCTTTTTACATTTTCGTCATAAAAAGTAGAGTTTTCCATTTAAAAAATTCGACTTGACCCGTTAATAACCCTCAAGGTCATGGTCAAGGTCAAATTCAAAGCCAACATTAAATTGCCAGGGAAAAATGCTACACTTTTTGTATGTATCATTTTTCTTGAAAATGAGTTCTACTCAAGTTATTCAGGGGTTTCCATAGTTATTCCTCACCCCGTATAATATTGAGAAAAATATTTTATTTTTAAATTTTAGAATTTCATAGTTTGCCTACGGGTTCTGAATTAGACTCCGAAACCTTTGGATATATACAGAATTTCGTGTTATGTGGTCAATTCTGGTGTTATTCCCCAAAAAGTGCCTAAACATTTTTTTTTCAATTCTGTGAAAAATGAATAGGTAAATAAGAAAATGTCAGGTATGATTGTTTTATTGACAAATTTCCACACTTATAAATAACTGTACTGTCCTATTTGTTCAAAGATAAAATTCTAATTGAAATGTTCTAGACTGAAAAATACACAGTATAGAAATTTACTTATGAAATAAACCAGTACGAACTCGTTCACGCGAACACAATAATTGCCAATCAAACTTTATTCGGATACGTGAAAATTAAAAACTCTTTTTGTGTTTCAGGAAATGCAATTATTCAGCTGGGAGTTAATTGTTTTAACGCTTCAATTAACAGGTGAGTCGAAACCTTTTTTAAATATTATCCAAAAATTTGTATTTGAATTTCAAACAAAAGTATTTTTGTCACAATCACCATGCTGCTACTTTAAATTGTTCGGTTCGTTTTTTTTTCACCAGGAGATAGCTCTCTCTCTCTCTCCCACACACACACATCATGGCCCTATTCAGCTTTTAATTTATACTTGAATACGAGACAATTTGTGATTATATGATATAATTATGTGTTTTATTTACACATTTCTGATTGAAACTGAATTTGTTAATTTATTGTACTATGGTGCAATGTGCTGTGGTCGGTTGTTCAAGCAATATCAATATAAATACATAAAAAAAAACAAAAACCGACTTAAAAAAAACTATACTGAAATTTTTTGATACAACAATTAAATACTTTTTATGAAGTCAGTGCTAGGCTAAAGTGAAAATATTTTGGGAAGTACATTTATAAGTTGTAGACGATCTGAGTATCATCATTCTTTAGGTCTGTTAATTATACTGACATTCATTTAATAGTCTCCTCTCTGCGGAATCTTATGATAAATCTTTATAAAGTTTTAATTGATATAGCGTAATAGGTCGTAGTTTTCAATTCTAATAAACTGTACCTGATAACAATTTAAGTTATTAATAAAAATAAAGGTAGTTAACTCAAATAAAATTTATATTCTTTATCAAACCCAGTACACAATTTGGAAAAATGAGATTTATTATACAATTTTTAGTGATATTACCTAATTAGATGCATTTAATAATTTTTATTTTTGTTTGGTTTACTCCTTGATGATGAACGGCGTTGAGTTTTTAAAATAAAGGTTTGGTGTTAGGGTGCAAAACTGTGTTTTTACATATAAGAAAGGTGTTAAAATAGTTTTTCCCGATTTTCTTAGAAAGGTACAATCTATGTAAAAATATGGGACCATATCAGGATATCCCGGAACTAATCCAGTTTGTATTCAATTTATCCCATGTTCCGAATAGAGAAATTCCATATTTTTAATCCAGTGACTCCACCATTTTCTAAGAAACGATACAAGCTATGTTATTGAAAAAATATGGGACCACTTCGCGATCGACCGAAATAGGATCCAGTATATTGGGTCAAAATTCCTTGAGCCGTTTGCGAATAATCGCTGAACATACATAAAAAAAAACATAGATACAGACGAATTGAGAATCTCATTCTTTTTGAAGTCGGTTAAAAAACAAGGATTCTCAAAAGTGATGGGAAACATAAATTCACTTTAAAATATAGATAGATTACTTTTGAATCATTTTGTAGAATTGTTCTTTGAAAGATAAATTGATAAAATCACTTCAACAGAAATGTAAGTAGAAAATCCTTCTCTTTATTTAATACAAAGCTGATATCTTATTAGCAAAAACGCCCTATACAAAAAGGCTGAACATGGGGCATATAATAATAAAACATTCTAAGTACTTGTTTGGTTTACAAATACGTTTCAAATATTGACACTTTTTATTCATTAAAAATGGAAAATTATTGTTTTCCAAAGGATAGTATAGTTTGTCAACGTTTAAGCACTTCTTGGGAAATAACACCACAGAACACGAAATTACTATACTGTCAATGGCAAAGAAAATATGAAATAATTTATATTTAAAATCCACACTATTGACTTTTTCTATTTTTCTATTGTTTAAATTATTCCTGTATACCAATAGTTTTACTACGCCCCATAGGTCTAGTATTCCATTTATGCAACTGCTTATGGTCTACTCTATATAACAAAATTTATCTTTTTGAACCAAATATTATGACTATAACTTTACTCTACCGTTTATTTCAACCACACGGTATATGTAACAGTTTCTAAAATTTTTTCAACCCATGTCTATAATTATACCCCGTCCTACGTCCTATAATTCAAATATCCTAACTGCTTATGCGTATACAACAAATTTTTGATACACCCTGAATAACAATAATTTTACCCCACCCATACTTCAAACACCTTGTCTAAGCAACTACTTATGTTCCAAACTATATAACTTTTTTAAACCACCCTGTACAACTGCAATTATACTCCAGCTTATATTTCAACCATTCTGTATATTCAACTGCTTCTGACAATTTTTAAAGCCTTTTATATACGAGGGCTGCCTTTTATATTTCGGGATTAGAGAACAAAAACAAGTAATAATCATCGAAAATCGCTTTATTAATTTTCAAAATATTCTCCATGAAGATCTATACACTTTTGCATGCGTTTGAACCAATTGTCGAAGCACTTTTTCCACTCTCATTGAGGTATCTTCAAAACATGCATTCTGAACGCAGCAACCGCTTCTTCAGGTGTCGAAAAACGTTGATCTCTCAGTTTGTTTTTTACTTACGGGAATAAAAAGAAGTCATTTGGTGACAAGTCAGGACTATACGGCGGATGACTCATCAAATCGATGTTTTGAGTGGTCAAAAATGCAGTTGTTTGAGCCGATGTGTGAAAGCTCGCATTATCGTTGTGAAGAGTGA
Organism: Octodonta nipae; assembly: GCA_034190945.1. Classification (NCBI taxonomy): domain Eukaryota; kingdom Metazoa; phylum Arthropoda; class Insecta; order Coleoptera; family Chrysomelidae; genus Octodonta; species Octodonta nipae. The sequence goes on from CM067220.1 coordinate 134,313,180, forward strand.
TCCGTCTTCGGCGGTTGGTTTTCCTCATTTCTTGGGAGACAACTGGCAAACAAATGGTTGTGTACCACTCAGAATTGACTGTTATGCGTTGTTCTAGTTGTACGGTTGTCCAGTTTTTCCGAAAAAAACAGGCGATCATTTGCTTGGAAGTGCTTCGTGCGCGAACAACTTTTGTTGTCGACTGCTGTTTACTTTCGGGCTCATACGCGTAAATCCACGATTCCACCTGTCACTATGTCATAAACGTGTTTTGAAGCACCGCGATCGTATTTTTTGAGCTTTTCTTTCGACCAATCGACACGAGCCTTTTTTTTGAACGATTAACAAGTTGTGTGGGATCCAACGCGAACAAATTTTTTTGACACTCAAATGTTTAAGCAATATTGAATGTATGCTGGTCCCACTAATGTATGTGTAAGGTTGACTCAATCTCACGATAGGTCACATGACGATCTTGCAATATCAGTTCGCGCACACCATCAATGGTTTCCGGAACAACAAATGTTTTTGGACGACCTTCACGAAATTCGCCTTGGAGTGAACTACGACCACGATTGAATTCACCATACCATCGATAAACAGTGGTCCTTGATGGAGTTTCATCGCCAAAAATTAAATTAAGTTCATGCATGCACTCTTGCTGACTTAATCCACGTCGAAAGTTGTAAAAAATAATCACACGAAAATGTGTTGTTACTGTAAACAACACATAGCGCTCGCGTCTCAAAACGTTCTGAGTACGTATAACCTCAAAAATGTCAAACTTTACGATGGAGTTGTCAGTTGTCAGGTTGCAACACTAAGGTTGTCCAATCCCGAAATATCAAAGACAGCTCTCGTAACTGTAATTATTTTTCGTCCTATAAAGCAAATATCCACTTTGTATAACTATAGTTTTGCTTCACTCTTATTTCAACCACCTTGTATAAGCAACTACTTATGTGCCATCCAATACAATACTTTTAGAACCACCCTGTATCACTAATTCAATTCCAACTTATATTTCAATCATCATTGTATGCAACTGCTTATATACCACCTAATATAAAATGCAGGCACGTACATACCTTCAACCTTAATCCACACAGAAGAGATAACAAATTTTCGTTTTAATAAGCTAATGGAATATTTTCTGCAATTTCATGCGACTGTAACTTAATTTCGTGTCTAAAATAAACTGACTTCAAAAGCATCAAAATGAAAATCATTACAAACACCCTATACGACATACTTTCATGGCATATCTTGACATTTAAACTAGATATTTGTTATGAAAATTTGACATTTACGATGATGTTTACAGTTTTTGTGCATATATTTTTCCGATTTTCAGAAAAATGGTACGTTTTATGTTATAGAAAAATGTACGGAATCAAGCTGGAACATATCTTTGTATAATACAATTTATAATATTCAAATTGCGTGAGCAGTTTTAGAGAGCACAGTGAAGATTCATTGAAAATCGCTGAAATCTAGTTTTAAATCCTCCAAATCGGTTAAGCCGTTTTCGAAAAATCGATTAACATACATAAAGAAGGCGGACTTTCTCGTCGAATATAATCACATCTTCTTTTGAAGACGATGAAAATTAAATTAAACAACATAAATTTGAAACTTTAAGCTATCACACAATTAACTTTCAGCAATCAACGTCAGTGTGAATTAATTTCACATCAATTAGAATATTCTGTTTGTCATTCTAGCCTCACATGTTTGTTGGTCATTTGCGACAGTGACTTTAATTAGCCCACTAAAAAAATATATGTGTGTTGGCATTCTAGTTTTTTAATTAGTGCTGTACGACGCGAAAGGAATTTCTAAAACGGCTTTTCAGCTCCCCAGACGGTAATGGAAAACTACGCCGCTTAAAAAAGATAATTGGTACGGACACCCGTGGACGCTTTATTCTCCATCCGTCGCCTTTGCTTGACGTTCCTCTGTTTACTGTTAATCATTGCGAATATGGGTGTCGAGAACACTGGCCACAATTACTAAACGTTAAACGATTTCTCGTTTTGTTCACAGTAACGACCGCTTTCTGTTGAAGAAATGGCCTAACAGTTTGATTTTGGCAGCCATTAAAAGCGAATGGAACATAGACGTTTCGTGAAAAAGAAATTTAATTTGCCTTTACTGAAATGAAAACCATCAGTAATGTTCGAAAAAAAAGTGATTATCTAGGCAACATACAGTACGAATAACGCGAAATCATGTTGTCGCCATCTGTTGGTGCAGTAAATAATTACTTTTCAATATATCAAAACTAATAATACCAGATCCGACTGCATTATTAGTGCACCCATTGAGGGTTTGCTAAAAACCAAATTTTTACGCATATATATGAATAGGAGAATATTTGTCTACCAGGTTGCCTATCGAAATGTGACCGCTAGTATTTTTGATTAAATTTTTAACCGACTTCCAAAAAGGAGGAGGTTATCAATTCGTCGCGTTTTTTTTTTTTGCTTTTTTTTATATGTATGTTATCTGATTTCTTCTCCTGTGGTGCACCGTTTTGAATGAATATGGTCTTGTTTAACAGAGTATATATCCGGATTGGTGAAATTTCAATATTTTGGAAAATAATTCTATTGGTAAAGTGATAAAATTTGTGAATGAACACATGCGTGCATGGAAATCGACCAATATCCTTAATATTTTAGTAGATTTTTCGGCAACTCCTTATGGAAGTGTATAGTTTTTTAACGTTTAATCTATTAAGGACGATCCTTAGGTGATCTCATACTTTTCTGCGACGTGCAACTTGCAGTTTTGCAGATAATCGCCGAAAATTTCAAAATTCTTATCAAAAATTGCGAATTTGAAAATTTTCTATGTACATCTCAAGCATATAGGTAGTAAAGCATAGTATTTTCGGCTCCTTAAATCAATGAGCACCAAGCTCGTTCTGTTTGTATACCAGGCAAATACCTATTCAAATGCAATTTTTTCCATTTTGCGAAGACGGTGCTTTTGGTTGTCACATTCTCCCGGCCTAATAGAAAATTCAGTGAAAACACATGTCAAACTCTAAACTGCTATTTGGTGCGTTCATACACAGGGTGTTTAGTTATAGCAAACAAAATCGCAAAATAAAGTAATAGAAGGAGTTGCAATTATATGAAGATTGAAATATAGGACGGACTAGAATGATAGTGGTCCGTAGGCAGCCGTATATACAGGATGTGGACATAAGCAAATCATATACAGAATGGTTGAAATATATGCTGGAATTAAATTATATTTATACAGTGTGATTAAAAAATTAATTCTTTTATAGCCCATAAGAAGTTGCATAAAGTGTGGAGAGGAATTAATGTTACACAGGGCGATAATATAAAATGTTAAAAATGAAATAATTTATGGGGTAGCCCACAAGGAGTTATATACTATGGTTGAAATATAGGACAGATTTGACTCCGTAAATATGGGATGTATTCTACTCCGTCCTATAGTTTACAGAAGGCCGCTAACAAATGTATGCTTGTCCGTGGCCAGTCGTATGTACATGATGGTTGGTACATAGGACGGAGCGGATTTATCTATAGTTATACAGAGTTGTCAAAAAAAGTTGGCGTGGTCCATAAGGCATAAATATATTTTGGGCTTATTAAGTCAACGCGTACTAGTACATTTTGTTCGTAAACATTTGCCTGTCAATTTAAATGAAAATGTATCATTGTGTAATGTTGAGGCTTTCGATGTTACCTGGTTCTGTCTATTAAGGTTATACATACAACATAAAAAATAAAGAACGAAAACTACCTGAGTTCAAAAAAACTAAAAAGTTGAAAATAAAACATTTTAAAAAAATATATAACCGACTTCCACCTATAACTAAAAAGCTAAAAATAATTATAACAAAATAGAACTCTAGCAAATAAATAAGACATTCAATGTTGTTAGGTACCTACCCAGGAAGTAAAAAATGTAAACATTAAAAAGGTGCTCATTTTGTACAAATTAATTACCTACCAATCTAGTATATTTTTGAAGTCGGTGCCAAGCAACAATCAAGTTTGATGAAGTAGTAGAAAAGTACGCAATGAAGGATTTTAGATTTGCTTGGCACCGACTTCAAAATATACTAGATTGGTAGGTAATTAATTTGTACAGAATGAGCACCTTTTAATGTTTACATTTTTCACTTGTTGGGTAGGTACCTAACAACATTGAATGTGTTGTTTATTTGCTAGAGTTGTATTTTGTTATAGTTATTTTTAGCTTTTTAGTTATAAGTGGAAGCCGGTTATATTTTATTTAAAAATGTTTTATTATCAAATGATTTTTCGTAAAAAAAATACTCTAACTTGTTTTTTCAATAAAACATCGTCCACTTTTTTCAATATATACAATGAGGACGCGTGGGTTGGAACAAATTCATTTAAAATTCAGGTGTTGTTTTTTTTGGAAGTTAACCATTAACTTTCTGACAATACCTAAGACGGTTTTTAAATTCTCGTAACACTTCATTTAGCATTTGTGGCAGGATTCGTTGTATTTCGGCCCTAATTCTATTCTTTGATTCCTCAATATTTTCCGGCTTATTGAAGTAGACTTTTGATTTTACGTAACCCCAAAAATAAAAATCTAACGGGGTTAGATCTGGAGACCTAGCTGGCCATTCAATATTACCTTTCCTTCCGATCCATCTAAAAGGGAAATATTGTCAAAATAATCTCGTATTATTCGCGAATAGTGCATGGGCGCTCCATCCTGTTGAAACCATACCGAATCTGCCAGTATATTGGGGTTTTCACCATTCGGGTAAAGTTCTGTTAAACAGGGTATTATGTCATTTTGTAATAGGTCTAAATGCTTTTCCGAGATAAGTGTTCCCGTGATAAAAAAAGGACCCACAATTGAAATACCTTCAATTCCGGCCCACACGTTAACTTTCTTGAAAAACTGTGTATGACTTTCCATAATCTAATGTGGGCTTTCTGATGCCCAATATTGAAAATTTTGCCTGTTTATTGACCTCGAGACTGTACATCGAGCTGGAACAAGCCATAAGAATGCTGATGCCCTATCGAGGAGACCATGCCCTGATGATTGCAAATATTGCCAGCAAGCAGAAGAAAAAGGGGCTGTTCTCTGCAGAACTACCGCCATCGATGACCATTGGCAGTCTGCGGAGATCCAAAAAGACCAGAAATTACATCCAGATTTGAAAGAGGTTATCCGGTGGACGGAAGAAGACCGCAAACCTACGTGGCATTTAAAGAGCGGGTTGGCATTGCATCTATCCATCATTATTTCGCAAAATTCTACTCTCCGCTCCAAATCATCTTCAGTAAGTTCCTGAACTAAATGAACTTTGTATGGGTGGCATGTATTTCTATGCAAACATTATAGAACAGAAGATTTACTTATTGACTGTTCTGCTGCTATTTGTTTAGTGGATTTGTGAGGATTTTCTTTTAAATTGAGCAAAACATTTAATTGTGTATCTTCTGGAAGATGTTTGGTTTTGTAATTGTCTCTTACGTGGCCAAATTATAGAAACTGAATTTGTTCCAACCCACGCGTCCTTACTGTATATAGGAATACTGGGTGATCATTTTGTAGACATTTCTGTCTCTCAGAATAACTGTGTGGGAAAATGTACAGACTGTACAGACAGCCAGTAATCCGGGCAATTTTCCCAAATTGTATTGCTACACTTATACATTATACTTATTAAAAATATTGAGGAGAGGAAACCCAATAAACAGGCATAACAATTAATATTGTAGTCGTTTTTTTCAATCCAAAACGCCTCTGTTAATTTGCCTGTAAAACCTTCATTGTAAGGTTGAAGTCTATTAGTATTTGAGTCAGTTTTCCGTCTTTACCATTTGCTCGTGTTAAAACATCCATAAAATGTCAACGGAACCATTTACGCCAGAACGCTTACATTTTTACTATACACATTAAAGTAGGTGCATACTCAACACGATATTAAGTTGTAGGGTAGGGAACAGCAAGCAGCATCGAGCAAAAGAGCGAGGTGAATGTAATCCCGGTAGATTTAGCTTCGCTGAAATTCATCTTGGAAATTAATAGGCAGCTATAATGGAGTAGACGAAGTGTGAAAATTACATTGGCCCGTATAAAATTCGAGTGAAAAATGAAATGTAACTCAACGCGATGAGGTGAAGTAAAAATGTGGCGAAGATTACGGGAATTTCGAATGTGTTCGCTTGAATTAAACCTTTTTTTCTTCCTCTGGATGTTAGGCGTTTTAGCGATTCAATTTATTATTTCCAGGAGAAAATACGGAACAGAAGTACGTTAAATTTCAAAGAAGCAACAATTCTTCCAGCCAGTTTTATCATGTTTGTATACGACATTCATATTATGTTCCAACCACCCTGTATATGTAACTGTTTATGGACTTTTTATTAAACCTGTATAACTATAATTTAACACCCACTATATTTCAACCACCGATTATATGCAACTGTCATATAAGATTTTTTGCAACAATTTTTGAACTACCCTGTATCTATACTCCAATCATGTCCTATATGTGAGTCACATATAGGTGTGACTATTCATTTTCTAGACAAGTCTCAACTCCTCAGTGGAACTTTAGGTGTTTTAGAGATGACCGAAAGTCATACATCTGTCAACATTCATGAAAAACTCGCTGCTGTTTTTGCAGAATGGAACATTTCTATTGATAAAGTTTCAGCTGTTATCACAGACAATGATAGCACAGTTATGAAGGTCAATCGGGAAATGTTTGCCGAGAAAAAAATTATTCGCTGCTTTGCCCACACGATCAATTTGGTAGTAACTAAATCTATTGATGATGCGAAAAATTGCACTGAATTTATAGGCAAAGTTCGTGAAATAGTCAAGTATATCAAGAAAAGCGTCAATGCAAGTGACGAGTTGCGAAAGAAACAAATGGAACTGGGATTAAAACAAGGTCAAATAAAAAAAATGATACTCGATGTTCGCACAAGGTGGAACTCTTGTTTTTATATGCTTGAACGATTCATGGAGTTGGTGTCTATTGTAGGAGCAATTCTTTTGACTCGACCGGAAGCACCACCAATGGTAACCAGCAGTGAGTTGGACTGCGTTAAGGAAATTATTGAATTACTTTGTCCTTTTGAGAAATTTACTAAAGAATTTTCTGGAGATAGTTATGTAACGGTCAGCAAAGTGATTCCACTTGTCAGTTGCATCCGCGAAGTACTTGACAATATGAACCCGAAGAACGAAATAATTCTTCAATTTAAAGCGGAATTGAAAAAACAACTATCGAGAAGGTTTGATAACCTTGAACATTCCTCAATCCTTGCCATCTCAACTACTCTGGATCCTAGATTTAAATTCATGCATTTCAAAGATGCCGTGGCTAAAAGCAAAGTTATTAGCTACCTAAATAAATATGCACGAGAATATAACAACTCGCTTGGAAAAAAGAGTGACACTTCGGATGAATCTGATAAAGATGATTCTGATTTTGATATCTGGAAATATCACAAGCAATTGACCCACAAAAATATGAAAAATAAATTATCTGCTATAGCCATGCCAAGTTCAATCAGTGAAACGGAAGATCAGATGTACCTTTCATCTTCAGTTACACCAATTAAAATATTGAAATTTGGGAAGATATGAAATCATTATTTCCAAAGCTTGGCAAAATTGCAAGGATTTATCTACCTATTGTGGCCACATCAATACCAAGCGAGCGATTGTTTCCAGAAGCCGGAGCAACCATTACCCAAGAAAGAAATAGACTTCTAGGTACAAGGCTATCTAAGCTTCTTTTTCTTAATTCTATCTCGAGATTTTTAAATAAAAACAAATAAACATTTAGAAAATGTTATAGAAAAATTCACGTTTCAAGCATCAATAGTGTACAGGGCAGTAAGGCGCATTCGTAATGGAGCGGGTTCGATTCCCGCCTGTACACTTTTGATGTTTGAAACGTGAATTTCTCTATAACATTTTCTAAATATGAGAAAAACCTAAGTGAGTGATTCAATTTAAGAGTTCAAAAAAGTCATAAGAAATAAACATTGTCTTGTGTTTTTATTTTAATTTTTAAAACAATAGTTTAGTGCTAAATAGGTATTTCTAGTAGACTTATTTTTATTTCTATTCTAAGATTTGTAAAACAAACGATGTTTGACATTAAATTGGCCAAACTCAATATATTTTTTTAAATATCGTCCGAAATATCGATATATCGGTCTTGATACCGATATATTTTTAACATCGATATCCCTCGTGTAAATATCGATATTTCAAATATCGATATTTTTCAGAGCGATATTGCATCCCTATATGTGACTGCTTACGGGCCACCTTAGGAACCTAATAATATTTAATAAGTGACACTTCGTTTTGAACCCATCCACATTTAAGGAATTTGACAATTAAAACGTGATTCCTGAATATTCTTCTGATATCTGAGGTTATTGATGATAATATGATCACAAGCGGACCCTTAACCCGTCAAAGGGCAAGAGCTCTTATTGAACAAGGGTCGTTAGGGAATCTATTACCGCTGTATTAGCATTAAAATAAAATCTCCAGAAAAAAGAACAAATAACGAGAATACTCTTCCTAGACCCAACAATATCGCAATGACAAGTGGGCCCGTAACCCGTCAAAGGGCAAGAACTCTTATTGGCCAGAGCGAACAAGACCACGCCCCCCGGTCAATAGCATAAAAGCCGAGACGCAAAGCTGCAGCAGATCAATTTGTACTACGCGTCGAAAAAGTGTCTTTTCTAAGACAAACAAGAGAAACACACGAGATTCCCGAGACCAGTCAGTTACATTTCACACTTGTGAGAACATCAGAAGTAACATCATATACGTCTACGGAGAGGAACTATCATCAGACATCAAGACATTCGAGAAGCTGTGTACAAAGAAATCGAGACTGCTATGCGACCTAGCTTTTTTACGTCACTGCCGAGATCAAGGAATCATTCCCGCGTGCTGCAGACTGAATTTTCACATGCAAACTAGACCAACTCAGAATATTCTAAACAGAGCAAGCAAAGCCCTTCTACGAGAACTAATTCAAAATGTGAGAAGAAAACTAAACCCGTCACCCGTCAAAGGGCAAGAGCTCTGATTGGCAGAGCGAACAAGACCACGTCCCCCCGGCCAATAGCATAAAAGCAGAGACGCAAAGCAGCAGCAGGAGACCTGGCTCAAAGAAGAGGACAATTTTAGGATCAGAAACTACACAGTACACAGGGCGGACAGGCCAGGAAGGAAACCAGGAGGAGGAGTCATAATCGCCGTGAAGAACCGACTAAAACACCAGCAGGACGACCCATACCAAACAGAGAACATCGAAAACGTAACTGTAGAAGTAGAAATGAAGGACGGAAGGAAGATACAGATAATTAGCGCGTATCGACCACCAAATAAAGAACTTACAAATAATGACTTAAATCTTATTTTTAGGGACAACGTAAAGCCGAAAATACTAGGAGGAGACCTAAACGCCAAACATCGAGACTGGAACTCGAGAGTCAGCACACCGAGCGGAAAGAAACTACAGGAACACGCAGAAAGAGGGAGATACGACGTAATGGGACCAACGGAACCAACCCATCATCCAACAAGAGGCCAAGGAGACGTACTGGACATCTTTATCCTGCAGAACACGGACATGGATTACGACATAGAAACAACGGAGGAACTATCATCGGACCACAACCCAGTGACGATAACAGCTGCTAGATGGACAGATAAGCCACAAACCAAGGCGGAGACAAGGACTAGCTGGGAGGGATTCAAAACTACTTTGACATCGAGGACGGAAGAAGAAGAGGAAACAATAACAAGTATAGATGAGGAAGCAAGAAGAATCAGGGAGCAGATCATAGAAGCACACCGAATCAACACAACAACAACAAAATGCAGAATCTACACAGGAGACATACCAAGAGGGCTAAAGGACAAAATACGGGAGAGAAACAGACAAAAGAGAAGGTACAGAATAAACTACGACCCAGGGGTAAAAAGGACGATCAACAGGTTAAGCAAAGAAATAAAAGAAGAATTGACGGAACACCGGAGCGAAAAGTGGAACAATTACCTGCAAGGATTAGACATCGACAAGAACACACACTGGCACATAATGAGAAGAATGAAAAGGAACACAGAAGGGAATAAAGCGGCACCGCTACAAGGAAGAAACGGACTAAAACACAGAACAGAGGACAAGGTGGAAATATTCGCGGATGCTATGGAGGAACAATTCACACTCAATGTAGACCCAGGAGACGATAGAGAATTTGAAGAAGAAATCAAGAAATTAGGGCAAGAAGTACGAAGACCACAACCAAACGAAGAGCAAATGAGGGAAACCACGACAGAAGAAATAATGGATATCATAGGAAGACTGAATACGAAGAAAGCACCAGGATGGGACAGGATCACGAACAGGATGTTAAAGGAGCTGCCAGAGGAGTACATAGACAAAAGAATGAAGAGCCTATTCAACAACATTCTAAAGGACCAAAGATACCCGAGGGAATGGAAGAAAGCAGAGATCATATTATTACCAAAGCAAGGAAAGAACAGGAAACTCCCACAAAACTACAGGCCAATAAGCCTACTGAGCAACACAAGCAAAATCATGGACAGAATCATTTTGAAAAGGATCAAGGAAGAAGAGGAACAACTAAGGATCATACCACACGAACAATGCGGATTCAGAGAGGGACACTCGACGGAGGATCAAGTAATGAGGATGGTGGAGGACGCGATGGATGACACGGAGAACAAAAGGTCGACGTGCATAATATTTTTCGACGTAGAAAAGGCATTCGACAGGATCTGGCAGGACGGGCTTATAGCAAAAATGGACGAAAAAGGATTCAGAAGAACCACCACAAGGATAACCCAGGACTACCTCACAGGAAGGACATACAGGATCAGGATCGACGGAACCACATCAACGGAGAGACGCATCAGGGCAGGAGTACCACAGGGATCAGCACTATCACCGGCATTATACAACATCTACACCAGCGACATACCAAAAGGGACGAGACACTCAAGGACTTACGTATACGCAGACGACACAGCAAAAGCAGCAACATCAGCAAGGGCAGACCAGGCAACAATCTACTTACAACAGGACATAGATGAGATGGAAAAATGGGCCAAGAAATGGAAGATCAGGATCAACACAGAAAAGACACAAGCAATAGCAATAGGAAGGAGAAAAAAGGACAAGCCAACCAGGAGACTAACTGTAGGAGGAACACCCATCAACTGGCAGGAAAACGTAAAATACCTAGGGATCCACATCGACAGGAAGCTAACATGGGGGAAACACATAGAGGAAACAGCGAAGAGAGCCAAACAGCGCATCAGCATGATAAACGCATTAATAGGACGGAGGAGCAGGCTACACCTGAGGATAAAGAAGACGATCTACGAAGCAGCAGTAAAACCATTGATGATGTACGGAGCAAGCATATGGGGACAAGCAGCGGACACACACACCAAGAAATTAGAAAGGATTCAGCACAACGCCCTGAGAAGAATGACGGACGCACCATGGTACATGAGAAACGAGCAGCTAAGAAGAGATCTAGGGATACGCACTATAAAAGGGGAAATAATAAGGAGGACTAAGAAGGAGATAGCAAGAATGGAAAACCACAGGAACCCACTACTACGAGAGGTCACAAACTACGACGAAAGCAAGAAACACAGGACGAAGAGACCCAGGATGGCGCTACTGCAGACAGAAGAGGAAGTAACAGGTAACTTGAATATCTTAGGGAATGAAATATCTTAGTGAATAAAATATCTTAAGGGATAGCGTAGGGAAAACATTGTAACAGCGTAGGGAAAAGTATATGAAACATGTAAAACAAATTAGGGAAATAGGTATAAAAATATGGACTAGGAGTAAGAAATTTGTAAAAATTTAACTCTGACAATAAAGACATGAAACTGGAAACTGGAGCAGCAGATCAGTTTGTACTACGCTTAGTGAGTGACAACATCAGTAATCCCGAAGAAGATGAGTGAGATCTCATTGAAACGTCGAAAAACTGTTTTTTCTAAGACAAACAAGAGATAAACACGAGATTCCCGAGAACAGTCAATTACATTTCATACTCGTGAGGACATTAGAAGTAACATATATATATATATATATATATATATATATATATTGAATTTTTTCCTCTAGGTTGAATTTCAGCCACAAAACGACCCAACATTTTGCGTATTTTCTTTTCTGGAAGCCTTTTTACCTTACAGTTGAATTTTCTCCACCTTCTAGCCGCCATTTTGAATTAGGAATTACGCTGGCAATTTTTGAAAGCTGTATATATATAGATATATAGCTTTCTCTAACTCAGGTAGTTTTCATTTTTTATTTTTTATTTTGTATGTATAACCGTAATAGACAGAACCAGGTAACATCGAAAGCCTCAACATTACACAATGATACTTTCTTATTTAAACTGACAGGTAAATCTTTACGAACAAAATGTACTAGTAGGCGTTGACTTAATAAGCCCAAAATATATTTATGCCTTATGAACCACGCCATGTAACCTTTTTGCAACTTTTTTTGACATCTCTGTATAACTATAGATAAATCGATTCCGTCCTATGAACCAACCATCTTGTACATACGACTGCCCACCGACAAGCATAAATTTGTTAGCTGCCTTCTGTAAACTATAGCATGGAGTAGATTCCATCCCATATTTACAGAGTCAAATCCGTCCTATATTTCAACCGTAGTATATAACTCCTTGTGGGCTACCTCATAAATTATTTAATTTTTAACATTTTATATTATCGCCCTGTATAACATTAATTCCTCTCCACACTTTATGCAACTTCTTATGGGCTATAAAAGAAATAATTTTTTAATTACACTGTATAAATATAATTCAACTCTGGCATATATTTCAACCATTCTGTATATGATTTGCTTATGTCCACATCATATAACAGTTTTTTAATCACCCTATATAATTAAAATTTCACATTTTTATACCACCAAACGTCCAGTCCACCCTATATTCCAACCATCCTGTATATACAGCTGCCTACGGACCATTATCATTCTAGTCCGTCCTATATTTCAATATTCATATAAATGCAATTCCTTCTATCATTTTACTTTGTGATTTTGTTTGCTATAACTAAACACCCTGTCCAAAAACGCAACAAACAGCAGTTTAAAGTTTGACATGTGTTGTCACTGAATTTTCTATTAGGCCGGGAGAATGTGACAACCAAAAGCACCGTCTTCGCAAAATGGAAAAATTTGCATTTAAATAGGTATTTGCCTGGTATACAAACAAAATGAGCTTGGTACTCATTGATTTAAGGAGAATTTTCAAATTCGCAATTAAAACTTCCAATGCCTAAAATTACCGCACTATTACGTTGGAATTAAAATATTTATGAGGAAATGTCCGTTATGTCATTTATGTCACCTAAGGATATTCCTTAATAGATTAAACATTAAAAAACTATACACATCCATAACGGGTTATCGAAAAATCGACTAAAATATTAGGGATATTGGTCGATTTCCATGCACGCATGTGTTCATTCACAAATTTTATCACTTTACCAATAGAATTTTTTTCCAAAATTTTTTCAGCAATCCGGATATATACTCTATTAAACAAGACCATATTCATTCAAAACGGTGCACCACAGGACAAGAAATCAGGTAACATACATACAAAAAATATACGCGACGAATTGATAACCTCCTCCTTTTTGAAAGCCGGTTAAAAAAGAACAATATCATAGAACAATATTTCCAATCCTCATTTGCATTTTACAACCTTGGCCATACGCACTTCTTTTGTTTCTCCACGGCAACACTCATCAAAGCTGACAGTTCGCGATATAGGAACTTGTTGTTTTATCGTAAATCCCGCGTAATCACCAATCAAACCGTACGGAAACTACAAAGCACGAATTATGTACGAGGACATAACAAGGACAAATTAAATGATGACGATTAAATCAACATTCTATGTCGTGATTGCGTACATAAACAGCAGCTTTATATCGCATGTTCGCTCCACAGCAAATATTTGGTAATTTATTTGTGGGCAACATAAAAAGTATAACGACGACCTAATTAAATGCTCATATCGCTAATAAATAAATTAAAAATGATTGCCACGTTAGGCTGGGGGGTAATCGAATTACCATACAACATGAAAGCCCTCCGTTTAATTTACGATGCGATACTGTTTTCGGAATACGTTGTTTTGTTTTCGAATGAGGATGGAGTGTCATCGATAGTGGCTTTGGTCGGTTCGCGATAACGGGTTTATTAAAATGGATTGGGTTGTTGTTGTTAAGTCCTGGATTAAAAAGTTCGAAACGTTGATAGAGTTGAAAGCTGTCGAGTTCAGATGAAATCTACCAGTTCTGTGTAAATGTTTTTGAAATGTTACGTTTTTATGTGTTTTGGTTTAAAATAACTGGAATCAGATGCAATGAAAGATTACATTGTTGCGCAAAATTTTAAAACTGATGCCAGCCATATACAGGGTGTCCCATAATTAATGGACAATACGATAATTGCAGTTAGAGGCGGTGAACATATACCATTAACACAAACATGCTTGAATTAACAATAATTAAACCCCAGCCTTACTGCAAACACCGTGTATAAGCAACTACTTATGTTTCACACTATGTAACTTTTTTAACCGCCCTGTATAACTGAAATTCTACTCCACCTTATATTTCAATCATCCCGTATATAAAATTTTCTTAAGCCTTCTGTACAACTGTAATTATACTCCGCCCTATAACGTAAATATCCACTCTGTATACCTATAGTTTTTGCTCCACTCTTATTTCAACCTCCTTGTAAACGCAACTACCTATGTGCCACGCAATACAATATTGTTTGAACAACCCTGTATAACTAATTAAATTTTACCTTATATTTCAACCATCCTATGTATGCAACTGCTTATGTACCACCTAATATCACATGCACGCACGCACACATCTACAATCGTATATAGAAGAGAGGGCAGACATAATAAATTTTCGTTGCAATAAGTTAATGGAATATTTTCTGGCTTCAAATGCATCAAAATGAAAACCATTACAAACACCCTGTACGATATACTTTCATGGCATATACGACGATTGACAACGGCTCTAGAGTTGGAGTTGAAATGTCTTCAAGATAAGCACCACACAACGTACAAAACACTAATTATATACAGAAATACTGGTTGATCTTATTGCAGACATTATTTTCTCTTAGAAAATCAGTGGGGAAAAATTTTTGTACAGAGAGCCAGTAAATCTAGGGAAATTTTCGAAATTGTCTTACTACAATTTCTTTCTCCATTTAAAATTTTCAAATTATCCAAGACCATCTGAACAATTTTTCTCAAAATTACTTACACTTGCCTTTACTGATTTCCGATATTTGAGAAAAAATTTAATTGTAACTTTTTTAGGGTTCCGTATATACAATATACGGATACCCTTATAATATCACTCCGGATTACTGCCTCTGTCATATCACAGCAATTTTCTCCTAAACTACTGGACGGAAGAGGTTGAAATTTGGTATCAATGTATAGTTTGGTGACCCGATCAGGAGTACATATTGTAAAAGAATAAATTTTGATTTTAGGGGTACTTCTGGGGGGAAAAACTAAAAAAAAAATCGAGCGTTCCATCCTGATCTCAGAAACTACTGAGCCTAAAATTTTGAAAAAAATAGTAAATATATATCGTTGCGCGAACTTTACAGGAAAAATAAGAAGAAACCATTAATATTAATTTTGGGGGGCAAATTATAGAATTAAATGAAAATTTAAAAATATATTTTTTTTCAAACGCATCATGTAATACATCAAATGAAAGGTCCCATTCTGAGGAACACAAATATATTTTTTTTCATATTAAAAAAAATTAATTAAAAAGATATTATCGAAAATATACCAAAATTTACCCATTCTCCCCCCCTCCCCCGCGTATCGCCGAAACTATAAAACGTAAAGTTTTGAAAAAAAAACTCTATTTTTTTTCAAAACTTTACGTTACGTATAGGGTCTGAGCTGAAATTTACTGGAAAAATAAGGAGAAACCTCTAATTTTAATTTTGGGGGGCAAATTACAGAATTAATGAAAAATATAAAATTAAAATTATTTCTAACGCATCATGTTATATATCAAATGAAAGGGCTCATTATGACTAAACAAATATATTTTTTCCATATTTTTAAAATAAATTAATTAAAAGATATTAACAAAAATATAAAAAAATTCAGACAGTAGATTATAAAAGGCTTCCCGGAAAGTTTATTAGTAAAATAAAACTCGAATGTTAATTTTTGGGGGCCAAATTAGAAAATTAAATACATATGTATTCTTATAAAAATCAAACGAATCCTGAAGCAGATAAAATAAAAAGTCTAAGTGTGGAAAATGAAATTGTATATTTTAAAGAAATTTAAAACGCTTCCTTTAAAGGATATTAGGGTAAATATAAGAAAATGCACTCATTTCCTGCTTGTCTGAAACTGAATTAGAGTCTTGAAGGTGATACGGAATCCTTAGTATGCGAGTCCAACTCGCACTTGACCAAATTATTTACTAATTTGTTTATAACTTTTACAATTTTTTTTGGGTGACTTTTTCTCAGAAACTTTTCAGATGCAACTCCGAATGGAACGACACCTTCATCATAATTTTCACTGAAAGCGTACAGGAATTCGATTTAACTAACATTATTTTCCAAGATTCCAATGCTTCATAAGATAAGTTAAAAGGAAAAAATCAGCATTCAAGAACTGACCTAAACTTTTGAATACTTAACTTCCTAAATTTCATAAAAATCCTCCTATTCAATGAACCGTCCGAGTTTTTGCTGTTTTCCCGAGTTTTGTGCGCGCCACGGTGTTCCTCCAAAGAAAAGCGTCATTAGACGAGAAAACGGGCGTTATTTCCGAAGAAGTTTGAAAGGAACTTTCCTATTGACAGCAACAACAATAAAACCACCCTAATGGAGCCCCTCAATTGGGAAAGGTGAATCTCAAACAACCCGAAACGTCATTAAACATCTCCAGACCCGCATAAAAAGAAACTCGGAAATGGAAAACACGTTCCAAAGACGAGCTGGATAACACCGCTGAGCAGCGAGAGGGGCTCCTAGGGTGAGAGGCGCCAGACTGTAGGCAAAGGCCGTTAGGCTCATCCTCTTGCTGCAAGTGTTCGTCCGTGGACGGCCTTCCAGCTACCTGTTGGCCTCACTCGACGCTTGGCGGCGTATTGATCTGTGCCACGGCCGTTGAGGCCAAGACAAACACACCTTTTTCTATACCTACCTCGAAGGACGAGCTCGATCAACGTTTCATACAGCCGAGACTTTCGACCTGTGCATATTCACGGGTTTTTTTTCGGTTCGCGGAGTCTATATTGATGCCTGCCGAAGCTGAAGCTATCGCGTTCATATTTTATAAGGCGCGGTAGCTTGACATTTATCACTTCGGCAAATCACATTGAGAATTAAGTATTTATGTTTGCGACGTTCAACAAGTTTCATAAAAAAATTACGCGAATGCCATCCATCAGCATCGAATGTCGTTATTATCTTGCATGGCATATGTTCGTCTCAGAATTTTGAAAGTATGGTACGTATAGTCTTGCCGATATCAATTGTAATTTCTTATTTCAGATAATAGTTTACGGGTATCTGTGAATCCCGTGCTACAAAACCAATAAGCTTGACGAAACTGTTTGTTTGTTGTCTAACAGACTCTTGCTACCGGCTTATTATGACATTTTTAACCGATTATTTTTGTGTTTCTTTGGGGAATAACACCACAATAGAAATAAAACGACGTATATTGCAGGAATACCAAACGTTTCAAAGTCTATTCTGACTTCGTTGTCAATGGCTTTATATTTATTGATGTAAATTGCAAAATGAAAATTTGATTTGACATTTAAAATGTCAATTTTAAATTACAAAGGTACCATATAATTTTGTATAAAGTGAGATTTACGGTTTTCTAGAAAATCAGAAAAAACAGTAACTAAGGGATTAAAAAACTTTAAAACAGCTCTATCAATTTGAATATTTTAATCAGGGTGAGTTTTTTTTGATAATCAGTATGGGGATCTCTGAAACTAGCGGAGATAGAGCAATGGTTAAATTGGGAAAGATTTGCAGTTTTACTGGCCCAAGTTAATGACAAAAACGAAATTCTGTCGATTTAGTCAAATCCCTCTAGCTCCTTTGTTTTTGATTTTATAAAAAAAGTGTAAATACCAAAATTGAAGGGAATTGTATCCCGAATATGATTGTTATAATATGTTGTTATCGTTTGAGTGACAGCTCTCGTTTTCGAGATATGACACAAACCTATCTTTTTTTGAATGGAATCCATAGTTGGCTATGACCTCAAAAAATCGGACATTTTTAGAGCTTTTCAACGATATAATACTCGATATAGTTATTCATATAAATAACGGAGTTATGGATGCTTTTCTCTCTTATTTTCACTTTTAACGTAGTTAGCTATGAAATAGATTGATTTATTAATAACTATTCCAAAAAACATTGAAAGATTTTTTTATTAGGTTTATCAGATATAACGAAAAAACTAAATAAGTAGGTACTTACTAAAAACTTAAGAAATTAAAGTACATAATAATGGTTACAATTTATGTTGGAAAAGTCCAACATTGTTATTTAGACAAAAATTGCATCTTTTTAAGATTGACATTACCGCTTTCCTCACAGACCGCCTATCAATTTCTTCAATTGCTTGTAATACCGCTTTCCTTAGGTCACCAACTGTCTCATACTTTCTTTTGTATAGTTTGTTTTTGAGCGCACCCCATAAATAGAAGTCTATAACTGCCAAATCGGGAGACCGGGGTGGCCATTCGCGTGGGCCATTTCTTCTTATCCAAGAGTTTGGATAGATATTATCTAAGTGTTGTCTTACTAATAACGAGTTATAAGCAGGTGCTCCATCATGTTGGAACCACTCAATTTCTAAACGAGTTGTCAAATTCAAATTGTGCAACATGTCTTGAAAACTGATTCGTCATAGGTAAAAGGCCTCAGAATAGTAGATTCTATGATACCACACCAAACATTAAAACCAAATTTTATCTAGGGTCGTCTTTGTTCTACATGGAAAGGGTTTGCTTTAGCCCAAATATGCTCATTGTGTCTATTGAACATACCGCAGTTAGTAAATCTAGTTTCATCTGACCATAACACCTTTAATGGAAACTGTGGATTGCCAGGGCACATGTCTCTAAACCATGTACAAAACAAAATACGTCGATGTTCGTCACCAGCATGCAAAGTAGTTTGAGAACCTGAAAGTTTGTACCGGTGGAACTTTGCGCTTTTTGTACCTTAACTACAGATCGTTGAGATGTGCCAGCTTCTGCCGCAATCTCACGAGTTGATGTAGATGAATTTTGATTTACCATTGCCAAAACATTTATTTGTGCTGTTTCGTTAATTTGATTACGTTCCTTTGGTGGTTTAGTAGATCCATATCTGCGTAAACTATCGTAAAGCCTGTTAAATGTACATAGAGCAGGTTGACTACGATTAAAATATCTATGAAAGTATTCCTCAGCTGCACGAACTGAATTTTTATGGCATATGATATAACATTCCACCATATTCAGTTAGAATATTCCATTTTCTACGAAAACTTGTCAATATCGACTGTCAGTTCAGCACTCCTAATAGAATTACTCTCAAATGAGGAAACGTAAAAGTGAAAACAATCTTTTTCATGGCTACCTAAGTTAAAAGTGAAAATAAGAGAGAAAAGCATCCATCCATAACTCCGTTATTTTTATGAATAAATATATCGAGTATTATATCTTTGAAAAGCTCTAAAAATGTCCGATTTTTTGAGGTCATAGCCGACTATGGTTTCCATTTAAACAAAGATAAGTTTGTGTCATATCTCGAAAACAAGAGCTGTGACGCAAACGAAGACATGGCAATCATATTCGGGATACAATTTCCTTCAATTTTGATATTTACACTTTTTTATAAAATCAAAAACAAATGAGCTAGAGGGATTTGACTAAATCGATAGAATTTCGTTTTTTCAAAATATCTAGTAAGCCATGACTTTTTACAAAAATCCGAAAGTCTCATTAAATTGGGCCAGTAAAACTTCAAATCTTTCCCAATTTAACCATTGCTTTATCTCCGCTAGTTTCCGAGATCCCCATACTGATCATCAAAAAAACTCACCCTGTACAATAGAAAAAGTTATAGAGTAATTTCTGCCACTTCTATTCTAAGCTTCGTAAAATAACTTCGTCAAAAAAGTTTGTTTTTCGAAGGTCTATGTAATCTGCCTGAAATCATGCGAAATCCTTCCCAAAACTATTTATTTTAAATTACATTATCCTCGACAACTCCAACTTTAAGAGTTGTTAGCAGCAAAAAGTGGCAACGTATTCTTAACGACTCTTCCTTGTCAGCCCCATGATATACGGAAGTTCTTGCGGCTTCAGTTTCCAGGTGAAACTCCAAACGATGGACTTTCGCAGCGGGTAATATATCGTGTTTTAGTAATTATGAGAATCAAGATAGATAACCTCCCGGGTTTCGAGCAGCTCCAAATAGAAAGTTATTATTTTTTTTGTCGAAGGTTCGAATTTAGAAGCTATTGTGCACGTAACGAAAATTATTTCCATCAAAAATTGAATTCCTGGGGGAGGAACAGAGTCCCGCTGGGGGGCAAAGGAATTGTGATCGTTAGGAGGAAAAAAGCAATTAAATTTTGGGTTTGTATGAGTAATATTGGAAGTAAATTGTTTTTAACCGATTGCAAAAAGATAGAGGTTCTAATAAGTATGTATGTTAGTCTGAAGTTGACAGACAATGTAAGTTGTTGCTCGAAGTTTCCTTGGACTTCCATCTTCTCGAAGTGGTTGATCTCAGAACGTTTCAATAGCTGTGTATCTGCTATCGTCATCAGGTGAATGATAAGAAATTCAGATTATTTCTCGTATTTATATATACTTAACCGACGACAAATCTATCATCATTCTACCAGCTGACAAAGGAAATGCCACCATCCTGATGGACAGAACGGAATACAACAAGAAAATCGACGAAGTACTGTCGAAGGGAACATACAAGCCACTGCCTGCTGATCCAACTTCCAAAATAGAACGGAAAACTTACAAGACTCTCAGAGATCATGGTGAATACATTCTACCCGACACAAGAAGAAAACTGACGCCACATCACAGCAAACCACATCTTTATGGAATGCCCAAGATACACAAGGCTGGAGTACCTCTCAGACCGATTACAAGTTCGCGCAACTCACCAACAGCAGCGCTATCGAAATTCCTTCTACCAATCATCCAACCTTTGGACGGCAAAACATAATGGCACGTCAAGGACTCAAAGCACTTTGTCGAAATCATCGGATCCATGGAACTTGGGCCTGAACATTGGTTAGTAGTTTCGAGGTTGAAAACCTTTTCACGAACGTACCACTAGACGAATCTCTCAACATAGTGAGAAAGAAACTTACTGAAGACGAAACCCTGATGGAGAGGACGGAGCTGCCAATAGACTCAATCATGGACTTACTTGAATGTTGTCTAAAGAACTGCTACTTTCGGGAGAAAGACCGGTTCTTCATGCAAGAAGATGGATTGTCTATGGGTTCCCCGTTATCACCAACCATCGCCAACATCTACATGGAATGGTTCGAAGAACATGCACTGAGTAGGTACGAGAAGCAGCCTAAGCTATGGTTGAGGTATATCGATGACACCTTCATTATTTGGCAACATGGAAAGACACAACTACAGACATTCCTGGAGCACCTGAACCAATCCCAAACATCCATTAGATTCACTATGGAGATGGAAGTGAGTGGGTGCCTACCATTCCTTGATGTAAAGTGTCAAAGGACTAGGACCGGAATCCAAACAACAGTCTACAGGAATGCTACGCATACAGCATTATACCTTTACTACAATTCCAACCACCCATCAGTAACGAAAACTGGCATCATCAAAACACTAATCCATAGAGCCAAAAATATCTGCAGCACACCACAAGCCCTCAAAGAAGAACATGTGAAACTTAGAGAAGACATTTTGGCGAATGGATATCCGGAAACGATCATTACCAAGGCGTTTGAAGAGCTGAACAAACCACCTAGGCAGGAAGAGGACACCACGGTAGCAACTTTACTATTACCGTATATCAAAGGCTTGTCGGCATACAGCTATGAAATCAGAATGATCTTCAAAAGCAACAACACCTTGAGGAGCATGATAACAAGAATGAGGCCCGACGTACCAGCAATACCAAATAACTTTATATACAGCATACCGTGTGAATGTGGCAATCTTTACATTGGAGAGACAAAGCGACCGCTGAACACCAGGATTAAGGAACACCGCACAGCTACTCAAAGGGCGGCGGTAACGAAGTCTGGGCTAGCTAATCACGCTTGGATCGAACACCATAATATCAACTGGGACCAAGCCAGAGCAATTCACAAGGAAGAGCACTGCTACAAAAGAAAATTCATAGAGACAGCATATATAATCTCGAACGAAAATATAATTAGCGAGCCCAGCGTCCAGATTAAAAATATTTGGGCAGCTCTTCTTCGGCCTCTGCCTCTACGTATCACCGGTTACCAACCGCCAGGTACGAGGAGGCTGATTGGACCAGATAAGACCCAATGACCATGACCGGCGACGCATGACCGGTTAAGGGTATAATATAAATACGACGAATCTGAATTTCTTATCATTCACTTGATGAGGATAGCAGATACACAGCTATTGAAACGTTGTGAGATCAACCACTTCAAGACGATGGAAGTCCAAGGAAACTTCCAAGAATGTATGTATGTTTTTTTACGTGAGTTCAGCGCTTACTCGAAACCAGCTCAAGGAACTTGGATTGTTTAAACTGTATTCTGTTAAACAGGATCCCGAAGTGGTCCCCCATTTATTTCAAGGACATAGTTTATACCGTTTTTTAGAAAATCGACAAAAACTTTTTAACCGACTTTCTGATAGAGAAATCTTGACCTTCAACCCCCCACCCACCGAAACTTGGATTTGAACATTCAATTTTAACAAAGTAAGAACTTTTTTCATAAAAATTGGTAGTGTATTCTACACATTTATTATATACTGGAAATACATGAATGAAAAAAATATTTTTGCGGTCCTAATCATTTCATCCAGTTTAAAAAAATTGTAAGGGTCGTCACCCCTCCGGGAAAAAAATTTCTGGCTACGGCCTTGTACAAATTGTTATATACGAACAGCTCAATTTGCTAAGCTAAGTTTTCTACGATCTTGCAAGACCATTACTGCTGAACTCTGAAAACTTAAAATGGTCTTAAAATCTTATGGGATTTGTCTAAACAAAACGTTGGTTTTGTAGCTATTCCTTACGTTTCTTATAACTTCTAATATCAGGAAGAGCTACTCTATCGGGTCGAAAACGATGTGGTTTATTCCCATTTACGTGCTGCCTTTGTTGCCTTATGTTTCCTAGCTGCCCCAAAATCAGTATTTTTTTCGAGCAGATTGCTTGGTACGATTCATATCGGTTGACGGTATGATATCGTAATGTAAATTTTTCGACAGCACAGGTAGTTGGTGTGATGATGAGTATTCCTCCATTGTATTTTGTTATAATTAGGTGGAAGTCGGTTATATATATTTTTAAATGTTTTATTTTCAACTTTTTAGTTTTTTTGAACTCAGGTAGTTTTCATTCTTTATTTTTTATTTTGTATGTATAACCTTAATAGACAGAACCAGGTAACATCGAAAGGCTCAACATTACACAATGATACATTTTCATTTAAATTGACAGATAAATGTTTACGAACAAAGTGTACTATTACGCGTTGACTTAATAAGCCCAAAATATATTTATGCCTTATAGACCACGACATGTAACCTTTTTTCAACTTTTTTTGACAACTCTGTATAACTATTTATCAACGATCCTGTACATACGACTGCCCACGGACAAGCATAAATTTGTTAGCTGCCTTCTGTAAACTATAGGACGGAGTAGAATCCATCCCATGTTTACGGAGTCAAATCCTTCCTATATTTCAACCATAGTATATAACTCCTTGTGGGCTACCCCATAAATTATTTCATTTTTAACATTTTATATTATAGTCCTGTGTAACATTAATTCCTCTCCACACTTTATGCAACTTCTTATGGGCTATAAAATAAATAATTTTTTAATCACACTGTATAAATATAATTCAACTCCAGCATATATTTCAACCATTCTGTATATGATTTGTTTAGTCCACATCATATAACAGTTTTTTAATCACCCTATATAATTTTAATTTCACATTTTTTTCGAAAATACTATGCTTTACTACCTATATGCTTAAGACGTACTTAGTAAATTTTCAAATTCACAATTAAAACTTCCAGTGCCTAAAATTCCCGCACTATTACGTTGGAATTAAAATATTTATGAGGAAATGTCAGTTATGTCATTTCGATGAAATTTTTGATAAGAATTTTGGAATTTTTGGCGATTTTCTGCTAAAACTGCAAGTTGCACTTCGCAGAAAAGTATATAAGATAACCTAGGGATCTTCCTTAATAGATTAAACGTTAAAAATCTATACACATCCATAAGGAGTTTTCGAAAAATCGACCAATATGTTAGGGATATTGGTCCATTTCCATGCACGCATGTGTTCATTCACAAATTTCATCACTTTACCAATAAAATTCTTTTCCAAAATTTGAAGTTTCACCAATCCGGATATAGACTCTATTAAACAAGACCATATTCATTCAAAACGGTTCACCGCAGGAAAAGAAATCAGGTGACATGCATACAAAAAAAAAGCGACGAATTGATAACCTCCTCTTTTTTGGAAGTCGGTTAATTAATGGACTACTACGAATATCATAGTGTATTTTATTATAATTTTAATGTAATTTGTTCTTGTCGATGTACATTTTTGTTGTCTATAGTGAATCTAGGTGAATCTATAGTGAAATTGCTTAACTCGCCATATTTTTTATCCTCCCGTGTTATCCACATGGATGAAGTTGAGAGTAAAAACTAACTGCGTACACGCCATATAATTTCCATAACAAAATAGTGTCGAAGCAATACTAATTGCCGACAAAACGCTACTATTTGTTTTTACATATGTAATTATTTCTCCCATGCATTGTTAATGAAGCCGTTATATTTTTTCCATCAACAATTGAACGAAAATCACCACAGCCAACTCACATTTCTTTCCCGAATGCAGTAGCAACTCGTTTCGTGTTCTGTGTAATACCTACGCATTCACATTGGCTAACAACTGATTTTATCATCAGTCATTGTTAAGCGCGAGTGGATTTTCAATGCAGCTAACGCGATTCCCTGCCACCCGAACTGTGTTGGAAATGCATTCAATTCCAGTTAATCACGTCACGGTTTTCGGTGAAAAACGGAAGTAGCCGATGAAAGATACAGCGCAGCCTGAATGATAAATTATATGCCAGTAACATTCGTTCGCGTTTCATCCATAACTCATTTTGACAGTTATCTGGGATTTATATTAGCGAAAACAAAGGTTATCCGACAAATATTACCGTGCTTCATGCTGCCAGACTAATTGTCAGCTGCTTATTGATAAATAGAAAGGGTAAGTGTTTGTGTAGCCATCAGCTACATCAAATAAATGATTGAGAAGTTACGAAAACGTACTTTTAAAAGGAAGCTTGTATACCAGCACTTCACATTCGCAGTTCGGCAGTAAACGTCACCGTCACCGTTAGATTTCCCCCTTCCATTAGAGCCATGCAACAGTGCTATCTACACTCAATACACATAAACTGCATATCTGCACTTGGGCAAATTATGTGTTGTCAATGAATATGTGATTTCTGTGTCAGTATTAAAGAATTATTTGATAATAAAATAAAATCAAAACTAAGTTAATAGCAATGTCTAAGTACTTCTTGGGAAATAACACCACAGTTTAAAGAAAATTGCTGTATATTCCAAACGTTTCGGGGTCTAGATCAGACCCCGTTGTCAATGGTTAAGAAACTACGGATAAAAAAGGCACAATTCTAAGATGTAAATTAAAACAATGTGTATTATTTGATTTCTGACGTAACTAAGAGAATTTATTTGTAATATACAGGGTAGCACAGAAATTTCTAAAGATCATATAATTATAAAGTTCCTTTCAAATTGGAAGAATTTGAAAGGGAGATCTTCAGATTTTTATGTGGCGCTCCTAGATGCGACTTTGTTGATCCAGTGATCCCATTAAATCATAAGGGAAAACCTAGGAAAAACCTTATGAACTATCCCGATATTGGGTTGTTCACAAGGACATGACCATTAGCAATTTCTTCCTTAATCATCGGCAACCAGGACCGACTGAATTCTACGGAGGTAGTAGCGATGAAAGAGTTTCCCGATGGTTCGACAATTCCCAAAGAAATATATAAATATGAACAGCTGGCGATAGGAGGCATTCAGTTTTCGACGGTCGTATTGTGTAGTTAATATAAATTGTAAATAGTAGTTTCTGTGAATATAAATTGTGTGAAAGTAGTGGAAATAAATTAGAGCGAGTTGGACTGTGTTTTTAAATAAATCCAACTGAACTGAACTGAACCCGAGTGTGAAAATAAAAACATTACAATAATTTTGTCAATTGCCAGGATAGTGCTAAAAAAAAGTTGTAAGGGCAGAGAGAACACCATCCTGTAGATTTGAAGAGTTCATAAAGGCTTCATTAATGCTCCAAAATTGAACTGAATATCTGGAAAACTTTAGTAGTCAGATAAAAAAAAAACCGAACCAAAATTTCAACAATTTGTACATAGGTAACGAAGCGTTTGCGAACATATGTTCTTTGTTCTTAGGAACTTTTTGTCATAAAATTACTCGAGGAAGAACATTTTCGCACTTGTTCATTTACACTCTGTATTTTATTAACCGACTTCAAAAAAAAAGAAGGAGGTTCTCAATTCGTCTGTATCTATGTTTTTTTTATGTTTGTTCACCGATTACTCGGAAACGGCTCGAGGAATTTCGACCATTTTACTGGATCCTGTTTGGAGGTATAGCGAAGTGGTCCCATATTTTTTTTATTAAAATAGCTTTTACCGTTTCTTAGAAAATGGGGAAAAACTATTTTTACCTATTCTCTTATACTCTATGTCATGGTGGAGGAGCCGGTATTATTGTATTAATAAAATTTGAAAAACGTTATTCGGAACGTGGGGCAAATTGAAAAGGGATTGGATTAGTTCCGTGATATCTCAAAGTGGCCAGAACTTTTTTTTTCAAATAACATAGCTTCTATCGTTTCTTATAGAATGGGGAAAAACTTTTTACCTATTTTCTTATATTCTATTTCTTGGTGGAGTCGCGGGTATTATAAGATTAGATGGAGTTACTGGTATTAACTATTCGGAACTTGGGGTAAATTGTAAATAAGATGAATTAATCAAAATCAAAATAAGTGTCAGTTAATATGAATATACAGTGTGTATTCATAAATCAAACGATTTCTTTTTATTCATAATTTTCAGAGAAAAAAGTTATTCTTCACAAACCGATTTTTTACATGGTCTAAAACATAAACAGTAATCATTCCATGTCAATTTTTATTAACTGTAGACAAAGTTTGCCTTCAAAGAGGGCTTTTAATTACAAATTAAACTATCTTCATTTCTGTTAAGATATAAAATTGTTATATAAAATAGAAATAATCTAATACTATATTACGAACAAGGTTTGTTTATATTTATATAATTGAGTTCTGGAAAAAAAGGCTCTAACGATTTCCATGAAATTTTCTTATTTAGAAGTTTCAATAGATAGAAATCGATTGGTTAGGGTCTCATATTTATGAAAATTGTTTTGCAGATAAATTAAATAATTAAAAAAGTTATTGGCAGTTTGCGACACTCAAGATAGCTGATTTTTAATTTAAAGGTGTTCAATACAGGGTGATTTGGTAACCTATATAAGAGTGAGATTCGTCTTGTAAAAATTCTTTCAATACAGGGTGATTTGAGTGTGAAACTGCTCTTGTAATCATTTTTCCAATACAGGGTGATTTGAGTGTGAAACTGCTCTTGTAATCATTTTTCCAATACAAAATATATTTGTATGTTCCGAACAAGTAACTATTTAATACCTACCTCATATTTTCCTAGCATTAAATTTTACATCTGGAGATTTCAACTTTTCAAAGTGATAAAATTGCCGAGGCGGGCGATTTTTGAATGAGTAAAATCTTATGAATTTGCATATTAATTTAATGCATATAAATATACATATGTGGTGTAAAAATAAAATTATATAGGGTAGTTATTAAAATGTTGGTGATCCATAAGATTTGCTATGCAAGATGGTTAAAATATAACGTCGAATGTAATTATATCATATAGGATGGTTAGTAAAAAGCAAGAAAAAATAATTATATAAGGTAGCTCATAGCAGTTGGAAATTTATGATAGCTGACATACAGGACGGAGTACAAATATTGTTATGAAGGATGGTTAAAAAAATGTTAATAGAATGTTACAGCTGTAGGATAAATCATTAACCATTACAGACATTGCATCACTGAAAATTGTAAAATTTAAAAAAACAAAAACCGACTTCAAAAGAAAATTAACTAAAAAGCATGAAATAATATTTTGCTACAATTAAATACTTTTTATGAAGTCGGTGCCAATTTGAACAGCGAAGTTGCGAAGTATAACTCATCAATGTACCTCACAAAATATTTTCACTTTCGCTGGGCACCGACTTCATAAAAAGTATTTAATTGTAGCAAAATATTATTTCATGCTTTTTAGTTAATTTTCTTTTGAAGTCGGTTTTTGTTTTTTTAAAAATGTATTTATGAATATTCAAATTCACATGTTTGTCTACACAAACATTCAACACTTTAGCTGCCGTATTTACCGTTGATGTGAATTTCGTGACACATTTAAAGGCTGAACTCGATAACCAAACAAACCTTTCACAAATATGCGATGCCTATTTCGTTATGGACCACTGAATTGATTCAATTTGATTAAATGTCAACGAATAATATTCATTGACAGGACGCTTATGAGAAACGCGACCGTCGCATGGATTAGATTTGATATAATTTCTGTTTGTTATGTAGACGTGCGCAAAATGTGGCACTGATTATTATCGGTATTGATTTCGAAACAAAGGTATGCTCCAGGATTACGATATTGAATTATTACTCATTATGCATATCAATTGAAGACGGAGAAGGAGGGGATGAGAGTGTCGAACTTCTGCGACAGTTTTTGAGAGCATTAACTGTTATACTAGAGTTGTATTGAGTGAATTAAGATTTGGGTGAACTATGTTTGAAGAAAAGACATCCTTCGTTTAATATCACTAATATATTATTCATTAAATAAATGCAGAACTGTTACTAATTTAGAGATAAACTATGTCATTTACAAACGCCCTCAATTCAGTTAAACAGAACAATATTACTGTTATCTACGGGATGAGTTTTTTTTTTGTTGAACAGTATGGGGATCTCGGAAACTAGCGGAGATAGAGCAATGGTTAAATTGGAAAAGATTTGCAGTTTTACTGGTCCAATTTAATGACAATCTCGGGGTTTTGTAAAAAGTCATGACTTACTAGATATTTTGAAAAAACGAACTTCTGTCGATTTAGTCAAATCCCTCTAAATCCTTTGTTTTTATTTTATAAAAAAAGTGTAAATATAAAAATTGAAGGGAATTGTATCCCGAATATGATTGTCATGTCCTCGTTTGCGTGATAGCTCTCGTTTTCGAGATATGACAGAAACTTATCTTTTTTTGAAAGGAAACCATAGTTGGCTATGACCTCAAAAAATCGGACATTTTTAGAGATTTTCAACGATATAATACTCGATATAGTTAGTCATAAAAATAACGCGAGTTATGGATGCTTTTCTCTCTTATTTTCACTTTTAACGTAGGTAGCCATGAAAAAGATTGTTTTCACTTTGACGTTTCCTCATTTGAGAGTAATTCCATTAGTAGTGCTGAACTGACAGTCGATATGGACAAGTTTTCGTGATAAAATGGAACATTTTAACGAAGAAAAACTCAATATGGTGGAATGTCATATGCCATAAAAATTCAGTTCGTGCAGCTGAGGAATACTTTCATAGATATTT
This sequence comes from Octodonta nipae, assembly GCA_034190945.1. Lineage (NCBI taxonomy): Eukaryota > Metazoa > Arthropoda > Insecta > Coleoptera > Chrysomelidae > Octodonta > Octodonta nipae. The sequence goes on from CM067220.1 coordinate 134,343,401, forward strand.
TAATCGTCGTCAACCTGCTCTATGTACATTTAAGAGGCTTTACTAAACCACCAAAGGAACGTAATCAAATTAACGAAGCAGCACAAACAAATGTTTTGGCAATGGTAAATCAAAATCCATCTACATCAACTCGTGAGATTGCAGCAGAAGCTGGCACATCTCAACGAACTGTAGTTAAGGTACTGAAAGCACACAAGTTCCTCCCGTACAAACTTTCAATTCTCAAACTTTGCATGCTGGTGACGAATATCGACGTATTTTGTTTTGTACGTGGTTTAGAGACATGTGCCTTGAAAATCCACATTTTCCATTAAAGGTGTTATGGTCAGATGAAACTAGGTTTACTAACTGCGGTATGTTCAATAGACAAATGAGCATATCTGGGCTAAAGAAAACCCTTTCCATGTAGAACAAAGACGACCCCAGATAAAATTTGGTTTTAATGTTTGGTGTGGTATCATAGGGTCTAGTATTCTTAGGCCTTTTATCTATGACGAATCACTTACTGGGGAGCACTACTTGCATTTCTTGCAATACACTTTTCAAGACATGTTGCATAATTTGAATTTGAGGACTCGTTTAGAAATTAATTGGTTCCAACATGAGCACTTGCTCATAACTCGTAATCAGTAAGACAACACTTAGATAATATCTATCCAAACTCATGGATAGGAAGAACTGGTCCAAGCGAATGGCCACCCCGGTCTCCTGATATGGCCGTTATAGACTTCTATTTATGGGGTGCACTAAAAAACAAGGTATACAAAAGAAAGTATGAGACAGTTGGTGACCTAAGGGAGGCGGTATTACAAGCAATTGAAGAAATTGATAGGCGGTCTGTGAGGAAAGCGGTAATGTCAATCTTAAGAAGATGCAATTTTTGTCTAAATAACAATGGTGGACTTTTCGAACATAAATTGTAACCATTATTATGTACTTTAATTTTTAAGTTTTTAGTAAGTACCTACTTATTTAGTTTTTTCGTTATATCTGATATACCTAATAAAAAAATCGTTCAATATTTTTTGGAACAGTTATTAATAAATCAATCTATTTCATGGCTAACTACGTTAAAAGTGAAAATAAGAGAGAAAAGCATCCATAACTCCGTTATTTTTATGAATAACTATATCGAGTATTATATCGTTGAAAAGCTCTAAAAATGTCCGATTTTTTGAGGTCGTTGCCAACTATGATTTCCATTCAAAAAAAGATAAGTTTGTGTCATATCTCGAAAACGAGAGCTGTCACACAAACGAGGACATGACAAACATATTCGGGATACAATTCCCTTCAATTTTGATATTTACACTTTTTTTATAAAATAAAAACAAAGGAGCTAGAGGGATTTGACTAAATCGACAGAATTTCGTTTTTTCAAAATATGTAGTAAGCCATGACTTCACAATAATCCGAAAGTGTCATTAAATTGGGCCAGTAAAACTGCAAATCTTTCCCAATTTAACCATTGTTCTCCATACTGATCATCAAAAAAAACTCACCCTGTATTTAGTAGTACCTGTTTCTTAGTAAGTCCTATGGGTATCTGTAGAATAGAATAAATTATTTAAATAAATTAATACTTTCGGTAATATTTTGATAGGCAACCCTTCAGACAGTTATTCCTCTGATTTCAGTTATCTAAAAATTCAATTTTAGTTAAATAAGATATGGAGGTAGACATTATATGATGAGAACTTAGTCTTTACTGTAAAATAAGTGGTTCGAAGAGTCAACCTTTTGTGTATTACAACTCACATATCGCCAAACAAACCTGTTGATTCAATCTACGATGTTATTAAACCGAACACCACCGTCACTCTTAATTCCCCCAAACCACGAGGAATAATCCGATCGGATTAAGCCTATGACAAATAAAGAAAATCCCTCGATTTATCGCACTCGAAGGAAAGCTTATCGGGAAAGCGTCATGTCGCGATGTTTTCTTTTTGCGAAATGTCGTTTGCTCATTCTATCGAACTACAGCCTTGGGAACGAGGCAGAGCTTCGAAGAATACATCCCGTGAGCACATTTTTCAAATAATTTATACACGACAGGAGGCAGTAAACAGCAACGGCAGTTGGGAAACCATCAATTATGTTTCACAAATATGGAAAGTCTAGAACGGCTTACAGATACAGAATTTACAGCTCTGTCCCGGGAAAAATCCATAACAACAGAATTGTCTTGCATACAGTGTGGAACAGCCAAATGGAATAAATTCGATAACGAATAAAAGAGGGCGTGTTGAGAAAAATGCGCATTTTTTGCAATAAAAAAATTAAAATTATATAGGGTGTGTCCTGTGACAGTGGCCAATACCAACTTTGTTATTTTAAATGCGAGCCCCTTTATATTATTTATTCAACTGTTTCGGAAATATTAAATGTTTTCAGATTTATTACAAAAATTAGCATCAAAACAAGAACATTATTTCACAAATTGGCAATATTACAGTCAATATTTAATTTCCATTTAGCGCTTGATACGAGAATAGTTGAGTTTATTTTCGTCAAAACTAGACTTAGCATCTTGTTGATACAATATGGTTTCAGCAAGATAGAGTACCGCTTCATTACGAAATCAATGTCGGCAGTACCTGAACCAAATTTTTCCAAATCGGTGGATTGGCAGGCGCGGATCGATAGAATGGCCAGCACGATCTCCTGATTTGACACATTGGAATATTTTTTGTGGGAATATGTCGAAAGTACTGTATACAAAACTAAACCCCTGAACTTAGATGCCCTAAAAAGACTACTATAGTACGCAGGCCAATACTTAATTGTAAAACTTAGTAAATAATACATCGGTTTCTGAACATTCAGAACGATCTCAATTAACTGGAGCATTACAATACCAGTATTTAAAGGGTGAGATAGCTCAAGCACGAAGAAAATGCCAAAAATGTCAGATATGTCAAAAATGTCAAAAATGTCAAAAATATTAAAAATGTCAAAAATGTCAAATGTCAAAAATGTCAAAAATGTCAAAATTGTCAAAAATGTCAAAAATGTCAAAAATGCCAAAAATGCCAAAAATGCCAAAAATGTCACAAATGTCAATGATGTAAAAAATGTAAAAAATGTCAAGTGTCAAAAATGTCAAAAATCCCAAAAGTGTCAAAAATGTTAAAAATGTCAAAAAATAAAAAAATGTCAAAAATGTTAAAAATGTCAAAAATGTCAAAAATGTCAAACATGCCAAAAATGTCAAAAATGTCAAAAATGTCAAAAATGCCAAAAATGTCAAAAATGTCTAAAATGTCAAAAATGTCAAGATTGTCAAAAATGTCCAAAAATATCAAAACTGTACTTCTGGAGGTAGCATGTAATGCACAAATCTCGTGGGATGAGTTGAAAGAGGGAGCAATAGAGACAGTAACAGTCTATTTCACTTGGTGAAGCAGTCACTGAGCTAGATGCTGAACCTATTTCATTGGAAGCAGCTGCCAACTGAGTGAAATAGCCTCTTGCCCTCTCTATTGCCCTCTCTTTCTAGCACTGGCACGATATTTGTGCATTGTAGGCTCCTCTAGAAGTACAAGCTCTATGTGTCAAAATTGTCAAAAAGGTGAAAAACGTCAAAAATTTCAAAAATGTCCAACATGCCAAAAATGTCGAAAATGTCAAAAATGTCAATAATGTCAAAAATATTAAAAATGTCAAAATTGCCACACATGTCAATATTGTCAAAAATGTTAAATGCTAAAGATGTCAAAAAAGTCATATACTTTAAAAAAATTTTTACTTAATTGCTGAAATACCTAAATAATAAATATTCAGTAAAGATAGTACTTTCACTGTGTGCTAGCTAGGTACTTGTGCTTTTACGCGTATTTAAGCTGACTAGTGGTCGCCCAGTGGTGGAAATTCGACACTATTTCATGAAATTCTAAAAAGTATATTTTTATAAGAAACAGAGTTTCATTATTCACTCATATTGACAAATCTATTGAAATAACACGAAAATAAAAATGTAATCAAATATCGGTATTCGAAATATTTTTGACAAATGAATGACCCCCCCAAATATTTGGCTGGAACCGCTCCTGGCAAAATATTCGATATAATAATTGGAAGATTGTTCTTTGCAACCTAAAAGTTTTCGTCATTTGCGGTTTCAATCAAGTTCAGGAATATTAAAGAAAAGAGAGGACCAACAAACCCTAGGAGAACTTAAATATTTTATACATTCTTTATTGCCCGCTGTCTGACAATTTTTTACACAATACCTTAGGTGATAATAATACATTAATCAGATAATTAAATTCACATTAAAAACAGAATATTTAATATGAAAGTTACTGCAACGCGTCCGAAAAATCAATAATGATCTACTACATTGACTATTTTACCACTAAACAATAACAACGCTTGCAGCCACTTCCAGAAGTACCTACATGTTCTAAGTATATAACAGCATTGGTCCCTCTATATATAATTCCTCCATGTTTTGTGTCTGACGGCGGCGGCACTGCCAGTTGTTTGACGTTAACAGTATGGACGTAAATAAAGAATTTTTATTATATTTTATTTAACGAATGAACCAATATTATAAATTAATATTAGCATTCTGCACAGAAGGTCGTCAGTAGCTACTAAACAAAACAAAAATGAAGAAAATCGGTTGAGGGACAGGGGAGAAAATGGTACCTAATCGTTTTGTCTGTGACTATTTATCTAAATAGATTATAGAAATAAAAATTAGGGAAAACTTCATTGTTTTTATGCACCGATGTTTTCAGGGCAGGAGTTTTTAACATCGATTTTGTTCAATTGTTTTACAATTCTGTAAATGTTCCAACGGGCCATAATTTGCACAAAAAAAAATAGTTGAAAGGTTCTGTATATTTCTTTTCGTGAACACGCAATTTCATAATTGAGTTTAATTACATGAACAGGTTATTGCACTGCGCATCGCTCAATGTTATTCTATACAAACTGACTGAGACACTTCATCAATCTACAGCCGTCAATATTTTAATACGAAATACTGACATTCCAATTGGGAAAGCCTTCATTTTTCTTTGTTCTAAATTCATTACATTGTAACAACATGAATTATTTAAACCACTGACGTCTACATCCATCTGCCTATTTCAGGATTCATTGTGAAACAGGACGAGTTATAATTTAATATGATGGACCGAAAATGCGGGCGCTCCAATCGATATCAATTTTAATCATGTTTTACCTTTTGTACCCGTCCATAATAAACTGAAATTATATCAAATCTAAACCGGCCGTCTACCACGAGCTCTATCCCGTTGCTGCTCTAAATGTATAATGGATTGAATGAGAATAGAGATTGCATAATTTTGGCTCTGTTGCAATAATTTTGCGTTATAATTCTACTTTAACAATGTAGTGAATTTGATTTTGGTGGAGAGTTTTGAGGGGGTACAAGGATTTAATAATTTGGAAATTGCTGAGTACCAGGCATTTAGAAATATCTCTAATGACTGGACTACGTTGTAAAATCAAGTGTAACGCTTTCAATGTAATATTCACAAATGTTCTTAGGTACCTACTATGCTTTGATTATTCAATTAACTAATTTATCTGTTTTTATTCTCAGAAACCACTGTGAGAACTGAAAACCTAAATAACATCCAAAAAACCTCAAATATCATGCTAATAACCAACAGTGTCAAAAAACGGTAGGACCAAAATTGTCGATATCAAAAAAAAAATAGAAACGTTAAAATCGCTAAAAACTTCAAAAAACGCCAAAAAATCGTCAAAAAGTGTAAAAAACGTCAAAAACGTCAGAAAGCCTGAAAAACTAAAAAAAATCAAAACGGCAATAACTTCAAGATCGCCATGAATGTTAAAAACGTCAGTTACGTTAAAAACACCAAAAACGTCAGAAACGCGAAAAACGGCAAAAACGTCAAAAATGTCAGAAAGATCAGTTACGTTAAAAAAATTTCAAAAGCATTAGGAACATTAAAAATGTCGGTACACAAACAATGTTATAATCAATCAAGATCGTCAAAAATGTAACAACTTTGAAACATAAAAAACGTCAATAACGTCAAAATGTAAACAATGTCAAAACGTCAGACACGTCAAAAACTTCTGTAGGGGTTTTAGGAGTTTTTTTTTAAGGTGGTTCTATTTGGAAAACAATCAAATGCATATCATAATAAAGAGTCTATTAGTTAAAAATGTCATAAATGTCAAAAATGTTAATAATGTCAATAATGTCAATAATGTCAAAAATGTTTAAAATGGCAAAAATGTCGAAAATGTTAATGTCAAAAATGTCGAAATGTATGTCAAAAATGTCTAAAATGTCAATAATGTCAAACGTTTAAAAACGCCAAAAATGTCAAAAACATCAAGACTGTCAAAACGCTTAGATAAATATATAAAGGATATTTCTTTAATTAAATAATAATTAGAGAGTGTTTTGATCAACCTCAAAAATCTTTGAAATGTCACAAATGTTAAACATGTCAAAAATGTCAATAAAGTCAGTAATGTCAATAATGTCAGAAATACTCTCTTCGAGGTGTCATTCCTTTGTACGCAAGACAATATATATTATATATAAATATAATATATATTGTTTCTGGTTAGGGAACCTTCATCAGTTGCGCTTCACACAATTGAATGTCCTCTCGAACACTTCTTTATGCATTTTATATTTGATGCATTTCGTTAAATTTGAAGACGCGAGTTGTAAGACCGACATCTAGGATTTTCGAGAGAATCAGTACACAGAGGTTCCGAATCTGGAGCCGTTCCGTGCAATTGCTGTTCTCCCTTAACTCCTAGGACAGAATGTCACGATAAAATTTTTCAGGTTACTTCACCTGTCAGAGATATTGAATATTCTCTTCGAGGTGTCATTCCTTTGTGCGTACAAACCTCAAAAATGTTAAACATGTCAAAAATGTCAACAATATAAAAATGTTAAAAATTTCAAAAATGTCAATAATGTCAAAAATGTCTAAGACGTCAAAAACATTAGACTATAAAATTTCTTAGACCATTCCATTAAAGTCAACAAACGTAAAAAGAATAATTCATTCCAATTTGCATTCCTATATTTATAAAATACCCATGATAAGAACAATAAATTATACACGATAAAAAACTCCATAAAAAACCTCAAATAAATTTCCGACAAAACTGCATTATGACATAACGGTATTTTAAAACCTCATCCGAAATGATTAATTCCCCGTTTCTTTTTCACTTCCGTGAAATTTATTTTTATTTCGACGCCCCAATGAAAATTCACCCGTGACACATATATTTACTAAAAGAAATTTGTCACTACAGCGAAGAAAAAACCTTCTATTAATCCGGAGGTTGTATTAAAGTGAGCCATTAAACTCTTGGCACCGTTTCTAAAATGTTAAATTTACGAACCATTAATTTCGTAAACGCCTCCATATTTTCCGTTATTCCAGCCGGCCTTTTGTGGGGGTAATATTATTCTTTTATACTTAGTCCACAAGGATAAATTGAATTTTATGTTGGAAATAGTCACTAAAAGACTTATTAATAGTCGTTAAACAGCGTTAATGGTGTTTATGTGTTAACGGGGAAGAATGACCTTGAAATTTTGCGCTTCAAAGGCGTTAGTAATGTCATAACATTTAGTGCAAGGTAACATTATACCGTTTCGGTGTAACTTTGAGTTATTTAGCATAGCTACTCTATTTTTAGTGTGCTCTATAACTATTTAAAACGTGGGAGATTCAGAACAATTTGTATAGTTGTAGAAGAAGAAGAAGAAGAAGAATACCCACATATACAGTGTGATACAAATGAATGGCATACATACGTTCATTATTCCCAAAACGTACGACTTTGGAAAAGTCTTAATATACTCACGGATAAAGAAATCGCAAAACACAGAAGGAGATGTTTAAATTTTACATTGTTTTGGGAAAACATAAATGTAAGGAAGATGTAAGGAAGAAATGATTAAAATTTGGTAAATTTATTTTCATGTAAACTTTGTTTTTATCATTTTTAGTGTTCATCTGGGATTTTCTCTCCTCGCAATGGTTTCTGAAAAATACATATAAGGTAAGTACTTGAATATCAAGGTGTAGTATCTAAGGGCAGTTTGTGGAAACTGCCCGGAACACTAGTTGTCCTCTTATAGAAAAAACTCTCCCGCAGGATTAACTGTGAGAAAGTAGGTCTACAGATTTGTCAACTAGTATTCCAGTATAATATGTTGTGTATTTTGTGTTGAACTTATCTGTTTTTTTGTGACGTTTCGATTCCTTATCAGGAATCGTTGTCGAACAATGTTTGTTTGAATTTTTTGCACTATATTCGCTTGCCTTTTTTTGGTAATATCAATTGACTGATTAATTCACTTTGAAGTTTCCTTTTTGATGTTCATTCGTCAGAAGTTGTTGCCATGCAACCCGGATCTCTACAGAGGGTGTCCCGATTTCTCCATTATTCAACAACATGCAGACACTTTCTTTGATTTTTCTTTTTTTGGTATGTTCTTCTTTAAGTAGTATTTTTGTCTTATTCTAGTCCATTTTGTGTGTACCATTATCCGTGAGTACATGATTTACCAATCTTGATGTGTCTATATGTCTTCTTGAGACGTTATATTGGTGCTCTTTTGTTGAAAAAACGAAATTCTGTCGATTTAGTCAAATCCCTATAGCTCCTTTGATTTTGATTTTATAAAAAAAGTGTAAATATCAAAATTGAAGGGAATTATATCCCGAATATGATTGTCATGTCCTCGTTTGCGTGATACCTCTCGTTTTCGAGATATGACACAAACTTATCTTTTTTTGAATGGAAACCATAGTTGGCTATGACCTCAAAAAATCGGACATTTTTAGAGCTTTTCAACGATATAATACTCGATATAGTTATTCATAAAAATAACGGAGTTATGGATGCTTTACTCTCTTATTTTCACTTTTAACGTAGTTAGCCATGAAACAGATTGATTTATTAATAACTATTCCTAAAAACATTGAACGATTTTTTTATTGGGTATATCAGATATAACGAAAAAACTAAATAAGTAGGTACTTACTAAAAACTTAAAGAAATTAAAGTACATAATAATGGTTACAATTTATGTTCGAAAAGTCCACCATTGTTATTTAGACAAAAATTGCATCTTTTTAAGATTGACATTACCGCTTTTCTCACAGACCGCCTTTCAGTTTCATCAATTGCTTGTAATACCGCCCCCTTAGGTCACCAACTGTCTCATACTTTCTTTTGTATACTTTGTTTTTTAGCGCACCCCATCAATAGAAGTCTATAACTGCCAAATCGGGAGATCGGGGTGGCCATTCGCGTGGGCCATTTCTGCCTATCCCAGAGTTTGGATAGATATTATCTAAGTGCTGTCTTAGTAATAACAGGTTATGAGCAGGTGCTCCATCATGTTGGAACCACTCAATTTCTAAACGAGTCCAAATTATGCAACATGTCTTGAAAAGTGTATTGCAAGAAATGTAAGTAGCGCTCCCCAGTAAGTGATTCGTCATAGATAAAAGACCCCAGAATAGTAGTCCCTATGATACCATACCAAACATTAAATCCAAATTTTATCTGGGGTCGTCTTTGTTTTACTTGGAATGGATTTTCATTAGCTCAGATATGCTCATTGTGTCTATTGAACATACCGCAGTTAGTAAATCTAGTTTTATCTGACCATAACACCTTTAATAGAAACGGTGGATTTTCAAGGCACATGTCTCTAAACCATGTACAAAACAAAATACGTCGATGTTCGTCACCAGCATGCAAAGTTTGAGAAACTGAAAGTTTGTACGGGTGGAACTTGTGCGCTTTCAATACCTTAACTACAGTTCGTTGAGATGTGCCAGCTTCTGCCGCAATCTCACAAGTTGATGTAGATGGATTTTGATTTACCATTGCCAAAACATCTATTTGTGTTGATTCGTTAATTTGAATACGTTCCTTTGGTGGTTTAGTAAAAGATCCATATCTGCGTAAACTATCGTAAAGCCTCTTAAATGTACATAGAGCAGGTTGACGACGATTAAACTATCTATGAAAGTATTCCTCAGCTGCACGAACTGATTTTTTATGGCATATGATATAACGTTCCACCATATTCAGTTTTTCTTCGTTAGAATATTCCATTTTATCACGAAAACTTGTCAATATCGGCTGTCAGTTCAGCACTACTAATGGAATTACTCTCAAATGAGGAAACGTCAATGTGAAAACAATCTCTTTCATGGCTACCTACGTTAAAAGTGAAAATAAGAGAGAAAAGCATCCATAACTCAGTTATTTTTATCAATAACTATATCGAGTATTATATCGTTGAAAAGCTCTAAAAATGTCCGATTTTTTGAGGTCATAGCCAACTGTGGTTTCCATTCAAAAAAAGATAAGTGGGTATCATATCCCGAAAACGAGAGCAGTCACGCAAACGAGGACATGACAATCATATTCGGGATACAATTCCCTTCAATTTTGATATTTACACTTTTTTATAAAGTCAAAAACAACGGAGCTATCGGGATTTAACTAAATCGACAGAATTTCGTTTTTTCAAAATATCTAGTAAGCCATGACTTTTTACAAAATTCCGAAAGTGTCATTGGCCAGTAAAATTGCAAATCTTTCCCACGCGTCCTCACTGCGTATGATCATAAGAATTTTTCATCATAAAATGACGAGAAAGCACATCTTTCGCAATTATTCATTTGCACTCTATATAATGTCGCGAATGTCCACAAAACTACAGGTACATATGAACACGCAATTCACAAACAAAAAATTAAAATCTTCATATTTAGTTAATATAGATTTGTCCATATACAGTATTTTCACTTCTTTCGCATGGGCCCAAGCACGCATTTGTTTTTCATTTTCTTTATCTGATATTTCTAGTTTAAGACTGCCATGAGCCCGTTAAACTAACAGCAAACAACAGTTATGTTATAAATTATAAAAACAGCATGTGTAATACCATTTTACCTAGTCGACCGTATTTCCACAAAACAAACTGAGCCACACAATTCGTCACAGTATTTTGAAAACAAAACACTCAACTACCCACGAAGAGGATTGTGTAAAGAACAATTGTTTTTGTCAGCGGTACATTTTTTTTTGGGACGACAATCTGTATGAAAATTAATGCACAGCGCGATTATCAATTTGCGTTTCAGCTGAAGCTTTTGTGTGAGTGCTTTGCCGCTTCATATAGAGAGCACTGGATACGATGATATTCGAAAATGGCCTTTTTTACATTCAAATTGCCTTTTAACTATTTAATTTTCCGATAACTGATTGTCTGCTTCAAAGTTTTCAAAACGATTTCCATCAGGGAACTTTGTATGTGAACTATTTAAATTTGTTGGAGAGGTTTTCAAAAGGGAGGAGGGTATCGATTCTGCTGAACTTATTTTTTTGCTTGTTTTTCTTTGTTTCTGTTACCTGATTTCTCCGTTGATTTCGTTCCGATTATAATGATTTCTGGTTTATTAGTAAGTTTTATTGACGGTTACCTCATATAAGTTTTAGAAAAGAAGTCACCATTAAGGGGATGATAACTTTGAAAAATGCATTCCTCTCCAGTTTTTGGTGGTTGTAACCTAAAAGTTTTCGTCATTTGCAGTTTCAATCGAGTTCATAAAATAAAAAAATACATGTCCAACAACCTTATAAAAACAACAATCTTCAATATATTTTTTGTTGTCCACTGATTATAAATTTGTTACCCCTTGTGGAAATGTCGATGCAAGATTGCCAGATGGACGAAAGTTCAAAACCTTTATCTCGGTTGAAATTCTTGGGATTTTTGGCGATTTCAACAGCCTCACGGAATTTTCTGGTTAAATAATACGGAGATTTGGCCACGACAGAGGAGCTGTCGAAGAGGATTTGATGGCCCGTTTCGTGATGATGTTCAGCTACGGCAGAGTTTGAAAGCAGGCCGGTTTTCAAACAACGTTTGTGCTTACCCAGACGAGTGTTTATAGATCGACCTGTTTCACCGATGTATACTGCCCCACACGAGCATGGAAAGGAATAAACACCTTTAGATTAAAGATGATTTTGTTTACCCTTTGGAGAGGGTAACATTTGTGAGATTTTGGATAGTGGTTTGTAGACTGTTTTCACCTCGTGTTTATGGAGAAGCTTCCCAATCCTATCCGTGACCTTGCTGATATATGGCAAATATGCTACTGATTTATTAGGTGACAATTCTTTCTTAGGAAGGGGATGTTGGTGACGAGAAATGGAATTGCGAATCTCTCGTTTGCTGTAGCCGTTGTTTAGTAGGCTACCCTCAACCCAAGCTAATTCCCTTCTCAAACTTTTTGGTTCGGAAATGTATATAGCTCGATGCACCAGGAAGTTCACGACTGACCGTTTCTGAGATGAGTGATGATGGGAACGGGCGTGCAGATATCGGTCGGTATGTGTTGGTTTTCTGTATACAGAGTGGCCCAGGCGACCATTTGGCAACCGTGAAACCAACACGTCTAGGAAGGGCAGGAAGAACAATTGGAGAGTCTCTTGTTCATGTGGCCAGATGACAAAAGTGTCATCAACATATCTCAACCAAAGTTTGGGTTTATGGCTTGAAGACTCCATAGCCACTGCTTCAAAGGCTTCCATAAAGATATTTGCCATTACCGGATGAGTTTAAAACATGTGAGGGAGATTTTCCAGTGAATGTCTTAAGAATGTCCGCTAAATATTTGGCAATGTTGTATGTTGGAGAGCCAATTAGGTTCACAATCGGTCGTAACGGAACTTGTTCTGAATTATCGGCATGCCATATAGGCGTGGAGAGGTGTAACTCCGAGGAATTAGATGTTCCCAAAAATGTTCGACTCTCTTATCAATGAAGTTATTTCACGTTCTATTTTGGGAGTGGGATACCGATAAATGGGAGAATAGGATCCATCTTTAAGTAAATCATTTACCTTATTGGCATATTCTGGAAAATCTAGGACAACTGTTGCATTGCCTTTATCCGCCGGAAGAATGACAAAGTTACAGTTTTCCCGGAGCTTGCTAAGGGCGATTCGTTCAGTTCTGGGGATGTTTGTTTATATCCCGGTTTAGGTATATAAATAAATTAATTCGAAAAAATGACGCTGTCCAAATCCGGAAAAATCAGAATCAGCTAAAAACTTACAGAATAATTAAAACGGAAGTTACTGCTACGCATACCTACTCATTTCGAGGTGTCATTCTTTTGTACGCAAGACAATATATTTAATATATATGGTTTCTGGTTAGGGAACCTTCATCAGTTGCACTTCCCACAATTGAATGTCCTCTCGAAGTGTTCAGATATTTCACAGACATTTAGTGAAAAATAAGAATACAGGCTTTGTAAAATGACACCTCTACTTTCAACAACTTTTTTCAAAACTGAAATTTGATTATCTATGACGCATGGGGGTACAATGCAAAAATAGTTAACAGAAAACTTTATATCACAATTGTTTAAAAACTAATAAACCAGTAAAGCCTGGTTTTGGCATACATAAAATATATGTAAATTGAGAAACACAAAAACGAAAATTATATTTCGAGATTTACACTTTATTTTATAAACGACACGTGTTTCGGCATACAATGCCTTTATCAAGTTTCACAAAATACTAAAACTATTATTCTAACTACACCATTATATACACACATTACTTAACCAAACTAATCATACAGAGCCATTAAAAAGATTTAAAAGTGGGGATGGATTAAGATCTAATTGGTTATTTAATAGTCTACCTGAATATTTATACCTGTTAATTTCTAGGGATTCTAATAGATTAATTTTACTGGGGTTATTTTCCAAATGTAATCTATTTACTGTATCATTAAAGTTGTGATTATCCTCTACTAAATGACGTGCATAATTAGATTTATTGTCTTGTGTGGAATAACTTCTTTTGTGCTCTCTAATACGAGTATTAAAATTTCTAAATGTCCTACCGATATATAGCTTGTCACAATTGCCGCAGTTAAGTTTGTATACCCCGGATTTACAATTACTATCTACTCTTGATTTATTATTCTTAATATACCTGGATAAATTATTTGAAGTTTTATAACTGATATTTATGTCTTGTTTTGCTAAAAATGATTTAACTTTATTACTTGTTTCGCCCAAGTAAGTTAAAGTTTTGAAAAAATCATAAGGTTTTTTATCAATAGGATATATTAAATTTAGAGCCTTATGGAACATTTTCTTTTTTACTAAGTCATCGATGAGATGGTGATCAAAACCGTTGTTTACTGATATCTGTTTAATGATGTTTAATTCTTTTTCGAAATTTACCGTCTTCTCGGGTGGAATATATTCAGCATGATCTCTATTAATTATTTCGAGGTGGGAGTTTGAGAAACTTCCAACGGATTCGTGGGTCATGAAAAAATCATATTAAGTAGGTGTAAATCTCACTATAACAAATTCCTACAGCCGAAACGGCAAAATATCTGCATCCAGAGTTTCTCCAACACATTACAGTGGAAAATCATTAAAAAGCAAAGCAAGCATCCGCTTTTTCAAGTCTTCCTTCTTAAATATTACCCACCAGCCTATTGAAATGTGGACGTTCGCCTCGAGAAAAGCTTCCAGGGAACAATTTCATCGTTAATGGGATTCCAACGAAATCCCATTACGGTCGAACGATATGATAGCGTACTGCCTATGCGGGAAGGTTGATGAAATTTTTTTCATAAACGTGCATGTACGTCGATAATTGAAGGTATTCAATTTCGCGTACATTTTTATTTGAAACGCGATTGCTCGGAAAGTGCTTTGATAAGTAAAAAATTGCTTTGGTGTAATTATCGCTTTTGTTTGTACAGTAAATTTAATCAGCAGTCGTTTCCACGGGTTACTGTTTGGGAGATGTCGGATATGAGTATCCCCCCCCCCAGTTGCAGGGATTTCTTTCTATATATGTATATATACACTATGGAACAGCCAAATGGGATAAATTCTATAGAAGTAAAGAAGGGCGTGTTGGGAACAACGCTTGGACACATCGAATTGTAGTTTTAAATTCGCATTTTTTCAAGAAAAAAATTATATGGGGTGTGTCATGTGACTGTGGCCAATACCAACTTTCTTATGTTAAACTAGTGGTCACCCGCGGCTTCACCCGCGTACGGAATGTTAAAGCCTTCGCAAAAAGAAATAACTTATGAATCATATGGATTATCCTATATAAAAATTCTAATTTGTTTGAAGCACCCTACTTAACCACAAATCCACCAATCCCGAATATATTTCACCCAAACTGCAAGTACTTACGGGCCACCCTATATAACTATTTTATTCGACATTTTTTGAATCACCTTGAATAACTGTAACTCTACTTCACCTTATATTGCAACCATCCTGTATATGCTGCTGTTTTATAATTTTTTGAACACCTGACTATAACTTTTCTCTACCCTATATTTCAGCTATGCAACTGTTTATGGTGTACCCTGTAAAACAATTATTTCTGATATTTTTTTAATCACATTTTAAAGTAAAATTTCTCTTTACTCTATATATTAATCAACCTTTATATGAGCTTTTTCTAAAATTGTGTTACACACTCTAAAACTATACTCTTGCTTCTCCCCATATTTCAGATATTCCATATAGTAGAATGCAACTGTTTATGGTCTACCCTATATAACAATTTTTTTGATCCATCCTAATGGCAATGACGTGAACCCTTCGTGAATCACAAATATAAAAACACAGTTTTGCACCCTAACACCAAACTTTTATTTAAACTCTCACCCAAACTGCAACTGCTTATTGACCACCCTATATAACAATTTTATTAAAACTTTTTTTAAACCTCTTTGTATAACTAACTCTACTTCCATCTACCCTGTATACACCGCTGCCAATTTCTCAAACATTACAATGTATTTTTGGACCACCCTGTATAACCATAACTTTAGTCAACAAAATATTTCAACCACCCTGTATGTGCATCTGCTTAGGGGCAACCAAATATAAAATTTTTAAATACTTCTAATCACACTGTATGAACTATAATTTTACTTTGATAAATGTTTCAGATATTGCAGATATGCAACAGCTCATGTTCTATCCTACAAAAAAAATTATACAACCTGCTTGACTATAAATCTACTTCACCCACTATTTCAATCACCTTGTTTTGCAACTGCTTATCGGCCACCCAGTATAACATTTTTTCTACCACCCTGTATAACTATAAATCCATTAATGCTAAATATATTTCACCAAAACCGCAACTGCTTATGGGGCACCGAAAATAACAATTTTGTTAAACATGTTTTTGAATCACCCTGTATGTATTACAACTACCTTGTATACGCTACTGCTTATTGGTCAACCAATATAACATTTTTTAAATAATTATCATAATACTTCTTCACCCTATGTTTCAACTATCCTATCTCTGTAACTTATTATGAACTACGATATTTCAAATTTTTTCCTTATATTTTTTCAAGATATATTAAAGTATAATTTCTCTCCACAGTTCATTTAAACCACCCTTCATTTACAACTTTTTCTAACCTTGTTTGAATGACACTGTATAACTATAATTTTTCTGGGCACCATACTTCAGGTACTCTATATATGCAAGTGCTATGTAATAAATTTTTTCTAGCATTTTTAACCCACCCTGTATAATTCTAACTGTAAGCCACCCTATATTTCAACAACCTTTTACATGCAACTACTTATTTGCCACCAAATATAACATTTGTGTACGAACCTGTATCATTAGAATCCTACCCGACCCTATATTTCAACCATCCGGTAAATGGAACAGCTTGTGGATCATACCATTATTTTAAAATGTTTTTAAACTCATCTGTATAGCTGTAATTATACTCAGCTATATATTTCAACCATCCTATATACGCAACTACTTGTGGATATAAAACAAGGATTTAACCACAACATAAACTATAATTCCAATACACCTTATATTTCAAACACTGTGTACAAACAACTGTTTCTAACATTTCGTTAACCTCTTTATACAACTTTAGTATCTTATGAACATAATTCAAAGATCTTAACTGCTTACGTAAGACGTTTTTTTAAGTTTTTTTATTCACTGTATAAATATTCTACCGTTTTTCAACCACTTGGTATATGGAACTGTTTATGGCCCACTCAATATCTGTTTTGAACAACCCCTTATAACTAATTCCACTCCCCCTTATTTCCACCACATCGTATATATCCAGCTGCTTATAGGACACCAAATATAACTTTTTTTAAAATTTTTAAATACATACAATTCCTATATACAGAACACCCTGTAAAATTACGCTTGATATATGTTGATTTTTGTTAAATCGAAACATGTTACATTTGCACATTCCGAATTTTGAATAAAAGCTAAGCTGATGCCAGTATCTAATATTTTGTGTATGCGGTGGAACCAATTAACTAATTGAAATACCCAACATGGTAGAAGTTTTTTCGTTATAGCTACCGTTTCTGTCAATTTAGAGAGAAAAAATCTACCAGATTTTAAGTCAGACTATAGGCTTCGCAACAAAAAAAGATTCAGCAAAATCAGTTACGTAGTTCTTACGTGATGCCCGAACAAACAAACAAACAAACAAACAAACAAACAAACAAACAAACAAACAAACAAACAGACAAACAAACAAACAAACAAACAAGCAAACAAGCAAACAAACAAACAAACAAACAGACAACCTTACAATTTTATAATAGTATAGATGCAAGCCCCTGTATATTATTTATTTTTTTAATTCCCCAGAAAATTTTAGAAATAATTCATGTACAATTTCCTACACCTATCTTCAACTGTTTCGGAACTATTAAGTGTGTTCAGATTTATTACAAAAATTCCTTTTTACTGATTTGAAAAAAAACATAGTTTTGTTTATTTTCGTCAAAACTCATAGCCTTGTCTTGTCTTGTTGTCTGTCTGCATGACAGTGGTGTTCAGTTTCAGTGCTATTGTTGTTTGAATTTCGTTAACTGTACCTAATAATGTCAGAAAAATGGTTCATTTAACACAATGATTGGTAAGGAGATAATACACGGACACAAATGGAAGTTTCACGAAAATTTTCCAAATTTGCCGCCTGTATCCCAAGGAACAATTAGAAAAATAGAAAAGAAGTTTCGCGAGCTTGGTCTTGTAAGACAGATAAAAAAGTAGCTACCAATGCTCTAAGTGATAGTACGAAATTGGATATTATGCATGAGTTTCAAGAAAATCATCACTGTTCAATGTTAGCCACACATCAATTTTTCGAGTATTAAAGGAAAGTAAAATGCATCCCTATAAAATGATACCGACTTAGGAGCTCATGGAATACGATTTAGATAGCAAAACGTATTTCTGTGAACAAATTATGGTAAAGTTAGATAACAATGTGATCCAATTAGATGTTTTGTTTTCTGATAAGAGCACATTTACACTTTACAGTCATGCTAATCGTCAAAATTGCCGCTATTGGTCTAATGAGAATCCTCACTGGATGATAGAGAAACATGCGCAATATTCTGAAAAAGTTAGTGTTTGGGCAGGAACTGTTCGAAATCATATCGTAAGTCCCTTGTTCATTGATGGCAACTTTAATGGAGATAAATATTGTTGTAAAGTCCGTGGGTTCAATTTAAAATTATAAAACTAATATTCACTTTCACTTTTCTAGAAACTTTTATTTACATCGAAGATACAACAGCTGATTCAAATATCACAATAACAATTTTACATATAAGCTCTTCGTAAAACCCACTGAACTCGCGATCCTGGCCTGCTTGCTTTATAAAACTAGCGTCGAATTCTCTAGTAAAATCAGTCATCACTCTTACAGGTGCCGAGTCTTTTCGAGAACCATTTTTTATCTCAAAGCGATTGTTGTCGTATTGAAATGAATCAATGTCAGGCAGTACATGAACCAAATTTTTCCAAATCGGTGTATAGGGAGGCGCGGATCGATAGAATGGCCAGCACGATCTCCTGATTTGACGCCATTGGACTATTTTTGTGAGGATATGTCAAAAGTACTGTATACAAAACTAAACCCCTCAACTTAGATGACCTTTATTCATTATCGAATTTATTCCATTTGGCTGTTCCATACTGCATAGTAACACATCGTAAGAATACCTTGTAAATTATATATTTGTGAAACTGATGTTGTAATAGTATCAGTGAAAAGGATTCACCAAAAATTCCATTCTTTACTTTAAGTAGTGAGTGCTTTTGAATCAAAATTCCATCTATATTATAGGAATTATATTATGTAAAGTCTCGTAAAATATAAAAGTGCTGAGGTCAAACGTGAAGCTCCAGACCATTAGTACTGAAATAGCTACACAACAAAAAATTGTCTCTCTGCAAACATACTCAAGATAGCGACTAGGAGAATATATGAAATAACTCCAATTGTGAATTCTTAAAAGCTCTGGGGATCCTGCTCAGCATCTTCGGGATTATAGAATGAATATAAAAATCCCGAGACATATCGTCAATTGACTTTCTATGGGTTTGTCCGCTTTTTTGTGAATTTTTTTGGTGAAAGTGGGAGTGCTGTTTTGCATTTTATATATATGTATATGTATACATTTTACTCAGTTCACTCAACATATGTATACAGGGTGTATAAATTTTATATGTTGCGTAACATTCTTAATAAAAACAACTTGCTTATAGTTTACACCACTCTAGTTGAATCCATACTAAACTAAGGAAGTAGCATTTGGGGTTCTGCTTATAAAACAAATTTATGAAAATTACAGGTTACACAGAATTATATTCTAACAATGTAAGTTGTGTAAAAAGTATTTTTATCCATGAATCTCTTTTAAATGTTATATGCATTCTCCTCTCAAGTTTATTCACAAACACTCAGGTTTTAAAAAAATTACTTAGATAATATCTATCCAAACTCTTGGAAAGGAAGAAATGGCCCACGCGAATGGCCACCTCGGTATCCCGATTTGGCAGTTTTAGACTTCTATTTATGGGGTGCGCTAAAAAACAAAGTATAAAAAAGAAAGTGTGAGTCTTAAGTTTTTAGTAGGTACCTACTTATTTAGTTTTTTCGTTATAGCTGATATACCTAATAACAAAATCGTTCAATATTTTTTGGAATAGGTATTAATAAATCAATCTATTTCATGGCTAACTAGGTTAAAAGTGAAAATAAGAAAATAAGAGAGAAAAGCATCGATAACTCCGTTATTTTTATGAATTACTATATCGAGTATTATATCGTTGAAAATCTCTAAACATGTCCGATTTGTTGAGGTCATAGCCAACTATGGTTTCCATTCAAAAAAAGATAAATTTTTGTCATATCTCGAAAACGAGAGCTGTCACGCAAACGAGGACATGACAATCATATTCGGGATACGATTCCCTTCAAATTTGATATTTACACTTTTTTTATAAAATCAAAAACAAAGGAGCTAGAGGGATTTGACTAAATCGACAGAATTTCGTTTTTTCAAAATATCTAGTAAGCCATGACTTTTTACAAAAATCCGAAAGTGTCCTTAAATTGGGCCAGTAAAACTGCAAATCTTTCCCAATTTAAGCATTGCTCTATCTCCGGTAGTTTCCGAGATCCCCATACTGATCACCAAAAAAAATCTCACCCTGTATATAGATTGAGTAATATTTGTATGTTTGTTTATTATGTGCTACTTGGTTTAATATTCTCTTCTCTCTCTCTATGTATAATATTTCATGAATTTTACAAATAAACAATAAACATACATTTCGTTTGTTTTCTGTTATAGTGTCATTTGAGTGAGGTTGATTATCTTGCTTAGTATTCCCAGCTCTCCCATCGGGTTATAAATCTGCTTTCTGTTGATTTGGTCATAAGCCTCTATAAAATCCACAAATATGATGTACAGCACCTTTTTGTATCCATAGCGGCTATTTTGTATTACTTTTAGTGTGAAAATGTGCTCTGTCACAAATCTATGTATCCAAATCCGGTCTGATACTCACCTACTTTTTCTGCGTACTTTCCTATCCGTCTGTAATGCATTGCAATTGTTTTATAAAATTTTAAATATAAATGCTTCACACAATATGTCTCATTAGCTCTATCGCTCTTTTCTCTACCACAGCCGTGCTAGTGAATTCAATTCTCTAAACGAAAACTAAAACCCGAAAGTTTCAGCTCCGTTCCTTTTGTTCCCTTTTCAGGTAAATTAATTACAGAAATTCCTGCAACAAAGATGTAATTGCTTCAACCGGAAATTCATCCTCTCGGTTCTTCTTCTCGTTATCTCTAACCGAGAAATTTAAGAGCGTGCCATGCACTTAAAGCCATCCCAGGAAGTAGAGAGTTGTGCGCTCTTCCGGGCGGTGGTTTTCCAGCATTAATTAGAGCAAATGAGATATAGACAGCCACACATTTTCTTTTCCTTAGCGTAGTTAGAGCACTAGTTTTATTCATTGCCATTTAGTTTAGCTATTTGCAACGTATTTACTTGCAGTTTCAGTCCATCAATGAAGAGATTTTTAGCTATTTTGGAAATCAGCTTCCCCAATGAGAATCTTAATTTTCTGCTGCACAATGGACAGTCGTGATAAAGTTCTGCACAAAATTTTAAATTGTACAAGTTTTCTTTTCGAAAAACGTAGCAAATATGAAATTTGCATGAAGGACTTGCCTTTGTGGCATATTTTTGATTACTTTTGTGTTTTTTTTGGGCAATAACATATATACAGGGTCTGTCAGAAAGATTAATCTAATCTAAAAAACAGTGCCAATTTCTTGGAAAAACTGTCTCATATAGAATATAAAAATACCTTTACAATAGCAAGTTTTGATATAGTAAATCTTTATAACAATGTTTCTATTTCCAAACCACTTCCAATAGTAAAACAACTACTAGAACGGGAGCCTTCATTAAATCAACGAACTCAGTTATCAATTGAAACAATAATGGAACTACTAACATATTGTACCAAAACTACATACTTTCAATTAAACGATGACTTTTACCAACAGGATTTTGGCATGGCCATGGGTTCTTGTCTCTCACCAGCATTAATAACATATTTATGGAAAACTTTGAACAACAAGTAATTTTATCAAAAGAAAATAAACCTTTAGTTTGGTGGCGGTACGTTGACGACATTTTCGTAATTTGGGAACACAGTCTTAAAGAACTAGATAAATTATTAAATGACATAAATAACAGAGCCAACTATTAAATTTACCCTAGAAATCAAAGAAAATAACAAACCATCTTTCCTAGACATATTAATAACAAAAACAGAATCTTCATTCGAAACAGAAGTTTATAGAAAATCAACTCATACAAACAGATACCTAAATTTCAATTCAAATCATCCGAATACAGTAAAGAAAGGTGTCATTAAGTCATTATATATATTATAATAAATTCAACAAAGAAAAAAATATAAAAAATGTTCTTACTGGAAACAATTACCCCACAAAATTTATCAACAAAGAGTTAAACAAACTTGAACAGAAAACAAACCTTCCGAATCAACCCAGAACTTCTCTTATTAACACTACTACTACTCAGGACAACTACATTACAGTTACAACTATACCATATATACAGGGTCTGTCTGAAAGATTGAAAAGAGTGGGCAATAGATTTAATGTTAAAACAATATTCCAAACAAGAAATACACTGAAATCTCTAATATCGAAAACAAAACCAACCAACAAAACCCAGAACTCAAAAAACTGCATATACAAGATTCCTTGCGAATGCAATAAATTTTATATTGGAGAAACTTCGAGACCATTAAACGTACGAATAAATGAACATAAGAATTACATAAAGAAACGACAATTTGAATAATCGAAAATTAGTGAACATGCTTGGGACCTAGGCCATAAAATACAATTTGACAATTCAACTATACTTCACAAAGAACAACATAACACAAAACAAAAATAAAAGAGTCTGCATTAATTCTTTTGAATGAAGACGATTGTATCGCTTCTACGTCTGTAGAATTTAATCGTATCTGGTTACCGACAATTAAGGAAGGAATTATTAATGGTAACTAATTTGAAAGCTGTTTAACTATAATACATGATCTTTAGAATTTTTTGTGCTACCTGTATATCTAAAAACAACAAATTTTCTAATGTCAATTTAAATGTCATAAATCAAATTTTCGTTTTGCAATTTGCATCAATAAATATAAAGCCATTGACAACGAAGTCAGAATAGATTTTGAAACGTTTGGTTTTATTTCGATTGTGGTGTTACAGTCCAAAAAAATCTAAAAGTAATCAAGAATATGCCACAAACAACGTTTAGAAGACAATGGTAAATAATACTGGGCACTACTTTTAATGAAAGATGGATGGATAGACGTTGGTCACTGACTGGGTAGAGACATTCTTGCTACGCACATACCAGACATCATAGAGCGATGTTAAGAAAGCAACATTCAGCCACCCATATTTGTCCATGTAGTTGATTGCGTGGCCAGTGAGCATGACCAGCCAAATTCAAACTAGTGGAAGTCTCAACAAACTCCGTACAAGAAGCTAACAATACCTAACACTTTCAGACTAAGATTAACAAGATATGTTATCACTCTTGGAAAAACCAGTATAATTTAACAATTTCCAGTACAAATTTTCTTTGAATCCTAAAATAAAAGTTCGATTTTCTGATCAATATCTTACACAGATTATTAAAAGTTGAATCTCGACATATTAATAATGTACAACGGTTCTGATCACTATTCGAAAACTTATAGTGACTGCTCCATTTTCTCCTGTCTCATTAATTCAATAATTAATTCAGTTGTAGATGGAAATCAATGGGGCAAATGACAAATTCTTCATGTATCCAATTATATTTAATAAATAATGTTGTTACCTCCGTTGAAAAGTTTTCAAGCATTTCTTGGAAATTATTTCTACATGCTTTGTCAGTTTGTGTAAATCCTAATTATCTGAATTTCATCGAGATCATTAGAGAATTTCTTGGGATGTTTGCTTAAGTTAAGTGGCCTAATTAAAAAGTTTGCTTTCCCTATATCTTCAGATACTTACAGTAAGGATATAAAGTAACATACTCCACGTCATTTTTTCAACTATGGTCTTACCAAGATATAATTCTGGGAGTTTTGTTTACAACATGTGTACTACGTTCTTAATTGATTCTGAGAATTCAGATATAGCTAATACGCCATTTTTTATATTAGATCAGGGGGAGAAAATAAGTTAATTCGAAATTTGGAGTAGAATAAATCTCTAAAATAGTATTAAATTATTTTATTTTTAACCGACTTCAAAAAGAAGGAGGTTCTCAATTCGTCTGTTTCTATGTTCTTTTTTTTATGTTTGTTCACCGATTACTCGAAAACGGCTCTAGGAATTTCGACCATTTTACTGGATCCTGTTTGGGGGGATAGCGAAGTGGTCCCATATTTTTTTCATTAAAATAGCTTATACCGTTTCTTAGAAAATGGGGAAAAACTATTTTTACCTATTCTCATATACTCTATGCCATGGTGGAGGAGCCGGTATTATTATATAAAATTTAAAAAATGTTATTCGGAACATACTTTCTTATATTCTATGCCTTGGTGGAGTCGCGGGTATTATAAGATTAGATGGAGTTACTGGTTTTAACTATGTATTCGGAACTTGGGGTAAATTGTAAATAAGATGAATTAATCAAAATCAAAATAAGTGTCAGTTAATATGAATATACAGTGTGTATTCATAAATCAAACGATTTATTCGAGTTATTCTTCACAAACAGATTTTTTACATGGTCTAAAACATAATCAGTAATCATTCCATGTCAATTTTTATTAACTGTAGAAAAAGTTTGCCTTCAAAGAGGGCTTTTAATTACAAATTAAAGTATCTTCATTTCTGTTAAGATATAAAATTGTTATTAAATAGAAATAGTCTAATACTATATTACGAACAAGGTTTGTTTATATATATATATATATATATATATATATATATATATATATATATATATATATATAATTGAGTTCTGGAAAAAAGGCTCTAACGATTTCGATGATATTTTCTTATTTAGAAGTTTCAATAGGTAGAAATCGATTGGTTAGGGTCTCATATTTGGGAAAATTGTTTTGCAGAAAAATTGGCAGTTTGCGACAATCAATATAGCTGATTTTTTATTTAAAGGTGTTCAATACAGGGTGATTTGGTAACATACGTAAGAGTGAGATTCGTCTTGTAAAAATTCTTTCAATACAGGGTGATTTGAGAGTGAAACTGCTCTTGTAATCATTTCTTCAATACAAAATATATTTGTATGTTCCGAACAAGTTACTATTTAATGCCTACCTCATATTTTCCCAGCATTATATTTTTACACCTGGAGATTTCAACTTTTCAAAGTGATAAGACTACCGAGGCGGGCGATTTTTGAATGAGTAAAATTTTATGAATTTACATATTAATTTCACGCATATAAATATACATATTTTGTTAAAAAATAAAATTATATAGGGTAGTTATTAAAATGTTGGTGATCCATACGATTTGCTATGCAAGATGGTTAAAATATAACGTCGAATGTTATGATATCATACAGGATGATTAGTAAAAAAGCAAGAAAAAATAATTATATAAAGTAGCTCATAGCAGTTGGAAATTTATGATAGCTGACATACAGGGCGGAGTACAAATATTGTTATGAATGATGGTTAAAAAAATGTTAATAGAATGTTACAGCTGTAGGATAAATCATTAACAATTACAGACATTGCATCACTGAAAATTGTAAAATAAACACTTTTTAAAAAACAAAAACCGACTTCAAAAGAAAATTAACCCAAAAGCATGAAATAATATTTTGCTACAATTAAATACTTTTTATGAAGTCGGTGCCAAGCGAAAGTGAAAATATTTTGTGAGGTACATTGATGAGTTGTACTTCGCAACTTCGCTGTTCAAATTAGCACCGACTTCATAAAAAGTATTTAATTGTAGCAAAATATTATTTCATGCTTTTTAGTTAATTTTTTTTTGAAGTCGGTTTTTGTTTTTTTAAAAATGTATTTATTTCCAGACACTGATATCATTTGAATTTTTTTAAAGATTTTGCCTGGCAGGTACTGGATACTTATAAAGTAGGTTTAGTAATAAAATTTGAAATAAATGATGAAACTTATAATGTCAAAATAAAAAAAAATTAAATACAAAATGATAACAGAAAATTCAACAAATTCACTAACTGCAAAACACATAAGTGAATGTAGGATTAGTTATAATTATAGTATGTTTATTTTAACTGACGAATGTTCGTTTTTTAAATGGAACTATAAACCTATAAACAGATAGTGATGTATTGGTCTGATGTAAATTCCCTTTTTTGGGATACATATTGTAGTATTGTAAATTTAATATTTCTGGTTGACAAAATCCCTGTATTTTAACATGTTTAAAATAAAATTTTATATGCAAGACATATTTCACCAAGATGGTGCGTCAGCGCATTAATTTAAATCGGTTCGAGATTGTTCACCAGATTTGACACCTCTCAATTTTTTGGTGGAATCTCATACCCGATGAATTTTGGTATACCAAAAGTTAATATCTGATGAATTGTAAGTGTGGCAAACATTTTAACAAAAATTGCATGAAAAAAATTTGGCCAACAGAAAATTGGAATGTTTATTAGACTGACAAGCAAATTTTGTACCTATATTTGTTTATTTACTATAATTTATTGATTTTCTATAAATGAAGATACTCTTAATAAAATAAGTACACTGGACCCAGTTCCTTACACATCAGTTGAGTTGTACGGGTATTTGAAGACCAAAGTAGTGTGACTAATTGAATTTAATATTTTTTATTGTCGCGTTTTTGTTTTTTAACAGAAAAAAGACGAAAAATAAGTAACAATTTAGTATTTTACCTTTTACACAACCATGAAATCGTGTTTGCAATGTTGAGGAGAAATGAAAAACCTACAAAATTATCTACTTTACGCTCAAAATCTTAATTGGTTCCTTAGATAACCCGATATTCAAAGAAAATCGTTTATATACATATTTATTTTATAGCTAAAATATTCTTATTAACTGAAAGGGTAAGATCTTCTCTTACTCAATTTATGTTCTAAAAATAATTTTTGAAAAATTTCAGTCAATGCTATGGAAAAAATATTTTTTTAAAAGTCCATATTACCTCACCAGATGACCCTATCATTATAAATAAACCACCGTTGGAAAGTAGAAGAGTTCTACTACAGACCTCTCATCTCACTTTTCCAAAATTTAAACTATAAATACATATAGTTATTGAAAATAGTTGGCCAATCCGTATCAATTATTGCTAAGGAGTGGTACCTGCGAAACTATATCCTTGTAATAAATAATCTTAATCCAATTTTTTTTTGATTGGGGGTGGGTGGTTATTTGTGTTCATATATTTTCAGGATATACAGGGTGAGTTTTTTTTGATGATCAGTATGGGGATCTTTGAAACTAGCGGAGATAAAACAATGCAATGCTTATATTGGGAAAGATTTGCAGTTTTACTGGCACAATTTAATGACACTTTCGGATTTTTGTAAAAAGTCATGGCTTACTAGATATTTTGAAAAAACGAAATTCTGTCGATTTAGTCCCTCTAGCTCCTTTGTTTTTGATTTTATAAAAAAAGTGTAAATATCAAACTTGAAGGGAATGGTATCCCGAATATGATTGGCATGTCCTCGTTTGCGTGACAGATCTCGTTTTCGAGATATGACACAAACTTATCTTTTTTTGAATGGAACCCATAGTTGGCTATGACCTCAAAATCGGACAATTTTAGAGCTTTTCAACGATATAATACTCGATATAGTTATTCATAAAATAACGGAGTTATTGATGCTTTTCTCTCTTATTTTCACTTTTAACGTAGGTAGCTATGAAAAAGAGTGTTTTCACCTTGACGTTTCCTCATTTGAGAGTAATTCCATTAGTAGTGTTGAACTGACAGTCGATATTGACAATTTTTCGTGATAAAATGGATTATTCTAACGAAGAATAACTGAATATGGTGGGATGTTATATGATATGCCATAAAAATTCAGTTCGTGCATTTGAAGAATACTTTCATAGATATTTTAATCGTCGTCAACCTGCTCTATGTACATTTAAGAGACTTTACGGTTGTTTACGCACATATGGATCTTTTACTAAACCACCAAAGGAACGTAATCAAATTAACGAAGCAGCATAAATAAATGTTTTGGCAATGGTAAATCAAAATCCATCTGCATCAACTCGTGAGATTCCGGCAGAAGCCGTTTGGTATAGCTGCCACAGCTCAACGAACTGTAGTTAAGGCACTAAAAGCACACAAATTCCACCCGTACAAACTTTCAGTTTCTCAAACTTTGCATGCTGGTGACGAACATCGACGTATTTTGTTTTGTACATGGTTTAGAGACATGTGTCTTGACAATCCACAGTTTCCATTAAAGGTGTTATGGTCAGATGAAACTAGATTTACTAACTGCGGTATGTTCAATAGACACAATGAGCATATCCATGTAGAACAAAGGCGGCCCCATTTAAAATTTGGTTTTAATGTTTGGTGTGGTATCATATGGTCTACTATTCTGGGGTCTTTTATCTATGACGAATCACTTACTGGGGAGCGCTACTTGCATTTCTTGCAATACACTTTGCAAGAAATGTTGCATAATTTGAATTTGAGAACTCGTTTAGAAATTGATTCGTTCCAACATGATGGAGCACCTGCTCATAACTCGTTATTAGTAAGACAACACTTAAATAATATCTATCCAAACTCTTGGATAGGAAGAAATGGCCCACGCGAATGGCCACCCCGGTCTCCCGATTTGGTAGTTATAGACGTCTATTTATGAGGTGCGCTAAAAAACAAAGTATACAAAAGAAAGTATGAGACAGTTTGTGACCTAAGGGAGGCGGTATTACAAGCAATTGAAGAAATTGATAGGCGGTCTGTGAGGAAAGCGGTAATGTCAATCTTCAAAAGATGCAATTTTTGTCTAAATAACAATGGTGGACTTTTCGAACATAAATTGTAACCATTATTATGTACTTTAATTTCTTTAAGTTTTTAGTAAGTACCTATTTATTTACTTTTTTCGTTATATCTTATATATTTTTTGGAAAAGTTATTAATAAATCAATCTATTTCATAGCTAACTACGTTAAAATTGAAAATAAGAGAGAAAAGCATCCATAACTCCGTTATTTTTATGAACAAATATATCGAGTATTATATCGTTGAAAAGTTCTAAAAATGTCCGATTTTTGCAGTCATAGCCAACTATGGTTTCTATTCAAAAAAGATGAATTTTTACAAATGTGTGATTAAATTGGTCCAGTAAAACTGCAAATCTTTCCCAATTTAACCATTGCTCTATCTCCGCTAGTTTCCGAGATCCCCATAATGAGCATCAAAAAAAACTCACCCTATATATGACGCCTACATATATATACAACCTACGTATGTGATTTTAAAGCATAAGCGAAACTCGATTGTCCAGACATATACACCGAAAATATGACAATAATTTTATCAAATATTACAGTTATGTTGATGCACTATTGACATGTTGACAGCCGTTACTTAAATCAATAAGAAGTAATTCTTAATTCATTAAAAATGGATAGTTTTGATTACAACTTTATCATTTGTTGTATTACCGTTTGTTTAATTAGGCCTATTGTTCATCGATTTCTGTTTGTATATAATAATCACATACACATAAACACATTCTATAATTTAATATTCTCGTTATCATGATCCTTTTATAAAACTGTTTCGTGTTTTAGTGCTGGCAAATCAAATATTTTAGGGGAAATTTGAATACTAAAATAATTTGTTTTTAAAAATGAACCGTCAATAAATCAGAATGCAAACAATACATACATACCTTCGAATCAATAATTATTTTCTGATAGATCTTTACATCAAAGTTTGGAAATTTGTGTACAAAGTTTATTTGAAATTTCCTTGATGGTTTTCATATTTGATTTTCATATTTCCTGGAACAAAGTATGTTACAATATTTACAGATGTATAAAAGTTTTGTAGCTCAAGCTGTCCTCGGGGGTTCACCGAATCAATGTAGGTGTTTGTAGCTCCTGCGTATCTTGTGACCTGCTGCCTTGATAAGTTTCTACGGGCCGACGACGTCAATGAAATCATTTTGATTGATACAACTGTGATGCCAATCTCTCCTGGCATATTTGCTGTTTTAAATTCATGACAACGACGTTTTTGTATTTATATCTCTGAAAGGTGGGCGATGTGGCTTAAGTCTTAAGCCACATCGGACACTGTTTTTCGGAAACGGTAGGAGCAATAAATTTTTTTTAGCAGCAATAAATTAGCAATAAAATATGCACATATCCCGCATTTAGCGATGTGAATTGTCCCATGTGGTGTAATAGACATAAACTGAACCGATGGGCTGGAATTTATGAGATCTGAGTTATATCCCGTTTTTAAAAGGTGAGTGAATATTCATTTTGAACTAAAATCCTAATAAAACAATTTAATATTTTAGGGTTTTTCGGCTGGATTATACATTTCTTCTGCCGGGCCGTATATTCCTCTGCGGAGTCGTACATTTTTTCTGCTGGGCTGTATATTCTTCTGTGAAGCCGTATATATCTTTTAATTTGAGCTAATTAATTTTTTAATTCGATTTTTGATGGTGGAAAGGTCTGAATGTAAGACTACATTTTGTGATGGATTCAGGCTTTGAGTTTTCAGTAAAATAATAGTGTAAAAGTAACTATGAGTTACAGATAATGTGTTAGGTGTTAAATTGTAGTTCTCTTTTTAAAAGTAAAAAGGTTCAAATTAATATGTTAAAACCTAATTTTTAAATAAATCTGTAAGCATTGTGCAGTCCCTAAAATACACCCCTTTTAATATTCCAACACGAAATTCGCCGAAGAGACAAAGTTTCTAAAACGACAATTTAATTTTCAAATAGTCCTGAAAGATTGATAAATCATTGTGGAAGTACTTCCATTTTCTGCATTACATCTCCGTCGAGAATTCCCGAGATATCAACTTGCCGCCCACGCATCGCAAATTCGATTGGTACTCGGGCGTCGGAATTATTGCAAGTCCCACACAGACAATTCTCCATTCGGAATTTCCAGAGCGTCTCACTTTGAATAATAAAAAGCGATGTGACATCCGGCGAGCATACGTTTTCCATAAAAGATCGTCTGTCGATGCGGTTGCGTTAGAATTTTCCATGCAACTAATCGCTGGCTGTAGGGTTTATTACTACAAGATTGCAAAGTCTTAATCTGAAACGGCAGAAATCACAGTGAACGTACCTTATTAGAGGGGAAATCGGGAAAATGTCTTTTAATTTTCTTCCAGAAGTTTTAATTTGACCAATTAGGAACTGCCATTTACAGAAAAAGTTCCAAATCAACTTGAAGGGGAAATGGAACTTAAGGATTCGAGTTTGGCTTCTGTTGTTGGCAGAGTTGTTTCAATTAATGCAATCATTATGACATACACACTGCAGTGAGGTATTTTATTGCCCCTCTCTCTTATTAAATTGACTTACCTATACTATAAATCATTTACATCGATGTTAAGTCTTAAGCCACATCGGACATAGTTATATCTCAACAACTAATGGAGATTTAAAGTTGCTCTTGGTACCCAATTTTATTGCTAATTAATTGCTCACTTTTCACCCAAAAGAATTGCTTTTGCTCTAAGCCCTCCCGAGAAACAGTGTCCGATGTTGCTTAAGTCTTAAGCTACTTCGAACATAGTTATATCTCAGGAACTAATAGAGATATCAAGTTGATCTTGGCACCCAATTTTATTGCTAATTAATTGCTCACTTTTTACCCAAGAGAATTTTTTTGCTCTAACCTGTCTCGAGAAACAGTCTCCGATGTGGCTTAAGATTTAAGCCACATTGGACACTGCTTCTCAGGAGGGGTTAGAGCAAAAAAAATCTTTTGGGTAAGAAATGAGCAATTAATTAGCAATAAAATTAGGTACCAAGAACAATTGGAAATCTCTATTAGTTTCAGAGATAGCTATGTCCGATGTGGCTTAAGACTTAAGCCATATTGGACACTGTTTCTCAGGAGGTGTTATAGCAAAAAAAAATCTTTTGGGTAAGAAATGAGCAATTAATTAGCAATAAAATCAGGTACCAAGAACAACTGGAAATCTCTATTCATTTCAGAGATATAGCTAGCTCCGATGTGGCTTAAGACTTAAGCCACATTGGACACTGTTTCTCAGGAGGGGTTAGAGCAAAAAAATCTTTTGGGTGAGAAATGAGCAATTAATTAGCAAAAAAATCAGGTACCAAGAACAACTGGAAATCTCTATTAGTTTCAGAGATATAGCTATGTCCGATGTGGCTTAAGACTTAAGCCACATTGGACACTGTTTCTCAGAAAGGGTTAGAGCTACAAAAATCTTTTGGGCGAGAAATGAGCAATTAATTAGCAATAAAATTAGGTACCAAGAACAATTGGAAATCTCTATTAGTTTCAGAGATATAGCTATGTCCGATGTGGCTTAAGACTTAAGCCACATTGGACACTGTTTCTCAGAAAGGGTTAGAGCAACAAAAATCTTTTGGGCCAGAAATGAGCAATTAATTAGCAATAAAATTAGGTACCAAGAACAATTGGAAATCTCTATTAGTTTCAGAGATAGCTATGTCCGATGTGGCTTAAGACTTAAGCCATATTGGACACTGTTTCTCAGGAGGTGTTATAGCAAAAAAAATCTTTTGGGTAAGAAATGAGC
The DNA here is from genome assembly GCA_034190945.1 of Octodonta nipae. Lineage (NCBI taxonomy): Eukaryota > Metazoa > Arthropoda > Insecta > Coleoptera > Chrysomelidae > Octodonta > Octodonta nipae. Next base: position 134,376,173 of record CM067220.1, read on the forward strand.
AATTAATTAGCAATAAAATCAGGTACCAAGAACAACTGGAAATCTCTATTCATTTCAGAGATATAGCTAGCTCCGATGTGGCTTAAGACTTAAGCCACATTGGACACTGTTTCTCAGGAGGGGTTAGAGCAAAAAAATCTTTTGGGTGAGAAATGAGCAATTAATTAGCAAAAAAATCAGGTACCAAGAACAACTGGAAATCTCTATTAGTTTCAGAGATATAGCTATGTCCGATGTGGCTTAAGACTTAAGCCACATTGGACACTGTTTCTCAGAAAGGGTTAGAGCAACAAAAATCTTTTGGGCGAGAAATGAGCAATTAATTAGCAATAAAATTAGGTACCAAGAACAATTGGAAATCTCTATTAGTTTCAGAGATATAGCTATGTCCGATGTGGCTTAAGACTTAAGCCACATTGGACACTGTTTCTCAGAAAGGGTTAGAGCAACAAAAATCTTTTGGGCCAGAAATGAGCAATTAATTAGCAATAAAATTAGGTACCAAGAACAATTGGAAATCTCTATTAGTTTCAGAGATATAGCTATGTCCGATGTGGCTTAAGACTTAAGCCACATTGGACACTGTTTCTCAGAAAGGGTTAGAGCAACAAAAATCTTTTGGGCGAGAAATGAGCAATTAATTAGCAATAAAATTAGGTACCAAGAACAATTGGAAATCTCTATTAGTTTCAGAGATATAGTTATGTCCGATGTGGCTTAAGACTTAAGCCACATTGGACACTGTTTCTCAGGAGGGGTTAGAGCAAAGTTTCCATTAAAGGTGTTATGGTCAGATGAAACTAGATTTACTAACTTCGGTATGTTCAATAGACACAATGAGCATATCTGGGCTACAGAAAACCCTTTCCATATAGAACAAAGACGACCCCAGATAAAATTTGGTTTTAATGTTTGGTGTGGTATCATAGGGTCAACTTTTCTGAGGCCTTTTATCTATGACGCATCACTTACTGGGGAGCGCTACTTGCATTTCTTGGAATACCCTTTTCAAGACAAGTTGCATAATTTGAATTTGGGAACTCGTTTAGAAATTGTGTGGTTCTAACATGATGGAGCACCTGCTCATAACTCGTTATTAGTAAGACAACACTTAGAATAATATCTATCCAAACTCTTGGATAGGAAGAAATGGCCCCATCGAATGGCCACCCCGGTCTCCCGATTTGTCAGTTATAGACTTCTATTTATGGGATGCCCTAAAAAACAAAGTATACAAAAGAAAGTATGAGACAGTTGGTGACCTAAGGGAGGTGGTATTACAAGCAATTGAAGAAATTGATAGGCGGTCTGTGAGGAAAGCGGTAATGCCAATCTTAAAAAGATGCAATTTTTTTTCTAAATAACAATGGTGGACTTTTCGAACATAAATTGAAACCATTATTATGTACTTTAATTTCTTAAGTTTTTAGTAAGTACCTACTTATTTAGTTTTTTCGTTATATCTAATATACCTAATAAAAAAATCGTTCAAATATTTTTTGGAATAGTTATTAATAAATCAATCTATTCCAAGGCTAACTACGTTAAAAGTGAAAATAAGAGAGAAAAGCATCCATAACTTCGTTATTTTTATGAATAACTATATCGAGAATTATATCGTTGAAAAGCTCTAAAAATGTCCGATTTTTTGAGATCATAGCCAAGTATGGTTTCCAATTAAAAAAAGGAGAAGTTTGTGTCATAGCTCGAAAACGAGAGCTGTCACGCAAACGAGGACATGACAATCACATTATGGATACAATTCCCTTCAATTCTGATATTTACACTTTTTGTATAAAATCAAAAACAAAGGAGCTAGAGGGATTTGACTAAATCGACAGAATTTCGTTATTTCAAAATATCTAGTAAGCCATGACTTTTTACAAAAATCCCAGTGTCATTAAATTGCGCCTGTAAAACTGCAAATCTTTTCCAATTTAACCATTGCTCTATCTCAGCTAGTTTCCCAGATCCCCATACCGATCATCAAAAAAACTCTCACCCTGTATATGTATATATATAGGGTAGTCCATAGATAGTTACATATACAGGGTGGTGAAAATATATTATAAAGTGGAATTATTGTAATGAGTATTTTAATAAGTGTTAGAGAGTTGAAATTAAACTGAATCACTTCATCTTGAGAAAATTTAGACCAAATATCCGATTATATGTATATAAGTATGTACCTACCAACGTTTTTGATGAACCTTTGCATTTTCGAGTACAACCATGTACTATTAATTAAACATACAAATGGAAACTGAATAAGTATTATTAGTAAAATGAAACAGATTATTTTGAAATTTGAAATTGAAATTCAAATAGAATTGTCATTATGATTATTTGTTTTATTATCCTACCGGTTAGCAGCTGAATTATTCAATTTTAAGAAATTTCATGTTTTCTAAATTTTTGTCTTTAATTTCCACTTACTGCCTCTTTGCCATACCTTAGATCATTAAGCTATGCATTAAAAATGTGCTCACAAATAAAGTCTTATTAATTACATATGGAAAACAAGTTGAGTTTTGTTAGGAATTCACACAATTGGTCGAGTTTAAGTTATTACGCGGTTTTATGATTTTCGTCGAAAGTCGTACATTTTAGAAACAACGAATTTATTCCGTTTCATCTTAACCCGAACTACATTAACTTATTGCGTCAATTTTAACTGAACTGTTGGTCGAGTTTATTACAGGAATTCGCATTAGTGTCGTCAAGGTATTGATATGGGTCTCAGCTTCCCCCAAAGGGCAACTAAAGTTTGGCGGATCTTTTGTTCGTCTTTCAATCGATACGGACACCTTCGGCCTGAAAAATAATTAGGAAGGCAAGGAAGATATCCGTTGGTGGGAAGTTATAAATTGGATGGCATAAATTATAACAGGAGGTATTGTTTCAATCTTTTATTTATAAATTCCAAGCCTGGCTGATTTTAATTGAGGTGTATAAGAAGTGAAGCTGAAATAGGGTGCGATGAGAGTATTATGCTGAAGGTGTTTTTCAGTGTGAAACGTATGTCGTAAATAATAAATATTCTGATGAAAGTTTCTGTCTTTGCTTAACAAAAATCCATTTTAATAAATAATAATAAATAAAATAAACATAGTATGTAATTTTCACTTAAATTTATTTACTATTGACAGTTGTTTCACCAGGTTACTGGCTTCTTCAGAATACAACGTAAGACTGGTCTTGGTATTCTGAAGAAGCCAGTAACCTGGTGAAACAATTGTCAATAGTAAATAAATTTAAGTGAAAATTACATAAGTGTATTTATCGTTTTTATTTAACTTTCTAAAAAGAAAAAGAGCGGCAGTAATTCTGGACTGAACGATGGAAGCGAAAGCTTCTAACGAAATATGTACCTGTTTCTTTTTCGTGTCATTCTTAGTATTGGACATCAATTTCAGGAAAATTAAATAATTGGCACTATATGGTTAAGTTTGTTCTTAATTGTAATATAATTGCAAACGAATATACAGGGTGTAAATGAATAATTGGGAAAGATTTCTAGATGTGCTTCCTCGGTTCATTTTATGATGAAAAGTTTCTTTGAACATAAAGGGTGTTCCAATTTGAAGTTAATTTTTACATTTGCCGCCATTTATATTTTTTGTACTAGAATATCTTATGTTATTTGACAGATGACAAGTAGGAATATTCCGGTTATTAAAAATGGAGAGATATACGATTGAGCAACGCATGTTTATTATTAAAAATTATTTTAAATTTGGTGAAAATTGTGCAGAATTTGGAAGAAAATTTCGTACAAAATATGGAAGAGATAATTGTCCGTCAAATGTTACTATTGGAAAAATTGTTCAAAAATTTGTGGAAACTGGTTCAGTAAAAGATGAGAAAAGAAAAACAAATCATCGTAGTGGACGTTCAGAAGAAAATATTGCAGCTGTTACAGCTAGTGTTGTTAAACAACCAAACATATCAATTCGTCATCGTGCACAACAATTGAACATTCCAAAAAACATTTTATTCAGAATTTTGAACAAAGATCTTCATTTAAAGGGTTACAAGATTCAGATAACGCAATAAATAAAGCCAACAGACTTTGGTTTACGTCTTTCTTTAATTGGGCCATACAACAGAAACTTGAAAATGTGAATTTTTGCAACAAAATCATCTTCAACGATGAATCACATTTTGAATTGAGTGGATTGTTAACAAGCAAAATTGTCGAATCTGGGGTGAAGCAAATCCATGAGAAATAATGGAAAGGCCGATGCATCCACAAAAAGTAACTGTTTGGTGTGGTTTTTGGGCTGGTGGAGTGATTGGTCCATGCTTTTTTGAAGATGACAATGGAAATGATGTTACTGTGAATGGTAACCGATATAGAACGATGATTACTAACTTTTTGTGGAATGAATTGGAGCATATTGAAGTGCAGAATATATGGTTCCAACAGGACGGTGGAACATGTAATTCAGAGCAGAAATAATCAATCTTTCACAGTTGTTTAATAAACCAGTAGAGCCTGGTTTTGACATACATAAAATAGATGTAAATTACTATCAGGTCCTACAAGCCCAGTTCTACACCTCATTTCATTGGTATTTTCATGCTTTACAATTGACCTGCAGACAACTTTGAGATAAGATTATTATTTTTGATTTTATAAACATGCTAAGAAAAAAAACGTAATTTTCTTGTTTCAATTGTAACAAACAACATAACAAACTATCGCTACGAATCGTTGTTAATGTGATGGCACAGTCGATATCCTTAATTTTTTTTTTTACATATTATCAGTTAATTTTTGCTCTATTGATTGGTCTATACAGCTTCTAATTCTAGTGAGAACACTAGATATTAGAAAATATGCCGGTGGCGACCACAATCATGTTTTCTGATTTCGTATATTAATTTCAATTACTAGCTGGCTCGACGTTGTGCTGTCCAAGCCGTTTAAAGCCAAATATTTTATATAGATTGTAATGTCAAAAACGTCGGTAACGCCAGGTGTAATGTGTGTGTGTGTAAATAAAACAGTAAATAATTTAATGAACTTCTAAATTATTTCTCAATACAATCCTGCAAAATATCAAACACTAGTCGACCTATAGCCAACTTCATGTACCTACATACACATATCTATAGTTCGACCAAGAATCAAAATTACATACCTGATACACTAAGTTCAAATAATTACCAAAATCAACAAATGTAATAATCAATTAATGATCAAATGAACCAAGATAAAATAAACAAATGTTATCAAAAGCATTAATCAAAGTATTCAAATGTTGTTGTGATCCGTAAACATGCACAATATATCTAAAATCAGAAATGAGATATTTAAACGGGCAATACTCAAAATAATATCTAAGTCAATAATGACATATGAATTATGAATAATTCAAAATTATACCAATTTCAATAACTGTACTGTTATTCTGAAATCTGAAGCCAAAATTATGAGCAAAACATAGATAAACTAAATCAAATTACAAAGGTACCTTGTTACACATGCGATGACACAACACTCAGCTGTTCTCTGTAGAATCGAAGCAAACGCACGCCATCGTTGCTACGGCAACCAGCGAAGATTTCCGATTCCCAATAAACCAAAATGGAACTCGTTCGAATGATTAGAAGACTTGCCAAGACTCCGGCAAACTAAGTGAAGTTGATAGCCCCATACACTGAAGATAAACAAGGTCTTGGGTGGGCTAAAGTTCTTACGTACGATGTTCAATTGGTGGTTCAGCAATCAAATCCTCACAGATGAGAACGTGGTTCCACTAATTTCTTAAAATATAACCAAACTGCTAATGGAAACATCAATTAATCGTTGCTGAAACCGGTGATCATTGAGAGAATGAGTGATGAACTTGTCTTAAATCTTCACACGAGGGTTGCTTCCGTTAAAATCCAAAAATATCACAAATCCAATAATGGAACCAACGATTAAAGAGTATCCAACTAAATCCCAAACATGAATGGCAGAAAATTGCCAGTATAAACTCAGATTACACTTGTAGACATCTATCACCACACTACACTATAACCTCTCTCTCCAGGTACTATTCGACACGCATCCTTTCACTAGGACGGTCAACGGGCAACTCCCTTCTTCTGACAACTGACATCTCAAAATCCTACCAACCTATCTAAATTCTAATACCAACATCGTCTAATTCCCTACTTACAACGTTCTTCTTCCACGACAATCCACAACATCAACGCTCGAAATGTACCGTGCTCGAGTGTACTTTTCTACATCTTCTTCCCATAAATGTCATTAACCCATCTAAAACGTGTGATTCCGTCCTTGGCAACTCGCTTCGAACGTCAAGAGAAATCTAACCAACAATCTTAACCTAAAATAAATTCATATCAATAACAAAAATGCTACAGAAAAAAAGAAAGGTACGTGTTTACGTTTGAAGATCATTTTATCCTATCCGTCGGTGTTAATATTTGAAATCAATACTCGTGTTTTAGTTACCAGAAAACAATTTAGTTTAGGTTATTTAAAATACGTTTTGCATAATTCAAACCTCAGATATTTCTTCGTTTGAACTTTTACGGGTTTATGGAATCTACTGCTAGTTATACTCAAATGAGACAAAAATGTAATGTTACAAGATTGTAATAATTTGGACCGTTTTGATAACATTATATGAAAAAAATCACTAATAATCTGGCGCGATCATGCGTAAAGTTAACACAACTTAACCTCTCAATAATGTTTAATATCTGTTCTATAAGCTTACATGTGTCATATAAACGTTAAAATTGTTTTAATTAACACGGAACAAAAAAAACTCAAATTATGTATAACTATAATTCTACTCCGGACTCTATTTCACCACCCTGTATATGAAACGACTTACAGACCACGCTATATAAAAAACGCTTTTTTACAACCCTTTCTAATTATAATTCCGTCCACCCTAAGTTTCCAACCATCCTGTATATACGCCTGCCTACGGACAACCATATATTTTTTAACTGATTTCCGTAAATATAGGAGTAGAATTTTAACTCCTTCTTATATTTCACTATCACATATATTCAAGTGTTTATGGGCTATGTAAGTGTGGGCCCCTGTTAAGTAGATTTCGCTTCAAAAGACTCTGATCTCATTTTCTGACAACTTATTCATTGGATTCTGTTTTATATTGATTGGTTAATTCTTTTACAAGTTCTATTTCCATGCTCATGTCATGTGGAATTCGTCAATAGAAACCAATTAATCTGATCACTTACTTAATGAATCTAAGATTCATTTAATCCGTTGGTGTTCTCAAGACTCCGAAATACGTCCCACTATTTCTGTATATAAGATATTTGCAAACAAAGCTCTCTATTTGTGCCCTGGCGTCGATTTAAGTGGAACGACAGAGCCTCAGCATTCGATGCCGTCTCACAACACCCTAGGCAGGTAATTGACTGGGACAGGTTTAAATGCAAGACTGTGGTTGTACACAAAGCTTTGGCGGCAGTGCCGAAACGAATTAGCTCCTGCTCTCCGGCTCATCTTCTATCGTTTCTTGCGAGGCAATGTATGTAATTTCGCATAGATAGCGATTGAGTGAGCTCTTGAAGTGGAGGGTAAAAACGTCCCCAGTTTGAGACAACAGCCTCGCCTTTCACGAATGCTAAACGAAAACGCGAATTTTGCCGCTGAAGGTTCAATTATTGTAGAGGAAGAACAGAGATTGGAATTTGGTGTGGAAGAAAATTGCCTGAAGAGTGAGTTTGAAATGAATTAGGTGAAAAGTGAAAGTGAATTGTCGGGACTTGAAAATGTATTAAGTGGATATCTCACAAGTATTATAAATGTGAAAGTTTGTATGTTTGGATCAAGTCGAATCCACTGGACTGATTTTAGAAAATGATTTATGATGTCATACTGCCGTAGTCTGGCTTAGTTTTTAAATGGTTCTTCAGCGATTTTTAAGGTTCTCTAGATTCAATGACAACAACCCAAAAAAGAGGGGCTGTCATTTGAGATATCACACTTTCTCTGTTTCAGGGAAAATAAAATAATTGTCACTATTTTGTTACGATTTAAGTGTTAATCCTGATGTGTAATTTAGTTAGTAAATTAATGATAATAATAATAATGGCAGCAGAGTTCCGACTAACTTTGGGGTCAGTCTCAAGCACAACAACGTACAAGCATTAAAGCTAAACCATTTATTATACATAGACGACTTCAGAGTTGATGGCAGCTACGAAACAACAGCTGCCTGATATGCTTAAAATAGTAGAAGGGTTCTCTAGTGACATCCATATGCAATTATACGAAATGGGAGATGGCACCTCAATTGAATCCATGGAGGAAGGCCATACTTACAAATACCTTGGAATAAAGCAGGCTCAACGAATTGATCACACCTCCATGAAAAAGGACCTAAGAACAGAGTTTTATAGAGCAAGAAGACGACTGCTGAAGACCAAACGTAACAGTAAAAATCTGTTTCAGGCTATTAATACCTAGGCGTGTTCAGTGCTTAGTTACTCTTTCGGTATGGTTAACTGGTGCAAGACCAACATTGAATAATTACAACGGAAAGTTCGAGTACTACTAACAAAAGCTCAAAATCACCATCCAAAGAGCTGTGTCGAACGTACAACATTGCCCCGGTGTGAAGGAGGAAGAGGATTGGCAGATATAGGAAAGTTACGTGATCAACAAATTTCTAATTTGCGTAATCATTTCCAGAGACTTGCAGAATTTTCTGATCTACACAGAGTCATATGTCAGGTTGATGACTCAACATCTCTGCGACTGATAGAACAACAAATTCAAGTATGCCACCAGACAACTGATCAAAAACTGCTCAAATGGAAAGAAAAGCCCTTTCAATGGAAGACATATAAATGACGTCAACCAAGACTATGTCGACAGTTCAGCGTCGAACTACTGGTTGATCTCTGGTCATATGTTTCCTGAAACGGAAGGCTTTATTCTGGCAATCCAAGATCAAGTAATTCCAACTAAGAACTATCTAAAGTACATCGTCAAAGACCCTTTTATCAACAACGACAGATGCAGATATGCTTGCCAAACATCTGAAACATATCACAGGAGGTTCTCTGCAACTGAATACAAAGAACGACACGATGCTGTGGCAAAAATACTGCACCAGGAACCTGCGCTGAAACTTGAGCTATCCCAGTCGGTAAGAACACCCTACTATATATACAAACCAGAATCTATTTTAGAAAATAACAACTACAAACTGTACTGGGACCGGACGATATTGACCGATCGGACTGTTGCTCACAATAGACCAGATATAGTTTTGGTAGATAAAGTCTCTAGAGAAAAACAACCTTAATTGACATAGCAATCCCTAACAACAATAATTTAAATATTAAGCAGGCTGAAAAAATAGCCAAATATAGGGATTTAGAATTTCAAAAACAGAGACAATGGGACATGAACAACACTCGAACGTTACCAATTGTTATGTCAACAACAGGAGTAGTCCTAAAACATCTAGTAAACAATTTGAAATACCTCGGTCTGGAAGAACATTTTTACCAACTGATGCAAAAAGCCGTCTTGTTAGGAACAGCCCGAACAGTCAGAAAATTCATGGGGAATTGCAGCTACGACGCCAACCACGGGCCTGATAACCTGGCAAGGGCTCCCACAGAGCTAAACCCTTTTGATATGTAGTATATCTGTAGCTTAGAGAATTTTCCCCATTCTCCTCATTAGAGGAAGTGTGATGCCATACATTGTATGGTCAAGTCGGGGCAGCAGAGTTCTATTTTGCGTAGTCATTTCCAGAAACTCGCAGAATTTTCTGATTTACACTGAGTCATGTGCCAGGTTGATGACTCAACACAACTGCGACTGACACAACAACAATTCCAATTACACCACCACACTACTGATCAGACACTGCTGAAATGGAAAGGGTAGCCCGTTCATGGAAGACATATAAATGACTTCAACCAAGATTATGTCGACAGTGTAGCCTCGAACTACTACTGGTTGATCTCTGGTCAAATGTTTCCTGAAACTGAAGACTTTATATTGGCCCTCCAAGATCAAGTCATTCCAACTAAGAACTATCTAAAGTACATCGTGAAAAAACCTTCTATTAACAACGACACTGGTAGGTACGGTTGCCAAACATCTGAATCTATTCAGCATATCACAGGAGGTTGTCAAGCGTTCGCTGCAACTGAATACAAAGAACGACACCATGCTGTGGCAAAAATACTACACCAGGAACTAGCACTGACACTTGAACTATCGCAGTCGGTGAGATTACCATACTATAAATACAAACCAGAACCTGTTTTAGAAAATCACAACTACAAGCTGTACTGGGATCGCACGATACTGACTGATCGGACTGTTGGTCACAATAGACTAGATATAGTTTTGGTAGATAAAGTCTCTCGAAAAACAACTTTAATAATGACTCTGGGGGGTATTTCTGAAGAGAAAGTTCACAATAGTTCATCATTCTCCCCTTCCACTTATCTCCGAGTTATATTGAGCCTATTTTGAAAAAAAAAAAAAATAGTGAATATACAATTCCTTTTCATCATTTAAATGACGAAATCGGTATTAATTGCTAATTCTGGGTATTTAAAATATCTTCTCTTAAACGGATATTTTTACTAATAACATGTTATCTGCTACAATGAACAAGAAACAAGACTTTATTTTCATGCCGTTCTGTATATAAAATTTCATCAATATTGGAACTAAGTATAGCTATTTCTCGCAGTATTTAACTTAAAACTTTTTTCCTCGTCTTGAAATAACAGTTCAACAGCTGAATGTTTGTTTTGCCTGACATTGATATTTTTTCCTTAATTTAGAAATAATCGATGGGTTTCTCCACCCGACGATTATTTGCCGGCACACTGCCTGTTGTTATGACATAGAAATTTTTGTTCCAAGGACTAACGATGAAAAATAAAGTACATTACTTCGTAAAAATTAATAACGTTAAAAACAGGGTGGTCAAGTAATGGGTCTAAGTTGATTTTGTACCTTTTATTATAAATACTGAAAATAATATTAGATGAAAAATAGAAAATAAAGGTCCATAATTCAAAAGTATTTTAAAGTATACAGGGTTGTTCATAAATACAGGGTGAACCAAAGTTATAATTTATTAAATGACACACACTGCATATTATTGCAACTTTAAATCCTATAACCTTACATAGCATATTGCTATATTATACCGAGTGATTTAGGATTTATATGCATTTTTATAATAAGTATGGGATAAATATAGCTGGCAATTTAAACCAAAACATTATACTAGTATCAGTAAACCGGTACCGCATTTAACCTTTGTAACTGTTATTTTCATACTGATATAGTCATTGTTGGGTATCTCTCTCTCTCTATTTCTCTCTCTATCTCTTTCGCCAATTAATATTCTTAATTTTTTTCTATTTGATTTATTATTTGGACCACTTTCTATGTGTAATTCTAATTTACGATTATTGCAACTACCCTGTATATGCTTCTGTGTATTGGTCACCCAATTTAACTTATTTGTCTATTATATTCTGAACTACCCTTTATAAGTATAAATCGTCACCACCCTATTGAATATTTTTATTTTTATATTGTTTGAACCACTCTGTATATCTATAATTTTACTTCGCCCCATGTGTGAAGTATTATATATATGAACTGCTCATAGTCTAGCCCTATCATATATAACAAAATTTGTCACATTTATTAACCACATTGTATAACTATAATTTTACTCTACCTTTTATTTCAACCACCTGAAATATGCAACTACTTTTTATTTTATAAACCCATCTCTATAACAATAATTATACCCCGCCAACAAATTTTTATACACCCTGAATAACTATAATTCTACTCCACCCTTATTTCAACCACCTGGTATACGTAAATTTATGTTCGACAATATTTAATCTTTATTCAACCATCCTGTGTAACTATAATTTTACATCACCTTATATTTTAAGCATCCTATATATGCAAATGCTAAAATTTTTTGAACCCTTTTGTTTAACTGTAATTATACTCCGCCCTATAACTCAAATATCCTTACTGTATATGCTTATTTAACAATTTTTAATCCACTTTGTATAACTATAGGTCTACTTCGCTCTTATTTTAACCACCTTATGTGCCACCCAATACTACATTTTTTGATCCACCCTATGTAACTATAATTCTATTCCACATTATATTTCAACCGTTCTATTTATGCAACTGCTTACGTATCACCCAATATCACATTTATTTATAAGATTTCTTAAACTCTCCTGTATAACTTTTTTTAAATTTTACTTCGCCCTATATTTCATCTATTCGCATTGCCTACTGCTTGAATTTCGATGCACGCACACACATACACAATCGTATCGAATATTTTATTTAATGGCATTTCTTGATATTTAAGCTATTTATTTATGATGAAAATTTGACATTTACATTGATGTTCACCGTTTTTGCATATATTTTTTAGATTTTCAAAAAAAAAACCGATATATTTTATGTTATAGAAAAATAAAGAGAATCAAGCTGGCACATATCTTTGTAGAGTACAATTCAAAATATTCAAATTAATTGAGCCATTTTAGAGAAAACAGTGACAATTCCTTGAAATTCACTGGAGTGTAGTTAATTACTCTTTTGTTTCTGATTTTCTATAAAAAATTGAATGACAAGGCCTTACCCAGCGTTGGGTTGAAACTACTCCGAAATTTGGGATTGATTGATTTTGCCGTCCTAATCAGTTCATACATCTTCTAAAAAAAATGGAAGAGTCGTCGACCTTTCCCTAAAAAATTTGGAACCCTGTTCCCCGTTGGCTACGGCCATTTTTGGAGCAGCTTTAACATTTCAGATATGTTGTTGACAACACTCAAGGAAAAGACGTTAAAAGAAACACACATAAAATTTTACAAAGTTATCTCAACCCCTACGCCATTATACGGATTGGATACGTGGGTGACTATAAAAACAAAACTGTATGCAATTGGAGACAAATAAGGGATATGTATAACGAATTAATAAAGAAAGAAGAATTCCCTACAATCTGGAAGAAGGCTAAACTAATATTTCTGAGGAAGGGCGCTAAACCTATGAATGACCCAACATCATATAGACCCATTTGCCTGTTGGACGTTATGGGTAAGGTATTAGACACACTAATTAGAAACAGAATAGACAAAGAATTAGGGGATGAAAAAATTTCAGAAAGACAATTTGGGTTTCGGAAAGGGAAATTAACAGTAAAAGCAGCAAACTGGATTCGTGACAAAGCAAGGAGCACTAGAGCGGGCTGGGTGATACTCATCACTTTTGACGTTAGAAATGCATTCAATTCGGCATCATGGAAATGTATTGTTAAGGAAATGGAAAAGAAAGGGATTAGTGAATATCTAATAAGAATAATAGAGAGTTATTTCTCCAAAAGAAGTATTATACTCGGGAAAGAAAATACGTTAAAAATGGGCACAGGAGTACCACAAGGATCAGTACTAGGACCGACATTATGGAATATATTGTACGATGATCTTCTAAATCAGAAGCTGCCAACTGGTGCAAATACGATAGCATTCGCAGACGACCTGGCACTATACGTGGAAGGGCCAAACGCTGACAGACTGGTTGAAAGAGGCAAAGTTGAAATGGGCACCGGAAAAGAGCGAGGCGGTGCTACTCAAAGGTACAAAAATGCAGAAAATAAGAGAAAAAAAAATAGAAATGGGGGATCTAAATATAACACCACAAAAGAGCGTAAATTATCTCGGTATATTTATCGATCACCAAGGTACATACGGGACACATATTGTAAATGCAGTAAGGCAAAGCCGGTGATAAGTTAGCAAAACTTGGAAAAATTATGAAAAACATAAAGGGACCATCACATGCAAAGAGACAACTGCTTTATGGAGTGGTACAATCAACACTTTTGTACGGGGCACCAACATGGCACAGAGGTATGAATATAAAAAGATATAAGAACATGATGTTTAAAATACAAAGACAGGCGCTGCTGCGGGTAATAAGCGGATATAGAACGATCTCGTATGAGGCAACGGCAGTTATAGCCGGTATTCCTCCGATCCATCTGACGATAGAAGAACTTAGAGAAAATTACGAAAATAAAAAATACAAAGAAAACAGGAGTAATACGCTAAAAGAATGGCAAAAAGAATGGGACGCGCTAACGGGAAAAGCGGAATGGACAAAGAAACTAGTACCAGACCTAACAAAATGGGCGAGCAGCCAATATAGAAGTACAGATTACTTTATGACACAATTTTTGTCTGGGCATGGTAGTGTCAAAGCATACCTGAAAAGGATAGGGAAAATGAGGGAGAGTAACTAGGATATGTGCCAAATTGAGGAGACAATGGAGCATGTGGTTTTTGACTGCGAAAGATATGCAAGGAATAAAACAAGAACCGAAACAACGATTGGTGAAAGGATAACACCATCTAACGTGATAAAACTCATGATATAAAGTAAAGAGAACAAGGAAATTATATACAACTGGATAAGGGTGGTTTTAGTGGGTGTGAGTCCCACACTAATTTGAGTGATAGACTCTAAGCTCAAATTGTCCATAATGGATTTCCACCTTCAAAAAAGAGAAAAAAAAGGCAATTGGAGACATCAGAAATGATTGGTAAAGGATTGTACCCGTTTAGACCGAAATGAAGACAGCAGTCAGGAACTGTGCAATTGGTTTTTGAATTTTGTCTAACCTAACCTATAACTGAATAAATAGGAAACTACAAAAATAGACGGGCCGATCATATAATGTGGATGTCTCCAGAACGAACAGCCCAAAAATTGCTTAATTATAATCTCTCAGGTCTTAGAAGTATCGGTAGACCGACAACAAGATGATAATGTCGGAACAGGCAAATGTCCTAACCCTGAAAAAGTAGTAGAAGAAGAAGATAATTATCGGCATAATTAATCTTTTCCAATACCAAAAGCATTAGCTATTTCTTGCGGGGCTGTAAAACTATCTTTCTAAAAAGCGACACTTTCCCAGAATAATGTCAGGAAAATGTTAAAATAGAAGTTTGCAGCGTACAAAGCTTTGCCTCTAAATGCCTAGCTACTCATCTATTTGGTCGTTTTCTGTCTCATGCTGCCACCTGCGTGTGTAATTCCGAGAACATAACGAGAGCAGACACTTCAAGCGAAGACGAAAACCTTGTGTAAAATAATAGTTTTACGCTTCAAGAATGTTAAACGAAAACTAGAAGGTCTCGTTGAAATTTCATTTATTCTTGATGCAGCAAACAGATTGAGAATCTGTGTGGGAGAAGATTGTTTTGTTCTAAGGAAGCATTTTGATTAGACAAACAAGATTTTTACGTTGAAAATAACAACTTGAGGATAAGGCAGTAACTGTAACGGAAGTAAATGCAAATTTGGTGAACATTTTCTTGCGATTGTTGTTTCCAACTCATTGAATATAGCGAATCCCCTTAAAGAGTAAAGTACTTTTATTTTTGAGACAATTTAATGTTAGAATTACATATCCATAAAATAGTATGTTAGACATATTTCTAGCACGAATCATACGAAACCCTTATTTTTATTAGTAGATAGGTCTAATTCCCTATTCGGATGTAGTTTTCTACTACTACTACTCATTTTTTTTCCTAAATAAAAGTACTGAGACTTGAGCAAAATTCATATTTTTGACTTAATGAATTTTTTTTGTCGGACACATTGTATACATCTTATATTATAGAACCGAGAAAAATCACAAAATCCAACGTAATATTTTTTATCGTCGTCCTTATTTTTTGTAAATTTAATAATGCCAAAAATGTTAAAAACGTTAAAAATCTCAAATATGCCAAAAAAGTCAAAAAGTCAAAAATCTCATTATCTCAATATCAACATTTTTTTTCCTGATCCCTTATTGTTGAGTAAATTATCAGAAAGTTTAAAATGTGTTTTTACGTATATACGCATCTTTTTGTTTTAATGTCGAAAAGGTTAAAATTGTTGAAAAATATCCGAAATGTCAAAAATTTCAATAATCTCAAAAATGTCAAAAATGTTAAAAACGTTATAAATGTCAAAAATCTCAAATATGCCAAAAATATCCGAAATGCCAAAAATGTCAATAATCTCAAAAATGCCAGAAATGTCAAAAACGTCAAAAATGTCAAAACATGTCAACAATGCCAAGAATGTAAGAAATGTCAAAATGTCAAAAACTTCAAAAAGGTTTTTGCATCTCAATATTTTTTATCGTTGTCCTTGTTTTTGAGTATATTTAATAAATGTCAAAAATGTCAAATATGCCAAAACTGCCAAAAAAGTGTTTCTGCATCTCACTGTAAGTATTTCGTTCGTGTTCCTTATTGTAGAGTAAATTAACAGAAAGTTACAATATGTTTTTACGTATATACAATTTTTCTGTTTTAACGTCAAAAATGTCAAATTGTTGAAAAGCATCCAAAATGACAAAAATGTCAAAAATCTTAAAAATTGTCTTCTAAACGTTGTTTGTGGCATATTCTTGATTGCTTTTATGTTTTTTTGGGCAATAACACCACAATAGAAAATCCTAGATCTTACATCTCGCGTCTTCAAATTTATTTCTATTGTGGTGTTATTGCCCAAAAAAAAAATAAAAGTAATCTCAAAAATCCCAAAAATGTCAAAAATGTCAAAATGTCAAAATGTCAAAAATGTCAAAAATGTCAAAAATGTCAAAAATGTCAAAAATGTCAAAAATGTCAAAAATGTCAAAAATGTCAAAATGTCAAAAATGTCAAAAATGCCAAAAATTTCAAAAATGCAAAAATGTCAAAAATGTCAAAAAGGTGAAAAATGTTAAAAATGTCAAAAATGTCAAAAATGTCAAAAATGTCAAAAATGCCAAAAATGTCAAAAGCGTCAAAAATGCCAAAAATGCCAAAAATGCCAAAAATGTCAAAAATGCCAAAAATGTCAAAATTGTCAAAAATGTCAAAACGTTAAAACGTCAAAAATGTCAAAAATGTTAAAACGTCAAAAATATGAAAAATGTCAAAAAAGACCAAACCAGAATATCATCTATTAAAAATTTCAAACACGCTCAATATATTTGCCTTCGTATTAAATCTAAAAACAAAGTAATTTCAGATGTTCAGAAGTTGTTGCCATATAAATATCGCCCATTAACGATAATGCTAATAATGATTTTACTTATAAAAATACAAGATGCGAAAAAAATAACAGTTAAAAAAGTACTCTTTCGAGTCTACAAAGTTAAAAAAAGTGTTCAAAACAAATACGTCAATATGCGAATTTGTTTACCATTTGTAACGCTGTGGCGAGGCAGCTAGTAAAGTATAAAATTTTATATAACGCGTTATTTCAAACGTGCCCCTATGAGAAAGATTCACGAAACGTCAACCGCATGGTGGCGCCACTGCATACAAGGATGCCATGCATGAGAATTTTGTATATTTGGTGGCCATTGTACTCTTATATGCAGTGGCGCCACTATGGGGTTGACTTTCCGTGAATCTTCCTCATAACACATTACTCTCAAAGAACATAAATGATGTGAAGAAAATTTACATGGTTTCATAGTTCACAAAGTTCAAACTTTTGCCACTAGTATCTATTCACTATTTATCAGCGGCTTCTGTGACTCTACAGGCAGTGCGTGTATGTAATTTCAAATGAATAACACGTTAACACGAGAGGTAGGGACAAAAGATTCGTGTGAAATAATAGCTTCCCGCTTTAAGAATATTCAGCGAAACAAGAAGCTTTCAGAATGAGAGGTGATAAAGGGCGCTGACTCGGTTTTGGATTCGCATGCGAAAGTAAATATGGAAAGTAAATCCAATTTTGTCAAGATCTTAAGAGAAACATTAAATCTTGTGCAACAACTGCTTTTCGGGGAATCTACACAACGACAATGATTAAAAGGATTTGTGTTGAGTTCGCGTTCTTCAGTAAAACAGATATTTCGGAGGATTTATTCCAAACTGATAAAGTTTTCTATTACAAATGTGAGAGTTTTAATTTAACATAAATACGCCATTTTAGATTGATCTATTTGTGATCTTTATGTTCATTTATACGCATATTTAGAATCCTAACAGTTTCACCAATGTATAAAATATATAACAATATTTAATTTTTTTCAAATTTATCATCAATACTAAATTGCACAGGAATTTGCTAAATGTCAAGCGAGTAATTATTACTCAATAAGATCTACCCGTTAATTGCCAACGGCCAAGTTTATATAATAAAAAAATCATAACGAGTTTTCTTTTGTCAATGAATTGTATATATCTCAGGAATTGTATTCAGAATCGACTTTTGGCTCACCCTGTATTCAGTTGTTGCAATAGAAATAGTACATTATGGTAAAATTGTAGCAACATCAAACACTTATGCATTCAAAAAATATTGTTAAGTTGTTCTCTCTAGAGTATACAGGTGGCTGAAATAGTATACAATTGACCACAACTTTTGAAATATCCGGTGTGACATAATGAAACTCTATATATTACATCGTGTATATACGAAAATAATTTTAAAATTAATAGTTTTAAGTTGTCTGTAATTTTTGTAAATATCTTCTTTTGATAACTCGTATAATAACTGACATATCTATATATAAATAGGCAAAGATAAAACGATAAGGTACCATTTTCTCCTCTGTCACTCAACCGATTTTCTTCATTTTTGTTTTGTTTAGTAGCTACTGACGATCTTCAGTGCAGAATGCTAATATTAGTTTACAATATTGGTTCATTCATTAAATAAAAATAATAATGTCAACGCCAAACAACTGAATCTGGCGCCGCCGCCAGACTCAAAACATTGAGTAATTATATATAGAGGGACCAATGCTATTATATACTTAGAGCATGTACTTCTGGTAGTGGCATGCAAGCGTTGCTATTGTTTAGTGGTAAAGTAATCGTTGTATATTATAATTATACAGGGCGATTCCAGATATGTTAGAAATCATTTTTTCGTGGGTGCCACATAAGCAGTTGCATATATAGGGTGTTTAAAATATTAAAAAATATTATACAGAGGTGCATATACAGGATGGCGGAAATGGAAATGCAACATTTCGTAACCCATAAGCAGTTGTATATATACGGAAGATGAAATACGGGGTGACAGGAATTATAGATATACAGGATGATGATAAAAAATGTTAGAAAAGGAAATGATTTATAGAGTAGCCCACGAAGAGTTCCATATATATATATATATATATATATATAATGTTCAGGTTACTTAACCTGCCAGAGATATTGACACAACTAGTCGAATTTCGACCACTGGGCGACACCTAGTTGTACTTAAAAGAACTACTGGCTCACCCTGTAGGGCGTAACGAAGAATTACACGTCTGACAGGCAAAAAACATCTAAATCTAAATATTACCTAGTTATTATTACAGAATCTGGTAGAATCTGACTGCTTATTATATTATTCTAACATAAATGTCGGTTACTTATAAGAATTTATCCCATCATAATTGAATGTGATTGAATGTTACAACCTTAAGCAGTCCGTAAAGTTCACCTGTTAGTCGAACAATATCCAGCTTTGTGAAATAAAATTCAGTTTGTACGTTAGTTTACTTTATCCTGCTAGTTTTGCTTTATATCAACATATAGTGGAGTTTCAGTTAACATAAGCTTAACCTACTTATGTTGTATTTGTTTTCGAATAACAAATCCGTTTCCACAAGCATTCTCAGTTAATAAAATTAAAGTTGCATTGCGGGTTCTATATCAGTAAAGTAGTTTCCAGAGTTTCTACATGCATACTAATGTTCTTTATTTAAATACTGTATTTAAAATATCTTCTGAATATGGCAACAAAAGATGCTTTAAATTTGATAACCAATTTGGAAATAATAGAAAACCTAGATAAGAGTCAGCCATTAGCAAATACGTTTCTTGATTTCGCCTTCGATACAGTTAACCATAAAATTTTACTTGTAAATTGGAGAGATATGTAGTTAGAGGGGAAGATAATAAACTTTTAACGAGTTACTTAGAAAATGGGCAACACAAAGTGAAGATAGATGAAGATTATAGTGAATTTTTGACCGTCAAAACAGGAGTTCCTCAGGGAACAATTTTGGGGCCACTATTTTTTATTTTATACATCAATGACCTCTTGGTGGATATGTCTTTCATTATAATATCATATGCAAATGATACTGCTGTTATCTCAACAGAGAAATCTTGGGAAGGAGTTCAAATGAAAATGAACGACTATCTCGATGACATTGCTGTTTGGCTTTTGTTAAACAAACTGTCATTAAATACGAAGAAAACCGTATGTATGACCTTTGGGAATTATTCTGATAGTGTCCCTGATATATTTAATATACAAATAAAAGGTAGTAATATTACTAGAGTATAAAATTGTAAATATTTATTTAATTTCTGCCAAATTATCTAGAGTAATGAACTCTTAGAATGTTATATTCGCCTTATTTCAGAGCATAATTAATTATGGAATAATAGCCTGGGGAGGGTCCTACACGAACTTTACAATATTGTTAGAAAACATCCAAAACAGAATTTTGAAAGTAATAATTAATAATAAACTTGTGCTTATGGCTCATCCACTAAATACAAAACAGGTCTTTTACGTTGAATCACTTGTGTACCATTATAATAATCTAAAGGATAAATTAAAAAACCGACATGTTTAACCAGAAATAAAAACTTACAAATGCCTATTATCAAGAAAACAATAAGTAATAAAAATAGCCTCATTGTAGCTATTAGACTTTTTAATAGCATGTCAAATGAGTTAAAAATCTTGAATAGCAATCACAAAAAAAGAAAAATAAAAGAACGGATTTATAATAACAAGTAAGGATACATTAGTGAAATAAATTGTGTGAGTACACTAAATTTGACTTTTTAATTTTGTTATTACTGTATTGTTGTATTTTTCTTAAATATTTGTTGCTATGTTTTGTGTTTTTTAAATATTTTTATAATACAACGTTTGGTTTTTCATCAATATACGTCGTTTTATTTCAATTGTGGTGTTATTGCCAAAAAAAAAACATAAAAATAATTAATAACAGTTTAATTGATAAAGCTGTTTAAATTCCTACAACCAACATGAAACCTGACCAAGCAAGACTGACTTCCAAGATAATCACATTATTACAATAACTATACATACAGGGTCTATCAGAAAGACTAGAAAGAGTGGGAAACAAATATAACATCAAAACATCGTTTAAAACAAGAAATACACTAAAATCAATTATATCAAACACCAAGATAAAAAGCACAACTCAAAATACAAAAAAATGTATTTATAAAATCCCCTGTGAGTGTAATAAATTCTATATTGGAGAAACCTCTAGATTTCTAAATGTTCGAATAAACGAACACAAAAATTACATAAAAAACCACAGTTTGAAAAATCCAAAAATTGTGAACATGCTTTGGACCTTGATCATAAAATACAGCTTTAAAATTCAGTTATATTACACAAAGAAGAACACAACAAGAAAAGAAAACTAAAAGAGTCCGCTTTAATTTTGTTAAATGAAAACGATTGTATCGCTACTACCTCCGTAGAATTCAATCGTTCCTGGTTGCCGATGATTAAGGAAGAAATTTCTAATGGTCATGTCCTGGTGTACAACCCAATATCGGGATAGTTCATAAGGTTTTTCCTAGGTTTTCCCTTATGATTTTACTGGGATCACTGAATCAACAAAATTCTTCGGTCGCAGTTTTGGCGACAAAGTCGCACCTAGGAGCGCCACATAAAATTCTGAAGATCTCCCTTTCAAATTCTTCAAATTTGAAAGGAACTTTATGATTTTTAGAAGTTACTGTGCTACCCTGTATATTACAAATGAAATTCTCTTAGTTGCGTCAGAAATCAAATAATACATATTGTCAAATATTTTATTTTTACATCTTAGAATTGTGCCTTTTTTATTCATAGTTTCTTAACCATTGACAACGGGGTCTGACCTACACCCCGAAACGGAATATACAGCAATTTTCTTAACTGTGGTGTTATTTCCTAAGAAGTACTTAAACATTATATTCCTATGTCAAATATTTCTTAGGTCCGAACCCCCCCCCCGCGCTGGATAGGGCCCTGTTGACCGTCAGAAAGTAACGACTTCCAACATCGAAATTTGAAAGAACGATTGATAAAAACAGTATACATGTGGGTACTGACGTTTCAAAATATTTCATGTAGTTACTTGATTGCCCAGTTTTTTTACAGGTAAAACACTCTGTATACAGGGTGTAAATAGTTTGACTGCATATATTTTAGGTGCAGATAGTACCCACCAAACAAAACAAAAAACTCTTATAACACTATGGTCTAAAGGCCTTAATAAGCAAGAAAATTTGAAATACATGTTAAGTAAATTATTGTCAATGTGGCAACGTCGCGCTAAAAATCAGATTTGCTTGTAGCGTGAATAATAAAGGAATGAGTCACCACAAAAAAAAATGTTATTTTTTTGTATTAAATAATAATAAGTACCGGTAGATTTATTTAGGTACATAAAATTTTATGAAATATTATTTTCAAAAATGTACTCTTTTAATATCTATGTATTGAAATGAATATTTATATTTGGCGATTTATTTTATGCATCAAGTTGAAGAAGGGAGGATACAAAGTTGTTTACATTATGATACAAAAATAATGCGATACAAAGTATATTAAACAAAACATTTCATATATGTAGTTCTTTTATGTGTTAAATTCTTCGAGAAATAATTGTTACTAAGAAATTAATATTACTGATCTTAGACAAATAAAAACCTTTGACCTGCAGGATATCATTATGGGGAGCAAACGGATTATTTATAGTAAATATTCAAAATTCAAAATTCTTGTTATTACATTTGCTTTCCCCACAAATTAATAGCATGTCAGGTCTTTACCTAATTGTATGATTGTCACTGTTTGTCACAAAATAATACACTCGAACTCACAATTCACAACAGATTTTATTTATTTTTCCAATTTATATTTTAAAATGAAAATCAAATAACTTACGCTATGTCGAATGTCACGCAAAAATCACTTTCACTTTCTTAGAAGAACCGGGCAGCAAAAAAGCATTTATGGCAGCGGCCAGCTGTAGTACTGAGTATATGCTATGTTGCCACATCTGATCGGATAAACGTATGGCAAATTATAACAGAATATTTAGAGTTTAAATAATAATTTTCTTTGTTAATACAGTTATTAAAGGTGTATACGCTATTGAGTATTTACATATTTAGCTTTACAATCATTTTGAAGCCAGAAATAATCTATTATTCACTGTAATAAAGGCTACAGAACTTCTAACTTTTTCATTTTTTTTTGGCAAAACTATAGTTTATTTCTGAGAATGTTATAAAGCTTTTTGATTTGTTTTGACCTGAAGTATTGATCCTCAAAATCTTTGCACTCAAACCGTTTACACCCTGTATATGATACTAAAACTTTTTAACCGAAAACTTTACAGTGCATCTTCAGTTGCCTTAAGCCAGGAGCTGAACCGCCGACAGCCGCCTTATTAAACAATTTATGAAGCAATACCATACGACAACAATTTAGTTTAACCTGTTCGCTACGTTGTCGTATCCTATCCGCGAGTGGATTAAAATATAATGAACTGCCTACCTAACCTACCGACCTGAACCCGGTGTGAGGGAACACGTAAAATATTCGATATCAGAATGTAAACTAGACGCATCGAACGAGATAAAGGGTCCTGCAAGAGTGACAGAGAGCGAAAGCAGCAGAGATTACGTAAATGAGGTTTGCTCTCCTATATTCCTGGCATTATCCCGATGTCATCTCCCTGTTCTGATATTGTAAAAGATTTATAGATATGAGAACAGTCAAGTTTTGTTCATAGTTCGCCACCCCTTTTGACATTAGGAAATATGTCTGCTCATTTGGCATTCTCTTTATTACAAAATTCACGCTATGAGTTATGGACTTTGCTGGATTTTAATTGGAGGTAAAATAGAAGTTGTGGACTAATCCTGGATGCGTCAAGTGACCATCAGCCCTTTCTTGAAGGCTTTCGTCATGTTGTTATAAAAATTATTTTACGCCGCCTTTGGAAAAATCAAAAAACCTTCTAAATTAATCATTTAGACAAAAACAAAAAAAATTTTCGTTCGGCGAAAAAAGGATCGATCCGAGAAATTTCCTGAAGAACGCTCCTATCACAAATTAGTAATCCTGGCATTTGAGTTTTTTCTAAATTGATTATAAATTCGAAATTTGTACATGTTGTATCGATAGAAATCAGCTGTTGTAAATAAATAGTGGATTTATTTTTGTGAAAATAAAGTGTGTGTTAAATCAATTTTGAAGATAACATACTTCTATCAATTTGCAAGTTTCCAACATTTTCTTCTACTATTATACACTTTTTGTGTACTTATACAAAATAGTTCACTACTGGTCTTCTAAACGTTGTTTGTGGTATATTCTAGATTAATTTTATGTTTTTTTGGGCAATAACACCACAATCGAAATAAAACGACGCATATTGAAGGAAAACCAAACGTTTCAAAGTCTATTCTGACTTCGTTGTCAATGGCTTTATATTTATTGATGTAAATTGAAAAATTAAATTTGATTTATGACATTTAAATTAACATTAGAAAATTTGTTGTTTTTAGATAAACAGGTAGCACAAAAAATCTAAAGATCATGTATTATAGTTAAACAGTTTTCAAATTAGAAGAATTTGAAAGAGTTGTCTTTAGAATTTATAAGTGGCGTGTCTGGGTACGACTTTGTTATAAGATAGCGCATTCGCCAAAAATGCGATCAAAGAATTCTATTGTTTCACTGATCCCATTAACGTCATAAGGGAAAAACTAGGAAAAACCTTATGAACTATCCCGAAACTGGGTTGTTCAAAAGAAGGTTACCATTAATAATTTCTTTCTTAATTGTCGGTAACCAAATACGATTAAATTCTACAGAAGTAGAAGCGATACAATCGTCTCCATTCAAAAGAATTAAGGCACACCTTTTATTTTTCATTTTGTGTTATGCTATTCTTTGTGAAGTATAGTTGAATTGTCAAATTGTATTTTATGGCCTAGGTCCCAAGCATGTTCAGAAATTTTCGATTTTTCAAATTGTCGTTCCTTTATGTAACCTTGTGTTCCTTTATTCGTACATTTAATGGTCTCAATTAATAATCTTGTAAACAATTAATTTTAAAAATATGACAAATATGTATTTGTATTCCTCATAATGAGCCCTTTCATTTGATGTACTGCATGATGCGTTAAAAAATATTTTTTTATTTTGCGTTTAATTCTATAATTTGGCCCCCAATATTAATATTAGGGGTTTCTTCATATTTTTCCTGTTAACAAAAAAAATTAGGTCTTATAGTTTGGGGAATAACGGGGGGAATGGATAATTTTTTTAAAATATTTTTTAATATATTTTAAAATATTCATTTTAAAAAAATTAAAAAAATACATTTGTATTCGTCATAATGGGCTCTGTGATTTGATATATTACATGATCCGTTAGAAACAATTATAATTTTTTATTTTCCATTTAATTCTATAATTTGCCTCCCAAATGAATATTAGGGGTTTCTCCTTATTTTTCCAATAAAGTTCAGGTGAGGGGCTATACCTCCATTTTTTTTCAAAATTTTCCAGCTTATGGTTTCGGAAATAAGGGGGGGGGGGAGAATGGGTAAAATTGTTTATATTTTTGTTAATATGTTTTTATTTATTTATTTTAAAAATATGAAAAAAATATATTTGTTTTCGTCATAATGAGCCCTTTCATTTGATATATAACATGATGGGTTACAACCAATTTTAATTTTATATTTTCCTTTAATTCTATAATTTGCCCCCGAAAATGAATATTAGGGGTTTCTCCTTATATTTCCAGTAAAGTTCAGATGAGGGGTTATACCTCCATTTTTTTCAAAATTTTCCAGCTTATGGTTTCGGAAATAAGGGGGGGAGAATGGGTAAAATTGTTTATATTTTTGTTAATATCTTAATTTATTTATTTTAAAAATATGAAAAAAGTATATTTGTTTTCGTCATAATGAGCCCTTTCATTTGATATATAACATGATACGTTTGAAACATTTTAATTTTATCTTTTCCATTTAATTCTGTAATTTGCACCCCAAAATTAAAAGTAGAGTTTCTCCTCATTTGTCCAGTAAACTTCAGGTCAGATCCTATACCTCTGATTTTTTTTCAAAACTTTACGTTTTATAGTTCGGGGATAAGGGGGGGGGAATGGGTAAATTTTAGTATATTTTCGATAATATCTTTTTAACTATTTTTTTTTAAATATGAATAAAATATATTTGTGTTCCTCAGAATGGGACCTTTCATTTGATGTATTACATGATGCGTTTGCCATTAATTTTATTTTTAAATTTTCATTTAATTCTATAATTTGCCCCCCCAAATTAATATTAATGGTTTCTTTTTATGCTTCCCGTAAAGTTCGGGCAACATTCTATATTTCCTATTTTTTCAAAATTTTAGGCTCAGTAGTTTCGGAGATCAGGGGGGGAACGGTCGATTTTTAGTTTTTCCCCCCAGAAGTACCCCTAAAATCAAAATTTCTTCAGTTACGATATGTATTCCTGATCGGGTCACCAAACTATATATTGATACCAAATTTCAACCTCTTCCGTCCAGTAGTTTAGGAGAAAATTGCTGTGATGTGACAGAGGCAGAAATCCGGAGTGATATTATAAGGGTATCCGTATATTGTATATACGGAACCCTAGAAACCAAAACATAAAACGGTTCTTTAGCATAAAAGTTTCCGGCCTATTTGGTGAGAAACGCTCTAACTTAGAGAGCCCTAGACATTCTTAAATATAATCACCACCCACTCTTAGATTTCTTAGATGACTTTTCACCTCTATTTTGTAGTCTTCTTTGACAAATTCCAAATAATTTATTACTAACTGCCCCAATGTACATTGTAATCAGGTCAAAACTACACTTACGCCACAAAACTCATCACATGTCTCTGTGGAAATTTATATTACAATGGGGGGCCTTTCTGTTCCCTGACAAAGACTCCGACCTTCTCGAACACATCGGTGAATATCGTGTTAAGAGGAATTCATTAAAGAGTAATTATATTTACCTTCGTGTCAAGCAATCGCTATAAAGTTCACTACATTAATAATGATTTATATGATTCTTGGGTGGCAAACCGTTTTAATGAAATAGAGTGCGGCCTGATTTAGGGCTTTAATTTATTGTCCTGGAATAATATCGTGTTGGCATAGGTCAAAGCGCCACCAGCTCTTAACAAATTTCGTTGGGGGAACAACGGAACAAAGGAAAGATGCGTCAGCTGTACTACGATGTAACACGAAACAAAAGAAATGATGAAAATGTGGTTTTTGGGGTACTAAAGAAAGGGCTCTCGGGTAATTTTGTTGGTATTATCTTTAACCAAAAAATAATAATTAAATCCCTTGTGCTACAGTGGAGCTTACATCAATGGTTGTCTCGTATTAATGTGTATTAGGGGAAATATGATGTTAAGTTAACGAAATTTATATTTTATTTAGCTGATTCAGCTAAATTTTAATTTCCACATTCAGTTTGTCATAAATTTACTTGATAATCTGTCCTCTCTCTGCCTCTTCTTTTATTCTTTAGCAACTTGTTTTTGTTCTTGTATTTTTTAATGTTGCTCTTTGTTTGCTTATTGTCCCACATATCTATTCATGAGCTCCACTTCATTTTTATAGCCATATATTGCAATTGTAATGTATCACATCTTTTTTTTTGTTTCTCTCATACCTAAATAATACGATACTCTCACAAAAAATCTCCCAATTTTTACAGACCAGGAACACATATACTGCGTTTAAAACAAACAACAATTTATCTAGACATATAAAAAATAATAGAGATAAGACTGGCAAAAATTCTTACTCGTGTGTCGACATTTTCGTAATTTGGGAACACAATCTTGAAGAACTAGATAAATTATTAAATGACATAAATAACAAAGAGCCAACTATCAAATTTACCCTAGAAATTGAAGAAAATAACAAACTATCTTTTCTAGCCACATTAATAACAAAAATAATCTTCATTCGAAATAGAAGTTTATAGAAAATCAACTCATACAAACAGATGCCTAAATTTCAATTCAAATCATCCGAATGCAGTAAAGAAGGTGTCATTAAGTCATTATATGATAGAGCAAAGACCAACTGTTCTGATGATAATAAATTCAACAAAGAAAAAATAATTATAAAATATGTTCTCACTGGAAACAATTACCCCACAAAATTTATCAACAAAGAGTTAAACAGACTTGAACAGAAAACATACCTCCCGAATCAACCCAGAACTTCTCTTATTAACACTACTACTACTCAGGGCAACTACAATTACATTACAGTTACAAATATACCATATATACAGGGTCTGTCAGAAAGATTGAAAAGAGTGGGCAACAGATTTAATGCTAAAGCAACATTCCAAACAAAAGATACACTGAAATCTCTAATATCGAAATTAAAACCAACCAGCAAATTCAAGATTCTTTGCGAATGCAATAAATTTTATATTGGAGAAACATCGAGACCATTAAACATACAGATAAATGAACACAAGAATTATATAAAGAAACGACAATTTAAAAAATCGAAAATTTGTAAACATGCTTGGGACCATAAAATACAATTTGACAATTCAAATATACTTCACAAAGAACAACATAACACAAATCAACAAATAAAAGAGTCTGCCTTAATTCTTTTGAATGAAAACGATCGTATCGCTACTACTTCTGTAGAATTTAATCGTATCTGGTTACCTACAAATAAGGAAGAAATTATTAATGGTAACCTCCTTTTGAACAACCCAATATCAGGATAGTTCATAAGGTTTTTCCTAGGTTTTCCCTTATGACGTTAATGGGATCACTGAAACAATAGAATTCTGGATCGCATTTTTGGCGAATGCGCTATCTTAAAACAAAGTCGTACCTAGGAACGCCACTTATAAATTCTAAAGGCAACTCTTTGAAATTCTTCTAATTTGAACGCTGTTTAACTATAATACATGATATTTAGAATTTTTTGTCCTACCTGTTTATCTAAAAACAACAAATTTTCTAATGTCAATTTAAATGTCATAAATCACATTTTCATTTTGTAATTTATATCAATAAATATAAAGTCATTGACAACGAAGTCAGAATAGACTTTGAAACGTTTGGTTTTCCTTCAATATACCACTTTTTATTTCGATTGTGGTGTTATTGCACAAAAACATAAAAGTAATCAAGAATATGCCACAAACAACGTTTAGGAGAAAAATCCAACAAATCTACATTTGCTGATCACTTGTTGACAGAAAACCATATACCTCATCTACATTCTAAATTTTACATTTACAAAACAAAAAAAAATTCTTCATGTATCTCTCGAACTCAACAAAAACAAAAATTCTCAGAATCTCTTGAATGATCAAAATGATACCAATTCATCTTCATTACTTAATCTCAATTGCCAATTTTAAATAATATTATATTATAATATATTTTCCCAATATAATTGTTAACAATGTATCATAAATGAATAATTTACCTGATATAGTGGGGACTATTTCCACTTCATCGGAAATCACCAGAATTAACACACCTTAATTATTTTATTACCCTATCTGTAGTTTCTTTATAAGAAATATAAATTTAGCATTCATTGTATTTCTAATTTCTAATGAAGCCAGACTTGGCCAAACATTTAAAACTAATTAAAAATAAATAAAAAAGAGTTTGTGTTTTTAAGTAATCTTAGTTTCTTGTGTAAACAACACCCATTTGAAAAAAAACTATATTTAAAAAAAAATCCAAACATCTTGCTTCGTTGTCGATGACATTAGAGTCTGAATTATTAAAATGTAAGTTTGAAGTGAATTCGTGTTATACGCCAAACTACAGACACAGCTTAGGAAAGTCCAAAATGAAACAATAGCATTGTGTGTGAAATTTGTGAGAAAAGTTATGTTGGTCAAACGAACAGCAGAATCTCTACAAGACTAGAAGACCATAATTTAGCTGTCAGAAATAAAAAAGTAACGTCTTCTCTCTTTTCAACATCAATTATAAACAGGCCCCAAAATTATTTGCGACTTATAACTTGGAAATCAATAATCAATCAATATAAAGTTGAACCAGCGACACATAAAGTGGAAATAACATCTGGCCACATGACTCAAACGATAGCGGAGGGGGAAGAGTCAATTACAACTAATCAGAGTTGCCACAACCTCCGACGAAGGCTTATAAATGCACAGCACGGACACAGCATCTTGCAGTGTAACCTGATAATGACAAATGAAATTTTGACAAAACGTCTGCAAGGTTGAAACATCAAGACATAGGAGAGGCACATTTTAATGAAACTAAGAAAATCTCTAAATTGATTCCTTGTTAATCAATAAAGAAATATATCTAGATTATGGCGAGTTTTAACCATATCAACAAATTAATTTCCAAAAAAGTTTTGATTTGATAGTTGAAACTGTTTGTAAACTGTTTCTCTCTGGAGATTTTATTTTTTCTCCATATAGTTATGTTTGGAATACTAAATGGTTGATAAAATTTTCAGTTCAGTTAGAACGGAGGTTTTCGCGGCCAGAGTCGAAGCTGATTCTGCTTTTTCCGAATTTAGAACGCATCATTTCTTCTAATTTATTTATTTATATACATAAAAACGGGATATAAACAAAGTTTTCCGACGTTTCGCCCACACTCATAAGGGACTTTTTCAAGGATGAGACAAAAAACAAACCAAATATTACTTACCTTGCGGCCATTCCATTCATTAGATCTTTTTCTCAGGAACACTTCAAAACTTCACTTTTTATTCAACTTGTCACAATGATGCACCAATTCTAAATGAGTAATAGGTACGAAGAAATAATAATTGACCCCCTGAAGTTTTCAGGTAAAAGAAGGGTAGGAGGCACTTAATGGGATTATTTTTATGATTGTCATGAAATTTCGTATACGTTCTTGGAATTTATATATAATTTATTTTGTGGAAATGTTGATGCAAGATTGCCAGATGGACGAAAGTTCAAAACCTTTGTCTTCTAAACGTTGTTTGTGTCATATTCTTGATTACTTTTTTGTTTTTTTGGGCAATAACACCACAATCGAAATAAAACGACGTATATTGAAGGAAAACCAAACGTTTCAAAGTCTTTTCTGACGTCGTTGTCAATGGCCTTATATTTATAATAAATATAAAGCCATTGACAATATACGTAGTTTTATTTCGATTGTGGTGCTATTGCCCCAAAAAAACATAAAATTATTCAAAATCTTTGTCTCGGTTGAAATTCTTGGGATTTTTGGCGATTTCAACGGCCTCACGGAATTTTCTGGTAAAATAATACGGAGATTTGGCCACGACAGAGGAGCTGTCGACGAGGATTTGGTGGCCCGTATCGTCATGATGTTCAGCTACAACAGAGTTTGAAAGTAGGCCCGTTTTCAAACAACGTTTGTGCTCCCCCAGACGAGTGTTTATAGATCGACCTGTTTCACCGATGTATACTGCCCCACACGAGCATGGAATGGAATAAACACCTTTAAATGAAAGAGGATTTTGTTTGCTGTCATATGGCAATATGCTACTGATTTATTAGTTCACGACTGACCGTTTCTGAGATGGGTGATGATGGGACCAGGCGTGCAGATATCTCTCGGTTTTCAGTTCAGTGTTTGTTAAATTAATATGGTGTTGGCATGCAAATGCTTCTGTAAAACCCAGGAGATGCAATAGGTATAGTAATAGTGTAGACAATGTTGGTGTTGTGTAACTAGAATGAGCATTTTGAACAGGAGCATGAGCCTTAAAACGCTGATTTCCTCTGCCTTCGTTATTTTGGAAAATATTCAGATTGACTTCATCATCAAATATCTTCTAGCTAGACCTTTCCTTTTCAACTTTTTTACTATTCCTCTCAATAATTTATCTCAATTATTGTTTTTATCTTTATCTGTTTCGCAATTGAACAACAACGGAAGGACAAAGACATTTTTCTTGTTGAATTTTGTAATCTGCTGATTGTATTCATAAGAGCATAATCTGTTTTCTTTAAGGATTACAAATTCATTATTCTTAACTTAGCAATATCTTAAAAGCTACTTATCTTCCCTAATGATATTGCAGACGAAGAAAAAACTTCTCAGACTATGTGAAGTCAACTAATAGTAAGAAACAATTTAAACGACTGAAATTAAAGGAAAGAGCTTTTGTACAAAAAAAATTGTCTATAGAAGCAATTTCATATTTTTTTGGTCGAAATAAAAAAAAGTATTTGAACAATCAACTGTTTTACTAAAACCCAATTATATAAATGTAAGGGAGCAAACTGAATGAAATATTAATTTTCAACGACTATTCAATTTCAAAAGATTTTTCAACTAATTTAAATTAGTATGCTTTTTTTGTCGTCTAAACGTTAACTGCGAATATATCAGGCATATTGTTACACTAGGTTCATTATTCTAATAATGAGACTCAGTTATTAAAGTTTTCTTTTTTTGTCAGCGAAAAATTGGCTGTCTGGCATTTTCGTTTATTATGTTTTCACCGTTTGGTGAGGCATGAAAAGTTGTTTGAACATTGAAAAGAAAAGAACGTAATAATTTAATTAGGTAAAAATGATTAATGTATATTTGAGAAAGTAAACTGCCCAAGACCTAAGTTCATAGCATATGTTAAATGCATTTCATTGATTTATGAAATATAGAACTATTAGAAGTATAGAAATGCATATTCATCATCAGTCATTTGGTACAGTATGGTCAGCGCTTCTAGTTACTCGAATAACTAGAAGCGAAAGTAGAAGTATACGAGAATTATTCGAACCGACCTGAAGAGAGCAGATGTGACTCTGCCGAAACGTCGTAATTTTACCATCGATCCCGGCAGGAACAGTTATCAACTACCACCAATCATATATATGTTCTGAGAGGCTTCCGCGGTCATTACTATGAACAAGGCTGGGTCCGGGTGAGAGCCGCGTCTAAATTTATTATATACTCGACGTTTCGACTCCTGCTTTGGAGCCATTATCAAGAGACAACAAATAAAAAAGAGTTTCAGAGTCTAGATCGAACTCGGGGCCTCAATCTGCCTACTCCCCAAGAGTCACTAGGTAACTGAACTGAATTTGAGTCTTCTCTGATTCTTTTATTTATAGTTAGCGCTGGGTTAGAAGGGGATGTCACGTGAAGAGGCTGTGTTGTGATTGATTGGGTGTTGGTGGGCGTGTCTGCTTTGTTTAATCTGGCAATTACGGAGGTCCATGATGTGGAAAGGTGAGAGCTGTCATCGCGTCGGTTTAGACAGAGCGGTCTTTTTTCTATTTATATAGCTTCGCGAATAGTAGTTAACTCCTAAGGGAGTTAAGAGATATGATAGTCCTATTGTCCTCGAAGTTGATAGAGTGTCCTGTTTGGATATTAGGATGCGCGAGAGCTGAAGTCGGATTTTTTTTGCGAACTGACAAAGAGTGTTCAAATACTCGATGGTTGACGCGCCTATTTGTACGACCGATGTAGGTTTGTGGGCAAGCGCGACATGGAATTTCGTAAACTCCTTGATCCTCGTTAGGTACTTTATCTTTAGGGTTCCCGGTTAAGTTGGCAATAGTTTGACTGGTGTTGAAAACTGTCTTTATTTGATGTCGGTGTAAAATTCGTGCTACTTTGTCAGTGACTCCTCGAATGTACGGAAGGAAAGCTTTCCGGTGTTGTTGGTCTGTTTCTGATGGGGTTGGTGTTCTCGGGGCGTTGTTGCGATTGACGAAATATGCGTGCAATGTGGTCTGGATGATAACCGTTTTGTCTAAGGATTTGTTGAAGATTATTAGGTTCGTTTTGTCTATTATCATTCTCTGTTAAGCGAATAGATCTAAGGGCCAAAGATTTCATTACAGAACTCAATTGGGCAGGGTGATGATGTGATTGGGCATTTAAGTATCGATTGGTGTGGGTTGGTTTCCTATAGACTGCATGTGAGAATGTATCATTGCTGGTTTTTGTTATGAGGACATCAAGAAACGGGAGCGATGAATCGGATTCGATTTCCATTATAAATTGAATGTTAGAATGTATTCCATTGAGGTGTTGTAGAAAGAAGTCTAACGAATCTCTGCCATGAGGCCAAATGACAAAAGTATCATCAACATATCTAAACCAGCACGATGGTTTTAAATTAGACAAGTTTAGGGCCTGGGTTTCTATTTGTTCCATGAAAATGTTAGCAAGCACTGGAGAAAGAGGTGAACCCATCGGGGCCCCACGTACTTGTGTCTTGAAATGAAAAATATGTGTTAGAAGAACAGTGCTGTACCAGTTTGATGATGTCAGAAGAGATATTGTGTTTTGTTTTTAGAATATCTAACGTTTCTGAAATGGGGACATTGGTGAAAAGAGATACAACATCGAAGCTAACCAGGATATCATTTTCTGAAATTCTATAAGCGCCTAACAAATCTAGAAAGGAAGAAGAGTTCTTTACGTACGAGGATGCTTGTTCGGCTAGAGGTTGGATGGTTTTGGCTAAGTACCGGGCTAATTCTTGGGTCGTGGATTGTACCGAACTGACAATGGGCCTAAGAGGAATGTCCGGCTTATGAATCTCGGGTAGTCCGTAAATTTTGGTAATTTTAGAAGATTTGTCACGAGGAATGATGGTCTTTTTGACGTCAAGAGGAAGATGTGCTGTGTTGATGATTTCCTTGGTCTTTTTCTCTACGTAAGTAGTCGGATTATTGTTAATTATTTCGTAGTCTGGAGTTTGGAGTAGAGATTTCATCTTGTGAATATAGTTAGGCGATTTTTGGATGAGAAAAACCTTATGAGTTCGCATGTTAATTTGATGCACAATATGAACTTGTGGTGTGAAATTATATTATATAGGATAGTTCAAAATATGTTAGATGGTCCACAAGAGTTGATATGCAGAATGGTTGAATATAGCGTCGAAAAGAATTATAGTATGGTAAGAAAAAATAATTTTATGGGGTAGCCCACAAGCAGCTGGAAATTAATGATAGCTGACAAACAAGGTGGAGTAAAAGTATTGTTATGCAAGGTCGTTAAAAAAATGTTGTTAGAATGTTATACCTATAGGGTAGCTCATTAGCATTTGCATTTACAGGGTGGTTGCAATATAGGATGTACTGGAATTATAATTATATATGGTGGTTAAAAACATATTACAATAAGTGGCCATAACTAAATGCATATACAGGGTAGTTAAGACATATGGTGGTTTGAAATTATATTTATACAGTATGATTTAAAATATGTGAGTACAAAAATGTTATATTTAGTAGCTTATAAAAAGTTATAATATATATATATATATATATATATATATATATATATATATATTATAACTTTTTATAAGCTATATATATATATATATATACATACATACATACATACATACATCGGTTGTACCAACAGGCGCGTTAACCATCGAGTATATGAACACTCTCTGTCAGTTCGTAAAAAAGATCCGACTTCAGCTCTCGCGCATCTCCATATTCAAACAGGCCACTCTATCAAGTTCGAGGACAGTGGGACTATCATATCTCTCAATTCTCTTAGGGCATCCACTATTCGCGAAGCCATCGAAATAGAGAAAAGACCTCTCTGTCTAAATAGAGGCGATGACAGTATTCGCCTTCCCACAGCTTGGACCTCCGTAATTGCCAGATTAAACAAACCAGACACGCCTACCAACACTCAACCAATCACCGCACAGCCCCTTCATCAGGCGATAAATAAAAGAAGCAGCGCAGACTCACCTTCAGTTCAGTTACCTAGTGACTTTTGGGGAGTAGGCGGTTAAGGTCCCGAGTTCGATCTATCTGAAACTCTATTTTATTTTTTTTGTCTCTTGATAGTGGCTCCAAAGCAGGAGTCGAAACGTCGAGTATTTAATAAATTCAGATGCTGTTCTCACCCGGAACCTAGCTTAGTTCCGCGGAAGCCTCTCAGAATATATATATATATATATATATATATATATATATATATATATATGATGTTTGAAATATAGGGGGAAGTAGAATTGTAGTTACAGAGGGTGATTAAAAGTTTCTAGAACAAAAGTGTTTGTAGAGTGGGCCCAAAAGCGGTCCCATATATGAGATGGTTGGAATTTGGAATCGAGTAGAATTGTAGCGTGATTAAAAAAAAAATTAGAAAAAAATGCAAGAAAACAATATTATATTATGAAGGTTAAATTAGTTTACATACCAAATGTCCGATTATTTGGATATGTGTACATTTATCATAAAACCTCGAATTTACGACTGAAGCTCGGTCACCCAGGTACTAAGCTATTAATTCTGTATTTTCCAGTTCAGCTATTAAATTATTCGTACAATGTCTCTCACAGAGAATAATCCATCGATTCTCTTATGTGTAAGTGTGGGGTGTGAACCTTCGTTAAGAAGTTTTCGGTTCAAAAAGTTTACTCTTTATTCACAGTTCATTGAAATTCTCAGTGAACTATTAATTGAAATTGTGCCTTTAGCTATCACCTCTACAAAGCATTCAATTTCAGAACTGTTAAAAAACCAATTACTGTTTTTGGTGACGTTGTTTGCTTTTGCTCCCAGTTAAAACTCCAAATCAGTTTGAAACAATACATTAAAGCTCATATAATATGCATATTTCAATAACTAATCAAGAATCGATACGTGTCGCCGTGTTTATACGAAATATAACGATACCAAATTGCAAATTCTACAGATTGCATACATTTTTAACAACTAGTTTGTACATCGCAACCAGCCCCGGATCATCCGCGCTTTTTTAAACAGTGTCCTTTGTATGATACGCATGATGGAGGAGCTGCTTTTATGGCTTTTCTAAAAATACAACCGACTCGAATAAAAATTCCATGAGCGGCTCCAGGCGATGCTGAAAACGTAAAAACTTATGACGAGTATTCTCCATGGAGCAGAGACATGAGTGGAAAGTATAATCCGCTTATTCGGCTGTATATTGAATACCAGAAAAGGTGTTATGTATTTTTTTATTGATGGAATATATTATCGATAAACAATTTTTACAGTCTTCAAAGTAAACGCCATTAGCTTTCGCCAAAGCCGAATCGAGTGTTTGGAGGATTTCACTTACTTGATGCATTTGTGTTTCAAGAGGAGGCTTATATAAAGTGTCCCAAAATTAACGCAAGATTTGAATTAAATGGATAACAGTTTCGTTTTTGCTACAGATATGTGGCTGATGTTTTAGCTTATTTTAAAGGCACAAATAGAGAGTTGAATTTGTTCTAAAATTTTATCGATAGTTTACAACCCAATATCGAATTTATTGTTGAAACAGAAATAAACAACCAACTTAACTTTTTAAACCTCAAGCTTACCCTGCACCACAATTCCTTCTCTTTCAATATATACAAGAAATCTACTTCAGGGATTCTACTGTTCATTGCTCATCGGCTAGTCCATTAAACCCTAAACTATCTGCATGTAGAACTATGATTCGCCAAACATTTTCAGTTCCCTTGTCAAAAACTATTCCAACTAATGAATTAAATATTATCCGTTACATAGCTGCACGTAACGGTTTTCAAACTAGTGTAATCAATAAGCTAATTATTTGGAAAGAACAACAATTAGTTTTTGAAAACGCGAGATGTAAGAGCGACATCTAGGATTTTCGAGAGAATTAGCACACAGAGGTTCCGAATCTGGAACCTTTCCGAATCTGGAAACGTTCCGTGTAATTGCTGTTCTCCCTTAACTCCCAGGACAGAATGTCACGATAAAATTTTCAGGCTCCTTCACTTGTCAGAGATATTGAATACTCTCTTCGAGGTGTCATTCCTTTGTACGCAAGACAATATATATATAATAATATATTGTTTCTGGTTAGGGAACCTTCATCAGTTGCGCTTCCCACAATTGAATGTCCTCTCGAACACTTCTTTATGTATTATGTAGTATGTAATATTTACAGAGCAATTCAGATATGTCTCATTAACATTCTTTGGAAAGGTTATTGTGATAAAATAGTAAATTTATTGAAATTTCATAACATTAAAAGCTCAGAGTAAATGTCGAGGTCTTCTTCTTCAGGCGTATCGCCTGTTTGGATCTATTTTTCTTGTATTAGCAATTATGTCGAAGTAGATTGTCACTTATCTTGTACTATAGAACAAACATGATATGGTTGTTCTATATGAGCTCATTTGGTTAATATGCTGGTGCAATTTTTTTCTTCTCTTAACCATCTTACTACGTTGTCTGTTTGGCACTATTCTCTTATGTATGAGTTGTGTTTTCTTATTATCATTCTCAATGTCTTCATTTCAGTTGTTCTTATAATCCCCCTTGTTTTTGATATTTGGTGGGAGAGGAGCCCAAAGGCCCAAGGCAAAAATGTCAAAAATGTCAATACTGTCAAAAACGTCAAAAATGTCAAAAACTTCAAAAATTTGAAGACGCGTGATGTAAGACCGACATTCAATTGTGGGAAGCGCAACTGATGAAGGTTCCCGACCAGAAACAATATATATTATATTTATATATAATATATATTGTCTTGCGTACAAAGGAATGACACCTCGAAGAGAGAACTTCAAAAATGTCAAAAATTTCAAAAATGTCAAATGTCAAAAATGTCAAATGTCAAAAATGTCAGATATCAAAAATGTCAAATGTCAAAAATATCAAATGTCAAAAATGTCAGATATAAAAAATGTCAAATGTCAAAAATATCAAATGTCAAAAATGTCAAATGTCAAAAGTGAAAAATGTCAAATCTCAAAAGTGTCAAATGTCAAAAATGTCAAATGTCAAAAATGTCAGATGTCAAAAGTCAAAAATTTCAAATTTCAAAAGTCAAAAATGTCAAATGTCAAAGGTGAAAAATGTCAAATGTAAAAAATGTCAAATGTCAAATATCAAATGTGAAAAATGTCAAATGTCAAATGTCAAAAATGTCAAATGTCAAAAATGTCAAATGTCAAAAATATCAAATGTCAAAAATGTCAAAAATGTCAAATGTCAAAAATGTCAAATGTCAAAAATGTCAAATGTTAAAAATGTCAAATGTCAAATGTCAAAAATGTCATATGTCAAAAATTTCAAATGTCCAAAGTGAAAAATGTCAAATGTCAAAAATGTCAAATGTCAAAAATGTCAAATGTCAAAAATGTCAAACGTCAAAAGTGAAATATGTCAATTGTCAAAAATGTCAAATATGTCAAAATCAAATGTAAAAAATATCAACAGTCTGAAATGTCAAAATGTATGTCAAATATGTAAGCGCGAGATGTAAGACCGACATCTAGGATCTTCAGGGAAATAGGAATTACGGGAAAACAGCAATTATCCGGAACGGCTCCAGATTTGGAACCTCTGTGTGTTAGTTTCCCCGAAGATCCTAGATGTCGGTCTTACATCTTGCGTCTACAAATTTACTGTTATGTATTAAATACATAACAAATAAATAAGTGTTCGAGAAGACATTCTATTGTGGGAAGCGCAACTGAAGGTTCCTCACCAGAAACAATATATATCATATATATTGTCTTGCGTACAAAAGAATGACACCTCGAAGAGGATACATCAATGTCAGAAATTAAGAAATTTCGAAAATGTTAAAAATGCCAAAAATGTAAAGATAATCAAAAATTATTTTGTCTATTCATGGGTTTTCTCTCCTCCAAATTTTTTCCTGTAACAGATAAGTATTTAAAAAATTGTATATGTAGAACAAAGTGTAGTAAGGCAATTTCGTAAAATTGCCCGGATTACTGGTTGTCTGTACAGAGATTCTTCCTCACAGTTTTTCTGAGAGAAAGAGATGTCTATAAAATGATCAACCAGTATTCCTGTATATAAGTAATGTATTGTATATTGTGTAATACTTATCTGTGTATGGAGACGTTTCAACTCCGAGTCTGGAGTCGTTGTCAATCGTTTAGTGTTGTTTTCGAGGTTTTTTTCTTAAAAAATTTTCGCTTTGATTTTGAATTTATTGTTTGTCAAAAAATTTGACACTGACAATTTTGACAAACAATAAATTCAAAATCAAAGCGAAAATTTTTTAGAAAAAAAAAACCTCGAAAACAACACTAAACGATTGACAACGACTCCAGACTCGGAGTTGAAACGTCTCCATACACAGATAAGTATTACACAATATACAATACATTACTTATATACAGGAATACTGGTTGATCATTTTATAGACATCTCTTTCTCTCAGAAAAACTGTGAGGAAGAATCTCTGTACAGACAACCAGTAATCCGGGCAATTTTACGAAATTGCCTTACTACACTTTGTTCTATATATACAATTTTTTAAATACTTATCTGTTACAGGAAAAAATTTGGAGGAGAGAAAACCCATGAATAGACAAAATAATTCAAGACCTCCTCAACAATCTTTTCGAAATTACTTAATAATCAAAAATGTCAAAAAAGTAAAAAAATCCAGATCTCAATTTATACCTGACTCCTGAGTTTTGACCCCTCATTAGTGTTTGATTCCTCGTGTATTTGCTCGTGTTTATTAAACTGGAATAACCTATTGGCAATTAATTATATTATAACTAAAAATATTATGGATATAGTCGGTAGTTTGATTAATCGCATTATTCTGGTTAATTCAATGTTTTGTTTCATCATTGCTTTGGTATAGGATTTCCAAATCAGTCATAATTTTAAAGCTCTTTATATTTAGACTACGTCAGTTTTCAATAATAATGCGTTTACTCTCTTCGAGGTGTCAGATTCGGAACCTCTGTGTACTGATTCTCTTGAAAATCCTAGATGTCGGTCTTACATCTCGCGTCTTCAAATAATGCGTTTCTTAAAATGTCAAAATTTTCAGAAATGCCAAATCTTTCAAAAATGTCAAAAATATCAAAATGTCAAATGACAAAAATGTCAAATCTCTAAAATGTCATGTCAAAAAAGTCAAAGATTTCAGAAACATCTAAAATGTCAAAAATGTCAACAAAGTAAAAAATGTCAAAAACGTCAAATATCTTAAAACTGTTAAAAATGCCAAATGCCAAAAAGTCAAAATTGTTGAAAAGCATCCAAAATGTCAAAAATGTCAAAAAAGTCAAACATGTCAAAAACGAAAAAAGGCCAAAAATGTCAAAAATGGCTGAAATTTCAAAATCGTCAAAAATGGCTGAAATTTCAAAAACGTCAAAAATCCCATGTTAAAAAAGTTCAAAATTGTCAAAATGTCAAAAATTTAATAACTCATTTGGACTTGTTCTTTACTGTTCTTTGAATCCATTATACCCACACTTGATAAAACGCAGGCTTATCGTAGGCGAATATAAACTTAAAAGATACAACTAAACTACCCACAGCGTAATCGAAAATTGAATTT
This sequence comes from Octodonta nipae, assembly GCA_034190945.1. Lineage (NCBI taxonomy): Eukaryota > Metazoa > Arthropoda > Insecta > Coleoptera > Chrysomelidae > Octodonta > Octodonta nipae. Next base: position 134,417,622 of record CM067220.1, read on the forward strand.
GAATTCTGCTGACGCAGAAAAATCTCATTACGCCCTTTTCTGAATGGATTTGATTCCGTGGAAAAACAAATAGAACGAGACAAACAAATTGAGAAATCAATTAAATATTGAAAAGGCGTACAGTATTAATAGGGACTTGCCGGGGTGTGGGCGAGAGCCGGTTCTAAAAATAATTTACATCAGTTTGCGCCTAGATTTTGAATTAAATAGTAGGACGACCTTTCCAGGTGAAGATCGATAGTGAGGGATTGAGGAGGGAAAACGTGGTTAAAAGATAGTCGGAGCCTAATGAGGCACGTACGAGATGAAATTTGAAAGTTTCGTGATAAATTCTTGATTAGGTGATCGCCCGATACTTTATCAATGCCAATACAAAGTAAGCGAAACTATGCATACAGGGTGTCCCAACGAAATCCAGCCACCTGGAATATTTAACACAATATTCATTATTTTAAAAATTGAAAAAATACGTCAAAAGATTTACGAGGAGGACATATTTGGAGATAGTAACTGTTAATTAAATTGTACCCTCATCACCCTAGCGCTAGCTATTCAATTCTTTTAATTAACACGCTTTTATTAGGTGTATGTATGTATGCATCTATGTAACGGAAACTTTCTACGCAAATTTCACCAACTTAAAGAAGTCTGATTAACTTGAAAATTGGCACAGGTGTCAAGGGCCGATGACAATACACTTCTTTAAGTTTAATTTTGTCGTTTTGTCCCTATTCTTGCCTGAATGCCAAAGTCGACTATTAACGCTGCGTTTGTCATCTAGTTGTCAGTAGTAGAGCTTGCGGTAATGAAATGAAGATGTTATGCAAACATGAAGTAAACTTGAATTTAGTGAAAAGCGAAACATTTTTATTTTAAAATCAAAGTTTTCAATTATAAATAATATAGACATCGTTATTAGACTAAAAACTTGGACAATAATTATAGTTAAAAATATTTTGGTCAAGTGCGAGTTGGACTCGCATACTAAGGGTTCCGTACCACCTTCAAGATTCTAATATTCGAGTTTCAGACAAGCAGGGAATAAGTGCATTTTCTTATACTTACCCTTATATCTTTTAAAGGAAGCGTTTTAAATTTATAAAAATATGCACTTTGATTTTCCAAACATAGACTTTTTATTTTATCTGCTTTAGGATTCGCTTGATTTTTATAAGAATACATATGTATTTAATTTTCTAATTTGGCCCCCAAAAAGTAACATTAGAGTTTTATTTTAATAATAAACTTTCAGGGAAGACTTTTATAATCTACTGTCTGAGTTTTAAGGCTCTGTAGATTGGAAGAAAAACGGCAAAATAGGTCAAAGTTTAAATTATAAATTATTAAATCTGTTATTCAAATTATTTAAAAATATAAATAAAATATATTTTTCAAATTTTAAATAGTGTAGTCTCTAAAGTGGGAATTAAGTCGATGTTTAATATTTTTAATATCTTTTATACAAATGATTTAAAAATAAGTTATATTTGTAATTCACATAATGAGCCTTTTATCTGATATATTACATGATCCGTTTGAAAATTGAATCTTTATTTTCCATTTAATTGTATAATTTGTCCCTAAAATTACTATGGGGGTTTTCTAGTAATTTATTTTCCGTTTAATTTATTATTTGGCCTCCAAATAATAGAATTAGGGATTTTTTTTCATATTTTTCCTATAAACAAAAAAAAAATGAGGTCTTAGAGTTTGGGGAATAACGGGGAGACTGGGTAATTTTTTTAAAATATTTTTTTAATATATTTTAAAATATTCATTAAAAAAAAATTAAAATATATATTTGTACCTATTTGTCATAATGAGCCCTGGGATTTGATATATTACATGACCCGTTAGAAACAATTTTAATTTTATATTTTCCATTTAATTCTATAATTTGCCCTCCAAAAAATATATAAGGGGTTTTTTCCTTATTTTTCCAGTAAAGTTCAGGTGAGGGGCTATACCTCCATTGTTTTTTCAAAATTTTCCAGCTTATGGTTTCGGAGATAGGGGGGGATGGGTAAAATTTTTTATATTTTTGTTAATATCTTTTAATTAATTTATTTTAAAAATATGAAAAAAATATATTTGTTTTCCTCATAATGAGCCCTTTCATTTGATATATAACATGATGGGTTAGAAACAATTTTAATTTTAATTTTCCATTTAATTCTATAATTTGCCCCCCCAAAATAAATATTAGGGGTTTTTCCTTATTTTTCCAGTAAAGTTCAGGTGAGGGGCTATACCTCCATTGTTTTTTCAAAATTTTCCAGCTTATGGTTTCGGAGATAGGGGGGGGGATGGGTAAATTTTTTTATATTTTTGTTAATATCTTTTAATTAATTTATTTTAAAAATATGAAAAAAATATATTTGTTTTCCTCATAATGAGCCCTTTCATTTGATATATAACATGATGGGTTAGAAACAATTTTAATTTTAATTTTCCATTTAATTCTATTATTTGCCCCCCCCAATTAATATTAGGGGTTTCTCCTTATTTTTCCAGTAAAGGTCAGGTGAGGCGCTATACCTCTATTTTTTTTCAAAATTACAAAAATAACAATGGTGGACTTTTCGAACATAAATTGTAACCATTATTATGTACTTTAATGTTTTAAGTTTTTTGTAAACTTATTTAGTTGTTTCGTTATATCTGATATACCTGATAAAAAATCGTTCAATGTTTTTTGTAATAGTTATTAATAAATCAATCTATTTCATGGCTACCTACGTTAAAAGTAAAAATAAGAGAGAAAAGCATCCATAACTCCATTATTTTTATAAATAACTATATCGAGTATTATATCGTTGAAAAGCTCTAAAAACGTCCGATTTTTTTATGTCATTACCAACTATGATTTCTATTCTAAAAAGATAAGTTTGTGTCATATCTCGAAAATGAGAGCTATCACGCAAACGAGTACATGACAATCATATTCGGGATACAATTCCCTTCAGTTTTGATATTTACACTTTTTTTATAAAATCAAAAACAAACGAGCTAAGGGATTTGACTAAATCTACAGAATTTCGTTTTTTCAAATATCTAGTAAGCCATGACTTTTTACAAAAATCCGAAAGTGTTATTAAATTGGGCCAGTAAAACTGCAAATCTTTCCCAATTTAACCATTGCTCTATCTCCAGTAGTTTCCGAGATCCCCATATTGATCATAAAAAACTCACCCTGTATAGCAATTTTCGTGACTTGTATTGTAATTTCCCAAAAAGTGAGTAAACGTTGATATTTATGCCTCGTTAAAACAGTTTATTGATATAAAGTTTAAAAAATCCTACCGACTGCGCCATTACCTACCACTCTGTATTTAGATTTATATAATTCAGACATATTAATATGATGGGAATACTAGTTTCATCAAAAATATACAAGTAGAAGGGATTTTACAGATTTTCACGGCTTTATTCAAAAAACTTTTTACAGCACACGGTGTACCCTTACATTCTATGCTATGGAAAAAAAGATATTTCAATTTTCTATAGCTCAACATGATGCATTCAAATCTTTGCTGCATACCAAAAATATCTGACAACATATATGAATACGTACTACATTTGAATACGTAGTTGTGAAAGAAATAAATTACCAGAATCTACACGTGAAAGCGTTGCTAGTGAAAATTTACGTCTTCCGTATTTCTGTGCTAGCTTAAAAACACATTTGTAGGATTTGCTACGAATATATCCTACGTTAAGGAGAAATATTCGTAGTTAACAGGTATTTTTTATAGTAGGTTATTGCTTAATTGGAGTTGCTAACTGCTAAATGTCTGATAATTTTTAGTTAACTGATAATTAACACTTTACCCGCGGTTTCGTCTTCGTAGATTCATTGTGAAGATAAAAGGCATCATAGGTTAGGAACTTTTTTTTTGAATCTCCAAAAAATAAACATAAATTTAAGGAGGACACAGCTGAAAATAGAGACAGTATTGAAAAAATCCATTGCTAGTTTCATTTCCCGTGTCGAGATCAAAAAAATAGCCAGGAAGTTTTAATTCGTAAAATACTAAATCTTTCGACGTGTTTTTGCGATTTTCAAAATAATGAGTATTTTGAGAAATATTCGTTGGGACACTATGTGTGAGCAACAAACAAAATGGATTCGTATTTTTGCGAGTTGTTAGTATTTAAATAGTTTACTTCTTTACAAATCTGATAATCTCATAATTATTCTGCATAAACTGTTACTGACGTGAAGGTATAAGCAAATTACTTTGTTTATGTTCAATGAGTTCAATTTTGCTCTATAGATTGGTACACTCAGAATTTTAGCATCTCGAGGTAGTTTGTAATTCACAAATATGGCAACAATACTAAAAAGAGAGGGGAATAGAGAGAGCAAGACACTATTTCACTCCATTGGGAGTTTAGTTTATTGCCCAACAGAAATAAATCCAATTACAGGACAAATATTATAAAGTAATAAAACATATTAATAAACTATGGTATCTTAAATATTAAAAAAAAGATAATAATAACAAGAATTAAAAGAACAGAGAATATTACAAATATTATAACATAAATTTTACACACAGTTTAAAAAAATAACAAATGACAAATATTACATCATAAATTCTACCCACAGTTTTAAAAAAGAAACAAATAACAGTTGACAAAAGACTTTTACTAGTAACTGAACCATGGTTGATCTGACATTTGTTGAATATATGCTTCAGCTATTGATTCAAAATTGTCATAGTTAATATCACAGATTCTAGATATACTGTTATAAGCTCTACACACGATAAATAATGGTGACTTTATAAGCACATTTGTATTTGAAAACAGATAAAAATAGGTGTTATTTCTTGAACCAAGCCTTGGCGAATGTATCGGGATCATTGACAGAAGAACAGGAGAGTCAATTCTGTTGTGAACCAATTTGTATAGAAATGAAAGGCTATGTAAATTCCAATGCATAACTAAAGATCTTATCCCAAATCTGTCAAGAAGTAAATTGTGCTGGTACCCTCTGACAGGATATGAGCCGTCGACTCGAAAAGCAAGAAATTTCAGGAATTTTCTTTGCCCTGCCTCCAAACGCTTATGATGAATCATGTAGACAGGATGCCAGATAAGATTGCAATAATCTAACTTTGTGCGCACTAAGCATGTATATAAAGATTTCAGCGTGGATGTGTTATGAAAGCTGTTGCAATTTTGCAAAATAAAACCCAGCGAACGCAGTGCCGATTTGCAAGTTATGGAAATATTTTCAGCGAAGGAGAATTTATGATCAAAATATACACCCAGGTCCTTTATGATAGTGCACCGCTCAATAGTTTGATTGTTCAACGAATAATCGAATAGAATAGGATTCCTCTTTAAAGTATAAGAACATACTTTGCATTTCGCGATGTTCAAAAAGAGTTTGTTCTTGGTACACCATAATGTGAGCTGATTCAGGTCATGTTGTAGCCTTAAGCTATCATTGATGCTCTCGACTTTAAGAAAAAATTTCAGATCGTCTGCAAAAACAAGAGTTTCAGATAAAAGTATTCTTGATAAGTCGTTAATGAATATCAGAAACAATAACGGACCGAGATTGGAACCTTGGGGTACTCCTGAACTGACAGTAAATATGTTTGATTTGAAGCCGTTAACAAATTGTTGGCGGTTACTTAAGTAGGATTTAATTAGAGTAACCAGTGGGTAACTGAAACCAAAGAACGATAATTCTTCGATTAATGTAGGATGATGAAGTCTTGGTAAAATCCGTATAGACCACGTCTACTTGACTTTTGGAGTCAAGGACTGCAGCTGTGAACTGGGTGAAAATCGATAAGTTAGGGACTGTGGACCCACCCAAAGTATTACCTGTACTGGGGGGGGGGGAATAAACACTTTTAAAAATATTGAGCAAAGGAATTAACTATTGTCTGGGGATTGGTATGGTATTGTTTCTTGTATGACATTCTTCCTGGAATACGCGAGGAGGTGCATATCGCTAAATTTATGATAATAATATTCAAAGTTATACCTTTTATATAATTTGTGCTAGTGGTTCTTAAGTTTAATATTTTGGATTAAATCGTGGGAATACCACGTAGGGTATTTTGTAAATCTGTTTTTATACGGCGGGATGAAGCGATCTAACAATGCATTAAGTGTATTATAAAGGATGTCGCAAGCTGCATTAGGATCTGTACAGGAAGACAAGGAATTCCAGTTGAGATTGCATAAAGCAAGGTATAGGCCGTGGTAGTCACCCTTTCTAAAGTTATGTGTTCTCTGTCTGGAGTCAAACGGAAACCGGTTGATATGTGGAACTTGAACTCTGATTGAAATAATAAGCGGGAAGTGATAATTGTCGATACTTATTAGCGTGTTTAGTTCAGCCTTAACTTCACATGATATACTCGACAAGACTAAATCAAGCAGTCCACCATTGGCATTTATAATATTGTTTTCTTGTTTAAAGTTATTAAATTCAATAAAAGATTGCAATCTAGTAGTCTTGATGTTAGTGCTGTTGAGAAACGGAATGTTGAAGTCACCTATTATGATAATGTTAGAGAGACCGATAGTGAATTGCTCAAAAGCATCCAAGAACCACTCAAGTCCAGTACTAGTTACAGACGGAGGTGTATAAATGACAAATATATATAATGACATATAATTACACATGTCTATGAGTGGCACTGTTGCCAAGATATTATCTAAATTTAATAAAGATGTTGGTAAAGTTACCTTAGATGCTAACAAAACACCACCGCCTCAGGTTTTGTTGGTTGCTATAAAATTCCTGTCTTTGCGGAAAACTTCGTACATAGAGGATGGTAGCAATTCAGTACTGGTAACATTATTACTAAGCCAAGTCTCTGTGAAGGCTATAAGATCGTATTCGCTACGTGCACGGCAGAGTATACTTCATTCACTTTTGTATTTAGTCCTCGCTTATTTTGGTAGTACATGGAAATTATTCTGTTGGGAGGATTTAGTTTAAAGAAATAATCTTATGAGTAGCATTAATGTACTTGATGCGTAAATTAGATTCACCTTGGGCAATTCTGGCATTCAGGTCCTCTTTTGCCTTGCCTTGGGAGTTGTTTCCAATCAAAGACGGTCATCTTATAGTTCATTGGATGCTTCCACCTACCAACTGAGATAATATAATGCTGTTTTTATTGCACACACTTTCATGTGTCACTAGTCATGTGATGAAATGTATGTATTACAGGCTACCTCCTGAAATATATACTCTAAGGGTGTACATAATGAATTGTCAAACCAAACTAACCCTAAAACAACGGAGAACTGTCAAACCAGTCTCAAAAAAAAACCGTTACTTTAATCAAGATAAAATACATCAATTCCATTACACACACTTCTCGCATCAATCTATTGACTTTCCTAAGAACGCAACAATCATTAAATTTATTGCAAAGTCGAACTCCAGTCCACGGAACGGGATATTATCACGGAACTGTGGAAGTGAATCGATGGGGTCTTTATTGCGACTAAGTTGAAGTTCGGTGTGTTCACGTCAACCTGATGCGATGCCAGATTGGCGAAGCATTGAAGTGTCAAGACGTCCCGTAAATTTGATAGGACTTTAGGAAAACAATGAGGATATTCTGAAAGAGGATTCTCGTTTGCTTGTTTGTTTGTTTGTTTGTTTGTTTGTTTGTTGATTGGTGAAGGATATTAAAAGTTTCGTGTCTCTTCTATCTTTTAGGGATGAGTGAATGTTTGATATTAAGTTTGTCAAAGAGAAAGTATGTCTTGGGAACAATGAAGCGATTAAATTTCTTGATTGTTTTTGAGCAAAATTGTTTTCTGTTCGGTGTTTTGTTTACTGGAATTGTGGTATGAAAGTAAACTGCTTTAAAACTCACAAACACCTCATCACCTTATTGCATCTTGAACGTTTTTGTTTACTGTAGAAAGAGATAATGCTGCGCGATATACAGTGCCAGTCAGAAGTCCCCTACTAATGAAAATAAACTTGTAAACTTCGTTACCAATGGTAACAGATGGAGTAACACTGAGAGATGGGGTCACAGGACCAGTGTGGCCACTAATTTTGTTACGTTATATTTTTGCCGCAGAGTGCAACTTGCAGTATATTCCATAAACCCGTAAAAAAACAAGTAAACGACGAAATATCTGAGGTTCGAATTATGCAAAACGTATTTTATATAGCCTAAATATCTACAATAACTGTTTTCTTGTAACTAAAACACGAGTATTGACTTCGAATATTAAGACCAACGGATAGGATAAAATTATCTTCAAACGTAAACACGTACCTTTTTTATTATTCTGTAACATTTTTGTTATTGCGATAGGCTTATTGGGTTTTTTGCTGGGAAATATTCTCGCTTTGTATTTGGTATTGATTTGAAGTTATTCGAGGTTAAGATTTTTGGTTAGATTTTCTTGACGTTCGAAGCGATTTTGCTAAGGGTGGAATCACACGTTCTAGAGAGGTTAAAGACATTTATGGTGAGAAGAGGTAGAAAAGTAGAGTCGAGCATGGGACATTTCGAGCATAGATGTTGTGGAATGTCGTAGAAGAAGAATGTTGTATGTAGGCTTTTGAGATGCCAGTTGTCGGAAAAGAGTTGGCTGTCGACCGTCCTAGAGAAAGGATGCATGTTGTGTAGTTCTTGGAAGGAGAGGTTATGGTGAAATGTGATGATTGATGTCTACAAGTGTTATCTGAATTTATACTAGCAATTTTGTGCCAACCATAGGGATTTAGTTGGATACACTTTATCGTTGGTTCCGTTATTGGATTTGTGATATTTTGGATTTTAGCGGACACCATACTCGTGTGAGGATTTAAGACAAGTTCATCACTGATTCTCTCGATGATCACCGGTTTCAGCAACGTGTAATTGATGTTTCCATTAGCAGTTTGGTGATATTTTTGGAAATTAGTGGAAACACGTTCTCATTTGTGAGGATTTGGTTGCTGAATATTTGCATGTACTCTTGTTGGCCTTCCTGGACGACTAACTGGTCAACCACCAATTGAACATCGTACGTAAGAACTTTTGCCCACATAAGACCTTGTTTCTTCAGTGTATGGGGCTATCAACTTCACGTAGTTTGACGAAGTTTTGGCAAGCCTTGTAATCGAACGAGTTCCATTTTGGTTTATTAGGAACCGGAATCGTTGGTTGCTGTATAGCAACGACGGCGTATGTTTGCTTCGATTCTACAGAGGACAGCTGAGTTTGTGTCATCGCATTTGAACAAGGTACCTTTGTAATTTGTTTCAGTGTATTTATTTTGAATGTTAATTTGCTCATAGAAATTTGATATTTATATTGCTTTTCACATTAAAGATAATTGATTTAATTGAATAACATTTTGAACGTATTGAATTTAATAAAGAACCTGATTATTTAGTCAAACTTTGTCTGTTAATTTGCTCATATAAATTTGATATTTATGCATTTCCTATAGTGTTGAATTTTGAATATCATTTCATGTGTACTGATTTATTAGATATTGATATTATTTGGTATTTTGTGAAAGCGTCGTGAGAGCTCGAAACGTCGACTTGTTAATTGAATTATTTTGGATGTTTTAAAGATAATATTTGTTTCTAGATTTATGAAATCATTATTGAATTTTCTTGAAGTTTAAATGTAATTAAACACTGTAAGTAACTGAATGTTTTTGGCTTCAGATTTCAGAAGAACAGTACAGTTATAGAGTTGATATCATTTTTGAATTATTCACAGTTTAGATGTCATTATTGACTTTGATATTATTTTGAATATTGTGCATTTAAGTAACTCATTTCTGATTTTGATATATTGTGCATGTTTACGGATCACAACAACATTTGAATATTTTGAGTAATGCTTTTGATAACATCTATTTATTTTATCTAGGTTCATTTGATCATTAATTGATTATTACATTTGTTGATTTTGGTAATTGATTATTACATTTGTGAATTGGTAAAAATTTGGACCTAGTGTATCAGGTATGTAATGTTGATTTTTGGTTGAACTATAGATATGCGTATGTAGGTACAGGAAGTTGGCTACAGGTCGAGTTGTGTTTCATGTTTTGTAGGATTGTATTGAAATAATTTACAATTTCATTAAATTATTTACTGTTTTATGAAGAGTTTTATTGAAGTAGGTTTGTTGTGACGTAACTGACAATATACTGAGGTTTATTAGCCATGGAGTCCTTATCTATAGATTTCTTGTAGCCGCGGAGGATTGGTAGGTTATCTTAGGCGGTTAGCTGGGATAAAGAGGCAGAGAATCTACCTGGCGCCCAGAACATCTTTATATTGGAAAGTTAACTTACAGTTGGCTTGGCCCTTGTTTGTTAACCCACTCCCGTCTCCACTGAAGCTGCCGTGCACCCTGGTGTGTCAACGTTTACCACATGGGCCGGAATAAGGTGGTAGGTTAGCCATTACATCTAGGCATATAACCGGACGTTTTTGACATTACAATTTTAAATCACTTGCCATAAGCTCCCAATTAAAATTAGTAGCTACAGTGACGTCATCTATTATTGTTACGTCATTTATTATCACTAGAAGAAAAGTTTACAACCGTTTATTTGTACCGTCCAAATTTCATTAGTATACGTATAACCATTCCAAAGACAAACAACAGTCTACGTGAAGGCTACAGAGACACTACAATTCTAACCACCAACCAGCAACGATACTGGCATCATCAAAACATTAATCCATAGGTCTAAAAATATCTCTGCAGCACACCAGAGGCGCTCAAATAAAACAAGTGAACCTTAGAGAAGACTTTTTGCCGAATTGATATCCCGAAATCATCATTGACAAGCTGTTTGACGAACTGGATAAACCACCGTACACTAAAGGCTTGCGGGAAAAACCTAGATGTATTGGAGACAGATATGGAATCAAAATGATTTTCAAGAGCAATAACACTTTGAGGAGCATGATTACAAAAACAAAGCTCTGTGAATGTGTCAATCTCTACATTGGGGAGAGAAGCTACTATTGGATACCAGGGTTAAAGAGTACCGCTTAGCTACTTACAAAGTCTGGGATAGTTAATCACGCATGGACCGAACTTGGAACATGTTTTACCTTCACAGTCAATATTTTCAGTTCGTTTCTAATATTTTCATTTTTATGACATTAGCTCTAGAACTGAAATACCTTTGAACCCTTTGGTGTGCCAAAGTTTTAGACCTTAACACGTAGCCTTTATTTTTTACAGCTAACCTGTCATATTTATGTAGTAAACACAATTTGGTTTGATATTCAAGTATTTTTAAATTTTCTTTGTTGTTCCACGCAGGATTGTTACAATTGATGCAATGTTGAATTATTAATGACTATATTTACTTAAAAGATTATATTACGACAGATAAGCTTAATTTCCCATTACTCCCTGATGGCCATAGCTGATTTAAAGTTATTAAAACGCTGTGAACCATTTTAAGACTATGGAAGTCCAAGTGAAGACAAAGGAAGCGTGTTATTAGTCTGGCTCGAACTAGTTTATTCAATTTCAACAATCCCCATTTCTTCCATACAGCATTGTGTTTGAGTCTTATGAACTTCTGCAACCGTACTCGTTTCAGTAATGTTCAAGAACTACAATTCTACTTGCACAAGCTTTATGAATTTTTATCCAATTTCTTCCAGCAATTGTCCTACATTCACGATGCTTTATGAACAATGCTGTGTGCACAAAACGAGCTTTTATCCAAAATAAACTGGAACGTTGTTCCCAAAATTCTATTACAATTCACTACACTAATACGACGAGTTACTAGTTCAAAGTACTAACTATCACTGTTTCTTTCAACGGTCGACATTCCCAAAATACTTTAACGACCTTAGTTGAAACCCAAACTGTAACAAACTACCATTAAAACTACACTTGCATCGTTTTAGATACGCAGTCTACGACGCCATAATTCGCACACTTATTTTATACTACAGGTTTCGAGACTATTTTCTCTGGGTTCAAGATGAAAATACAACATTGTTGCTAACTGAGCTTGCTACCAACTGTAAGTTGTGGGTCATTTGATTAATAGTTTTGATGTTAATGCCAGGTTACGCTGTTGACTAAACCAATCGTTAGAGTGCACCACTGTTTTCGAACACCAAGATAACTTTGAGAAACGAGTTACATCGTCTGTCTGTTTCAGACTAACATTGTATTACCCTTGTATGCATTTCCCAGATATCACCGGGAAACATGACAGAATCTAATCAAACTATGGGGTTTTTACTGCCGACATAAAATATATCATTACATAAATTTAATGGTTTCATCAAGATTCTGTCAAGGTTTTCACCTCTTATATCTACCCCAAAATCAGGCGATTAAATAAGAAATTCCTGTCTTTGTATGTTATAAAAGCACTCCTTCAGAAACAATAGTAGTATTAGAGGCTATATGAGGGAATCAGGAGAATTATCCCAATTTATTGCCCAAGAAGACGAGTGAGAATCTTGAAGTTCGTGGAATTTCAAGTAACAAAATGTGGATTCGTTTATCATTTTTATCCTTTAAAACTCTAGAATGGCTAAATTATGTGATAAAGGGTGATGTATAGTTTGGTGATCAACTGTTACAAGATAATGTTCGTTTTTGTATATCGATTTTGCATATAGGAAATCTCCCATCCATTTAATCATCTGACACAGAAATTACGTTAAATGTTAAGATTTGACATAAAATTGATACGAGCCATATTACTCAGCGTCAATATTCTTTGGGAGCAACACCACATAAACTTGAAAGTCTGCGTATATTACAAATCAGACCCCGTTTTCAGTGGTATAACAAAAAATAAGAAAATTAAAAATTACAAGGATTCTTAATCACAAGTTGACATTAATGTCAAAAAAGGGAAACGTTACTAAGTAGAAATAAAGATGAGTAAAATTTGGATGAGAAACTGATATGGGGGTTAAACTGGAAAAGTGTCCAGCTGAAATCATTAAATCACAAGTTCAACATCTGAACAGAAAGGCGCTGGTGTAGAAACAGGGTATGGTGTGAATTGCTAAATATAAAATAATATTAATATTAACACACCGTCCTTTCTTTTGACCCAAGCATATATAAGATATTTACAAGGTGACCCATTTTAAATGACCCACCTAATGTTTTGGAAAACAGAGACTGTTTTTTTTTTTTTTTTATTTTTTTTTTTTATTTTTTTTTTTTTTTTTTTTTATCCGAAGAGGGGGGAAATACATTCCGTACTTAGCTAGCACGTGCTGGCCGTCGTGCGGGACTCCCGATGTAATGACTTCAAAGCAAGAGTAAATCGTTGCATTGAAACCAGTATACCGTATACCCGCTAAAACCCTAACCTCTTTCTCCTACAACCATGGTCCCCTGCGGCACTCTTAGTCAATACTACTTCGCAAGGGTGGTTCATTGCAGATGTTTACTGCTCTTACATTGAAAGCCTCTAAAGCCTACTCCTCGAACGTATTGCGGAGTTCTTTGAGGATAGTCTCCGCGTAATCTGATACCAAGTTCCAGGCTTGGGGGCCCTTCAGCATGGCTTCTACTAATTGTTCTGGAACGATATTAGTCTCCAGAATCCTCTCCACTTCAGCACGTTGATCCTGAAACCGGGGGCAGGAGAAGAACACGTGTTCCGCGTCCTCTATCACGTCCGTACAGTGTGGGCAGTTTGGGGAGTTTGCCCTCCTGAACCTGTGCAGGTATGCTCGAAAGCATCCATGTCCAGTCAGGAGTTGAGTGATGTAGAACCCAACCTCCCCATGCTGGCGGTTGACCCAACGACTGATGTTAGGTATCAATCGATATGTCCACCTTCCTTTAGTAGAGCTGTCCCACCTCTCCTGCCATTGCCTTAGACTCATGGCTCTTTCATCGCTGTTTCCTGTCGGTTGGTCTTTCTCTAACTTTCTGCGATAAAGCCGTCCCCTTTCTGCAGCCAAGATGTCGATTGGTAGGGTAGAGGCAATCACACTCACCGCCTCGTAAGACACAGTGCGGTAGGATGATGCCACTCGAATCGCTGAGAGCCGCTGGACTGATTTCATTTTCCGGCGGTACGATGGTAGCTCGAGCGATTCTCCCATACCGGTGCCCCGTACAACAAAACAGAAGTAGTTACTGTTGCCAGTAGCTGTCTTCTTATCTGTCTAGGGCCTCCGACATTCGGCATTATTCTAGATAATGCCCCCTGTACCCCAGCTGCTTTCTTGCTGGCCGCGATTATGTGCTCTTTGAAGTTGAGCCGTGTGTCCAGGAGCACCCCCAAATAGCTGATGAAGGGCTGCGACTGTATGTAGGTGTCGCCTATTTTGAGGGTGATGGTTTCCCTTGCCTTTCGACTGCTAACAAGAAGTGTTTCGGTCTTTTGTTCTGCTAAACTCAAGTCCGCTGCGAGCATCCAATGCTGAATTGTGGCTATAGCGAATGAGAAGGTTGTTTGTATCTCCTCTATGTGCTTGCGCACTATGATCAATGCCACATCATCGGCGAATGCCACTAGCCTGACGCCCTCAGGCAGACCGAGCAGGAGCAGGTCGTTGTACATTACGTTCCATAAGAGGGGGCCAAGAACAGAGCCCTGAGGTACACCTCCTGTGATCTTATAGTCTACTTGCCCATTTTCAGTTTGGTACAACAAGATGCGGTCCTTGAAATACGCTGAAACCATTCTGCGCAAGTACGGCGGAACTTCCATCCTGACAAGAGCCTCCAAAATGCGGTCCCAGCGGGCCGAGTTAAAGGCGTTCTTGATATCCAGGGTGGCTATTAGACAGTACTTTTTTCCACCTCTTCTCCATCTCTTTCCCGAGATAGCCTCTCTGGCGATGTTGGTAACGAGTGTCACGGCATCGATAGTTGATCGTTGAGTCAAGTCCTGCGATGCTCCATGCCAAGGAGACGGCAGAACAACAGCCGCCCACCAGTTTACTGGTGGAACGACACAATCTCACAACACCGACGAGAGTGTCTCAAAGCACGAAGGCTGCATCAACGAGCACGGAGACGCGACAGGGTCACAACAGAAGAACTAAGGCTCGACTATGAGATCAAAAGACAACAACTACGAAGAGCCATTCTCTCAAGCAAGAGATCCTACTGGAAGGAGTTGTGTGACGAAGTTAATCAAGATCCATGGGGAAAACCGTATAAAATCGTGATGCATAAAATTAAGGCCCCTCCCATGACATCAACGAACTGCCCCGAATCATTGCACCGCATTGTCACTCACTTGTTTCCTGCAAAGCCTGAGCTACCCGCTAATCCTTCGTGGCAGGTGAGGGACGAAGATATACCATCAGTGACTATGAGTGAGCTGATGGGCGCGTGCAACCGGCTCCAAAACGGTAAGGCTCCCGGTCCAGATGGCATACCTAACATCGCGCTAAAATGCGCCATAGCCAATAGGCCTGACATGTTTCTACACATGTATGAGACCTGCCTAAAGCAGGGGGTTTTCCCGAGTAAGTGGAAAAAAGCAGAGGCTTGTGCTCCTCCCTAAAGGGGGAAAGAAACCTCCCGACGAACCGTCATCATATCGTCCCCTCTGTATGTTGGACTCTGCGGGAAAACTCCTTGAAAGGATAATAGCAGATAGGCTGGAGCCCTACGTTGAGCCGAAACTTTCCACCAACCAATTCGGGTTCAGAAAGGGGAGATCAACTATCAAAACAGAGACTGTGTGTGTGTGTGTGTGTGTGTGTGTGTGTGTGTGAGAGAGAGAGAGATAGAGATAGAGATATAAATAGAGATAGAGACAGGGATAGAGATAGAGATAGATAGTGAGAGATAAAGATAGAGATAGTGAGAGATAGAGATAGAGAAAGAGAAAAAGATAGAGAAAGAGATAGAGAAAGAGATAGAGATAGAGAAAGAGATAGAGAAAGAGATAGAGAAAGAGATAGAGAAATAGATAGAGAGAGATAGAGAGATAGAGAGGTGGAGAGGTAGAGAGGTAGAGAGATAGAGAGATAGAGAGGTAGAGAGATAGAGAGGTAGAGAGATAGAGAGATAGATAGGTAGAGAGATAGAGAGGTAGAGAGATAGAGAGATAGAGAGGTAGAGAGGTAGAGAGGTAGAGAGGTTTATATATATATATATATATATATATATATATATATATATATATAAACAAGAATTTGCTATGACCATGGGTTCTTCTTTATCTCCTATAATCAGTAATATATTCATGACATATTTTGAAGAAAGATGGATAGGCAAATATAAGAATAAACCAAAAGTGTGGTGGAGATACGTTGATGACATTTTTGTGGTTTAGGAGTATGGTGCTGAAGAACTGCACTCATTCCTAGATTACATCAATAGTCAAGAACCCACAATAAAATTTACAATGGAGATGGAAAATTTGCATAAACTTGCTTATCTTTATGTACTTATAGATAGAAGTACAAGTACTTTTCGAAAACCTACAAATACTAATAGATATTTGAATTTTCACTCCAACCATCCCTTAAATGTAAAGAAATGTGTTGTAAAGTGCTTATGTGATAGAGCAAAAAACAGATTTTCATCCACCCAAATCTTTAACAAAGAAGTCAATATTATCAAAGAACATCTACTTCAAAATGAATATCCCCAAGACTTTATAAATAAAACTATAAATCAGCTAGATAGAAAATCGCAACAACAAACCAGCACAAATAACCATCACACTAATACCAACCAAACACAAACAGACAACCAAATTATGAACATAATTCCATATATCCCAGGTGTATCGGAAAAAATTAAGCGGTTAGGAAATAAATATAGCGTTAAAACGGTTTTCAAAACAAATAATACTTTGCGCTCTATCCTCACACATACCAAACCGTTTAGCGCAACCCAGAGTTGTAAAAATTGTGTGTACAGTGTTTTGTGTGACTGTGGCCATTCTTATACCGGTGAAACTTCAAGATCTTTAGAAGTAAGGAAAAAAGAACATCAATATAACATTTCCAGAAGACATGTGGACAAATCAAATTTGGCCAATCATGTATTAACGAGCACCGGCAACCATAGGATAGACTGGGATAAAACAAAGATTTTGTTGAAAGAAGAAAAGTTAAAAAAGAGAAAACTTAAAGAAGCCAGCTGTATGATGATAAACAACACTGAAATCGGAGCACCTTCAGCCGACCTCCATTTGGACTGGAGGAATTTATTGCTAACAGAACAAAAAAAAAACGGTAACCTCAGCGTCAAGTGATCGCCAAACGACAAATTGTCAATGTCAAATTATTTGACAAACAACAAATTCAATATCAAAGCGAAATTTTTTTAGAAAAATACCTCGAAAACAACACTAAACGATTGACAACGACTCCAGACTCGGAGTTGAAACGTCTCCATACACAGATAAGTATTACACAATATACTTATATAAATTACTTATATACAGGAATACTGGTTGATCATTTTGTAGACATCTCTTTCTCTCAGAATAACTGTGAGGAAGAATCTCTGTACAGACAGCCAGTAATCCGGGCAATTTTACGAAATTGCCTTACTACACTTTGTTCTACATATACCATTTTTAAATACTTATCTGTTGCAGGAAAAAAATTAGAGGAGAGAAAACCCAATGAACAGACAAAATAATTCAAGACCTCCTCAACAATCTTTTCGAAATTACCTATTCATATGGGTCTCTTTTCAAAAAAGTTTAAAATAACTAGCAGGAGAGAAGCAACTTAAATCCTCAAAATACAAAAAAATCTTTAAGATCTATCCAAAATACTACTCGTAAACTTTCACTGTATACAAACTTTACTGAAAGCGACTGATTCTGATTAGCAGACAGCATACTAAAATTCAATTCACGCTTGAAAAACAAACCGTGATTTTTGATATAATTTACACGGGCCATTCCCCCGATAAAAGCGACGTAACGTGACGAAAGGTATATAATAGCAAATGAAATGAATTAAAAATGTCCCCGTCAACTTAATATCGTCAGCATTTCAACAAAACAATATTATCCTCATAAATAATTCCGTGAGGTTTTCGTGACTCGATGACATTAACAAACTCCGGCTCGTTCACATC
The DNA here is from genome assembly GCA_034190945.1 of Octodonta nipae. Classification (NCBI taxonomy): domain Eukaryota; kingdom Metazoa; phylum Arthropoda; class Insecta; order Coleoptera; family Chrysomelidae; genus Octodonta; species Octodonta nipae. Next base: position 134,435,660 of record CM067220.1, read on the forward strand.
GTTGTTGATGAACGTATCTCAAGAAATAAACAGCTGGAAAATTATAGTTATAAGGTCAGTTTTTCCAGCAATCAAGGGTTCGAAGGTTAGATGAATACACTGCCTAACAGAAAAAAAATCATGACTTCACTTCTTCGTTGATCCGTTTAATTTATTGTGGAATCTGGTAATATTCAAGATTATTATTATGAATGAAAATATACAGTGAATACTTTCGTTGTTTCTCCCAAAGAACAACGAAGTCAGATTGATCAAGCATTTTGAAATGTTTGGGTTTTGTGTTGTTTTCAAGTATGGAGTTGTTTATCCAAAAAACTATAGAAATAAACTAGAAAATGTCACAAATAATTTTCAGAAACCAGATTTACATATGTTTAAAGAAAAAAGAAAGAAAGGTTTTTTTTGACAGGGGCATTTGTCATTTTGTCATGGCTACTTGACCTTAATTTGACCTTGAAGGTCATACTTATAAATACTTGTAAATAAAGCAGGCTCAACGTCCTGATCACGTGACCATGAAAAAGGACCTAAGACCACAGTTTTATAGAAGGGTATGACGACTGTTAAAAACCAAACTGAACAGTAAAAATCAGTTCCAGGCTATTAACACCTATGCGTGTTCAGTGCTCAGTTACTATTTCGGTATAGTTAATTGGTGCAAGACTGACATTGAACAATTACAACGAAAAGTTCGAGTTTTACTAGCAAAAGCTCAAAATCACCATCCAAAGAGCTCTGTCTAACGTACAATTTTGCGACGGTATGAAGGAGGAAGAGGATTGACAGATCTAAGCAAACTATTTTATCAACAAATTTCTATTTTGCGTAGTCAATTCTAGAAACTCGCAGAATTTTCTGATCTACATAGAGTCGTGTGCCAGGTTGATGACTCAACACCACTGCTACTGACACAACCACACGTCCAGTTACACCACCAGACCACTGATCAGAAACTGCTGAAATGGAAAGAGCCCCTTCATGGAAGACATATAAATGACGTTAACCAAGATTATGTCAACAGTGCAGTGTCGAACTATTGGTTCATCTTTGGTCATATGTTTCCTGAAACGGAAGATTTTATATTGGCAATCCAAGATCAAGTAATTCCAACTAAGAACTATCTAAAGTACATCGTTAAAGATACTTCTATTAACAACGATAGATGCAGGTACGGTTGCCAAACATCTGAGTCTATCTGGCGTATCACAGGAGGTTACCAAGCGTTCGCTGCAACTGAATACAAAGAACGACACGATGCTGTGGCAAAAATACTGCACCAGGAACTAGCACTGAAACTTGAACTATCACAGTCAATGAGATCACCATATTATAAATACAAACCAGAATCTGTTTTAGAAAATAACAACTACAAGTTGTACTGGGAAGTACGATCCTGACTGATCGGACTGTTGCTCATAATAGACCAGATATAGTTTTGGTAGATAAAGTCGCTCGGAAAACAATTTTAATTGATATAGCAATTCCTAACAACAATAATATAAATGTCAAGCAGGCTGAGAAAATAATCAAATATAAAGATTTGGAATTTTAAATAAAGACTCAGTGGGACATGAAGAACACACGAACTGTACCAATAGTTATGTCAACGACAGGACTAGTCCCAATACATCTATTAAATAATTTAAAATACCTAGGTCTGGACGAACATCTTTACAAACAAATGCAAAAAGCCGTCAGGAAATTCATGGGAAACTGCCGCCACGACTCCAACCACGGGCCTGAAAACCTGGCAAGGGCTCCCACAGAGCTAAACCCTTTTGATATCTAGGATATCTGGGGTTTAGTGAATTTTCCCCTAAAGGCACTCTTAGCGTGCCTTAGAGGGAGTGGGATGCCATACATTGTATGGTCAAGTCGGAACTTAATAAAAATACTAGAAGGGTTCTCTAGTGACATCTATATGCAGTTTGGCCTAGACAAATGCCGAATTATCAGTATAGTAAACGGCAAAACACAGCAGGGGTCCTACGAAATGAGAGATGGCACCTCAATTGAATCCATGGAGGAGAGCCATATTTACAGATACCTTGGAATAAAGCAGGCTCAACGAACTGATCACTTCACCATGAAAAATGACCTATCAACAGAGTTCTATAGAAGGGTAAGATGACTGTTGAAAACTAAGCTTAACAGTAAAAATCTGTTTCAGGCTATTAACACCTACGCGTGCTCAGTACCCAGTTACTCATTCGGAATAGTTAAATTGTGCAAGACTGACATTGAACAACTTCAACGGAAAGTTCGAGTTCTACTAATAAAAGCTCAAAATCACCACCCAAAGAGCTCTGTCGAACGTACAACGTTGCCACGGTATGAAGGAGGAAGAGGATTGGCAGATATAGGCAAGTTACGTGATCAACAAATTTCTAATTTGCGTAATCATTTCCAGAAATTCGCAGAATTTTCTGATCTACACAGAGTCATATGTCAGGTTCATGACTCAACACCTCTGCGACTGACAGAACAACAAGTTCAAGTATACCACCAGACAACTGATCAGGAGCTGCTTAAATGGAAAGAGAAGCCGCTTCATGGAAGACATATAAATGACGTCAACCAAGATTATGACGAGAGTTCAGCTTCGTACTATTGGTTGATCTCTGGTCATATGTTTCCTGAATCGGCAGGCTTTATATTGGCAATCCAAAATCAAGTAATTCCAACTAAGAACTATCTAAAGTGCATCGTCAAAGACCCTTCTATCAATAACGACAGATACAGAGATGGTTGCCCAACATCTGAATCTATCCAGCTTATCACAGGAGGTTGTCAAGCGTTCCTGCAACTGAATACAAAGAACGACACGATGCTGTGGCAAACATACTGCACCAGGAACTAGCGCTGAAACTTGAGCTATCACAGTCGGTAAGAACACCCTACTATATATACAAACCAGAATCTATTTTAGAAAATAACAACTACAAACTGTACTGGGACCGGACGATATTGACCGATCGGACTGTTGCTCACAATAGACTAGATATAGTTGTGGTAGATAAAGTCTCTAGAAAACTAACCTTAATTGACATAGCAATCCCTAACAACAATAATATAAATATTAAGCAGGCTGAAAAAATAGTCAAATACAGGGATTTAGAATTGCAAATGCAGAGACAATGGGACATGAACAACACTTGAACGGTACCAATTGTTATGTCAACAACTGGACTAGTCCCAAAACATCTATTAAACAATTTGAAATACCTCGGTCTGGACGAACATTTTTACCAACTGACGTAAAAAGCCGTCCTGTTAGGAACAGTCAAGACAGTCAGAAAATTCATGGGGAGCTGCAGCCACGACGCCAACCACGGGCCTGATAACCTGGCAAGGGCTCCCACAGAGCTAAACCCTTTTGATATTTAGTATATGTGGGGTTTAGTGAATTTCCCCCTAAAGGTACGCTATGCGTGTCTTAGAGGGAGTGTGCTGCCATACATTGTATGGTCAAGTCGGGACATAATAATAAACAAGGTTAAACTCCTTGTTTTTTTTTATTCAAATTTTATTCATTTGCTTCTTACTATTACCAAAAGAATATTAAATTTAAACATCTCCTTCTAGGGGTTGCGATTTCTTTGTCATTGAGTATATTTCGGTAGTAATCAGTGAAATATCGACTGGTAAGAGACCTTACGGAAGCTGAATATCGTCGGGATAGTTTTCAATGTGAAAATGAGATTATTGCTTTGGTTTGGTTTGAATAGCGTTGAAAGTTTTGAACTTTTGATGAATGGAGGTGTTGATTTTGAGGGAAGTATGGAATCTCTTATTCGAGAAGAACTATTCAGTTTTGAGGTGAACTGAAGTTGCAGTTTGATTTACAATTCCCGGCGCATACACACTAGTTTAGAATTGTTGCTAATGAAGGGGAGATTGATGATGATGGTGATGAATTAAGCAATACAACTGATTACAAACTTACACTTCATTAATTTTTTTATTTCGCGTTCGATGAAGCTTTCTCGTACAGTATTCAGTATTACGAATGACGCGTAAACACAATTTGTTAAATCATTATTTATGAAGAAAAGTTTTGTAGCAGTTCGTTGACAGTTTATAATTTTTCTGTAATTGTCTGGAAGGCAGTAAGTTTTATGTGTATAAATGGAATTATATGGAACCACTTTGGGATTTATCCTAATATAACACAGTTTAAACTACCCAAATCGTTAGAACGAGTAGAAATGAAATGGCAATATTGTACCACTGTTATCTTTTTTATTCATGCGTCAATTGTAAACTAAAGTTTGAACGAAAAACACTTTGGCGAGCTCTCAGAGTCACTAGCTCTCGGAATCTTAGATCATTTACCATCTAGATATAGCCTGTCAAGCACAAAATCGTGGCAACGCTAGAAAGAGAGGGCAACAGAGTCAGTAACAGGCTATTTCACTTGGTGGGTGGAAGCAGCCAATGAACAACATGCTGAACGTATTTCATTGGAAGCAATTCCCAACCAAGTGAAATAGCCTCTTGCCCTCTCTAGTGCCCTCTGTCTCCTTAGTCTTACCACGACATTTGTGCACTGCAGGCTATCTCCAGAAAGTACATGCTCTAAGCTCGGAATATTTCTTTTTAATTTGAATGCCGATGAGAACTGTCGATTTGACATTAAAGTTATCCGTCGCGGCTTGGTGTCGTCCTCACCATTCTTCTTGAAATACATGCTCCGCAATATAACCATGACAGTTAAACAACCAGATTTTTATTTAACGTTAATAAACTGTTAAGTAAATGAAATACATTTTACATAGATAAAAATGACTTACAAGCAAAATTTTTTTTGCATTTTTTTAGGAGTCAAGATAAATATCCAATATAAATTAAACGCCGTAGAACCATTTATTATACAGAGTGAGTTTTTTTTGATGATCAGTATGGGGATCTTGGAAACTAGCGGAGATAGAGCAATGGTTAAATTGGGAAAGATTTGCAGTTTTACTGACCCAATTTAATGACACTTTCGGATTTTTGTAAAAAGTCATGGCTTACTAGAGATTTTGAAAAGACGAAATTCTGTCGATTTAGTCAAATCCCTCTAGCTCCTTTGTTTTTGATTTTATAAAAAAAAGTGTGAATATCAAAATTGAAGGGAATTGTATCCCGAATATGATTATCATGTCCTCGTTTGCGTGACAGCTCTCGTTTTCGAGATATCACACAAACTTATCTTTTTTTGAATGGAAACCATAGTTGGTTATGACCTCAAAAAATCAGGCATTTTTAGAGCTTTTCAACGGTATAATACTCGATATAGCTATTCATAAAAATAACGGAGTTATGGATGCTTTTCTCTCTTATTTTCACTTTTAACGTAGGTAGCCATGAAAGAGATTGTTTTCACTTTGACGTTTCCTCATTTGAGAGTAATTCCATTAGTAGTGCTGAACTGACAGTCGATATTGACAAGTTTTCGTGATAATATGGAATATTCTGAAAAACTGAATTTGGTGGAATGTTATATCATATACCATAAAAATTCAGTTCGTGCAGCTGAGGAATACTTTCATAGATATTTTAATCGTCGTCAACCTGCTCTATGTGCATTTAAGACGCTTTACGACAGTTTACGCAGATATGGATCTTTTACTAAACCACCAAAGAAACGTAATCAAATTAACGAAGCAGCACAAATAACGAACTGTAGTTAAGGTACTGAAAGCGCACAAGTTCCACCCGTACAAACTTTCAGTTTCTCAAACTTTGCATGCTAGTGACGAACATCGACGTATTTTGTTTTGTTGTACATGGTTTAGAGACATGTGCCTTGACAATCCACAGTTTACATTAAAGATGTTATGGTCAGATGAAACTAGATTTACTAACTGCGGTATGTTCAATAGACACAATGAGCATATCTGGGCTAAAGAAAACTCGTTCCATGTAGAACAAAGACGACCCCAAATAAAATTTGGTTTATTGTTTGGTGTATTATCATAGGGTTTACTATTCTGGGGCCTTTTATCTATGACGAATCACTTACTGGGGAGCGCTACTTGCATTTCTTGAAATACACTTTTCCAAGACATGTTGCATAATTTGAATTTGAGAACTCGTTTAGAAATTGAGTGGTTTCAACATGATGGAGCATCATAACTCATAACTCATTATTAGTAATACAACACTTAGATAATATCTACCCAAACTCTTGGATAGGAAGAAATGGCCCACGCGAATGGCCACCCCGGTCTCCCGATTTGGCAGATATAGACTTCTATTTATGGGGTGCGCTAAGACAAAGTATACAATAAAAGTATGAGACAGTTGGTGACCTAAGGGAGGCGGTATTACAAGCAATTGAAGAAATTGATAGGCGGTCTGTGAGGAAAGCGGTAATGTCAATCTTAAAAAGATGCAATTTTTGTGTAAATAACAATGGTGGACTTTTCGAACATAAATTGTTACCATTATGATGTACTTTAATTTCTTAAGTTTTTAGTAAATACCTACTTATTTAGTTTTTCGTTATATCTGATATTCCTAATAAAAAAATCGTTCAATGTTTTTTGGAATAGTTATTAATAAATCAATCTATTTTATGGCTACCTACGTTAAAAGTGAAAATAAGAGAGAAAAGCATCCATAACTCACTCCGTTATTTTTATGAATAACTATATCGAGTATAATATCGTTGAAAAGCTCTAAAAATGTCCGATTTTTTGAGGTGTAATCAACTATGGTTTCCATTCAAAAAAAGATAAGTTTGTGTCATATCTCGAAAACGAGAGCTGTCACGCAAACGACATGACAATCATATTCGGGATACAATTCCCTTCAATTTTGATATTTACACTTTTTTATAAAATCAAAAACAAATGAGCTAGAGGGATTTGACTAAATCGACAAAATTTCGTTTTTCCAAAATACCTAGTAAGCCATGACTTTTTAGAAAAATCCGAAAGTTTCATTAAATTGGGTCATTAAAACTGCAACTCTTTCCCAATTTAACCATTGCTCTATCTCCGCTAGTTTCCGAGATCCTCATACTGATCATCAAAAAAACTCATGCTGTAAAATTACTAAGCTGGTTATGGCATTGTCCACCAACTCGAGAACTTCAACAAATTTCTGAAGATGTTTTCCCAGGAGCATTCACCAGATGTACCTTTGGAATATTTAAAATACAACTATAGCAGAAAGATGCCAAAAATAGTCATTTAGTTGTAGCTAAAGGAGCTTTTTGTCCAACCAGACAAGAAAAATATATGGAAAACCTGTGTGTAAAAATGTTAGAATCCTTGAAAAAGAAACTATTCTAGAATAAAATGCATGTGATATTTGTTTCATAATTATATCAGAAGAGATAATTTAATTATACCAGTTTATTCTGTGATGAAAAGAATTGTTAATTATCTTTTATCCAGAGAGAGGTGAACAAAGAAGTAGAAACACCAACTTTGTAAAAGGACACTTTTTAAAATAAATATGTAATTCGAACACAACTAACTATTTCAAACGGTTTCATAACAAAATAACAACTATAAAATCACTGAGTTTTATAAAAAGTCAAAACTGGGGCACACACTTATTAATTTATATCACAATTAACACACTATAAACTCAGATCACTTGCAGACATTACAAAAAACGGAGACTACCGTTTACAAAGAGAAGTTCACAAAACAGATTTTCTAGGTTGTATTTACGAATAATTAAATCATTCTCACTTTTTCAGCCACTTCACTTCTAAGTGAAGGATTCGTGCATTTCAATCCGTTGACAATTGTTAACTTCGTAACATACCTTGTCATCACACTTGCGCCATTCTGGCAATTTCTTGAACTTCTTATTTGAAAGCGTCTGCTGAACATTTTTTCAGTTTTATTCCCATATAAGTTTGTCTTCCTTTGCTCTACACTCCATAGTTTATATGTAAATCCAAGACAGACAAGTTGTAGTCGAACGTTTCAACTTTTTGTTTGTTGTCAATCTCAGATATTATCCTGTTATTTCCTGGAATAACGAAACTTCAGCTTCAAAATTCTTTCAAGTCATGAATTTTTTAAAAATGGTGAATTTTAACGGTTTTCCACATTTTCCCGGTGGTAAATACTCAGATCGAGTTTCACAGAAAATCATTTAGCAGGTTTTCAGTTACTCAGAAGTGCCTCTTTGGAAGTATTGTGAGATAGACAATAGTTCTCAAGTTATAATGGAAAACCAAAAAATTGCCTAATTTGTTCATTGTTTGAAAATGCCCAAAAACGACTTTAGTGATGGATTTTGGTTTTTTATCATCTTTACAAGATACCATTGCTCGCTTGCTGTTAAATCTCACTTCCTCCAAAAAGCTCTAGTGACTGGTATAGCCAATTTCGAGTTTCAAAAAATTGTGATATTTTTCAAATTACTTACTCATTTTTCAAAATTTTTGGCAAAACGGTAAGTTACACATACCAGAAAAGAATATGAGACCAAATTCACAACTTCCTACACACATTTATTAAATGACATACGCTTCGAATATAGTACTTTCTTTATTTTTAACTCGGTATTAACAAACTTCATAATAACATTTCCGCCATAAATTCAAAGGCGAGAATTGGAAAAACAATTTCATAAAATCGCATAAAGCAACTTAAATTACCCTGCCATATAATAAAAGTTAGCATTTTTAATAAAATTTCCCTGTCCAGCGGAAAAGTTCCCGAAGTTCATTGACTATCTAATGAAAAACTTTCATCTGCTTTCACCCCCGGTCGCTGATGTCGTCACCGGCGATACGCCGGGGCGGAAAGTTCCACCCCGACCGTCCGCAAATTGAAAAACAAAACTTCACACGAAATTGACGTAAGTCCGTGAAAATTGCATTTAGAGTTGCGAGTTTTCATATTTTCTCTCTAGAGGCGCCAGCGCGTGAAATTCTGATTAAAATAGTTGGTGGTTAACGTTAACGAGCTGTCTGCTCTCAGTCACCAAATCCTGGAAACTATCTTTGTCGTTCCAGAGTTAATGCAATATGACTTTTGGTTGGTAATTTAAGTTGAGTCGTCTGTCGCTAGAAGTACAAAGAGGGTGCTTTTATTTAGAACAGATGATTTTGTTAAATCTTTTTTTTGTACTCTTTCAAATTTAATGTTCAAGTTTTTATTGATCATTAACTTGTACTAATAGAACGTAATGTCCTGGTGATAACTTTTGGGTTGATAACAATAGTAGTTAAACAAAGCGGTTTCTGGAGCGGAAGTGGGCATAAAGGTAACCAGTCATCGAGTTCTCGCCGGGAGCTGCTGCCGAGCTGTTGGTAGTTGTTGTTTGGATAAGAAGAAGACATTGGGAAGAAGAAGAAGACATTGGGGGTGGTCGTAGGGGTGCGCGAAAGACATTTGGGTGTGTCGCAGAGGTGCGTGCCATCTGTTGTTAATAAATGAAAGCAATTGTATTGTGGGTTGCGTGGGTTGCAGAGTGCACGCCATCTGTTGATGGTTGTGGTGGTTACAAAGAAAAAAAGCTAAATACTTGGCCGGGTATCGAACGCGGCTTGCCTGATTACAAAGTCAGGTGTCCACCGAGCTGCGCTAATGCGGTTAATCGAGAAATGTTTATTTGAAAAGGTATAGTACATGCCCGTTGGGTGGGCGCGGGTTTTTGGGCGTTGTTCGGTTAGATATTTGGGGGCTGGATGGGGGGATATGATATTTTGTTGTCTGTAAAAAAATTTAAAATCTTGGTATTTTGTTGTCTGTAAAAAAATTTAAAATCTTTTGTTTAAGCCTGCATGCGCGAGAACGTCCACTCCTTCGAGTCTATAGTTATCGTAAGCGACCGCCTACCTGCGCAAGAACGGTAACTCCTTCGAGACTCTAATTTTGTCGGATGATTCAAGGCATTGAACGCCTGCAGGCGCAAGAACGTCCACTCCTTCGAGTCTATAGTTTTCCTAAGCGAGCGCCTACCTGCGCAAGAACGGCAACTCCTTCGAGTCTCTGATTTTGTCGGATGATTCAAGGCCGAGCGTAATAATTTTGAGACTTGGAAAAATTTTTAATGATGAATCAAGAATTTGATGTTATGGTTTCTAGTAGTCTGCTAATAATTTTTAGTATAAAGTAACGAAAGAGGTGCAAGATGAGCATAGTGTCTCACCAACTACTGTTGAATGCAGATCGATAAAAATGACTTTACTTAAATCAAGTTTTATAATATTCACATTAATTTTGAAAAATGTCTTGTATGTTAATATACCTTATGGAACCAAGGACATGGCTGTATGCCCTTCAGGGAACTGTTTGAACCGCTCCAACTACACATTGATGGCTCGAGATAGATTAAACGATGGACGGCTGCCTGTATATTTTGCTCGCCTGTCAAACACAACAAAAAATTTCAAACTGAAGCTGATATTTTCTGATGACACTGAAGGTGACACTGACTGGATTTCAGCAGCTTCATGCCAAGATGAAAAAACTTTACTATCCAACAGCTCAATGACTATACGTGATGCTAACCTACAAGAGGAGCTCCACAAAGTGCTAATTCTTATTTGTGTAACACTCTCTACAATTACAATATTATTACTTAAATTAATTGTGAAATGTATTAGGAAAATAATGAATAATTAAAACACATAGTTATATACAATGTTTTATTTATGTAAAACACTATTCAGAAGCCAATAATAAACTACATCAACATTTTCTTTTGCACATCGTACTGGATCATTGCAGCGGCAGTGAAAAATGCATGGAGAGTCAGAAGGTTTCAGTTCAACAGCGCCATTGAAGTTTTCCAGATTGATTAGGTGATAGTGTGATTCCCCATCTTCGTTAAGCAGTTTTCTCAAATTGTTGATTTTCAGCTCTTCAAATAACTTGTTAAATAAAAAGTCATATTTCTGATGGCCTCGTACATATATGTGCGTGCATTTGGTTAGGAAAATTCTCAAAATGTCGTTCATAGTATTCAAATCATAGTGGCCATCAGAGTAGTGGAGTCCATGTAGCCGTTGTTCCAAATATCGTACTTGCCTTTTGTCTGCTGCTGATAGATAGTTAAACGGTTTAGGTGGTTTAAACAAAAACACTCCTGTGCGTTTACGTGTCTTGATAACCAATTCCTTGGGAACAAATCTTCCCTCGATTTCGAAACCTTGAATGTCGACAATTGCAATTTCCATGGTGAACCGTTGAAAAGCTATAACGAAACTGATTTTCTAAACAGCTGAGTGATCTAATATAAGCTTCGGACAATTTCGCTGAGTGGGAGAAATTCCATTAGGCAATCGTGGATAATTATGCAGAAGGCTCGGGTCTTATCGGGAAATCCCGTCTGACTTTCAATATCCAAGCGAATATCTACAGTCGAGGATTTCATGGTGTCCTCACGTCGGGAGCAATCGATGACGAATAGGGTGTGCGTCTTGAATGCAACATAATCCAGTAGAGGGTGTTTGCCGCCGCCAAAGCTGGGATAAAAGTCCGTATACCTTTTGTACGCCTCACCGTACTCACTCTTTGAAAAATCTAAATCAAATCTCTCCATAGGCCAAAATTCGCTGTTTAGATTTAGACGAATATTGGAAATGTGAATATTGTCAAATTCCGTGGGATCTTCTTTGATGTTGCTGTGGCGATCCGTTTGAAAGGCTAAGATAACGTAACGAGGGCTTTCCAGTGCGGCACACGTCTTCACAGCCCAAATTTCACGAGTAGCACCTGTTTTGAGAGCAGGCAACTCATTTAGCTCCCATTTACGAAACGGTAAAATTATACTGGAATCCGCTTTGACGGCTTGCAGTAAATCCAATTTAACGTCATCGTTTGGAAAAATGTGACGGACTTTGAGTTCGATGTTGTTTATTGTCACTTTACCCTTGGTAGCAGCATCCGTGATTATAAGGCAATCATCATCGCTACGACTTCGCACCAGACGAATTGTTTGTTTACCACACATCACTTGCTTGTAGTCGTTGAAGATGGAAAACAAATGTCCCAATGGAATGTACATGTGAAAAGTTTTATCGGCGGCATTCATATACGCTTTATGTGGAAAATTCCACCCGGCTATGAATAGGTCCTTTGAACTGTTGGGGTCGTAGCACAAGTATCCACGAATTGTACTCACGCGACCAGGGTCTCTCACGGTTTCAATTTCCTTGCCGCACAACTCGTACGTAACGCTGTCGAAGAAGAAAGCTCCAGCATTTGGTGATAGAGAAACATCTCCATTGCCTGCTGTCTTCACCACTTGTCCCTGGATTGAGATGCAGGAATCAGCCATGGAAAACCAACAATCTGTTTGATTGACGGTGATTTCAACGATATCATTGTTGCCGAATGACTTGACGTATGGATAGTAGGTTCGCAACTCCTCGCGTCTTACACTATCATCAAAATTTGGTTTGCGGAAGATATCGAACATTTGAGGAGTTGACATGGTAGCCGAGCGTTTGTAGAAACAATCTGTTTGAGAGCGTGAGTGATCTCTTGAGAGGTTTCATAGAAACTGATGGTGGACGAGGAGCGGTTAACCTCTTATATGGTTCTTCATCAAATACAAGTCGACCCATTATTATTGTAGTTGTTTCAGCTCAAGTCGAATGATGATTTCTTCACCACGAAAATTCACTAGTTCAGAGTCTTGATTCAAAATTTGCAATGTGAGGTTATGTATTTCGCTTCTGTTAATCGGCAAATAGATTAAATGCTGAGGTGTTTCGTCGATGGCAAAACCAGGATCAACTGCAACGGCAAACTCGTAAATGGTGTGTGAAGGAGTGTTATTGTAGAAGGCTCCCGATGTGATGTTGCTATCGAGATGAATCGTTCTAACTTTTATAATGTTCACTGGTAAATCGGAACTGTGAACTTGATTGCGTGGTAGCAGCTGTTTAGAGAAGCCCAGAATATCACCGATGCTGTCTTGCGGTTGAAAATCCACAGCGTACTTGCTGCTGAAAAGCTCACACTTGAGAGTATTGTTGTTGGGTTTCAATGAGAAAATATTCTCAACGTCCTTTGCCAAATGAATGCCAAGTGCCTTTCTAATATAAGCTTCGATGTCACCAATTTCGTATGAACCTTCGGGCAAGTCGATGAATGTTTGCGTGTTTTGATCGTCAAACAGGTAGATCTTGTCACCTCTCTCAATGTTTGGGATGCTGTTGTACGAGTGAAAACTCAATAAAGCTAGTCCGTAGTTGTAGTTGGAATCCAACTGAATAGGTGGTTGAAAATCAATCGACAGTATTGGGCTGCGACCTTTCAATGTGATGATCACAGACATGACTGATAATTATCCGCTTGTTAGCTGCTAATATAGGTTAAAGTAAAACAACAATAATGCAAAATATTTATTTTTTATTATAGAGAAATTTCAAGCATAAATGGCCACAATTTGATTGATTGTACGTCTGATAAGAGTCATTGTTGTAGAGGATTTTCACTCCATTGCCAAAGTAGTTGGCTAATTCTCGGGGTGGTTTCAAACATCCAAAGCTATCAAAGTACTGAACGGTGTTTCCATTTCGCACATAAGCTACCCAATGCGTACCGTGATGACTGCTGGTATCCAAATTAACGATGGCAGACTCCTTTGTTTGTGAATGTTTAGGTAAGGTGTTTCGCATAAATACTCCCCTAAAGTAAGGGATCTTCAAATGTTTGGCATATTGCTCAAGCTCGTGATTGTAAAGTGCTCGATTGGGTAGCTTTATTGGGAGTTTTTTTGCTTCTTTAAGTAAAGCCCGAAGCCGTTGCGGGACTTTTTAAGAAAAATACCGCTTCCTTTCTTTGCAAGCTCTTCCATGGCTTGATTATGGCGCTGGTCCTCCTCCAACTTCTTGCGGGCGTTCTTTGCATCTATCACGGCTTTGGCTACTCCACTGGCTCCCCCGGCAAGAGCTCCTAGTGCTGACAACCCCGCAAATAGGGGTATTAGTGGGAGAAAACCACCAATTTTCGACTCAAAAGGAATGACTCGAGGTACATGGATTTTCTTGCGACCACCTGCCTTCTTAATGACTGCTCGGGCTGCTCTCAACGCCAATAACGATGTCTTACGGACATCGCTTCCAGATCCGGCAATAGCTCTCTTGATTGGTAGAACCACATTCTGTCGAAAAGATTTTTTTCCACATCGTTTTTTGATTCCAAGCCCCATCTTGCGTTTAGCCTTCATGCCTGTAGTTATAAGCCAAGAAGCTGCTTTTTCTCCAAGTGAAGCGTCCTTTGACTTGAATCTCTCCCAAGCTCGATTTTCCAACTCGTAATCAGCCTTATAACGATCCGCCAAAGACTTGTATTTACTGTAGGCGATATCGTGCGCTCGACAAGCAGCGTCTGTCTTATTGATTCCCTGCTGACCCTTGGAGAGACGGTCTAGAAGTTTTGTACCGGGTCCACAAAACTGATAACCAGGTAGATGTAGTTCAAATGGTAATTTATTGATTGCACTATTCAGTAGACTACCTCCTTTGGGAGTTAGCATGACACTGATTGAAACTGAGATAGACTGCTGTATTTAATTAGTATACACAATAAGGATGATGTTAGTATATCGTAAGATGTATATGAAGCAACAAGATGTCCAACTGCCTATCGAAAATTTGGACTTTGTCGAAGAATCACCATCATCAGCAAGTCGACACGGACAATTGTTACCAAATTCCCTACGAGCAGCATTCTGCGGACCTAGTGGTTGCGGAAAGACCAACGCATCGTTATCACTGCTATTCAATGAAAACGGCCTACGATTCGAGAACGTCTACATCTATTCCAAGTCACTCTACCAACCAAAGTACCAGCTCTTACAAGACGTTCTCAAGCTGGTTAAAGGTGTATCGTATTTTCCCTTTAAAGACAACGAAGAAGTAATTGATCTGAGTGAGGCACGCGAATGTTCAGTATTCATTTTCGATGATGTGAATGGTGATAAACAAAACAAGATTCAGAATTATTTTTCGATGGGAAGGCACAGGAATATCGATTCAATATATTTATGCCAAACGTATAGCAAAATACCTAAACAACTGATTCGAGACAATTGCAACGTAATTGTCATATTCAGACAAGATGAGGTAAATTTGAAGCACGTCTTTGATGAGCACGTGTCTCCCGACATGGACTATGATAAATTTAAGACAATGTGTTCGGAATGCTGGCAAAATCGTTTTGGCTTTATTACAATAGCTAAGGACTTCAACTTGAATGATGGCCGCTACCGTAAAGGATTCGATAAATATATAAAGGTTCAATAAAGATGATTGCTGTTAGTTGATAAAAATGTCTTCATTGAGTAGCAACATTGCTGCCACTGCTCGAAAGAAAAAGATCAAGCAATTGGCACGTTCTATTCGCAAAAAATATCTTAGTCTGAAGCTGGGAAAGTCGGAACATGATGAAACATTGAATAAACTTTTTAGACCGGTAATGACACCGCTACAAGATATTGCCTCAACTACGGCAAAAGTTCTCACTAAGATACCAACACAGACCATTAAGCGTGAGGTAATTAAACAAGAAGTGCAGGAGCTGCCATCAGTCAAAAAACATGAGTTGGAAGAGACACAATACCTCGATGAAGAACCAATCGCTGAAACTAGTATGCACACCAATGATGATGATGATGAGGTGGAGAACGAAACCTTTTACGAGGATCCCGGTAATCTCTCTAAAGAAGCAATAGAGGACTACATGGATCAGTATCCTCCAGTTGCACACAAATATCTTGAAGACTATATCACTAAAAGCGATGTTATTGACAACATATATGGACCTATATATGACGCTGCAAGTTCCAAATGGTTTCTTGGGCAAAAGGAAATCAATTTCAGTCGTAGTACAGGTCACATTATCGTTGATGGGTTACAGTTTCGAGGTACTCCAGGGTTATATCAACTAATATTTTACAAGTCACCTGATTATGCTCCCGATGATTTAGAAGCGTACCGAAGAGTGTTGGTAATGACATCAGCACACA
This sequence comes from Octodonta nipae, assembly GCA_034190945.1. Classification (NCBI taxonomy): domain Eukaryota; kingdom Metazoa; phylum Arthropoda; class Insecta; order Coleoptera; family Chrysomelidae; genus Octodonta; species Octodonta nipae. Next base: position 134,451,602 of record CM067220.1, read on the forward strand.
AGAATGCAGCAGGTCGTTTGAAAGCTTCAAGTCTATATAAATATACTGAAATTATAAAGCCAATGTTTCCTCCCTTGACAAAAAAGCAACGTTTTGCTGGAACTGGTATGGAATTAACTTACAATAACAAGCCAATGGAATACGTCTACTGGGATGATCCCAACGAATTGGTTGAACGGTTGAAACTACTGATTGCATCCAAGGAAGCAGGCAACACCTCTCACGACAACGAAATAATTGCCATTTTAAATGAACTTAAGGAAGCTAATATTATACGAGATAAATAAATTTCGAACTTGAAAGTGTATATTATTCCTTATCCTATGGCAAACATGTCAGTTTCACGATGACTTTAAACAAGTTTGGGCGTAGTGCCCATCAGCAACTAAGGTCATCAACATCACATAACCTAGCTTTTATGAAAGTACCTTTTTCTTTTACCGCGGAGGGAAATATCGATGCTGAGAAGCTGAAAATTACCAATGTCGAAGTACCGACGAAGGCTATGGATGCCGCCAACAAGCAGTACGTTGATAAGAAAATAGCAAACGGACTTCAGCAAATACATAGTGATTTTCAAATAGCTTTCAGCAACTACACTGGTGAAGTTCAGCAAACCTTATCTGTGTTTAAGCAAAACGAAAAGGTTAGCGAGGAACGTGGAGCTCAAAACTTTGCTGCAATGAATACTCGCATATTGAAAACCGAACAAGCTATGGAAACCCAACTACAAAATATATCGCTTCTCATTTCTAAATTCAATACATTAGAAGCTCAGTTGGAATCTGCTCGGAAAGAATATAAGGAAACCATCACAAAATTTGAAGCCTCGTTTAATGACAACCGTATATCACAGGAAAAACGTATAAACGATCTGGAACTTTCTATGAAACAAGCTCCTAAAGGTGTTGATGCAGCAGAAGTATTAAATATTGTTCGAAAGGATAAGGCTAAAGATCTTTCTGATCTAACTGAACTTAGAGACAAGATGACAAAAGTAGTGCCTGAGCTATACCGAGACATGCAAAAACTACATGATGATATTGCAAATCAAATCTTGGACCAAAATCAAAAACTTGAAGCAATCGCAGACAGTATTGCTGCAATTAAAAAGCATCATTAGGATCAATAAAAACATGCCTTTGTCTATTTTTAAGCAGTATACAAGATGGCTCCTATAGCGAAACATTCCAAAGAAAAAGTTCAAGTTGTTAAGGAACTGCATAGACCTGTGAGACGAAAGTTTCCTCGCCGACGTGTAATAATTAAAGGTTTCGATGACTCCTGGCAGTCGGACCTCGCACAAATGGATCTCTATGCAAAATCCAATCGTAATTTCAAGTTCTTCCTCGTGGTGATTGATTGCTTTTCAAAGTACGTGTGGACGAGACCGCTCAAAACGAAATCCGGTGAAGAGGTAACTCGTGCCTTTGAGAGTATTCTCAAGGAAGGACGGCACCCGAAAAATCTACAAACCGACCAGGGTAAGGAATACTACAATAGTTGCTTTCAGAAACTAATGAAGTCATACGGAATCAATCATTATAGTACATTTAGTGGACTGAAAGCCGTAATAGCTGAACGAGTAATTAGAACGCTGAAAGAACGGCTCTACAAGTACTTTAGTTTGAACGGCACCTACAAATGGATAGATATTCTACAGGAAATCGTTAAGGACTACAACCATCAAAAACATTCCAAGACAAAGATGAGACCTGTGGACATTAATAGGAAAAACGCTCGAGATATTAAAGTATACAATAACCTGAAAATTGCTGGGCCAAGAAAACTGAAAGTCGGAGATGTTGTGCGAATAAGTAAAACCAAGCACGTTTTTGATAAAGGTTACCTTCCCAGCTGGAGTACGGAATTGTTTAAAATTACGCAGGTTAAAATAACTAATCCAGTTACGTATAGTTTGGAAGATATGTCTGGTACACCGATTCAAGGGAGCTTTTACGAAGAAGAATTGCAAAAGGCTGCCTATCCTGATGTGTATCTCGTTGAGAAAATTTTGCAACGAAAAGGCAACAAGGTTAAAGTTCGGTGGCTTGGGTTTGATTCGAGCCACGACAGTTGGATTGGCACTGAAAACAGACTATAGCACCAAGGTCAATCATAAATTGATAATAAATTATCATAAATATAGACATGTGCTTGCATTGCAAAATGAAGACTCAGGGTGAAAACATCACTGTAAAGTATTCGAAAAGTTTAAGTCAACATATCACCAAACTTAAACGATTACAGAAAGATATCAAATTTTATTGTGAAAAACAACAAGTGATGCAATATTTAAAAGCCTTACATATATGATGATGGTGATGGGGAACAGAGCAGCTCTTAGCAACAAGAGATCTACTTTTCCATCTTCGCGTAGGAACACATAATTGAAATCAACCGCAATCAGGTAGTGGAAGGGGTACAACTATAAAATTGTGAAAATTCCCTACATATATTCCCAGTCCCAGTTTACCTCTCGAGTGATTTGTGAAAATGAGTAGTATCAGCAGTTTTGAAACCATGGATAGTGGTTATAGTAGTGATTCCACTATCAGTTACAGTGCGGACTTGGATAGAGTGTTACAAATGTATGATGAAGCTGCGAAAAAGGAAGACTATTACTTGCTGCATTCGAGATTTCCATTACTGAATTCAGAGTATGATGTTCAATGTGCACTCAGTCCTGCAAGATCCTATTCTCCAGTGGTTATCTTGCAAAAAACACCTGTAGCCGCTGGAACACCAACGAAAATTGTAATGACTATGTACGAGTGGGAGGATGTCATCATTGAGCTCAAGCTCCTGAAAACAAACTTTTTTGAAAATGCCACACCTCCAGAGTTTGCTGCCCCAGTGACCTGCGGAGATTGTCTCCATCTATCCCAGATCCAGTATGAAGACGTCAAACAAGTGTTGGTGATGAAAAACATTTGCGCGCTCTATTTGGATTATAGTGATGTGATTGAACTCTTAGCTATTAACCCTATTATCTCAAGTAAAATAATTTATTTGGAGCGCTTAAATTACTGTACTTTTTATTATAAAATAATAGATGAAATATGTTTATGGTCAAATTTACTAAATCGTTTGCCGATTGAAAAATTGTTAAAACCATTTTGTTTAGATGACAGGTCTCCATTATGTATTGCATTAAAAGAACATATTTATTATTATAAAAACATTATTTTAAGAGATATTGACATTAGAAAAATTGAATAAATGCTTATAAATTAAAAACATTGTTGTTTATTTCATCAGTTCTACACCATGGAGTGTCGAGAATACTTCCAAATATACGAAAATCGATTACGTACCTTTGAAAACTGGCCTTCCGACTTCCCTGCTGAAAAGTTAGCAAGAGCAGGGTTTATCTACCGACAAGATGCAATAGAATCCGATGGCAGCTTAAATGATGCTGTTGAATGTCCATTTTGTGATACACGTGGTTTCAACTGGGAAGATGGTGATGACCCTGTTGCCGATCATCTGGACTGGAATCCATATTGTCGCTTTTTTGATTTTGATGACACTTACCACATCACCAGACCTATCAGACATAAAAGCAAAGTGACATTTGAGAGCAGACTTGAGACGTTCAAAGACTGGCCTATTGCCTTGAAGCAGACACCCACTGAGCTTGTCAACGCCGGCTTCTTTTACACGGGCTACGGTGACAGGATCACTTGTCATTGCTGTGGCTTAGAGCTCAAGAATCTCTTACCTTGTGATGATATTACAGAGCTTCACAAAAAGGGATCAGCTAAATGTTTATTGCTTAGAGACTGCCCACCAAATCCCCACACTGACTCTAATCATAATACTTGTAAAATTTGCTTAACTAATGAAATGACAATTGTTTTTATGCCATGCAGACACTTTGCTAGTTGCTTTGATTGTTCTCTGAAAATAGATCATTGCTGCATATGTAGACGAAAATTGCAGGTTATTTAAAAATATATGTATGCTAAAAATAAAAGACAAAGTTACCAATATGCTGTTTTATTTAAAATAAATAAACATAGACTACTAACATAACTACATCAAATATTACTTATACATATATCTTGAAAGTAAAAATTAATTTAGAGGCTGTAGTGGCCCCAGGGTAAAGTATCATATGAGTCTTTTAACAGATAGCGCTTGTCATCAAAAGGACTGAGGGCAATTTTTGTCTGCTCTACACTAAATATGTTATGAGCATATGATCTAATACAGCGTTGGGAAGCAATAGTTTGCTGGTTTTCTTGCAAACAATAGAGGTAATCATCAAACGTAATACTATTTTTAACTACATTGTATTTTACGCCTTTTGACTTTTTGATGCATTTTCCTCCTAGGATTAGGTAGGTGTACATTTTCGAACGGAGGCCTACAAAATGTGAAATAATGTAGCCCTTAGCCTCATCCTTCATTAAACCAAGCACCTTTTTATTAACTAGTGGGATGTTGTAGATATTATCGGGGGGATAGTCTGATGTGTCGAAACGATGGAGATTGGGTTTGACGAGCTCTTCATATATATCATCAGAAATTATCTCAAGCAAAAATGAATCAGTATCGATGTATAGAAGTTTGACTAGATGACGAGGGTACTTTTTATAAATGAAATCATAGAGGAAGTCATACATTAGGATTTTTGAAAGTTCCAGAATTGCGCACCCGATATACAGAGGTTTATTGAAGAGCAAATCAGTTTTGTTTAACTCAATTGCCATCAACTCATCATCGAATATGGTGCGACTGTGAAATGCTGGGGAAGCAATAAGATTTTTAGCACCGTATCGACCTTCCCAATGGTTGACTAGTTTAACGATACGATGCTTTCGGATATTCTCCATAGTTTTACCGAAGACTGCGTTATTCATCAATTTGAACAAATTCTTCTCAAAATCATTAGTCGCCTGAGCTCTTAGGGAAGTATTTAGATCGATATAGGACTTGAGCCACGGAGACTGTTTGAATTTCAACACCCGGTGAATGTGTTTGAGAATGATGCCATTCTCAAGAGCTTGTTTCAGATTTCTATAGTGAATAATATATTTTTCCTTGTCATGCAAGGTAGTCATGAGTTTGGGAAGTTTAGAGCCGGGAGGGGTGCGGCGCTCCGGACAGAAGGGAAGGTCTTTATGATGATCATGCAAATGCTTGGGATACTCCAGATCAACTTCCAAAAAATAACCAATGTCTGAATCATCGGGAATTTGAGTGACATCGATGTTGGTATCAGCAGACCATTGGAATCCCCCGTAGGGTAAGGGTTGACTTTGACTATATCCATATAAATTATTAGCGTCTACGTGGTAAATGAATTTGGAGGGTTTATTAGGATTATAATTGGGCATATACTTGTTATTCGCCTCGGAAAACCTATTAGAACATTGGGAAATACCTCCACGTATTCCACGTTCAATGAACATCAGCATGTCAACATTTTGAAGAATTTCCAATTGGCAACTTGTGTACTTGAGCATACACTGCCAAGAATATCCAGGTAGAGTGTAACAATGGGCTGGATCTAAGTCATATGTTTGATGGGCCCTATCACGGAAATTTTCAAACACGTCAGTTAGAAGAAGAATGTCCACTTTCATGTACAACTCCATGTAGTTGCGAATGGTTTGGCATTCAAAGGAATCCCATACTCTTTTAGCATGTTCGTAATCAGCTTGAGAAACGTTCTGGTCATTCAATTTATTATAAAAATTCTCTATAGGCGGTAATTGGGTTTCACTTAATTTTTCCAATGAATCAACATAATCATAAGGAAAGATTCCCTTTCGTTTTAGCATCTTTAGTTTCGCTAACGACACATGATTAAAGATTGAAGTTAAATTAACAAATTGATCGGTTTTTAAAGTGGATGCCAGCTCATCCAAAGAAGATCCCAGAAATCTAAATGAGTCGATAAATCTAAATTTTATTTTTGTGTCCTTATCATGTTTAGTAAAGGCAATATACTTCTCTTTATTGATTGGTACAAGAGTTATTTGATCATGCTTGGCGAGATCTCTAATTATAAAGTGGGAGTCGTATCCACTTAGGTTGTGGAACACTACTGGAACTATGAAAGACTCTCGGTACCTGAGGTTACAATAATTATGTGAATAGCCTCTAAATGCACCGGAAAGGTGAGAGTGGTCTCTAACGATTTTATCTTGAGGTAAAAAGGGCTTCTCACAGATATGACATGTGCCAGATGCATCTTTGAGACTAACCTCCACATTGAGAGGTACAACATCGGTTAGTTTGGACTGCACGAACTTTGTCAAGTTTGCCATTTCATTGGTGAACCACTCCATACAGTTAGAGCCCGTGAAGCTCCTATAGTACGAAAAAGAGTCATCATAGGAACATTTGAAATAATAACCAGCACATATGGCTGAATGCTGCTGATATTTATGAGTTTTGGTAGAAGTAGTATCGGAAATTGGTAAAAGTATCGACTCAAAATCTGCATAAACAATAAAAGGAAGCCTTTCCTTGAATGAAAAATTATTAAACTCAACTACCGCCTTCTTAGGAAAAGATATTTTGCAATTATTTACATTTTTACAATATTCAATGTGGCTCTCAAGGCTGCTGGAGTCACTAAAATAATTTAGACAACGATCGCATATTAATTTTTTACTTTTATGCTTGCTAAGTTGATTTGAAACAAGACGTGATAAATTTTTAATTAGGCAGAAATGATATTTTATTTCCACATCGTTTGCTGTTATTTCTACATTTTCGAAATCATTGATTTTAGGAACATATTTATTTTGAATCATTAAGAGATTGACATGTTTGTCTAACTTACATTTAGTGATTCGAGCTGGAACTGTTTGATAATACTCATTATCTTTTGTTTTTATCAATTCTAAGACATATACATTAATAGAAATATTATTAAGTTTCTCAAACTTAGTAATTTGCTGTAAAGTCATAGGAAATGTCAAACCAGTTAGATTTAATACAGTAGATGGCTCGGGGTAAGCTGATATTCTATCAACATTAATGGCTGTAGGGTACAAATGAGCAATAACGCTGTATAAAAAACAAAGATCATCATCATAGTTCTTAATATTGATTACAGCATGTTTTTTAGAAATTGATTCCTGGTAATCTTATGAAAGATGAGGCTCCATTTCCAATTTCAAATTTATTTATGTTTATTTCTAAGTTTAGAACTTTATACAAACTCCATCCTGATGCCTTTTCCTGAAATTCCTCTAATTTACGTAAAATTTCATTCCGAATGTGTTCATAGAACCACCCATTCAAATCTGTACCCCTATCTATTATCGCGTTTTTCGTATTAAAATATTTATATTCCATAATTTCCTCCATTCCAGATTTCTTTATGAATTCACCACAAAAGGTTGTATTTACTTTAAGAGTAGGCATTGTTTTCAAAGTATTATTTATGCGCGCCTTAAAAAGGAAAAATGCATCATCTAAAAATTTAAAAATATTGATATGAATGAGATTAATGATTACTCCTGTTCGAACACGTGAGCGAAACGCTGACTCTACATCATACCATTTAACGCGATCACTTCTTTTTGACTTCTCACCAATTCCCCCACCCCTTTTGATATTAGCATAATTTTTCAAATCATTTCTAAATCTTTTTATATGACTAATTTCAGACTGAAGCTTATTCAAAGTTCCTATATGTAAATCTGATTCACGAATAGCTCTGTTACATAAAATTAATTGTTTTTTACTTAATTTCAGCCAGCTAGATATTTGCTCTGGAGAGCAACGTTTCTTTGAGAAAATTATATTTGATGCTAATCTAAACTTGTTAATAATATCGGTACTAATATTCGCTATAGCCTCTGAATTCATTTTTACTCGTATAACAATATAATAAACTATTACAAACTTGAGAAATATCAATGGAATATTAACAGTAAAAGTATAACTGAAGCATGCAAAATTTAAAATAAAAACTTACAACTAAATTCTTTTATATTCACTCCGCAGAAATTTGAAAAAGCACTCGGGGTTGTAGTTTGCCTCCAAGTTGCTGCAGCCCGATGAATTCGATGTGGAACTTTCCACCGCCAAATTTGTCTAGGTGTGGTTTATATACCTGAGTGACCCGTTTCGGCAGGAAGGTTACGTGGTCCTCTAATTCAAGTAAGATGGTTTCACCGTATCTTGGGTTGACCAGTTTGGCTGCCAGAATTCGATACTTCTGGTTAAGCTGCAAGTCTTGAATTTTTATTGCCGGCTTGTTGTCAATCTCTGCGGAGGAAACTGCATTAAGTTCTTTCAAAAAATCCATTTTCTATAACAAAAATTAAATACTATGAACTTGGTTGCGTCTAAACTCTAATAATTTTTGAAATTGCATATTGGAAGCAAATTACCAAAAATTTAGGAATAGAACATTGAAATTTTTAAGAAAAGCAGACAGAAACTACCTGATTCGAATAACAAAACTACAAATTTATAATGAATCCAAACACTCCTAATAATTTTTGAAAGACACACACAAAATATTAGATGCAAATTAACAAAAGTTGGAACTAGAACATTGAATTGAAAAGCGGGCAGAAAATATTCAATTCGAAAAACATACTCTATTAATTTCAAATATTTTGAAGGGCAGTCACAAAATACTAAAAGCAAATTAACATAAATGAAATTAAGTAAATACTCACATAATGTTTTTTTGAACAACACACACTATCACTAGATACACTTTGCAAGTTGAATTAACAGTTAATTTCACAAAGCACAAACACAATCACTGTAGTTGATATGTGATCTCTTTGATAGTTGAATTAACAATGAAATAAAAATTCGCAATTATTTTATTTATCAGCATCGAACTACGTCATTTGCGTATAACGAAATTTCCGTTAGTTCTAGAAAAACAACTAATTAATGCTTATCATATGGGAACTTCCTGCAAAAGTTTGTTGCTGCAAACAACATGATAACCTAATCAAACCACAGCTTCCTGTAAATTTATTTAGCTCGGTTTCAATTAGCGTAAACAAGATATGACAGTTTCCTTTCACTGCGGTCATCATTTCCGGTTTGTGGTTTTGATATCTAAAATACCTGATATAATGTGAATTTATTATCAGGAAATTTCCGGTTTGTGGTTTTGATATCTAAAATACCAGATATAATGTGAATTTATTATCAGGAATTTTTAAATAATCACGGATTCATGATTTATATTATTTTTCGATTTTATTAACATTACATTTAAATAAATACAGATTTATGATTTGAGAATTTATTATCAGGAATTTTTAAATACATTTATGATTTTATTGGCATGAATTTTTAAATAAATATAGGTTTTTATTCATCTCTCAAGATGTAAAAAATTCCTGGTTCCACCAGGAGTAAACTAAAAGTATCTGGGAGTCCTCCTATTGCTGGGCGCTGAGTTCTACCTCCTCCACGTGTGAACTGAGCCTCTATGAAATCAGTACGACCGCCCATACCTGCACGTTTCATTTGAGGTGGCCCTATATCTATTTCTACCCCATTTGGTAATCGATGGCTAAACAAGCAAGTGTTTCCAAACGGACATTTGGGTTTGCTTTTTCGGAAATACCTACATCGTATTTTCTTCATTTTTTCGTTTTTCTCAGCTATATAACGATCTTTTTCCGCTTTCTGGTAATAAACCTCAGATTGATAGACATAAGGAGACACAATACGGCATTCTGGACAGCCTCTGCGAATATTCAATTCAAAGTCTTTATTTTGATGCCATCTTTTTACGCATGGGAAGCAGAAACAATGGTTACAATTTGGCAATAGCCCAAAATTATTAGTTATCTCTTCCAAACATATTCCACACCTTTTATTCATAGTGAATTGAATAAGACTGCACCTATAGCCACAAAAATCTAATATTTGTAGTGTTTGCTGTCGTCACACACTCACGACAATAAGTTAAAAGAATTTATTTCTTTTATTCAGTCTTGAGTTGAAGCTGTAACAATCCAGTCATGAATTTGGAAAGTTTACTTGATGACCAAGTAAGATTTAATATGAGTGCAGTGTCAACGAGAACTATACAACCGAAAGATTTAACTGGAAAGCTAAATCCCAAAAATGGATGTTACGTGGTACCAGACGTTTTAACAACTGTGATTACCTACAACGGACGCACTTGCATATATGCGGCAGTACCAGAAATTTTAACAATTAATATTACCGATACCGAGACCACTCTCAAAATTGGTGAAACAATTATACATTTAACGGTGGAGAGTTACACGGTGCTTAAAAAATACTTGGAATTTGCATATGGTTTCCATAACGATCCTTCACATGGAAAGGATGAACCTGACACTGTATGGGATGATTGCCAGCTTTGTTCTGATGGTATTTCTTTGGATTTGACTATGTGGTTGGATGATGGCGGCCTTACTATATATTGTACAAAAACAAAACAAAATATAGCTTTAATTATTAAGGATGCTCTGAAAATTCATAATATACTATATGCTAATAAAGATATTTAAACAGTTGTCTAGTTTTAATATATCCATTATTTTCACCTTAATTAAATTTCAGACGCTTGAAACAAATTTTTCCAAGTCTCAAAATTATTACGCTCGGCCTTGAATCATCCGACAAAATCAGAGACTCGAAGGAGTTGCCGTTCTTGCGCAGGTAGGCGCTCGCTTAGGAAAACTATAGACTCGAAGGAGTGGACGTTCTTGCGCCTGCAGGCGTTCAATGCCTTGAATCATCCGACAAAATTAGAGTCTCGAAGGAGTTACCGTTCTTGCGCAGGTAGGCGGTCGCTTACGATAACTATAGACTCGAAGGAGTGGACGTTCTCGCGCATGCAGGCTTAAACAAAAGATTTTAAATTTTTTTACAGACAACAAAATACCAAGATTTTAATTTTTTTTACAGACAACAAAATACCATATCCCCCATCCAGCCCCCAAATATCTAACCGAACAACGCCCAAAAACCCGCGCCCACCCAACGGGCATGTACTATACCTTTTCAAATAAACATTTCTCGATTAACCGCATTAGCGCAGCTCGGTGGACACCTGACTTTGTAATCAGGCAAGCCGCGTTCGATACCCGGCCAAGTATTTAGCTTTTTTTCTTTGTAACCACCACAACCATCAACAGATGGCGTGCACTCTGCAACCCACGCAACCCACAATACAATTGCTTTCATTTATTAACAACAGATGGCACGCACCTCTGCGACACACCCAAATGTCTTTCGCGCACCCCTACGACCACCCCCAATGTCTTCTTCTTCTTCCCAATGTCTTCTTCTTATCCAAACAACAACTACCAACAGCTCGGCAGCAGCTCCCGGCGAGAACTCGATGACTGGTTACCTTTATGCCCACTTCCGCTCCAGAAACCGCTTTGTTTAACTACTAACAATGTCTTATATATTAATACCTGAACACAAAAACGCACTACCCCCTTTTTTGGCCCTTATTTTAAAAGGAGAGAAATGAAACGTGTAGCATTGTAAAGGTACTGTGTCGTAGATGAGCATAATATACAGGGTGTTTTGTAGCAGGTTCGCCAAACATGGGTACATAGGTGGGTTCATGTGCTATACAGGTTGAGTTTTTTTGATGTTCAGTATGGAGATCTCGGAAACTAGTGGAGATAGAACAATGGTTAAATTGGGAAAGATTTGCAGTTTTACTGATCCAATTTAATGACACTTTCGGATTTTTGTAAAAAGTCATGGGTTACTAGATATTAAAAAAAAACGAAATTCTGTCGATTTAGTCAAATCCCTCTAGCTCCTTTGTTTTTGATTTTATAAAAATGTGTAAATATCAAAATTGAAGGAAATTGTATTCCGAATATGATTGTCATATCCTCATTTGCGTGACAGCTCTCGTTTTCGAGATATGACAGAAACTTATCTTTTTTTGAATGGAAACCATAGTTGGCTATGACCTCAAAATATCGGACATTTTTAGAGCTTTCCAACGATATAATACTCGATATAGTTATTCATAAAAATAACGGAGTTATGGATGCTTTTCTCTCTTATTTTCACTTTTAACGTAAATAGCCATGAAAAAGATTGTTTTCACTTTGACGTTTCTTTATTGGAGAGTAATTCCATTAGTAGTGCTGAACTGACAGTCGATATTGACAAGTTTTCGTGATAAAATGGAATATTCTAACGAAGAAAAACTCAATATGGTGGAATGTTATATATATGCCATAAAAATTCAATTCGTGCAGCTTTACGATAGTTTACTCAGATATGGATCTTTTACTAAACCACCAAAGGAACGTAATCAAATTAACGAAGCAGCACAAATAAATGGTTTGGCAATGATAATTCAAAATCCATCTACATCAACTCGTGAGATTGCGGTAGAAGCTGGCACATCTCAACGAACTGTAGTTAAGGTACTGAAAGCGCACAAGTTCCACCCGTACAAACTTTCAGTTTCTCAAACTTTGCATGCTGGTGACGAACATCGACGTATTTTGTTTTGTAAATGGTTTGGAGACATGTGCCTTGACAATCCACAGTTTCCATTAAAGGTGTTATGGTCAGATTAAACTAGATTTAACTGCGGTATGTTCAATAGACACAATGAGCATATCTGGGCTAAAGAAAACCATTTTCATGTAGAACAAAGAGACCCCAGATAAAATTTGGTTTTAATGTTTGGTGTGGTATAATAGGTTCTACTATTCTGGGGCCTTTTATCTATGACGAATCATTTACTGGGGAGCGCTACTTGCATTTCTTGCAATACACTTTTCAAGACATGTTGCATGATTTGAATTTGAGAACTCGTTTAGAAATTGAGTGTATCCAACATCTGAAAATTTTCATTTTCCAATCTACATCAATAAATATAAAGCCATTGACAACGAAGTCAGAATAGACTTTGAAACGTTTGGTATTCCTGCAATATACGTCGTTTTATTTCTATTGTGGTGTTATTGCCCAAAAAAACATAAAAGTAATCAAGAATATGCCACAAACAACGTTTAGAAGACAATCATTTGTGTCAAATAATGAATGCAGAAGAGCAAACAAACATCATAGATTCGTTTAAGTTTATTTGGTGAAGATACTGTGAAAAATAAAAAAGTTACAATAGTTTTAAGGTAAAAATCTGAGAATTAAAAAAAAATAAAAAAAAAACAAAAACCGTAAGCTATGTTATATGGGCTACATAATATAGCACATAAGCCCACCAATCTGGATTGGAATTATAGTTTTACAGGATAGTTAAAAAAATGTTAAATATATGAATTTATGAGTGAAACTTAACTGTGACTAGAAAATAGAATTCCAATTTGATTTTAGTCAAAACTTTTCTTTATATTTTAAAGAAGACATGGGCCTTGTTCCCGATGAACCGATCTCGGTAACTTTCCCTTTGAAACAAATAGAGAGGACTTCAAACATTTTGAAACCGGTACGACGTACCATACCTGTACTTAATTAAATCTAATTTCCCTTCAAGTCAAAATTAATTATTTTTACAAACGAACCAAACCGAAATGTTAATTGTTTACAAAGGAGGAACAGACAGGCTATCGCCTTTGCCTATGAAACTTTGAGATTACTTACAACATCACAAGAATGAATTAGAGTGTTAGACGCAACAAAGTTAAACCAAAATTTAACCGTTAATCAAGCATTTAGTTTGTCTAATCGGCAAATTATACGGTATTTGTCTTGACTTTGATTAACGTGGTGGTTTTGTAGTAAAGTTCTTCATCTTAGGAACAAACCAATTAGGTCTTTAGGGAAATGCCCTGCTATGAGAAACTTGTGTTATTTGTACGAATAAAAAACTGATAGGTAATCTTCTTCCTTGGTTAAACATCTGTGATGTTTCGTGAACAGTATTAAGTACAGTAAGAAGTAAATATAAAATATTGTTGAAGAAGGTAAAAGCACGTTTATTAAATAGAACTAAAAAGTAAATATTATATAGGGTATTCCATCTAAAACGAGTCACCTTGAATATCTTGCTTATTTTCAAAACTATTGCATCAAGCCAATTCAATGACCTTAAGATTTGAGATAGGGAAAATAGGTATTGTCGTATATCATTTGAAAGCCCTTTTTATGGACTGTACCGTTGTAATACAATTGTTTTTATTTATAGTAGTAAAACCGGATTATTAAATTAAAAGTTTTTACTGCATGGAAAAGTATTAAAAAGGAGTTCTTTCATACTATGCTTTAAACCATCCTGTTTAACTGCCGCACCCTGTAATAGCACACAATGTAAGAAAAAAATTAAATGTAAACATTCATTTATTTTACATGACTTTTTCCTGATATTTGCAGCAAGTTTGTTTATCTGTTCTGACTTTTATTCCAGCATTTGAAGCATTGTACATTTAATAATAACGTGTTGAGCTGGTAAGTCTTTATTACCAAAATCAAAATTGTGCTCGATCTGCTGCAAGGGTTTTTTAAACAAAACCATCCCGAACGTAACGTTCGTCATACTCGTAAATACGTATTGGAGTTGATTTTAAAATTTGTTGAGACGGGCTCACTAATAAATAAAATAAGAGGTCCCATTGGAATTGTAAATGATGAAGGGGTAGCTGTGGCTACATTGGGCCATGTCCAACTTATACCAAACACGCAGTCTGTCCAGCAAATCTCTGCAGCTTCCGGTATTAGCAAAACTAACGTTTTAAGAATTTTTCAAAAGTACAAATTCCTTCCGTACAAAATTAAATTACTTCATGAATTGAATGAGGATGATTGGGATCGAAGGCAAGAGTTTTGCGAAATTATGAGCCAGCGTATGATCGAAAGCCCAAATTTCTTGTACAATGTTTGCTTTTCGGATTTCACTTCATGGGGACGTTAACCGACATAACTGTAAATTTTGCAGCGATACCAATCCTCATTTATTTCGAGAAACTCATAGTCAACATCCGGTAAAACTAAACGTTTGGGCAGGGATTTTGGGAAATCATCTAATTGGACCCTGTTTATTCCTGGTACTTTAAGTGGTATAATTTATCACAATATATTGGAAAATGAAATTAATGCATTGATAATAGAAAATGATCCTCTACATGAAAAGCAATTGCATTTCCAACAAGATGGGGCTCCTCCTCACTCCGCCGCATCAGTTGGTCAATACCTCAATTTGGAATACCCAAGTCGCTGGATTGGAAGAAGCCTATAGAATGGCCTGCCCGATCACCTGATCTGAAACCTTTGGATTTTTTTGTGGGGACATGTTTAATCCAAAATTTTTATGACTGAGCCTGAGAATTTTGATGAACTACGTCAACGGATTGAAGCGAAGTGTCGTCAGATAACACTGACTATGGTAAACCATAACAGAGACAGTCAAGGTTGTTGTAGAGGCATTGTATTGTAATGTAAATTCGTTTTTTAATACTCTTTTGTTATTACAAGTACAGAAATTGCAATAAAAAATTTATTACGACGTTATAGTCCGTAAAAAGAGCTTAGTTATACTCTCTTCGAGGTGTCATTCCCGAAAATCCTCGGTCTTTACATCTCGCGTCTTCAAAACTAGTTTTCCTATCTCAAATCTCAAGGTCATTGAATTGGCCTGTTTATGTTGAATGCGCGCAAGCGCTAATTCACCTCAAGTGGAATACCCTGTATATATAATTTTGGCGGAAACGCCGGGAAAGACAAAAAACATTTTTATTTCAGTGTTATATATCAAAAGAGTACTTTAATATTATCTAAAATATCTAGTATTTTTTTTGAATATAGTAGTATTTCACAGACACATTACTTAAATAAAATTAATAATACGAATATTAAATAAATAATTTACATTTAAAATACAACCTACTTCAAATGATCAAAATGAAAAGAGTGGGAAACAGATTTAATATTAAAACAACATTTAAAACAAGAAATTCACTGACATCAATTATATCAAAAACTAAACCAAATAACGTAACACAAAACTTGCGAATGTAACAAATTTATAATTTATAGTGAATAGTGAATTTTATATTGGGATTTAATTTATTGAAGAAGAAATTGATAACGCCAAAAATTTCTTTGATTTAACAATTAAAAAAGAAAATAAGACATATTTTTTCAATTTATCGTAAACCTTCACATACCGACACGATTATTCCATTTCCTTCTTGCCACCCCATTCAACATAAACTAGCGTATTTTCATAGTACCGTAAATAGACTAATTACTATCCCATTAAATAAAAATAATTTTGATAGAGAACTTGATATAATAAAACAAATAGCATTGAACAATGGATACGAAGTAAAAACTGTTGAATCAATTTTGAAGAAAAAACTGTCTACCCTATTATTAAAGACCCTAATGAAAAATACAAAATAATAACATATTTTGGGCCACCAGGTATCAGAATTGGTAAATTTCTGAACAAATTAAATATTAAAGTCGCTTATAAGACCAACAATTCATTAGGGAAATTAATAAAGAATAATAAAGGTAAAACCGATAAATCTAAATCATCAGGTGTATATAAGTTAGAGTGCAACGATTGTCCAAAAACCTATATAGGCCAAACGGGTAGAAACTTATAAAAAGAATCAAAGAACACCACACATCTTATGTAAGAAATAAAAAGGATTCTAATTGCGCTAAGCACCTAATAGAATGTAACCATAGTTTCAATAATAATTTCGAAATTTTATATTTTGAAAATAAAGGCATAAAATTAAATATGTTAGAATGTTTTGAAATTAATAGGATTAAAAATTCCAATAATTTGCTTAACGACCAGTTAGACCTAAATAACTCCGCCTTATTAAATTTGTTTATATAATTACATTAGTAAAAATAAATCCCATAATATTTAAATTCTATTAAGAGATTATCCCAACCAGCATTGGTAAGAAGAATATCATTAGTAATTTCGAAAACTGTAATATTATTTATAAGCTTTGAATTTTAATCTACTTAGTTCATTTATTGTACCTTTCAATATTATATATATGTTACATTTTGTAAACTCACGTTATTGTCAGAAGAAGCTACAATGTAGCGAAACAATTGTCACAAGTGTGTCTAAATAAAGTGGAATTCAATAATACTGTGTATTATTTCATCATGAGAAAGCTTCGCTTTGAAAAATATACGTTACTAAAACAATGCCATGTAGCATTTACACCCTTTTTCTCACGTCATTGTTGGGAATTTCACCACAAAATTGGAACTAACGTTAATTCCTTAATAAAACATCAGAAATATAAAAACCCCCAGTATAAGGAGCTTCGCGTGGATCTACTCTTCCAGGCGAGCACGACATTTCTCAATCTCACGAGAATTACCCCGGGTCTCGTTGGATACGAACAGGCAATGAGAACAACACCTAATTTGTTATGCTATGAATGTACGGCGTATGTTATTCTCGGATACATCTAGAATTTAAAGGTCGTGTTGATATGTGCCCTGTATATTTCTCAAAAACCCTTTAACCAACACCACAATGTCGCGCCGTTGTAACTGCACGAAATTGTAGGAAACTGATGCTGAGCTGGCCGTAAGCCTGGAGAGTTTAGCTGCACTGGCGGAGAATATATTGCAGTCAGGACTCATTCCGGCGCTATCCTATGATCTTTCTGCAAAAGATTTATGATATTTTCATGGCAGATAGGTCTAGGGATTGTTCGGGAAAGTTATGTTCATTATTCATCTCCAGTGAAAACTGCAACGACCCGCTGAACTTCAATTGAATGGAGTGTTCGTACCTAAAATGTTGTTTGTTGGAAGGTATTTTTAGTAGTTTATAATTTTTTTTATCTCTGACAGGTGAAATAACCTGAAAATTTTATCGTGACATTCGAATCTAGGAGTTACGTAAGAACAGCAATTACACGGAACGGCTCCAGATTCGAAACCCTGTGTGCTATTTTTCCCAAATGTGTTCGAGAGGAAGCCCAACTGATAAGGGTTCCCGACCAGAAACAGTATCTTGTCTTGCGTCTAGATCTGCTAGGGATTATTTTTTGTATGTACAACCAATAATCAGTACAATTTTTCGCAATTAATTGTTACTACACTTTGTTCTCCATTTAGAGATTTCCAATACGTAGTGTTTTAGGAAAAAAAAGGGTCGAGACACCCTAATTAATGTATAGGCAAAATAATCAAAACCTCCTTATCAATTATTCCGAAGATTTTTGTGATTAGACAATTTTGATCATATTTAAATTGAAATTGACGTTGGTTATATATTTGATGGTTTTAACGTTTTTCACCCATTCGAACTTTTGGTATTTTAAACTGTTTTGACGTATTGATATTTTGAATAGGTTTGACATTTTTGATATATTTAATATTTTTAACATTTTTAACATTTTCTTCTAAACGTTGTTTGTGGCATATTATTGATTACTTTTATGTTTTTTTGGGCAATAACACCACAATAGAAATAAAACGACGTATATTGCAGGAATACCAAACGTTTCAAAGTCTATTCTGACTTCGTTGTCAATGTCTTTATATTTATTGATGTAGATTGCAAAATGAAAATTTGAATAGACTTTGAAACGTTTGGTATTCCTGCAATATACGTCGTTTTATTTCTATTGTGGTGTTATGGCCCAAAAAAACATAAAAGTAATTTTTAACATTATTCAGATATTTGACATATTAGAGATTTTTTTGACATTTTTAACTTTTTTGGCATTTATGACATTTTTGATATTCTGAATTGTTGCGGCTGATACTTGATGTAAATCCATAATGAGAAAAACAAAAACGAAAATTATATTACGAGATTTACACTTTATTTTATAAACGACACGTGTTTGGGCATACAATGCCTTTATCAAGTTTCACAAAATACTAAAACTATTATTCTAACTACACCATTATATATACATATTACTTAACTAAACTAATTATACAGAGCTATTAAAAAGATTTAAAAGTGGGGATGGATTAAGATCTAATTGGTTATTTAATAGTCTACCTGAATATTTATACCTGTTAATTTCTAGGGATTCTAATAGATTAATTTTACTGGGGTTATTTTCCGAATGTAATATATTTACAGTATCATATGTTAGAATAATAGTTTTAGTATTTTGTGGAACTTGATAAAGGCATTGTATGCCGAAACACGTGTCGTTTATAAAATAAAAGTGCAAATCTCGAAATATAATTTTCGTTTTTGTGTTTCTCATTTTTGATATTTTTATATTTTTGATAATTTCTATAGTTTTGTTATTTTTGTTATTTCTGATATTTTTGATATTTTTGATATTTTTAACATTTTTGATATTTTTGATATTTTTGATATTTTTGATATTTTTGATATTTTTGATATTTTTGATACTTTTGATACTTTTGATATTTTTGATATTTTTGATATTTTTGATATTTTTGATATTTTTGATATTTTTGATATTTTTGATATTTTTGATATTTTTGATATTTTTGATATTTTTGATATTTTTGATATTTTTGATATTTTTGATATTTTTGATATTTTTGATATTTTTGATATTTTTGATATTTTTGATATTTTTGATATTTTTGATATTTTTGATATTTTTGATATTTTTGATATTTTTGATATTTTTGATATTTTTGATATTTTTGATATTTTTGATATTTTTGATATTTTTGATATTTTTGATATTTTTGATATTTTTGATATTTTTGATATTTTTGATATTTTTGATATTTTTGATATTTTTGATACTTTTGATATTTTTGATATTTTTGATATTTTTGATATTTTTGATATTTTTGATATTTCTGACATTTTTGATATTTTTGACATTTTTGACATTTTTAACATTTTTACATTTTTGATATTTTTGATATTTTTGATATTTTTGATATTTTTGATATTTTTGATATTTTTGATATTTTTGATATTTTTAACATTTTTGACATTTTGATGCTTTTGACTGTTTTGAAACTTTTGATTTTGACATTTTTGACATTTTCACGCTTGACATTTTTGAAACTTTTGATATGTTTGACATTTGTGACATCTTTGTCATTTGTGATATTTTTGACATTTTTGTCATTTTTGACATTTTTGGCGCTTTGATTTTTTTGAGTTTGTTTTCTGAATGATAGTTGTTGCAGATCTAGTTTGTATTGTTGACATACTTGACAATTTTGACACTACTGAAATTTTTAACATTTTTGGCCTTTCTGACATTTTGAAATTTTGTCATTTTTGTCATTTTCACATTTTTGTCATTTTGCCATATTTGACAATTTTATATTTTTGGTATTTTTGACATTGTTGATATCTTTGAAATTTTTGAGATTGTTTTCTTAGTGATAGTTGTTGCATATCTGGGTTGTATTTTCATCATTTCTTGGGAATAACACTACAAAAGTTGGAAGGTCTGTATATTTCACATGTTCCAAGCATTTCCGGGTTTAATTGTGGCTCCGGTTTCAACAGAAATATAAATATAATAAAAAATTAAGAAGAATGGTAAATAAATTAAAAATTTAAAAAGTTCACAGTGACAAATTTGACATTAAATGACTGAGAATATATATTGATGTAACTAAGAGAACTTATTGCTAAATTGAAATATCCAGGTTAGCATCAAAAATTCTGTTTTGACATATTTTCGTTATTCTACATTTTTTCATGAATTATTTATGAATTTATTTCCATTTGAAAATGACATAGTGTTGTCAAAACTAGTCTCAGTTGTTTATGTTTATTTAATTAATAAATAAATAAGTGATATAAAACAAAGTAATTCGTTTTTCTACAATCATAATTGTAATTTGTTTTATGCAGTTCAAATCTAATATCACTTCTAGTAGGATTACTATAATTCGTAGATCGTTACAAGTTGATACAAGTAGCCATTTCATCGGTGGTCATCATCAGTTGGTTCCCTCAGCCATTACTATCTAAGAAAAATAACTATTCACCACTACTCATAAAAGCGTATATAATTAATTTATAGTTTATTACAGTTTCAACGATTACAAAAACATTAATATTTTTTATGATGCTGTTACTACTAATATACAGCCATTACAACAAATTGTAATTAAACAACTGAAAATTAACAATCAATTTTAACGGCAAATACTAGCTAAACAAAGAACTATTGATGTAAAATTAAAGGCCATTAACTAGTTTTCATTGTATAAGTGCGTGGGTATAATGGACGGTTTCGATAGCAACAAATTTCAATTCGTTTTATTAATAAAACGTTTGAACAGGACGTTTTTAAATATTCATAGCTGAATTGTAAATAGCCTCCAAAACTTTATTGAACATAATTCGATATTGAATAAAATTTGAGTTGAAAAATATATAATTTGATTGATAGAATTGTTCTGGAAAGAGAAATTATTTATTGTTTGTTGCATTACAAAACAATTTCCAATTATTTACATTGATTTTATTTAACGATGAGCAGTTGTGGGCAATTTTTAAATACAGGTTTAGAATCTACTGGACGAAAAAAGTTGGAATTTGATTCTGAATCGGAGTTTAATTTGGGGAAGAAATTTTATAATAGTCGAACATTTCCTCGCTTATCCTCGAAAGTATTTAGCTTAAAATTGTGAAAATACTACTATCCAAAGTTTATAAAAATAACTAACAAATAACTAATAAAATAACTAAAAAGCTATAAATACAAAATACAACTCTTGCAAATAATTCAATATTGTTAGGTACCTACCCAGAAAGTAAAAAGTGTAAATATTAAAAGGTTCTCATTCTGTCAAACTAATTACCTACCAATCTAGTATATTTTTGAAGTCGTTGCCCAGCAAATCTAAAATCCTACATTACGTACTTATCTACTACTGCATCAAACTTAGTTGTTGCTTGGCACCGATTTCAAAAATATACTAGATTGGTAGGAAATTAATTTCTACAGAATGAGCACCTTTTAATGTTTACATTTTTTACTTCCTGGGTAGGTACCTAACAACATTGATGTGTTATTGATTTGCTAGAGTATTTTGTTATAATTATTTTTAGCTTTTTAGTTATAGGTGGAAGTCGGTTATATATATTTTTAAAATATTTTATTTTCAACTTTTTAGTTTTTTTGAACTCAGGTAGTTTTCATTCGTTATTTTTTATTTTGTATGTATTACCTTAATAGACAGGACCAGGTAACATCGAAAGTCTCAACATTACACAATGATACATTTACATTTAAATTGACAGCTAATGTTTACGAACTAAATGTCCTAGTACTTAATAAGCCCAGAATATATTTATGCCTTATGGAGCCCGCCATGTAAACTTTTTTTGACAACCCTTTATAGCTATAGATAATTCCACTCCACCCTATGTACCAACCATCCAGTTCATACGACTGCACACGGACAAGCATAAATTTGTTAAGTGCCTTCTGTAAATTATAGGACGGAGTAGAATTCATCCCTTATTTACGGAGTCAAATCCTTCCTATATTTCAGCCATCGTATATAATTCCTTGTGGACTACCCCATAAATTATTTAATTTTTAACATTTTATATTATCACCCAGTATAACATTAATTCCTCTCCACACTTTATGCAACTTCTTATTGGCTATGAAATAAGTAATTTTTTAATAACACAGCATAAATATAATTCTAACTCCAGCATATATTTCAACCATCCTGTATATGATTTGTTTACGTCCACATCATATAACAGTTTTTTAATCAACCTATATAATTTTAATTCCACATTTTTTTCAACATTTTTATACCACCAGACGTCCACTCCGACCTAAATTCTAACCATCCTGTATATATGGCTGTCTATGGACCACCATAGTGTTTTTAACTGCCCTCTGTAACTATCATTTTACTCCGTCCTATATTCAATCATTATATATGTATATGCAACTCCTTCTATCACTTTACTTTGTGATTTTGTTTGCTATAACTAAACACCCCGTCTATAATCGCACCAAATAGCAGTTTAAAGTTTGACATGTGTTGTCACTGAATGTTCTATTAGGCCGGGAGGATGTCACACCAAACGCACCGTCTTCGCAAAATGGAAAAATTTTCATTTAAATAGGTATTTGCTTGGTATTCAAACAAAACGAGCTTGGTACTTACTGACTTGAGGAGCCGAAAATACTATGCTTTACTACCTATATGCGTGAGATGTACATAGAAAATTAAATGTTAAAAAACTATACACATCCAATTGTAATTTTAACGGAAACCACCCTCTTGTGAGGATTTAAGAGAAGAATAATATTTTGAACTTATTAAGTTTAATAAAGAACCTGATTATTTAGTCAAACTTTTGACTGTTAATTTGCTCATATAAATTTGATATTTATACATTTCTTGTAGTGCTAAATTTTGAACATCATTTCATGATTACTGATTTATTAAATATTGATAATATTTGGTATTTTGTGAAAGCGTCGTGAGAGTTCGAAACGTCGACTTATTAATGATTCATTTTGGATGTTTTAAAGATAATATTTTTTCGAGATTTATGAAATCATAATTGATTTTTCTTGAAGTTTAAATGTAATTAAACACTTTTGTCTGTAACAAAATTTTTGGCTTCAGATTTCAGAATAACATTACGTTCATTGAAGTTGGTATAATTTTGATATTATTCATAGTTGAAGATGTCATTATTGACTTTGATATTGTCTTCTAAACGGTGTTCTTGATTACTTTTATGTTTTTTTGTGCAATAACACCACAATTGAAATAAAACGACGTAAAGATACTGAAGGAAAACCAAACGTTTCAAAGTCTATTCTGACTTCATTGTCAATGGCTTTATATTTATTGATCTAAATTGCAAAATGAAAATTTGATATATGACATTTAAATTGATATTAGAAAATTTGTTCTTTTCAGATATACAGGTAGCACAAACAATTCTAAAGATCATGTATTATAGTTAAACAACTTTCAAATTACAAGAATTTGAAAGAGTTGTCTTTAGAATTTATAAGTGGCGTTCCTAGGTACGACTTTGTTATAAGATAGCTATTATGAGTTGCTGTTCAGGACCCTCTTCATGCATCTTGGTTTAAAATATGCACGTCATAAATTTCAACTACTGTTACTTGAGAAAAAGTTAAGTCAGAATCAAGGGTATCTGCCAAATATTTTTCGAATCATAAAATCTGGTTCATACTCTTATGATTTAAGCCAAGATGCAACAGGCACTCTCAAACATGCAAGGTGGGTTACTTGGAACAATTTAATTCTACGATTATATTATCTACAACTTAACCTTCACAACAACTAAAAACTATAGTTACCTATTTAGATTTAATTTTTTGGTGTTAAACAAACATTAACGATTATTTAAAAAGATTTTTTTCCGACTGTTTTACCCGAGGGGTCCAGGTTTTGTTTGAAAGATTCTTCGCAAACAAAGCATTCGCCACGTGGTAGGCATAATTTTAAACCAGTTTGTATTTGTGGCAAAATTTTGAAAATTCCCAACAATTTGCAGAAAATTTTTAAAATATCCTGTTTGAATGAGCTGAAATAAAATTTACGTCCCTTATTTAGTTATGTATATTCAAAAATATATTGGTAATAGTGTTTCATTGAGACCCCTGGGGGAAAAACAGATTTGTGAAGTTATTTCAACAACTATTGGAGAAGAACGATTGGAAAGTCGGAAATTCGGAAAAATATGCCAAAAACCTGACTTTTTTCCAGGTTCAAGCGGAAGATCTCATTTAATCGGGTAAATCTTTCGTATAATTTTTAGTTAGGCGGTATGATTACGTTTGGCTGCTATTAGAAGATGATTTAATATGTATTATATATGGCGAGTCAAAACATCTCCTTTGATAAACACACCGACTCAAGAAACTCAAGAAACGCAATCTGATGAAAAGGGACACGATGACAAAAATACTGATCAACAGAAAACTGATAGGAGTGTAAAGAGAAGAACGGCTGGCTAGCAGTCGAAATGAATGTAGACGATGGAAGTCCAAGGAAACTCAAATTAGATTTTCTCTGCAGACAAAGATTATATGAATACATTTCCATTTATATCCTATGCTCTTAAGCATACTTTTTTAAATTGTGGAGTGTATTTTCAGTGACAGAAAACAAAGAAATCACCTTTGTTTGAACATCATATCATAAAAACTTTATTTTTAAATCCACGTGTATCTCCCAAATTTTTCCGACCATATGGAATTATCAAATCGCAGTTCGCCCACACATGTTCTTGCTCGTTTAACACCGGCATTGTCTGGTTGGAATAAAACTTGCCATTAGCATTACCCGTACAAACGGAACAGAGAAAAACGGAGAGCTACAATTTCTAATGTAATCCAATTACACTTTCCTGCCATTCGCAAAGAACAGGATAATTATTTTCGCGGACAATCCAATTATGATCCTTTGTGGTGAAGTTAGACAAAAGAAGGAGAAAAGTTTCGAGAAAGTGCCTCGACGAATAAATAGAGAGCCTCGAACGTGGAATAAGCCGGAGGAGATTTTCAGAGCAGCCGGACTTCAATACCGACGCGAAATTATCGGGATTTTATTACATTAAAATTGAGCATTTTGAAAGGATTGTTTAATTTACTTATGCCGAGTAGATGGGGAATGGTCGTGTTTACACAGAGTGTGATTATTTGAACATTGCAGAGGATTAAAGTGCATTTATGTGAATGAGTATTTTCTAAATTGTGCAAAAGCACGGTTTAACGTAGATAGAAATGCGGTGAATTAATTCTTTGACTATATCTGTTTGGTTTAGTGCTTTAATTCTCTTTTGTTAGCCTTTTGTTGATTTTTAACCCTCACGGTAAACAGAGAGAATGAGATGGCTTTGATTGTTGTTTTTAAGATGACTATTGGTGAATTCGTAAAAAAACAGTATTAAACACTATATACTAACTGATGAATAAACAGCCACACAAACGAATATGTTTAAATTTAATATTATATATATAGATGATTAGCGGACCCGACAGACGTTGTCCTGTCCCATGTAAACTTTTAAAAATTAGCTGTAACAATATAATCTGAACGCCATCTATCAGACGTAACTGAAACTAAAGCACACTCTTGAATATTTGACACAGCGACTACAGCGCAGTCTGCCGTATCCTATGTAAGTTGTGCTAACATCAACAACACTTTTTAAATAAATAATTTAACTAAAAAAACAATATCTAGTTGACCGTATTGTGAATCTAAACCATCCTCAAACCCCCTGGAACACACACAAAAAATTTCATCAAAATCGATCCAGCCGTTTAGGAGGAGTTCAATGACTAACACACGTACAGAAGATTTATATATATTAAGATATGTAAGAACAGCTAGCAGGGTAACCTGCAACTGAAACTCGCCCAATTCTTGTATTATAGTTTTTTCTATTATCTTACTAATAAAAGTCCTTTATTATCCCGACTTGACCATAACATGTATGGCAGCACACTCCTTCTAATGCACGCATAGCGTACCTTTAGGGGAAAATTCACTAAACCCCAGATATACTATATATCAAAAGGGTTTAGTTCTGTGGGAGCCCTTGCCAGTTTCCCATGAATTTTCGGACCGTCCGGCCTTTTCCTAACAGGACGGCTTATTGCATCAGTTGGTAAAGATGTTCGTCCAGGCTGAGGTATTTCAAATTGTTTAATAGATGTTGACATGACAATTGGTAACATTCGAGTGTTGTTCATGTCCCATTATCTCTGTATTTGAAATTCTAAATCCCTATATTTGGCTATTTTTTCAGCCTGCTTAATATTTATATTATTGTTGTTAGGGATTGCTATTTCAATTAAGGTTGTTTTTCTAGAGACCCTATCTACCAAAACTATATCTGATCTATTGTGAAAATAGATTCTGGTTTGTATATATAGCAGGGTGTTCTTATCGACTGTGATAGCTCAAGTTTCAGCGCTAGTTCCTGGTGCACTATTTTTGCCTCAACATCGTGTCGTTCTTTGTATTAAGTTGCAGCGAACGGTTGGCAACCTCCTGCGATATGCTGGATAGATACAGATGTTTGCCAACCATATCTGCATCTGTCGTTGTTAATAGATGGATCTTTGACGATGTAGTTTAGTTGGAATTACTTGATCTTGGATTACCAATATAAAGCCTTCCGTTTCAGGAAACATATGACCAAAGGTCAACTAGTAGTTCAATGCTGAACTGTCGACATAATCTTGGTTGACGTCATTTATATGTCTTCCATGAAGGGGATTTTCTTTCCACTTGAGCAGTTTCTGATCAGTTGTCTGGTGGTGTACTTGAACTTGTTGTTCTGTCAGTCGCAGAGGTGTTGAGTCATCAATCTGACATAAGACTGTATAGATCAGAAAATTCTGGGAGTTCAATGTCGGTCTTGCACCAGTTAACTATACCGAAAGAGTAACTACGCACTGAACACGCGTAGGTGTTAATAGCCTCAAACAGATTTTTACTGTTAGGTTTGGTCTTCAGCAGTCGTCTTACCCTTCTATAAAACTCTGTTGTTAGGTCCTTTTTCATGATGGTGTGATCAAATCACTGAGCCTGCTTTTTTTCCAAGGTATTTGTAAGTATGGCCTTCCTCCATGGATTATTTTGAGGTGCCATCTCCCATTTCGTAGGGCCCCTGCTGTATTTTGCCTTTAACTATATTAATAATTCCGCATTTGTCTAGGCCAAATTGCATATGGATGTCACTAGAGAACCCTTCTACTATTTCAAGCATATCATGCAGCTGTTGTTTGGTAGCAGCCATCAACTTTAAGTCGTCCATGTATAACAAATGGTTTATTTTTAATACTTGTTCGTTGTTGTGCTTGAGACTGAACCCAAAGTTAGTTTCATAAAAAGTTAAAACCGGGGCACACACTTATTGATTTATATCACAATTAACACACTATAAACTCATATCACTTGCAGAGATTACAAAAAACGGAGACAACCATTCACAAAGAGAACAGATTTTCTACGTTATATTTACTATTTTAACGAATAATTATATCATTCTCACTTTTTTAGCCATTTCACTACTAAATCTAGGATTTGTGCATTTCAATCCGTTGACAATTCCTAACTTCTTAACATACCCTGTCGTCACACTTGCGCCATTCTGGCCAATTCTCGAACTTCTTATTTGAAAACGTCCGCTGGACACTTTTTCAGTTTTATTTCCATATAACTTTGTCCTCCTTCATTCATCCCTCCATAATCTGGAGTAAAACAATTGTCCTTACGATTAATGCACTTCTCTTAAGGCCATACGAACACTGATCCATCCTGATATTCCTGGCACCCAATGAAACCTACTCGCCCAGACAGAATTGATTTTCTATATCGAAATGAATAGCGACGTATATTTGCGGAGAAATACTTACTCGAACTCCATTTAATAAAGTCTGGAGGTGGCGTGAACGCTAGAGACAAACACGCCTCTATTTCTCGATTTCGATAGAGCGAAGCAACAGATTTCAGTCGATAAACAGTTTCTCAAGGACGCGCGCTCTGGAGAACACGTTTGGAAAACAGCCAAAACGCCCTAAGCGAAATAGAGGCTCGCATCCGCTCAAAATCGTACATGAATCTAAAGCGATGTGGAAGCCGGGGTAGAGCAAACCCGGAACGTTGTTATGAAAGCGGTGTAGTACAGATAAAGGGAAAATGTTTTCTGATTTCACTTTGGAAGTTTATAACTTGTTGCTGTTGATAATTAATTCGACCTATGGTTAAGTGTTCGTAGACATAATAGGACCGTATAATGAAGGGATGTTAAACTAAAATCGATTGGTGTTGACAAAAACATTTTCGTCCTAGATCAGATTTTCATCTGAGTAAAACTGATACTAAAACTGGTATGAATTCAATATTTTTTAGAGGTCTTAGGATTATAATAATTTTCCTGATGCTGTTAAAACAAGTTCAACCTTAAGAAGTTTTAAATTAAAACTTAAGCAATATCTAAAAACGCATACCATGAATTTGGAATTTGTATTGTATTGATATTTAGTTTAGGTTTAAACACATTTAAATATAAACATATATTTTCTTATGTTATTGTAAGAAATTTGTTTGTACATTAGGAAATATCTATTTATTAAAGCTTATTACCCGACTTGACCATACAGTGTATGGCAGCACACTCCCTCTAAAGTACGAATAGCGTAACTCAAGTAATTCTAGATATCAAAAGGGTTTAGCTTTATGGGAGCCCTTGCCAGGTTATCAGGCCCGTTGTTGGAGTCGTGGAGGCAGTTTCCGATGAATTTTCTGACCGTCTGGGTTGTTTCTATTATTTATTAGAAGTTTTGGAACTACTCCTGTTGACATAATAATTGGTACAGTTCGTGTGTTATCCATGTCCCACTGTGTCTTATTTGAAATTCTAAATCCCTGCATTTTTACAGCCTGCTTAATATTGATATTATGGTTGTTAGGGATTGCTATGTCAATTAAGGTTGTTTTTCTAGAGACTTTATCTACTGAAACTATATCTGGTCTATTGTGAGCAACAGTCCCATCGGTCATTATAGTGCGGTCCCAGTACAGCTTGTAGTTGTTAGTTTCTAAAATAGATTCTGGTTTGTATATACAGGGTGAGTTTTTTTTGATGATCAGTATGGGGATCTCGGTAACTAGCGGAGATAGAGCAATGGTTAAATTGGGAACGATTTGCAGTTTTACTGGCCCAATTTCATGAGACTATCGGATTTTTGTAAAAAGTCATGGCTTACTAGATATTTTGAAAAAACCAAATTCTGTCAATTTAGTCAAATCCCTCTAGCTCCTTTGTTTTTGATTTTATAAAAAAATGTAAATATCAAAATTGAAGGCAATTGTATCCCGAATATATTTTAACGTAGGTAGCCATGAAATAGATTGATTTATTAATAACTATTTCAAAAAACATTGAACGATTTTTTTATTAGGTATATCAGATATAACGAATAAACTAAATAAGTAGGTACTTACTAAAAACTTAAGAAACTAAAGTACATAATAATTGTTACAAAGTGTCATGAAATTGGGCCAGTAAAACTGCAAATCTTTCCCAATTTAACCATTGCTCTATCTCCGCTAGTTTCCGAGATCCCCATACTGATCATCAAAAAAAAAACTCTCCCTGTATAGTAGGGTATTCTTAAAGACTGCGACAGTTCGAGTTTCAGTGCTAGTTCCTAGTGCAGAATTTTTGCCACAGCATCGTGTCGTTGTTTGAATTCAGTTGCAGCGAACGCTTGACAACCTCCTGTGATATACTGGATAGATTCATATGTTTGACAACCATATCTCCATCTGTCGTTGTTGATAGAAGGGTCTTTGACGATGTACTTTAGATAGTTCTTAGTTGGAATTACTTGATCTTGGATTGCCAATATAAAGCCTTCCGTTTCAGGAAACATATGACCAGAAATCAACCAGTAGTTCGACGCTAAACTGTCGACAGAATCTTGGTTGACGTCATTTATATATCTACAAAGCTTCATATTATTATTGTTTTCTCTTTGGTACTTCTAGAGATACAGTACCTAGTCACCAATAATGAAACACCCGGTATAGACGTCTTGAAAACCTCATCTTTTATTTCAACTCGGTGAAAGAAATGAGATAATAGATTGAGTGATAAAATGTCATACCTCGTTCTAATAATGTTTAAAACACGTGTCATCCAGGTGTAATTTTAAAACCGATTAAAACTTACGAGACAATTCAGTCACGAATTGTATCGCATGAGAATATTTCTAATTACCAATTGACCCACATTTTTGTCTTCATTCTCCAAAACAGAAACGAACATGTACGACCCCACCTCCCCCTTTTTTCCACGTCTGTATAGAAGGTGTTCAGCCTTAGGACTTTAATGTTTTGACCTTTGCACGAAAACCTACCATTTTATGGCCAATTTACCTCAGACAAAGCTTTTCGTTAGGGCTGATTTCCGCTCCTTTCCCTTCCGACTTCCAAATGATTTTATTTCTAACGGCCGCGCAACAGCGCCGCTGCCAACGTCGCTGTTATCATTAAAGTCAATCGGGGAACTTGTATCACCTCGGGGATCTCCCGCTCTTTCACGTTGTTGAATGTGCTAAATGAGTGAAGTGTTGCCGACTTTTTTATGGAGCTTATTCAAGAGGATTGCTCGATAGATGTTACAGATGGCGCAAAAGTCATGTTATAATTTGAATTGGCTGCCATTTTGTTATGAAATGAAATAAATCCATGTTTAAAAAACAAAAACACATAGAAAAATTAACTAAAAAGCATGAAATAATTTTGTGCTACAACAATTGAATACTTTTTATGAAGTCGGTGCCAAGTTAAAGTGAAAATATTTTGGGAAGGCACCGACTTCAGAAAAAGTGTTCATTTGTTGTAGCAAACAATTATTTCATGCTTTCTAGTTAATTACTTTTTGAAGTCGGTTTTTGTGTTTTAAAATTGTATCGAGTTTACAATTTTTATTGATGTAATTGCTTAATTTGATTAACACGTTAAGCACCAACATGTTAAAAAAAATAAAAACTGTGGGTCACTGTGTCAACTTAGTAAAAATGTATGAAAAATGCTCTTTTTAAGTGATTTTATACGAGGGTTGCCTTTTATATTTCGGGATTGGACAACCTTAGTGTTGCAATCTGACAACTGACAGCTCTATCGTAAAGTTTGACATTTTTGAGGTTATACGTACTCAGAACGTATTGACATACGAGCGCTATGTGTTGTTTACAGTAACTTATAGGATTCATCTCGGCCAAAAAATTGAATTAAATCGTGAATATTTTCGTATTTTTTACAACTTTCGACGTAGATTAAGTCAGCAAGAGTGCATGGATGAAATTAATTTAATTTTTGGCGATGAAACTCCATCAAGGACCACTGTTTATCGATGGTATGGTGAATTCAATCGAGGTCGTAGTTCACTCCAAAACGAATTTCGTGAAGGTCGTCCAAAAACAGTTGTTGTTCCGGAAGCCATTGATGCTGTGCGCGAACTGATATTGCAAGATCTTCATGTGTCCTATCGTGAGATTGAGTCAACCTTACACATTAGTGGGACCAGCATACATTGCTCGAAAGAAAAGCTCAAAATATACGATCGCGGTGCTTCAAAACACGTTTATGACATAGTGACGGGTGATTAATCGTGGATTTACGCGTATGAGCCCAAAAGTAAACAGCAGTCGACTGTTATGGGGGTTTCAAGATGAACCGAATCCAACAAAAGTTGTTCGCGCACTTCCAAGCAAATGATCGCCTGTTTTTTCGGAAAAACTGGATATGTCGCAACCGTACCACTAGAACAACGCAGAACAGTCAATTCCGAGTGGTACACAAACATCTTTTTGCCAGCTGTCTTCCAAGAAATAAGGAAACCAACCGCCGAAGACGGATCACTCTTCACCACGACAATGTGAGCTCTCACACATCATTTTTACCACTCAAAACATCGATTTGATGAGTCATCCGCCGTATAGTCCTGACTTGTCACCAAATGACTTCTTTTGATTCCCGTACGTAAAAAACAAACTGAGAGGTCAACGTTTTTTGACACCTGAAGAAGCGGTTGCTGCGTTCAGAATGCATTTTGGAGATACCTCAATCAGAGTGGAAAAAGTGCTTCGACAATTGGTTCAAACGCATGCAAAAGTGTATAGATCTTCATGGGGAATATTTTGAAAAACAATAAAGCGATTTTCGATGATTAATATTTGTTTTTGTTCTCTGATCCCGAAATATAAAAGGCAGCCTTCGTACACGGTGTTCAAAAAGTCCGAGTACGGATGATTTACTCAGTAGGAAAAAAATTTAGAGGAAAAAGTTAAATGGATAACTAACCGGCTACCCAATGGCTATGACCGTTTTGACTTTGACTATGACCTTGAAGGTCATATCAAGGTCAAGTCGATTTTTTCAGAAGAGAACCCATTTTTTAAGTCGGAAATGAAGAGTTCGAAAAATTTCACAACAGAATATTTTTTGGCCATTTTTAGGGTTCCGTATATACAATATACGAATACCCTTATAATATCACTCCGGATTTCTGCCTCTGTCAGATCACAGCAATTTTCTCCTAAACTGCTGGACGGAAGAGGTTCAAATTTGGTATCAATGTATAGTTTGGTGACCTGATCAGGAGTACATATAGTAAAAGAAGAAATTTTGGTTTTAGGGGTACTTCTGGGGAGAAAAAACTAAAAAAATTGACCGTTCCCCCCCTGATCTCCGAAACTACTGAGCCTAAAATTTTGAAAAAAAAAAAATAGGAAACGCATCATGTAATACATCAAATGAAAGGTCCCATTCTGAGGAACACAAATATATTTTTGACGTATTAAAAAAATAGTTAAAAATATATTAACGAAAATATACCAAAATTTACCCCCCCCCCTTATCTCCGAAACTATAAAACGTAAAGTTTTGAAAAAAAAATAGAGGTATAGGGTCTGAGTTGAACTTTACTGGAAAAATAAGGACGAATCCCTAATATTCATTTTGGGGGGCAAATTATAGAATGAAAAATAAAAAATTATAATTTTTTCTAACGGATTAAGTAATATATCAAATCAAAGGGCTCATTATTTAAAAAAAAATTAATAAATGTTTTAAAATCTATTTAAAGAAATATTTATAAAAATTACCCACTTCCTCTGTTATTCCCTAAACTATAAGACCTAATTTTTTTTGTTTACAGGAAAAATATGAAGAAATCCCTAAAATTAATATTGGGGGCCAAATTATAAAATTAAACGGAAAATAAAAAAAATATTTTTTTAACGCATCATGCAATACATCAAATGAAAGGGCTCATTATGAGGAATACAAATATAATTTTTTCATATTTTTAAAATTAATTGTTTACAAGAAATTAACATAAAGATATAAAAAAAATCATTTCTCGCTTTATTTCCGAAACAAAACTACCTAAAATTTAGAAAATAACTAAATTTATAAGAACAATTATTAGAAAACCCCCATAGTAATTTTAGAGACAAATTATACAATTAAATGCAAAATGAAATTTCAATTTTCAAATGCATCATGTAATATATCAGATAAAAGGCTCATTATGTGAATTATTATTTAAAAGATATTAACAAAAATATTAAACATCGACTTAATTCCCACTTTAGAAACTACACTATTTAAATTTTGAAAAATATGTTTTATTTGTATTTTTGTATTTGAATAACAGATGTAACAATTTATAATTTAAAACTTGACCTATTTTGGCCTTTATCTTCCAATCTACAGAGCCCCAAAACTCAGACAGTAGATTATAAAAGGCTTCTCTGAAAGTTTATTAGTAATGTTAATTTTTGGGGCCAAATTAGGAAATTAAATACATATGAATTCTGATAAAAATCAAGCGAATCCTGAAGCAGATAAAATAAAAAGTCTATGTGTAGAAAATCAAAGTGTATATTTTTTATAAATTTAAAACGCTTCCTTTAAAAGATATTATGGTAAACATAAGAAAATGCACTCAGTCCCTGCCTGTCTGAAACTGGAATATTAGAATCTTGAAGGTGGTAGTGAACCCTTAGTATGCGAGTCCAACTCGCACTTGACCAAATTATTTTCACATAACCTTGATGGTCAGTGAAGGTCAAATTGTTTTAAAGCATGATTAGGCTCCGAGGCACAATGACTATGGGGGAATATGGTGAAAAATAAGTCTTTGAGGTTGCTGATGACAAATTTGAGGTCATTTATTGAAAACCCATCTTAAATATCAATGAGGTATTCTAAAAACTTTTGACGTTCTGTTTAAACTCCACCATCTTGGTACATCAGCGCCACCCTAATTTTGCATTTTGACGGACACTTTTTTTAACAAGTATTGGATTAAACTTTAACTTATCTCGTTCAGTCTAAAATGAATACAGCTTTTTTTTTATTTCCATGTTACGGTATTATTTTATTATTTAACATTATATTTTTTTGGTTTGTTGTAATAATTGCTCTGTAAGTGGATTTACATCTGCTTTTTGTAACCTCATATTTTTCTTACAGGTGGGTGTGCATCCTGTTCATTAAGTTCCCACTCCAGTGAAGGTAACATAAACATAATTATTACTTTATGACGAATGTTTACATTATTTATGTAAATCAGAAAGCAAGTTCATTAATTAAATTAGTTTTACCGGTAAGAAAATTCATTCTTCAGCTTCCGGATCTTAATTTTGCAGCAGCTCTTTCGAACTGAACTGTGTATATAACTTGATGCGTATTTCCCTCAACAAAAATATATCCCCTTGGATTTCTTATTACAAAGTTTGTACAGCTTTTGCAAGTTGTGTTCTGGAAATGGTTATGCTGCTTTTCATCAAGCTTTTAATTCTTTGTTGGTTGGATGACATGGAGAATATCCGAGCTGAAATGCTTTATTACTGTTTAATGAGTTTATTTAATCACAAAATAGGACGTTTTGGAAATAAAGTATTTGCAGTTCTTGTATTTT
The DNA here is from genome assembly GCA_034190945.1 of Octodonta nipae. NCBI lineage: Eukaryota > Metazoa > Arthropoda > Insecta > Coleoptera > Chrysomelidae > Octodonta > Octodonta nipae. Next base: position 134,486,961 of record CM067220.1, read on the forward strand.
TTGCAACACACTGCTCAAAATAACAGGTGAATAATTTTACTCAAAAAGTATTGCTTCACATATATAAATTCACCCATCCTAGGATTTTTGATTTACATTCATCATTACTAGAAAATGAACCTCATACTATACAGGGTGTCCCATAACTAATGGACAATCACATAACTGGATATAAAGGTGGTGCAAATACAGGGTGTCCCAAAAGTCCCGGAACGGCATTTTATCTCGGTGGGAACGCATTTTACAGAAAAATGTTTCAAACAAAACTTATAGGATTCGTCCCTGGCTATCGAATTGTGGCCTTGAGTTCTTACTCATCCAAAAATTGCCTACCATGCAAATTTTTTCACTTTGAAAACTTGAAATGTCTAGCTATAAAAATGTAATGCTAGGAAAATATGACTGAGGCATAAAATAGATACATGTTCGGAACATAGAAATACAATATTATAATTCCAGTACATCCTATATTGCAACCACCCTGTAAAAGCAAATGCTAATAAGCTACCCTATAGGAATAACATTCTATTAACATTTTTTTAACGAACGAAGATTTAACCCATCCAAAAATTGCCTACCGTGCTAATTTTTTCACTTTAAAATCTTGAAATGTCTAGCTATAAAAATGTAATGCTAGAAAAATATAGTTATATGTTCGCAACATACAAACACAATTTTTATTGAAAGAATGTTTAAAAAAGTTTCACTCTCAAATAGATCACCAAATCACCCTGTATTAAAAGAATTTTTACAACAGGAGTCTCACTCTTACCTAGGTTACCAAATTACCCTGTATTGAACGCCTTGAAATTACAAAGTAGCCGCCTTGATTGTCAAATTGTCAATACATTTTTTAATAATTTAATTTCTCTGTAAAACGATTTTTCCCAAAGATGAGACCCTTGCCAATCGATTTCTATCCATCGAAACTGAAACTTCCAAATGGGAAAGTTTTATCGAAATCGGTAGATCTGTTTTCCAGAACTCAATTACATATATATATATATATATATATATATATATATATATATACAAAAATTGCTCGTATTATAGTATTAGATTTTTAAACTATTTTCATTCACTGCTCTCCTATTTGCAGCATACGTACCAACAATAGCCAATTGGGCCACGCCGTAATGTCCAATCACAGATACAGACATTAACGTCAACAATAAAGCAATAAAGCCGAACGTATTTGGCCTCTTATGTCTTTAATAGATTTGCCGTAATCCATTTGTGACATATATCCGATATCGGAAGGAGCTATACGGCCAAAGTGCTTTTGTTGATTCGAAATCGATGGAAGTGCTACTTGTGCCGTTTGGAGCGATTTCAGGTCAATATTGTTGTTATATAAGTGGGTCTCATTCATTCCGTCGATATAGAATGGAGTGAAAGCGAAATAATGAGCTTGAAAACGGAGTTGGGGAAAGGGAATTTATTACCCTCAATTTGAGGAATTATATAACTACCCCGAAGGTGGGCGGTTACCTGTAACTCAAAAAACAATTTTAAAAAATATATAACAGACTTCCACCTATAACTAAAGAGCTAAAAATAATTATAACAAAATACAACTCTAGCAAATAAATAACACATTCAATGTTGTTAGGTACCTACCCAGGAAGTAAAAAATCTAAACATTAAAAGGTGCTCATTCTGTACAAATTAATTACCTACCAATCTAGTATATTTTTGAAGTCGGTGCCAAGCAACAATCAAGTTTGATGAAGTAGTAGATAAGTACGTGAAGGTTTTTGGATTTGCTTTTGATAAGAATTTTGGAATTTTCAATGATTTTCTGCAAAACTGCAAGTTGCACGTCGCAGATAAGTATATGAGATCACCTAGGGATCTTCCTTAATAGATTAAACGTTAAAAAACTATACATATCCATAAGGAGTTTTCGAAAAATCGACCAATATGTTAGAGATATTGGTCGATTTCCATGCACGCATGTGTTCATTCACAAATTTCATCGCTTTACCAATAGAATTCTTTTCCAAAATTTTAAGTTTCACCAATCCGGATATATACTCTATTAAACAAGACCATATTTATCCAAAACGGTTCACCACAGATGGATTTTGATTTACCATTGCCAAAACATTTATTTGTCCTGCTTTGTTAATTTGATTACGTTCCTTTGGTGGTTTAGTAAAAGATCCATATCTGCGTAAACTATCGTAAAGCCTCTTAAATGTACATAGAGCAGGTTGACGACGATTAAATATCTATGAAAGTATTCCTCAGCTGCACGAAATGAATTTTTATGGCATATTATATAACACTCCACCATATTCAGTTTTTCTTCGTTAGAATATTCCATTTTATCACGAAAACTTGTCAATATCGACTGTCAGTTTAGCACTGCTAATGGAATTATTCTCAAATTAGGAATCGTCAAAGTGAAAACAAGCTTTTTCATGGCTAACTACATTAAAAGTGAAAATAAGAGAGAAAAGCTTCCATAACTCCGTTATTTTTATGAATAACTATATCGAGTATTGTTGAAAAGCTCTAAAAATGTCCGATTTTTTGAGGTCATAGCCAACTATGGTTTCCATCCAAAAAAAGATAAGTTTGTGTCATATCTCGAAAACGAGAGCTGTCTCGCATAAGAGGACATGACAATCATATTGGGGATACAATTCCCTTCAATTTTGATATTTACACTTTTTTATAAAACCAAAAACAAAGGAGCTAGAGGGATATGACTAAATCGACAGAATTTCCTTTTTTCAAAATATCTAGTAAGCCATGACTGTTTACAAAAATCCGAAAGCGTCATTAAATTGGGCCAGTAAAACTGCAAATCTTTCCAAATTTAACTAGTGCTCTATCTCCGCTACTTTTCAAGATCCCCATACTGAAAAAAAACTTACCATGTATAAGTAAGGACGAAATTTATAATCTTGTGCTCTCGAAACAACCTTCACAGTAGTTTTGACTGTGCCTTTACTATGAGTTAGGACTTCTTCTTTTATATTTATAGATTTAAACAATTGCTCTTCCTATTTCACTAATGATTAAGAATAAAAAAAGTGCAGTATTAATAAAAAATAATAATACGCCCTAAAAAAACATAAACTCTACTACCGGCTGACTAATAAGAAAGTAAATTTATTCAATTTCCCATCTACCCTGCAAAATCTAATTACCCAATGCTATCGTGTCGATGTTAGCGGTGCAGTTCGTGTAAACTGGAATGTGTGAAAAGACGATAAACACCAAACTAATTACTCCACATTACAATATGCCTTCGTAAGGTTGTATCTGCCCTTTAAAGCTCTCTAAATGTCATGCAAATGGTTCGATGCTTTAACGGACAAAGCCGTCACCCTTTATAATGTGTGATTATTAAAGAGTCTTTAGTCGGAAGAATGCTCAGGAAAAAGCTATTTAATGTTTTCCATAAAACAGTGTCAACGTGAGTAGCAGCATCAAAATTTAAAATACCGTTTTGAATGAAGGTCGTTATAGGGGAATTGTCGGGAGCAGTTGGGTGGAACTGGGACATAAAAGATTTTACGTCAGAACCTATTCGTAGTAGGAGTTATAAAAATATGAGTTAAATAAACATACAAAGCTTTTTGAAGCTTGTGAAGCATATTTTCAACGTCATAGTCCGAACCGAAAGAGGTTAAAAGTTCCACAAGTGAGATCTGTGATTGGGAGGTACATAATTTGGAATTAAATTAAAATTCTTCATTACTGAATGACTGAACTATTTATTCTGTGCAATAAATAGTTCACTCATTGATATGTTTTGCTAATTATTTTCATTTTAGTTCTACTTTGAAGCTATTAATATATTATTTGAAAGTTTTACTTTCAACAATTTAGTTCTTTTTTAAGTCGGTTTATTTTTGAAATATCCATACAACTCAGTTCTTTGTATAAGAAACAGGGATCAGGTTATACAGGGTGAGTTTTTTTGATGATCAGTATGGGGATCTCGGAAACTAGCGGAGATAGAGCATTGGTTAAATTGGGAAAGATTTGCAGTTTAACTGGCCCAATTTAATGACACTTTCGGATTTTTGTAAAAAGTCATGGCTTATTAGATATTTTGAAAAAACGAAATTATGTCAATTTAGTCATATCGCTCTAACTCCTTTGTTTTTGATTTTATAAAAAAAGTGTAAATATCAAAATTGAAGGGAATTGTATCCCGAATATGATTGTCATGTCCTCGTTTTGGTGACAGCTCTCGTTTTAGATAGAGATATGACACAAACTTATCTTTTTTTGAATGGAAACCATAGTTGGCTATGACCTCAAAAAATCGGACATTTCTAGAGCTTTTCAACGATATAGTACTCGATATAGTTATTCATAATAATAACGGAGTTATGGATGCTTTTCTCTCTTATTTTCACTTTTAACGTAGGTAGCCATGAAAAAGATTGTTTTCACTTTAACGTTTCCACATTTGAGAGTAATTCCATTAGTAGTGCTGAACTGACAGTCGATATTGATAAAATGGAATATTCTAACGAAGAAAAACTGAATATGGTGGAATGTTATATCATATTCCATAAAAATTCAGTTCATGCAGCTGAGGAATACTTTCATAGATATTGAAATCGTCGTCAACCTGCTCTATATACATGTAAGAGGCTTTACGATAGTTTACGCAGATATGGATCTTTTACTAAACCACCAAAGGAACGTAATCAAATTAACGAAGCAGCACAAATAAATGTATTGGCAATGGTAAATCAAAATCCATTTACATCAACTCGTGAGATTGTGGCAGAAGCTGGCACATCTCAACGAACTGTAGTTAAGGTACTGAAAGCACACAAGTTCCACCCGTACAAACTTTCAGTTTCTCAAACTTTGCATGCTGGTGACGAACATCGACGTATTTTGTTTTGTACATGGTTTAGAGACATGTGCCTTGACAATCCACAGTTTCCATTAAAGGTGTTATGGTCAGTTGAAACTAGTTATACTAACTGGGGTATGTTCAATAGACACAATGAGCATATCTGGGCTAAAGATAACCCTTTCCATGTAGAACAAAGACGATCCCAGATAAAATTTGGTTTTAATATTTGGTGTGGTATCATGGGGTCTACTGTTCTGGTAAGCGCTACTTGCATTTCTTGCAATACACTTTTCAACACATAATTTGAATTTGAGAACTCGTTTAGAAATTGAGTGGTTCCAACATGATAGAGCACCTGCTTATAACTCGTTATTAGTAAGACAACACTTAGATAATATTTATCCAAACTCTTGGATAGAAAGAAATGGCCCACGCGAATGGCCACCCCGGTCTTCCGATTTGGCAGTTATACACTTCTATTTATGGGGTGCGATAAAAAACAAAATATACAAAAGAAAGAATGAGTCAGTTGGTGACCTAAGGGAGGCGGTATTAAAAGCAATTGAAGAAATTGATAGGCGGTCTGTGAGGAAAGGGATAATGCCAATCTTAAAAAGACCCAATTTTTGTCTAAATAAAAATGGTGATCACATAACTTGCCTATATCTGCCAATCTTCTAGTACTCGAACTTTCCGTTGTAATTGTTCAATGTCGGTCTGGCACAAGTTAATTATACCGAAAGAGTAACTAAGCACTGAACACGCGTAGATGTTAATAGTCTGTAACAAATTTTTACTGTTAAGTTTGGTCTTCAGCAGTCGTCTTACCCTTCTATAAAACTCTGTTGTTAGGTCCTTTTTCATGGTGGTGTGATCAGTTCGTTCAGCCTGCTTTATTCCAAGGTATTTGTAAGTATGGCCTTCCTCCATGGATTTCTTAGGGCCTTTGCTGTATTTTGCCTTTAACTATATTAATAATTCGGCACTTGTCCAGGCCAAATTGCACATGAATGCCACCAGAGGACTCTTCTACTATTTTAAGCAAATCATGCAGATGTTGTTTCGTAGCTGCCATCAACTTTAGTACTTTGGTATTATTTATATTATTATTTAATAATTTATGTAAGTCTATAGTGGTGTGTCATCAAAGAGTGAATAATAAGCAAAAATTATCAATATAAAGCTATATTCTTTTTGGAAATTACTGGTTCTTCCATTTTTTTCAGGAAAATATATTATCTCAAGGCCAGAAATTAAATAAAGATTATTCAATAAAAAAACACATTAAAATAGGTACATAATTTACGAGGATATACCATAAAAAACATATAAAAAAATTCACTCGTATGTGAAAAAACGTCCATTCCTGTGAAGTAGATGGAAAAACTTAATTGAGGAAAAAGCTTTTCCTCGTGAAACGTATGAAATCCTCCCGAGATCCTAATGATATTTCTATAAATCAAACATCTGTTGAAACACATAATCCCTTGAAGCGTTTCCATTGAATTCAACTCGATACCGTCTGGCACAATAGAAAACTGAGACATCGTACATCATCTGTTTCATTCTATCGTTAAGTGCTTTGAGGATAATGGCTCAAAGCGGGAAATTAAAACTGAAAGAACATAATGAATGATTAATTTGGAATTAATGATTCGTTTTATGCGAATAGACATCGAACTATTGGCTGGAAAATTTGTATATTATCAAAGCAAATAGGTACTCAATTAATTTTGCGAAAAATATGGTATGTGATTTATGGTATGGTTATGGTTTACACAAGTAATTATTTTTAGGGAAACAGTGGACAGATAGAATTAGAATTGGAATTAATTATTCATTTTATGCGAATAGACATCGAACTATTGGCTGGAAAATTTGTATATTATCAAAGCAAATAGGTACTCAATTAATTTTGCGAAAAATATAAAGGTTGTTGTGATTTATGGTATGGTTATGGTTTACACAAGTAATTATTTTTAGGGAAACAGTGGATAGATAGAATTAGAATTGGAATTAATGATTCGTTTTATGTGAATAGACATCGAACTATTGGCTGGAAAATTTGTATATTATCAAAGCAAATAGGTACACAATTAATTTTGCGAAAAATATAAACGCTGTTGTGATTTATGGTATGGTTATGGTTTACACAAGTAATTATTTTAGGGAAACAGTTGACAGATAGAATTAGAATTGGATTAATGATTCGTTTTATGCGAATAGACATCCAACTATTGGCTGGAAAATTTGTATATTATCAAAGCAAATAGGTACTCAATTAATTTTGCGAAAAATATAAATCACAACAGATTTATGGTATGGTTATGGTTTACACAAGTAATTATTTTTAAGGAAACAGTGGATAGATAGAATAGGACTTTAGTCAGTGTAGAACAATATTTAAAACCACAATATGTCCATCAATTTTTAAAGAAGCAGTGATAAATCCGATCTATAAAGGTGGAGAAATAGCCTCAAACGCAATCTTCAGATATTTAGAGTTTTTTTCTTCTGTCTACTAAAATTCGAGATATTCAGTTCAATTTTGGAGCATTAATGCCTCTATGAAATCTTCATAATTAGATCACAGAAACGGTCATGAAAATTTAGAGGGAGGTACTTTTTCTGGGATCATGTTTCTCTTCTTCCGCTACAACTTTTTTTCAGTACGCTCCTGACAATTGGCAAAAACTGTAAATGAATCTGTAATGAATTTGCAATCTTTTTTATTACTTGCGTTTTTTTGTATCTGCCACTGTTTTTGTCTAAAAAAATATCAATTTCATTTGTACCGTCAGAATAAGCAATACTTCTGTGATGCAATATGCTATTATCTATATATAGGGTGAGTTTTTTGATGATAAGGATGGGGATCTCGGGAACTAGCGGAAATAGAGAAATGGTTAGATTGCCAAAGATTTGCAGTTTTACTGGCCCAATTTAATACCACTTTCGGATTTTTGTAAAAAGTCATAGCTTAATAGATATTTTGAAAAAACGAAATTCTGTCGATTTAGTCAAATCTCTCTACGTCCTTTGTTTTTGATTCTATAAAAAAAATGTAAGTATCAAAATTGAAGGGAATTGTATCCCGAACAATTCTCGTTTTCGAGATATGACACAAAATTATCTTTTTTTGAATGGAAACCATAGTTGGCTATGATCTCAAAAAATCGGACATTTTTACAGCTTTTTAACGATATAATACTCGATATAGTTATTCGTAAAAATTACAGAGTTATGAATGCTTTTATCTCTTATTTTCACTTTTAACGTAGTTAGCCATGAAATAGATTGATTTATTAATAACTATTCCAAAAAACATTGAACGATTTTTTTAATTAGGTATATCAGATATAACGAAAAAACTAAATAAGTAGGTACTTACTAAAAACTTAAGAAATTAAAGTACATAATAATGGTTATAATTTATGTTCGAAAAGTCCACCATTGTTATTTTGACAAAAAATGCATCTTTTTAAGATTGATATTACCGCTTTCCTCACAGACCGCCTATCAATTTCTTCAATTGCTTAGGTCACCAACTGTCTCATACTTTATTTTGTTTACTTTGTTTTTTAGCGCACCCCATAAATAGAAGTCTATAACTGCCAAATTTACTAATAACGAGTTATGAGCAGGTGCTCTATCATGTTGGAACCACTCTATTTCTAAACGAGTTCTCAAATTCAAATTATGCAACATGTCTTGAAAAGTGTATTGCAAGAAATGCAAGTAGCGCTCCCCAGTAAGTGACTCGTCATAGATAAAAGGCCCCAGAATAGTAGACCCTATGATACCACACCAAACATTAAAACCAATTTTTATCTGGGGTCGTCTTTGTTCTACATTGAACGTGTTTTCTTTAGCCCAGATATGCTCATTGTGTCTATTGAACATACAGCAGTTAGTAAATCTAGTTTCATCTGACCATAACACCTTTAATGGAAACTCTGGATTGTCAAGGCACAAGTCTCTAAACCATGTACAAAACAAAAAAACGTCGATGTTCGTCACCAGCATGCAGCAAGTTTGAGAAACTGATAGTTTGTACGGGTGGAACTTGTGCGCTGTCAGTAATTTAACTACAGTTCGTTGAGATGTGCCAGCTTCTGCCGCAATCTCACGAGTTGATGTAGATGGATTTTGATTGACAATTGCCAAAACATTTATTTGTGCTGCATTTGATTACGTCCCTTTGGTGGTTTAGTAAAAGATGCATATCTCCGTAAACTATAGTAAAGCCTCTTAAATGTACATAGAGCAGGTTGACGACGATTAAAATATCTATAAAAGTTTTCCTCAGCTGCACGAACTGAATTTTCATGGCATATGATATAACATTCCACCATATTCAGTTTTTCTTTGTTAAAATATTCCATTTTATCACGAAAACGTGTCAATATCGACTGTCAGTTCAGCACTACTAATGAAATTACTCTCAAATGAGGAAACGTCAAAGTAAAAACAATCTTTTTCATAGCTACCTACGTTAAAAGTGAAAATAAGAGGGAAAGCATCCATAGCTCCGTTATTTTTATGAATAACTATATCGATAATACTCGATTGAAAAGCTCTAAAAATGTCCAGATTTTTTGAGTCATAGCCAACTATGGTTTCCATTCAAAAAAAGATAAGTTTGTATCATATCTCGAAAACGAGAGCTGTCACGCAAACGAGGACATGACAATCATATTCGGGATATAATTCTCTTCAATTATGATATTCACACTTTTTTTATAAAATCAAGAACAAGATTTGACTAAATCGACATAATTTCGTTGTTTCAAAATATCTAGTAAGCCATGACTTTTTACAAAAATCCGAAAGTGTCATTAAATTGGTCCAGTAAAACTGCAAATCTGTCCCAATTTAACCATTGCTCTATCTCTGCTAGTTTCCGAGATCCCCATACTGATCATCAAAAAAATAAACTCACCCTATATAGTCGTTAAAAAACTACTGAGAAAATGACAATTTTTTTGAAAATTGATACAGGAAAAACGTTTACCCAATATTGAACAGTATATTAATTTAGGAAATTTCCGTTATATGAAGCCCTTAATGCTTCCTTGGAAATTTCGGGATAACGTTATTCTAAATGTTCCTAATATCTGTAGCAATTTCTACATCTCATATCTCATCGTCTGTTCATACGTATATTGCCTTGCGATAAATGAAGCTCCCAATTCAATTTCTGTAATGAGTTTCTTTAGTGCAAAATCAATACGGAGGTATTAGAACGAGCCACAGAGGTTATTACAACAAACGATCGTTATAGTGTCGTCTATTATTAAAGCCAATGAGATAAGCAATCAGTCGTAAACTTTGTAATGTCATAATGTCATGAGTTTAGAATTTAAAAAAATCTATCAAACCAGTTTTACCTAACAAGTTCGTCTGTCTTACTTGTTACAAGTTTTTACAATGTTGACTTGGTTGCGTACACCAATTCACATTAACATTAGCATGGCAGCTATTCCTCTGGTACGACTTAGGGCGGGATCTGTTCAAATTTTTCCAGTCAAATAGGGTTCGATATTGTCACTATTTTCTCATTACCTATAAGTTATTTTTATAAACAAAATAGATTCTTTGTCGAAGTTAAAATAATAATGAACATATTTTTTTGCTTTGATATGACATACCACTACAGTTGTACCATCACACACACACACCCCTTGCGCGAGTCCGGGAACTGAGGCTACCCTTCGGTTTATTCGAGGTTTGTTGTTGGCTTTAGCCTTCTAGGGCTTAAAAGCCATTGTCTTCTGGGTGTACGATTATCTTTCTGATTGCTTGTGATAAAGCACTTTCCTTTGCGGGATTATCGTCTGTTGTTTGCTTGTGTGTGTGTGTGTGGTCCTCTTGGGTAAGGACCCGGGTTTGCAGTGTATCTATGATTCCTGAAAGAGAATCCTGAAAAGAAAACTCTGGAAGAGAAAATCTGAAAGGGAAAGTCATGTTAGTAAATAACTGACCCTAATCGTCTTGGTCTTGCTCTTGGTGGTCGTCTTCAAAGTGTAGCTGGTTCTTCGGCTTTTTGTATTTGTCGATTAATCTCGGGTCGTAGTCTAGCAGTTCTTTCAGGTGATGATTCGAGTGGTTCTCCGGTCTATCGAAGGTCCTTCTGGTTCTTTCCCTCGCTGATACAAGTACCGGGGTGTACTTGAGGTCTCGGAAAATGGTCTTGTTGCTCACAAACCATCGCGCATCCACGGCTTGCCTTAAGCTCAAGTTTTCCTGTCGTTGTATTGTTCTTCTGTTGTGTTTACAGGTGGGTCCCCATGTTATCCAAGCATAGGTTGGTATCGGTAGGACGATACTCTTGAGTAGGGTCAGCTTGTGTCGTAAGTTTAGTTTACTATACCTGCCCGTCGGTGGAGCGAGTTAAAAGCTCTTACCGCCCTGGCTTTTTGTCGTGTTGCGTCTGTGTGCTTCGTGAAGTTTAGGCCTTTGTCGATGTTGACTCCTAGATATTTGACTTCGTTTTCCCATGGAATGAGGTTTCCGTAGACCTCTAGATGTTGGGTTGGTGCTGTTCGCTTCCTGCCTCTGATGAGGATGGCTTTGCTCTTCTCTCCGTTGATCGCTATCTTCCATTTTAAGCACCATTCTGCTATGTCGTCCAGTGCTTCTTGTACTCTTCTTACGGCTATATCGAAGGACTTCGATGGGCTCCCGATTGCGGTGTCATCTGCGTATTGCGCAAGCATTGCTCCTTCCTGCCTGGGGATGCCTGCAGTGTACATGGCATATATTTGAGGTCCTAGGACGTTGCCTTGCTTCAGTGGGCCGGTATCCTGACTTCTCGTTGCATACTTTGACTCGGATGAGTCTGTCCCTGAGATATGACTTCACTACCTGTATGATGTTGACGGGGTATCCTAGTTCAGCCATCTTCGCTATTAGTCCTAGTGACATCTAAAAAGGCGAAGACTGAGTTGTACCAACAAAAACTGTCTATTTGAAATCCGAGCGTTACCAGGTTTTAATCTGATCTCGTAGCTCTCAGGATAAGGGAATTTACGGTAAGATTGGTGCAACCAAAGGGCACGTGAAATCTTTTGTTAACCTGGTATATCTTGAAGGTGTATTTAAGTAGACTAACGGTAACAAGTATAGAAAATCTACTGCAGGGTTTACGATTTTAAATAAAAGTTTAGGGTCTGTATTTTCCCTCTTGTCTTTTAAGGTTTTTGATGAAGATAAGCTTGAAGAGGCATACAGGGTGTCCCATCCTAAATACTCATTATTGTGAAAATCACAAACACGTCAAAAGATATACGAAGTGGGACATATTTGGCAATACAAACCGTTAATTAAATTGCGCGAAAAAATCCAGGAGGTACAAATCTGGCGACCTTGCTGCTCGTTTGTGGCACCTCGTGTTCCAATCAATCTATCAGGTAATCGATTATCCAGAGCCTCTCTAACTGACAAGAGACATAATGTGGTGGGACACCGTCATGCTGAAAAACAATATCGTCTTCTACTAGACCATCATCTACCTCCAAAATTTGAAATATTCTTAGATCTATAGCGTTTGCAAGAAAGTCTAAATATTTATCTCCATTTAAAGTGTCATTTATGAAAAAGGGTCAAATGAGATGATCACCTAGGCTTCCTGTTATTTGTTAACAGTTTTCCAGAGACAATAATGCTCAAGTCTACTAAAATCAACTACAAGTTATGACAGTAATCTATACTTACTACAGTATGATAAACCTATTTAGAGTACAAAAAGCATTGGCTTATATCGTTAATAAAAATGGATAAAAGTTGTGGTCCGAGGTAGGAACCTTGGGGAACACTACACCTGACCTAAATGTAATTAGATTGTTTGTTCCCAACCTGCAAGTATTGTACTCTATCTTGCAAGTATGATATAAATATAAGAGGCTGCCTTGCACATCGAAATCTATAAGCTTTCGCATCAAAGTAGCGTGATGCACTTTATCAAAGGCCTTGGAGAAAACAGTATACATACACATCATTCGTTTGACACTATTTTTCATTGGATTGTGTATATCTTGTACATATGGAACCAAGTTAGTAACAACAGAACGACCTCGAAAGAAATCGTGTTGATATGGGTCTAATTTATTCTTTATTTTAAAAAGTAGTACTTTGGTCACCATAGCTTCTTGACATGAGGGCCCACCATATGTACTCTGTGTTTTTGGGGTCGTATCCTTCAACCCACAATCGCTATTTGTGTAAATCCTCAAAATGAACACCAGTGCTTAGAAAGTCCCAAGCTCGTAAAACAAAGCGTAGCTTTAATGAATAAGTATGAAAAATGGTGTTCATTTTGAGGATTTAGACCAATAGCGTTTGTGGGTTGAAGGATATACAGGGTGATTTTTTTTGATGATCAGGATGGGGATCTCGGAAACTAGCGAAGATAGAGCAATGGTTAAATTGGGAAAGATTTGCAATTTTACAGGCGCAACTTAATGACACTTTCGGATTTTTGTAAAAAGTCATGGCTTACTAGATATTAAAAAAAAAACGAAATTCTATCTAATCCGTCAAATCCCTCTACCTCTTTTGTTTTTGATTTTACAAAAAATTGTAAATATCAGAGTTGAAGGAAATTGTATCCGGAATATGATTGTCATGTCCTCGTTTGCGTGACAGCTCTCGTTTTCGAAATATGACACAAAATTATCTTTTTTTTGAATGGAAACCATAGTTGGCTATGACCTCAAAAAATCGGACATTTTTAGAGCTTTTCAACAATATAATACTCGATATAGTTATTCATAAAAAACACGGAGTTATGGATGCTTTTCTCTGTTATTTTTACTTTTAACATAGTTAGCCATGAAATAGATTGATTTATTAATAAATATTCCAAAAAACATTGAACGATTTTTTATTAGGTATATCAGATATAACGAACAAACTAAATAAGTAGGTACTTACTAAACATTTAAGAAATTAAAGTTCCTAATACTGCTTACAATTTATGTTCCATTGTTATTTAGACAAAAATTGCATCCTTTTAAGATTAACATTACCGCTTTCTCACAGACCGCCTATCAATTTCTTCAATTGCTTGTAATACCGCCTCCCTTAAATCACCAACTGTCTCATACTTTCATTTGTATACTTTGTTTTTTAACGTACCCCATAAATAGAAGTCTATAACTGCCAAATCGGGAGACCGGAGTGGCCATTCGCGTGGGCCATTTCTTCCTATCCATGAGTTTGTATAGATATTATCTAAGTGTTGTCTTACTAGTAACGAGTTATGAACAGGTGCTCCATCATGTTGGAACCACTCAATTTCTAAACAATTCTCAAATTCAAATTATGCAACATGTCTTGAAACGTGTATTGCAAGAAATGCAAGTAGCGCTGCCCAGTAAGTGATTCGTCATAGATAAAAGGCCCCAGAATAGTAGACCCTATGATACCACACCAAACATTAAAACCAAATTTTATCTGGGGTCGTCTTTGTTCTACATGGAAAGGGGTTTCATTAGCCCAGATATGCTCATTGTGTCTATTGAACATACCGCAGTTAGTAAATCTAGATTCATCTGATCATAACACCTTTAATGAAAACCGTGGACTGTCAAGGCACATGTCTCTAAACCATGTACAAAACAAGATACGTCGATGTTCGTCACCTGCATGCAAAGTTTGAGAAACTGAAAGTTGTACGGGTGGAACATGTGCGCGTTCAGTACCTTAACTACAATTCGTTGAGATGTGCCAGCTTCTGCCGCAATCTCACGAGTTGATGTAGATGGATTTTGATTTACCATTGCCAAAACATTTCTTTGTGCTGCTTTGTTAATTTGATTACGTTCCTTTGGTGGTTTAGTAAAAGATCCAGATCTCCGTAAACTATCGTAAAACCTCTTAAATGTACATAGAGCAGGTTGACGATGCTTAAAATATCTTTGAAAGTTTTCCTCAGCTGCACGAACTGAATTTTTATGTCATATGATATAACATTCCACCATATTCAGTTTTTCTTCGTTAGAATATTCCATTTTATCACGAAAACTTTTGAATATCGACTGTCAGTTCAGCACTACTAATGGAATTACTGTCAAATGAGGAAACGTTAAAGAGAAAACAAACTTTTTCATGGCTACCGATGTTAAAAGTGAAAATAAGACACAAAAACATCCATAACTCCGTTAATTTTATGAATAACTATATCGAGTATTATATCTAAAAATGTCAGATTTTTTGAGGACATAGCCAACTATGGTTTCCATTCAAAAAAAGATAAGTTTGTGTCACATCTCGAAAACGAGACCTGTCATGCAAACGAGGACATGACAATGATATTCGGGATACAATTCCCTTCAATTTTGATATTTACACTTTTTTTATAAAACAAAAAAAAGTAGCTAGAGGGATTTGACTAAATCGACAGAATTTCGTTTTTTCAAAATATCTAGAAAGCCATGACTTTTTACAAAAATCCGAAAGTGTCGTTAAATTGGGAGAATAAAACTGCAAATCTTTCCCAATTTAACCATTGCTCTATCTCCGCTAGTTTCCGAGATCCCCATACTGATCATCAAAAAAAAACTCACCGTGTATAGTAAACTTCAGAGTGTTTTTGAAGTTATGGCTAAATTCAAACAGTTTTTTTTGTCTGACTGTGTAATTTTTAACTAATTTTTGGTCACCATTAAAAATTAAAATATGGGGTAAAACCAAGGAATTTTTGCATTTTTTTATAAATGATACTGGGATACCGTCTAGACCAGGACTCGTATTTTCATCCAGAGAGTTAACTTTGATATAAAATATATTTCTGTATGATATAACTTTACAAGAATAACAGTGGACGCAAAAATGGAACTTCGTTTAATCAATAAGTTATTTTTGAGGTATATCTGCCTTGCATGGAATAATTCATGCTGACGAAGATTAATTTGGAACATAGTCAATGCACCCTTCACAGGGGATAAATCTGCTTTAAAGTTTAACACAAATTTCTAATTCCATTAGGTTTAAATTAGCCATGAGAATGCCAACGGCGACACGGTGTTTCGTCAAAAAGCCTGTTATTATTTATAGGCAAGGGATTTGTCCGTGAATATCGTGTTATCCCGTTTTCATTAAGAGTGTCAGCTCCTTTAAGACATGGGTAGGCATCGACTTGTTTCCCCGAACCTATCTTAAAATTAACCAAAAGATTTATTATTACCAGCCATAATTTAAAAATGCAAAAATACGGTTAATTGTTTGACAATATTCCGATAAGTTATATGCATTGAAAAACCAAAAAATCACAATATCACGAAAGAAAATTGGGGAATCAGACAGTCATAAAAATATATAAAATGTAAAATAAAAATCTTTGTTATGTAAATGTTTCTCTGACAAAATTATAAAAATAATTAATTTGTTGACCAAAAGATCATTATTTGTTACAACTCATGACAAAATAATGTCGGATTGTTTTCTAAATGTTATTTGTGGCATATTCTTGATTATTTTTATGTTTTATTGGGAAATAACACCACATTCGAAATAAAAAGCTGTATATTGAAAGAAAAGCTTCGTTGTCAATGACATTTTCGTAATTTGGGAACACAATCTTGAAGAACTAGATACATTATTAAATGACATAAATAATAAAATACCAACTATTAAATTTAGCCTTTAAATTGAACAAAATAACAAACTGTCTTTCCTAGACATATTAATAACAAAAACAGAATCTTAATTCGAAACAGAAGTTTATAGAAAACCAAATCATCCGAATACAGTAAAGAAAGGTGTTATTAAGTCATTAAATGATAGAGCAAAGTTCTGATGATAATAAATTCAACAAAGAAAAAACAATTATAAAAAATGTTCTCACTGGAAACAATTGCCACGCAAAATTTATCAACAAGGAGTTAAACAGACTTGAACAGAGAACAAACCTTCCGAATCAACTCAGAACTTCTCTTATTAACATTGCTACTCAGAATAACCACATTACAGTTACAACTATACCATATACAGTGATGGGCAAATGTGTGGAACCAAGTAAATATCTCTGGAATTATTAGAGATATCAAAATGAAATTTGGAAGGTGGATACGGCAGTAGATTGCCTATTTGTTACCAATTTTTTTTACAATTTTGAACTTCCTGTTTTACCGGAAGTAATGTCGATTTTAAAATTTGCAATGAAACACCCTTTAACAGAAAAGTAAGTAATGAAAGGATAAATTCGATGGTAGCTAAACTCGGTTCAGATTTCATTTACGCCCGATATAAACAAATCGCTCGGTAAGGATTTGTATTTCTATTGGCCAATCGGTGGCATTATACCGTTACAGCCAACAGCACTGCTTGTTCCATAGTCGAATACACGTGCGTTTGTTTAAATCAGGCGCAAATTAAATCTGAATCAAGTTTAGTAGTTCATGAAATTCATTGCAGAAGTGACAGTAGTTGTCAAAATAAGTTATTAGTTTATTTTATTTGAACTTAAAAAGATTGTATTGTTTTAATTTGATTTAAAATGGCCGAATTAAGTGAAAGAGAAAGAATAGAAATATTAATGATGATTGGGTATGGGGAGAGGAAAAGGACGCATCAAGAAGTTTGTGACCTCTTTAACATTGTTCATCTGAATACACAAATATCTCGTTCGGTAGTGACGAAAACTTTGCAAAGGTACGACACAAGTGGAACAGTTAGCAATTTACCAAAAAGTGGACGGTTAGAAAGTGCAACTAATGAAGGTGTAGCTCAAAATGTTGCTATATCTTTGGAAGAAAATCCTCACTTATCCACTACCGACCTCGCCAATATGCATAAAATTAGCCGTCGTTCAGTAGGAAGGATATTAAGGCGAGAAAAATATTATCCATATAAAATTCGCCTTTTTCAAGAACTCTCCGAAGACGATTTCCACAGACCATTGCAATTTTGTGAAACGATGATGGATATTTGTAACCGTGATAATAATTTTATAAGAAATGTGGTGTTTCCAGACGAGGCTACATTTTGTTTAAATGTTACGGTTAATCGAGATAACTGCCGCTATTGGTCGCAAAGTAATCCTAATTGGGTACAAGAGGCCCATACACAACATCCCCAAAAATTGAACGTTTGGGTCGGCATTTATAACAACAGAATCGTGGAACCCTTCGTCCTACAAGAAACTTTAAACGGAGATAGGTATTTATGTACAGCTCTTGGAGACACAAGTTATTCCGGCATTGGAGGTAAATGGACAATTACTAAATAATATCTGGTTTCAGCAGGATGGAGCACCACCCCATTACGCTCGCATTGTTCGAGATCATTTAGATAGGACATTTCATCACAGATGGATTGGAAGAAGGGGTACTTATGATTGGCCTGCACGAAGTCCTGACCCTAATCCACTAGACTATTTTGATAGACCAAATAATTGTAAGAATTAGCTGCAAGAATAACTCCAGACCTCCAGAGAATTACACCAGGAGTAATAGCTAATGTTACTAGAGAATTTAAAAGCCAATTTGCTTATTGTCAAGAAGTAAACGGTGCTCAGGTTGAACATCTAATACATTAAGTTTAGTTAAGTTAAGTTTCAATGTTTTGAAAATCACTTAGATTTAGTTAATAATTATGATTATGTATTTCTTTAATGGATATTAGATTTTTTCTTTCCATAATTACTTTTCTGTTAATATCTCGGTAGGTATTGAAGTAAACAATATAAAACCCGATATTTTTGTATTCGCAATAAAATGTTTCATCAGAAACTAGAATACTATACAGGATGTTTCATTGCAAATTGTAAAATCGACATTACTTCCGGTAAAACAGGAAGTTCAAATTGTAAAAAAATTGGAAACAAAAAGGCAATCTACAGCAGTATCCACCTTTCAAATTTCATTTTGATATCTCTAATAATTCCAGAGATATTTACTTGGTTCCACACATATGCCCATCACTGTATAATGAAGAGTAATGGAGGAATCGAAAGTTGTAGATAATAGGAAATCCTTCTTAATGAGTGTTTATACATTCTGATTGGATCTTTTTTTACCGAGTAAACTCAGAAAAACTGGTCAAAAATGGATTTTTTTGAAATGAATAGCTTCTAAACAACTGCCATGACCAAATTCGACCTCCTAGACTACTTTATTGTAGTACTTTGTTTGCTACTTTTTTACTCTCCCTGCTTAATTTGGGGCCAAAGTATTTAAACAACTATTCTCACCAACTTTAAATAATGTTTACATGGTTCCTGAGATTTTATGGAAACATTCTAAACAACTGACCAAATTCGACGTCCTAGACTACTTTATTGTAGTACTTCGTACTGTAGTATCCACCTTCCAAATTTCATTTTGATATCTCTAATAATTCCAGTAATACTTGCTTGGTTCCACACATTTGCCCATCACTGTATACAGTTCTAGGCAGGCAGATTCCTTGTCAAATATGGAACTTTTTAATTAGGCCAGCATTCTCAAAATATCACAATCTTCACGCGGTTAGTTGAGCTGTAGTTTCGCAAAAATTGTCGAAGGGTATAATTTAAGAAGAGTGGAGTTGAAAAATATCCGCAAAATGTCACAACGTAAGTGTTTCGCTTCTTTTCATTCGCTCGTTAATGTCGAGTGTTTGTAAAGAGCGAGTGAAGAGATTCTCTCCGAGATAAGTATGTATATGGAAGTACGAACATATTCCGGAAAACGAGAACACCACGCATCGTTATCAAGGAATAATAAGATGCTTCTATTTAAGAGAGAGGACATGTTAGTATATGTATATTTTTTACTATAACTGTATGCTTAGTTTCAATTTTCACCAATGTACTAAAACTTATTCGATATGATATTAATCTTGGGGTACAGAAAATTAAAAAACACTCATGCTCTTGATTATTACGTACGTTTCGGTTTACTAGTTAACCATCATCAGATAATATAAGAAGTAATACTTTAATAATGACTATAGTAAAAGACATTTTTTAAAATTACTTTTTCTACAAATTAATATTCAAACTACTAACCTACCTAAAATGTAGTAGTCTAAGAGCCAGTGAAAGGCTATCAGTATGTGTTTGATCAGACCTAGGGTTTTGTACAATGAGGCCCCTATACTTATTGTATATGACATGGGGACTCACTAAGCCCAACGTGGCAGACACGGCGCACGCCTAGGTAAGACAGATATTTATTTTTGATCAATTTTAAACGTATTTGACCACGTCTGCCGTTTTGCAATTATTATTATTATCGCAAAACAACAATGTCAGACCATTATCGCGCGTTTAACATTGTAGCAGACAGTTTTGAAGGTGCTGAAAAAAATGAAATTTGGAAAGTAATTGACCAGATCTGCCATTGATATAATTATTTATTATAAACTCATTTTAATAACGGCAGACGTATTTCTTGAGTACACACTTCAGCTGACAGCCAAATCTTATCTACTATTCTATTATATATGTATGCATAGAATGTCTATAGCTATCCTTTATTTTCCCCTAAAAATTACTATTGTACTCACTCTAGGGTATAGTATTCTCTTGTGAACAATTTACTAAAAACTATAAGGAATTGATGATAAAAAATAATAAATAGTTTCTAAAGTGGAAATTAAGTCGATGTTTAATATTTTTGTTAATATCTTTTATACAAATGATTTAAAAATATGATATATTTGTAATTCACATAATGAGCCTTTTATCTGATATATTACATGATGTTTTTGAAAATTGAATATTTATTTTCCATTTAATTGAATAATTTGTCCCTAAAATTACTATGGGGATTTTCTACTAATTTATTTTCCGTTTAATTCTATTATTTGGAGGCCAAATAATAGAATTAGGGATTTTTTTCATATTTTTCCTATAAACAAAAAAATGAGAGTGTGGGGAATAACGGGGAGAATGGGTAATTTTTTTAAAATATTTTAAAATATTCATTTTAAAGAAATTAAAAAAATATATTTGTATTCGTCATAATGAGCCCTGGGATTTGATATATTACATGACCCGTTAGAAACAATTATAATTTCTTATATTCCATTTAATTCTATAATTTGCCCCCCAAAATGAATATTAGGGGTTTCTTCTTATTTTTTCAGTAAAGTTCAGGTAAGGGGCTATACTTCCAGTTTTTCAAAATTTTTCAGCTTATGGTTTCGGAGATAAGGGGGGAATGGGTAAAATTTTTTATATTTTTGTTATTATCTTTTAATTAATTTATTTTACAAATATGGAAAAATATATTTGTTTTCTTCATCATGAGCCCTTTTATTTGATATATAACATGCTGAGTTAAAAACAATTTTAATTTTATATTTTCCATTTAATTCTATAATTTGCCCCCAAAAAATATTAGGGGTTTTTCCTTATTTTTCCAGTAAATTTCAGGTGAGGGGCTATACCTCCATTGTTTTTCAAAATATTCCAGCTTATGGTTTCGGGGATAGGGGGGGTGAATAACATTTTTTATATTTTTGTTAATATCTTTTAATTAATTTATTTTAAAAATATGAAAAAAATATTTTTGTTTTCGTCATAATGAGCCCTTTCATTTGATATATAACATGATGGGTTAGAAACAATTTTAATTTTATGTTTTCCATTTAATTCTATAATTTGCCCCCCAAAATAAATATTAGGGGTTTCTCCTTATTTTTGCAGTAAAGTTCAGGTGAGGGGCTATACCCCCTATTTATTTTCAAAATTTTCCAGCTTATGGTTTCGGAGATAGGGGGGGGGATCGGTAAATTTTTTTATATTTTTGTTAATATCTTTTAATTAATTTATTTTAAAAATATGAAAAAAAATATTTGTTTTCGTCATAATGAGCCATTTCATTTGATATATAACATGATGGGTTAGAAACAATTTTAATTTTATATTTTCCATTTAATTCTGTAATTCACCCCCAAAAATAACAGTAGAGGTATCTTCTTATTTTTTTAAAACTTTACGTTTTATAGTTTCGGAGATAAGTGGGGGGAATGGGTAAATTTTGGTATATTTTCTTTAATAACTTTTTAAATGTTTTTTTAATATGAAAAAAATATATTTGTGTTCCTCAGAATGAGACCTTTTATTTGATATATTACATTAAATTATATGGATTGGAGAGGATTCGATGCTGCTTTTAAAAGGAGCGGTCCATCATCGCAGCAGGCAGTTAGTGCGGCGAAGAGATTATGTTGTATTATTAATGTGATATTCGAATCAGCTGTTGTGTATATTTGATGTAGATAAAAGTTCTAGAAAGTGAGAGTGAAAATTAGTTTTTAAATTTATTTGAACCCACGGAGTATATAACTATATAAAGAAATTCAATGTACCTACCTATTTATTTCGTTAAGTTACGTACATGTGTTCTGGAGCAAAATATATTTTTATTGGACCTATTTTTCCTTTGAAATCTTACATAGCTGGCGTTAAAGTTTGTATGTTTAAGGATCTTAATAATCCACCTTACCTAAAAAACATTAATCTTAAAGATAATGAATAAGAAAACCGTAGCAAAAATCGAAAAACTAAACATTACATGACTTCCGCCTTTACAAAAGCAGATTCTAAACCTTCAGCGTTCCTTCTGTTCCTTTCTTCTAAAGTCGGTATAGTCTTATCGAAACAATAACGAAATTACTTCATCCGACAACCTTTCCCGTAACTTTCCAAACTCAAAAACAAAGCTGGAAACTTGACGGAGTTATTCCCAAAGCAGTTGAATGCCCACACATTTCAATTTGAACGTTCAAAAGGAAAAAGTATACGGTTTAGGCTCTGTTCTACGCAGGAAGATTCTGATGGCCACCAGAAATTTTCAAGAGATCTTATTTTCTGATTTTGTTGTTGGGAAATGCTTTTATCTCGTCGTTTATCACTTTCAAAGATGAAATGTTAGTTGTCATCCTTTTAAGACTAATAAAACTCAGTCACAAGCCGAATTAGCATAATGGGATTAGAAAAGTTGATTACGGTGCAGAGTAATTTTAGCTAAAGGAAAATGTTAGAGAATTGTTTGTTTGATAAAGGATCGTTTTTAGTGCTGCATTGTGCGGTTTTTTAGACCGGCTTTGTCTTGCTAAATGAAATTTTTGACAACAACTTAGTGTAAAAGTAACTATTAAATAAGGGTGGCTTGTTTTTAAAGTATATTCATTTAATGTTGTTAAAAAATTATTAAACCTAAAACAGCTGAAATAAAAAAAGCAACACATTGGCTATCCCGAAATTTCAATAGATGTAAAAAGCGGCCTCGATAAGGTTCGTGAAAACGCTCTGACAAATCGGAACTAACCATTGTGTTCGTGTATTTTCTACACTGGCTATTTAAAGTCAACGTTGTAGAAGTATATATATATATATATATGAAATGTTCTGAGAGGCTTCCGCGGTCATTACTATGAACAAGGCTAGGTTCCGGGTGAGAACCGCGTCTGAATTTATTATATACTCGACGTTTCGACTCCTACTTTGGAGCCATTATCAAGAGACAAAAGTGAAAACTAAACCGACGCGATGAGAGCTCACGCCTTTCCACAGCATGGACCTCCGTAATTGCCAGATTAAACAAAGCAGACTCGCCCACTAACACCCAACCAATCACAACACAGCCTCATCACGTGACATCCCCTTCTAACCCAGCGCTAACTATAAATAAAAGAAGCAGAGCAGACTCAAATTCAGTTCAGTTACCTAGTGACTCTTGGGGAGTAGGCAGATTGAGGTCCCGAATTCGATCTAGACTCTGAAACTCTTTTTCACTTTTGTCTCTTGATAATGGCTCCAAAGCAGGAGTCTAAACGTCGAGTATATAATAAATTCAGACGCGGTTCTCACCCAGATTTAAATACAGGTGAAATAATATGAAAACCTTACCAATTCAAATAGTTAATTAATAGGGTAATGTGAATAAAATGCATGCATAAAAAAAGGGAAATTGCAAGAATCTAAATTGTGAAATGAAGTGACAATTAGTTGTAAATAAATAAGGAATCATATAATAGGTAATAGATAAACCAATAACTTTAAACTATGTAAAATATTTCAAAAGTGAATTGTTGCAAAATTAAATAGTGGCATATAAAAGCTAGACATTGCATCATACAAAATTTAATAAAAAGTAATACTCACATAAAGAAAATATTTGCAAAGACCAATGATAAAGGTTAAACATCAAAAGGTTAAATTCAGCTGTAAAATGATAGTAGAGTTTGTAAAATACATGTAGAATCACAAATAGGCCATAAACACACCAAATTACACATATTTTCGAAAATCACTTTCAAAATAAATAAATTATTTCGTAAACAGGAGGTAGAATGTCAAATTATAAAAACCGTTAGAACTCTTCAGAACCAGATGGAACATAAAAGAAATTCATAGGGTAGACAGAGCAGAGAGCATATTACAGAATAAGCAACTAATTTAAAGGGTATAAAATCTGAATTTGTAATTAAATCCAATTTTAATAAAGTACCTGCCAAACGACTGGTAGCTAACAGGTGACCAATGTCAACTTAAGGTTTTTGAAAATATAGTTGAATGATTTGGGCAAATTTAATAAGGATAAAAGGAATCGAAATTTATTTTGATTTTTTTATGTAGTTTAAAGGGGAATTAATTGGAAATTAATAAAATAATTGTTAACGGAAATGGAAACAGCAGGTGGCAAAACAAGAAGTATACATTGGAAAATCTGACACTAACAAGTCTCTTGGGCCATCAAGCGTCGACCATAGCAGCTCAAAAATTTCGTTCTCGTAAAATCACGTTTCTATGACAACGAAATACATGATCTATGGTATCACTGAAATTATTGTTCCATGTCAATAAGACAAGTAGTTAACCTAAGTAAAATTTGGAAATTATTTGGATAAATAATTTGAAATCAGCATAATACATATTCAGTAAACGAAATTATTTGGAATAAATGGAAAATTAAAATTAAATTTTTGGTAGAAAATAAGTTTTAGTAGACCAGCACGAAAAAGTAGTACCAAAGTTTGAAATCAGGTAATATTTTTCAAAACCAGTATCAAGAGGAATTGAAATAAATTAAGGCCCAACAACTGTGAGTTTTTGAAACATTGTTTAAAAAGTAAAAATTTTGAAAAAGGTTTAGTTAATATAAAGTAATTAAAGGTTAATAAATAAGCTTTGATAAAAGGTCTGAAAATGTAAATGATAATAGTCAAGTGATTAAATAATAAAAATTTTGTAATATAGATTGATAAAAAATTTAAGGATATATTATATTGTGGTCAAAGTAAATAAATTGTAAATTGATTGAAAGTGTGGAATTTGTTTTAAAAGTAATTAGAAAAATAAAAGTAAAAAGTAAAAAAGATTAAAGTGAAGATCAATTGTCAATATTCTAAGTGTAAGTGATCCAGAAGAAGGATTGAAATTCATATAAGATGCAAGAGATAAGTATAAGTTTATATTTAGTGGTGTGTAGACTGTTTTCACCTCGTGCTTACGGATAGGATTGTGAAGCTTCTCCATAAGCACGAGGTGAAAACAGTCTACAAACTACTATCGAAAATCTCAAAAATGTTACTCTTTCCAAAGGATAAACAAAATCCTCTTTCATCTAAAGGTGTTTATTCCATTCCACGCTCGTGTGGGGCAGTATACATCGGTGAAACAGGTCGATCTATAAACACTCGTCTGGGTGAGCACAAACGTTGTTTGAAAACGGGCCTGCTTTCAAACTCTGCTGTAGCTGAACATCATCACGAAACGGGTCACCAAATCCTCTTCGACAGCTCCTCTGTCGTGGCCAAATCTCCGTATTATTTCACCAGAAAATTCCGTGAGGCCTGTTGAAATCGCCAAAAATCCCAAGAATTTCAACCGAGACAAAGGTTTTGAACTTTCGTCCATCTGGCAATCTTGCATCAACATTTCCACAAAATAAATTACATTATCCACTAATAAAATTCCAGGAACTTCATCTCAATCATAAAATAATCTCATTAAGTGCCATCCTACACTTCTTTTACCTGAAAATTTCCGGGGGGCCAATTATTATTTCTTCGTACCTATTACTCATTTAGAATTTGTACATCATTGGTACAAGTTGAATAAAAAGTGAAGTTTTGAAGTGTTCGCGAGAAAAAGATGAAATGATTGGAGTAGCCGCAAGGTAAGTAACATTTGTTTCGTTTTTTGTCTCATCCTTGAAAAAGCCTCCTATAAGTGTGGGCGAAACTTCAGAAAACTTTGTTTATATCCCGGTTTAGGTATATAAATAAACTAATTCGAAAAAATGGCGCTATTCAAATCCAAAAAAAAAACAGAATCAGCTATAACTCGCCGCGAAAACCTCCGTTCTCCTTCTGGGTGTTGTGATTTCTATATCAGTGTGTATCCCTTAAATCTTGTGTTGTTACCTCAATTAGCAATCAAGAAACGTCTGGGATACCTTGTATACCCATGGAAATGTCGTCTTGAAATTTTGTATTATTATGATGACCTAAACGCTGTCTCTTTGAAGCGGCTATATCATTTCAGGCGTTATAAAATAGTTTACGGTTACCGACAGTTTAAATCTAGTATTAAACCTTTTCCGAGAAACATCGCTTCCCATTTTTATTGACTCATGAAACACGGGTAATTTCCACAGTTTCATGAGTCGTATACCACCACGCAAATCTCCGAAAATGATGGGATAACAAAAATTCCACGTAAAATGTGAAAAACGGCACAAACGACAATTCGTATCCAGACATTAAAATGAAATATAACACAACTATCTTCAGTTTCCTAATGTGGAAGAATTTCCAGATCGGGTTTTTCTGGCTCGTTCTCGGTTTTATATTCTATTTATATCGCAAAAACTGACCCGCTTGCTTTTATGACGTGAGTTTTAACACACGCTATTTCCTTTAAATGTCAACGGAGCTAAGTTAGCAGATAACGACTTGATATACGACTTTGCGAAACGAAACCAAACTAATTTTCAGATTAAAAAGTACAAGATGGGAAGTGTGAACTGCTTAATAAATTCATTTCTTGATTATGAAAATAGCAGAAGACAACGCAAATAAAGATATCACTCGGATTGATATATACTCTCCCGGTGGCTTAAAATGGGAAAGTTCGTCAGCTCACACAATTGAATAAAAAAATAAAAATCAGTCCTCGATAAGAGATTCGTCGTCGACATATCTCAACAAGAGTTTTGGATGCTTCTCGTATTTGTATTAAGTAACCAAAACTCGGGTTAAGCTATGTCGACAACACCTTCATTATTTGAAGAGAGAGAACTACAGACATTTCTAGAGCAAAACCGATCACAACCATCCATCAGATTCACCATGGAGAGGGAAGAGTGTGGGTGCCTACCATTCCTTGATTTAAAGTGCCAATGGACTAAAATCAGTGAGCCCAGCCTCCAAATTAAAAACGTTTAGAGACCTCTTCTTGAGCAAGTGCCGTTACGTATTTTTTTCCTTCGAAATCTTGCATAGCTAGCCTTGACGGTCAAAACAATGAGTAATTATATATGGAGTGAGCGAGCGTTAAATGGTGTTAGATTCTTAGAGCATGTACTTCTGGGGGTAGCATGCAATACACAAATGTCGTACCAAGAGTAAAAAGAGAGAACATAGAGAGAGCAAGCGGCTCTTTCACTCGATTGGGACCAAGGACATAATGCACATAACTCATTGGATGCAGCTCTTAATCGAGTGTCAGAAATCATTTGTCAAAATTATTTCGAATACCTATATTTGATTAAAGTTTTATTAAAGTGCCAATGGACTAAAATCAGTAAGCCCAGCCTCCAAATTAAAAACGTTTAGAGACCTCTTCTTGAGCCAGTGCCGCCAGGTACGGCGACATTGATTGTACGAGACAGGGGATTAAGCGACCCAGTGAGCATAACTGGTTTAGGGAATAAATATGAAGGATTATCTGAATTTCCCATCTTCACCTAATGACGATAGCAGATCCAAAACTATTGAAACGTTGTGAGGTCAATTATTTTTAGAGGATGGATGATTCCTTTTCCATCAATTTAAGAGTGCACATCGGTAATTTAGGTAAAATTGATCAAGTAATCAGTGAAATAATCAAAAGTGTGATAAACTGGTTGATTGCGGCATCCATATTGAAAGTAAAGTGTCAAATGCATATAAACCCTAGTGAGAGAATTAAAATTAATGTCAAATAACGAACTCTGGTAGGACTTCCGTTCAAGATGGCGAGGCGGCCGGTCGTGTATATGTGTTAGGCTAAGGTTTAAGTTTTCATATAAATAAATAACAAGCAAATCTAAAATCCTTCATTGCGTACTTTTCTACTACTTCATCAAACTTGATTGTTGCTGGGCACCGACTTAAAAAATATATTAGATTGGTAGGTAATTAATTTTTACAGAATGAGCATCTTTTAATGTTTGCATTTTTTACTTCCTGTGTAGGTACCTAACAACATTGAATGTGTTATTTATTTGCTAGAGTTGTATTTTGTTATAATTATTTTTAGCTTTTTAGTTATAGGTAGAAGTCGGTTATATATTTCTAAAAAATGTTTTATTTTCAACTTTTTAGTTTTTTTGAACTCAGGTAGTTTTCATTCTTTATTTTTTATTTTGTATGTATAACCTTAATAGACAGAAGCAGGTAAAATCGAAAGCCTCAACATTACACAATAATACTTTCTCATTTAAATTCACAGATAAATCTTTACGAACAAAATGTACTAGTACGCTTTGACTTAATAAGCCCAAAATATATTTATGCCTTGTAACCTTTTTTCAACTTTTTTTACAACCCTGTATAACCATAGATAATTCCACTCCAACCTATGTACCAACCATTCTGTACATACGACTGCCCACGGACAAGCATAAATTTGTTAACTGTATATACGGCTGCCTACGGACCACTATCATTCTAGTCCGTCCTATCCTTCTATCACTTTACTTTGTGATTTTGTTTACTATAACTAAACACCCTGTCTATAAACGCACCAAATAGCAGTTTAATGTTTGACATGTGTTGTCACTGAATTTTCTATTAGGCCGGGAGAATGTGACAACCAAAAGCACCGTCTTCGCAAAATGGAAAAATTTGAAATTAAATAGGTATTTGCCTGGTATACACACAAAACGAGCTTGGTACTCATTGATTTAAGGAGCCGAAAATACTATGCTTTTCTACCTATATGCTTGAAATGTACATAGAAAATTTTCAAATTCGCAATTAAAACTTCCAGTGCCTAAATTTACCGCACTATTACGTTGGAATTAAAATATTTATGAGGAAATGTCCGTTATGTCATTTCGATGAAATTGTTGATAAGAATTTTGGAATTTTCGGCGATTTTCTGCAAAACTGCAAGTTGCACGACGCAGAAAAGTATATGAGATCACCTAAGGATCTTCCTTAATAGATTAAATGTTAAAAAATATACACATCCATAAGGAGTTATCGAAAAATCGGATAAAATATTAGGGATATTGGTGGATTTCCATGCACTCATGTGTTCATTAACAAATTTTATCACTTTATAAAAAGAATTCTTTTCCAAAATTTGTAGTTTCACCAATCCGGATATATACTCTATTAAACAAGACCATATTCATTCAAAACGGTGCACCACAGGAGAAGAAATCAGGTATATATCAGGTGTATGTATGTTACATACAAAAAAAGCAGCGAAAAAAAAATACGCGACCAATTGATAACCTCCTCCTTTTTGGAAGTCGGTAAAAAATACCAGAAATATATGAAATTATTATTGACATCAATAGCGTTCATATTTAGGTAATGATTTAATCAAATCTGGTCGAATTTCGAGAACTGGGCGGTACATAGATTATGTTTTCTGTTATATCTCCGGTAGGCAAAATACATACCAGTGTTTTGTCTAATCATATCTTTCAAAACTCAGAAAATTTTATCAATGTCGGTACAGTAGTTTTTGTGTGATGCTGGAACAAACAGAAAATTAAAAGTTACAGCTTTATATAAACAAATTGTGCCTGAATGATTGTTATTTTTCTTTTTTATCGATGTCCTCCAGCCGAGAATTTAGTGGAATCCCTCCCGCTTAGAAAGGCTCATCCCAAAAGTTGAGAATCGCTGCGTTATCCAAGTTTCCATATCGCATATTGAATAGCTGTGAATAACCGATAGCCTGCCAAGTGCAACCACGAATTTAGGTCAACCTTTCGACATAAATAATATATGGTATGTGCTCCCGGATGTCATTTCACAGCGTATCGACCTCAACAGGATGCGAATCCAATTTTCCCTGGCAAGGCAAAGAGTAGGAGATCCTCGAGAAAAAAGTGAACTGCGGCATAGATGATGGCGTAAATGTGTAGTGTCAGCCCACGTCATCGCCGCTTTTCTATTACCAGCACGTTTCTGAGATCTTGCATATTCCTCAAATGATTCCAGAATGGAGAAAGGGAGACTCTCTGGCTCTTCGTAAGTGTGTATGTGCGTGTGCGGATGTAATTCTCATTCTCTCTTGCGAGGCTAAGGTGAGCTTTTAGTGGTGTTTTATGTACCGATGTGGATATATCCTGGCAATCCTTCGTACGTGTTCGGCCTGGCAGATTTTGGATTACAAAATTTTCTGCGTTCAACGTTTTCGGGATGCATTACGGTGAGTTATTTTCTAACGGTTCAAATGCCATTAATCCCTCGTTTTCTTTTCAGGAAAGTTTCGTTGGGGACATGACGGATTCTAAGAGAAAAATGTGTCGCTTTTTGTTTGTGACAACAATATGTTTTAATACCATAGTGTGCTTGTGCTGTATACAGTGTGGAACAGCTAAATGGAATAAATTTGACAACGAATAAACGAGGGCGTGTTGGGAAAAATGCTTGGACAAGTCAATTTTTAGTTGTTTCCTGAATGAAAATAACACATCCCAAAATACAAAAAATTGCATTTATAAAATCCCTTGTGAATGTAATAAATTCTATATTGGAGAAACCTCTAGATCTCTAAATTTTTAGTTTATTATTGTTTATTGTTTACAAACTAGTTTACAGTTTTTTAGTCTTAGAGTTTAATGTTCTCTTAAAAATTATAATTATTACTATATGTTATATTATTAAAAAATATATTAAAGGATGTCTGTACAGTACATCCTTATTTTATAATAGAAAATAGTTACAATTGTTTATTAATTTTGTTTACTTGTTTATTTGTAAAAGTCACGAAATGTTATATATAAAGAGAGAAGAGAATGTTTTAATAGAGGACACCTAAGTATTTAAACTTGTGTTGTGTCCTATAGATATTAAACCAAGTAGCACATAATAAACAAATATACAAAACTACTCAATGATCCTATAATTAAGGGAAAAAAAAAGAGAAACATAGTGAAAAAGGAAGCAAAATACAGAACGTAGAAAGTTAGTCATTTTTTAGGCAAGTTTTAGACCTAACATGTTATAATTTGAAATAATATATTTTTTGCTCTTACATGTAAATTTATAAAAAGAAAGATTTTTGAATTCACGAGGAAGTACATTATATAAATTAATTCCATTAAAATATATATTTTTTTGACAGACAGCTTTGGAGTAACGGTTGTGCGAATACATTTCTAGTAATTTGCTTCTGGTAGAATAAGGATGACTAATGTTCGAATAAACGAACACAAAAATTCCATAAAAAAACGACAAATTGAAAAATTCAAAATTTGTGAACATGCTTGGGACCTTGGTAATAAAATATAGTTTCAAAATTCATTTATATTAAACAAAGAAGAACACGCCACCAAAAGAAAACTAAAAGAGTCTGCTTTAATTTTGTTAAATAAAAACGATTATATCTCTACTACCTCCGTAGAATTCAGTCATTCCTGGTTGCCGATGATTAAGGAAGAAACTGCTAATGGTCATGTCCTTGTGAACAACCCAATATCGGGATAGTTCATAAGGTTTTTCCTAGGTTTTCCCTTATGATTTTAATGGGATCACTGAATCAACAAAGTTCTTTGGTCGCATTTTTGGCGATTGCACTATCTTATAACAAAGTCACACCTAGGAGCTCCACATAAAATTCTGAAGATCTCCCTTTCAAATTCTTCCAATTTGACAGGAACTTTATGATTATGTGATCTTTAGAAGTTTCTGTGCTAACCTGTATATTACAAATAAAATTCTCTTAGTTACGTCAGAAATCAAATAATATATATTGTCAAATATTTTAATTTACCTCTTAGAATTGTGCCTTTTTTATCTATAGTTTCTTAACCATTGACAACGGGGTCTGACCTAGGCCCTGAAACGTTTGAAATATACAGCAAATTTTTTAACCTGTGGTGTTATTTCCCAAGAAGTACTTAGACAATACAAAGTCAATTTGTGCTTTTAAATGCGCATGTTTTAAAAAATATATGTTTAGGGTGTGCCATGTGACCGTAGCCAATACCAACTTTCTTATTTTAAATTCCTATATGTTATTTTATTATTTTTTATTATTATTTATTATTATTTATTTATATGTTATTTTTTGGGTTCTCCAGAAAATTCTAAACATAATTCATGTACAATGTCCTACACTCATCTTCAACTGTTTCACAAATATTAAATGTTTTATGCTTTATTACAAAAATTAACATTAAAAAAAGAAAATTATTTTCTACTAACAAATTCGCTAGGTACTGTATAGTAAAAATCTAATACGTAATACTGATTATTTCTTAATAATATATATAAAAAAAATCATTAATGTCAATATTTATGTGCAGGAAAAATACAGGGGAGGTAATCCTAATGTAAGGCAAATTACAGATAGACGAAAAAGTGAAAAATGTTAAGAATGTCAACAATTGTCAAAAATTTTCAAAAATGTCAAAATTGGCAAAAAATGTTAGATATTTTAAAAATGTCAGAAATGTCAAAAACGTCAAAAAATGTCAAAATCGTCAAAAATGTTTAAAAATGACAAAAACGTCAAAAATGTCAGGAATGTCAAAAACGTCAAAAATGTGAAAAATGTCAAAAATGTTAAAAATATCATAAATGCCAAAAATGTCAAAAATTATTTAAAATGTCATAAATGTCAAATGTCAAAAATGTCAAAAATGTAAAAAAATCATTAATGTCAATATTTATGTGCAGGAAAAATACATGGAGAGGTATTCCTAATGTACAGGCAAATTACAGATAGACGAAAAAGTCGATATCATAAAAAATGTGAAATATGTTAAAAATGTCAAAAATTGCCAAAAATTTTCAAAAATGTTAAAAATGGCAAAAATGTAAAAAAAAATTAAAAACGTCAAAAATATCAAAAATGTCAGAAATGTCAAAAACGTCAAAAATATCGATAATGTCAAAAATGTCAAAAACGTAAAAAAATGTGAAAAATATAAATGTCAAAAATGTCAAAAATATAAAAAATGTTGAAAATGTCAAAAATGTCAAAAATATAAATGTCAAAAATGTTAAAAATGTCAAAAATGACAAAAATGTCAAAAACACCAAAAATGACAAAAATGTCAAAAATGTATAAAAATGTCAAAAAATGTTACAAATGTAAAAAATATTAAAAATGTCAAAATGACAAAAATGTCAAAAACGTCAAATTTTTTTAAAATGTCAAAAATGTCAAAAATGTAAAAAAATGTCAAAAATGTCAAAAGTGTCAAAAAATGTTAAAAATGTCAAAAATGTCAAAAATGTTGAAATGTCAAAAATGTAAAAAAATGTCAAAAATGACAAAAATGTCAAAAACATCAAAAAATGTCAAAAATATAAATGTTAAAAATGTCAAAAATGACAAAAATGTCAAAAACGCAAAAATGTCAAAAATGTCAAAAATGTAAAAATGTATAAAAATGTCAAAAAATGTTAAAAATGTAAAAAATGTTAAAAATGTCAAAATGACAAAAATGTCAAAAACGTCAAAAATCTCAAAAATGTCAAAAATGTTAAAAATGTAAAAAATGTCAAAACTTCCAAAAGTGTCAAAAAATGTTAAAAATGTCAAAAATGTCAAAAATGTTAAAATATCAAAAATGTAAAAAAATGTCAAAAATGTTAAAAATGACAAAAATGTCAAAAACATCAAAAATGTCAAAAACGTAAAAAAATGTCAAAAATGTCAAGTGTCAAAAACTGTTCAAAATGTCAAAAATTATTAAAAATGTCATAAATGTCAAATGTCAAAAATATCAGAAATGTTAAAAATGTCAAAAATGTAAAAAAATGTCAAAAATGTCAAAAATGTCAAAAATGTTAAAAATGTCAAAAATGACAAAAATGTCAAAAACGTCAAAAATGTCAAAAGTACAAAACTTACAAATTTTCCGAAATCTCAAAAATAGTAATCTTTTAGTAGCGTGTATCTATTTATTTTTAGATTATTGATAAAAAATATGAAGACGCATCAAATGCATAAAGAAATGTTCGAGAGGACATTCAATTGTGGGAAGCGCAACTGATGAAGGTTCCCGACCAGAAACAATGTATATTATATTTATATATAATATATATTGTCTTGCGTACAAAGGAATGACACCTCGAAGAGAGTATGATAAAAAATAAATATATTTATTGTATAATGATAAGTATTTGGACATATTTATAATATTTGGTAGAGTAATCCTTATAATTAGCTATATTTTGCTGGTATTTTGAAACTGTGCTCCTGCTCATTGTATTTTCGGAGTGAATTACGAATTTAACGTAAAGGATGAAGGATAAGTTCCCAATTACTTTAGATCCGTAATTCTCATTGAGCCTGCTCCTCCTGATCCGAAAATTCCCATAAAATAATTAATCCAACGATCTGTAGCTATCGGATCGAACCAATTAGGGGTCCAAATTAGATGCACTCCAAGACGCTTCGGAGCATGTGACTGGCCATCTCAGTCCCGAGATCATGATACTCTAGATTTTGATCACAGGGGAGCTCTTATGAAGAAAGGAAAATTATTTTGTAATTTTGGTGTTTCTTTTATTATTTAAATGATTTGATTTCGCTCAGTAGTTACATGATTAAATTTATTTTACTGCTGTTTTTTTTTATTTTCCTTCTTTATTAGATTTACAAATAGCAACAACAGGTACATAAGTTGTAATTGTCTGGCGTAAGATGTAACAACGAATAGAAATTGAGCGCAACCCAAATAAATCATTCCCGAACTAAACCGTATTGAAGCTTCAACCTGCCATCTAAATCAACTAGCTCTGGATACATTCGTGGAATGAGGCAACATCTGCCTAGGCGTGTAACAATATGTCAAACGGGCTGTCATATGTTAACGAGAGTACGTTGAACTGAGTTTTGTTATTAGCGCAAGAACCAGACAAATATAATTTTCAGTAACGTTAACCCGACCAATTTCAACAGGGTTCCTACAATTCGCACTCAATGTGGACGGAAGAGGTTGAAATTTGGTAGAATTACTTTAATGTAGTTAAACCGTATTGAAGCTGAACCGAGAAAACACGTTGCCCAACCAGGAAAAATAAGGGAAACCATTAATATTAAAAATTGCATGTAATTTCAAATGAAAGCATCAGTATTACCAAAATTTACCCAACCTTATCAACTAAAGCTAGCCCACAGTTTTCAGAAATTACTTTTACCCATATGTTTTTCAGTTTTTGAAAATAAACATATTTTTTTCATATTTTTAAAATAAATAAATTGTCTCGAAACCTACTGGAAAATGAAAAAAAATGAGTTATAGCCCCTACAGAACTTTCGAATCCCCTAATATTTATTTTGGGGGGCAAATTGAATTAAAGGCTCAAATAAAAGGGCTCATTATGACGAAAACAAATATTTTTTTTGTATTTTTAAAATAAATAAATTAAAAGTTATTAACTCCATTCCCCCCCCCTTATCTCCGAAACATAAGCTGCCTACGAACTTTACTGGAAAAATAAGGAGAAACCGCTAATATTCATTTTGGGGGGGGGCAAATTATAGAATTAAATGGAAAATAAAAAATAGCTTGTTAACGTACATGTAATATTCAATCACGGACTAATACAAATATGCTGTAAGACCTAATTTTTTTTTATTACAGGAAAAATACGAAGTAATGGGGGCAGAAATAAACGGAAAATAAAAAATATTTTTTAACGTGTCAGCAATATATCAAATAGGGGCTCGTTATGAGAAATCAAATATATATTTTTAAAATTAATTGTTTACAAGATATTAACATAAAGATATAAAAAATTCTCATTTCTCGCATTTGCGAAACCATACTACCTAAAATTTTGAAAATAATTATATGGGGCTACTTATTTATAGTACCTCCGTTGGCGGGTTATTGAATAATACTAACTGCAAAGTTTAAACTGACTTAATTATTAGCAATATTTTATTGGCAACTTGAACAATCAGATTCGACAATAGATTATAAAAGGCTTCCCTGAAAGTTTATTAGGTATTTTTGGTGGCCAAATTAATCAGCGAATTTTAATAGGCCAATACGAGTCCAACTTGACAGAATATTTTCAGTAACGTTAAGTCAGGTAGAAGCGAAGGGACTATATTTAGTGAATTTCAAGGAAACTTCACTGTTTTCTCTAAAACCGCCCAAGAAATTTGAATATTATAAATTGTATTCTCCAAAGATATGTTCCAGCTTAATTCCGTATATTTCTCTAAAACGTAAACCTACAAGGTATTTTTTTAAAATCGGAAAAATATATGCAAAAACAAACTGTAAACATCATGGTAAATATCATCATAAATATCTAGTTAAAATGTCAAAATATGCCTTGAAAGTTTGGTGTTGGGGTACAAAACTTTGTGTTTATAAATCTGTGACACACCAAATGTTCTACAGTTTTTCTAGTAAAAAATATGGTGTACATAAAAATATATCAAAAGAAATGCAAAACACTCTTTATCGTAAAACACAGTTTTCCACCCTAACACCAAACCTTTATTTAAACACTCAACGCCGTTTCAACAACTCCAAGTTGTCATCATCATGGAGTAAACCAAACTATTTGGTTTACTTTCCAAAAATCCAAGAGGTAAACGGCAAAAATGTAACTTTCACAGTTCCTGTCGTGTAATAATATTACACGAAGGGAAAGTAGGATCCCAACGTAAAACCCTAAAATATAATATTGCACTTGACAACTTTATTTCGACACAAAATGGCCATGCTTACTTTTTCGTAAAAGGGGTTGATTGTTAATCTAAAAATTCCTTAACCATCAGCATACCTTCCAAATTACTTTAAACGCCATGGAATATATAAATCAACAATCGACTTTTCCGTACCTTTCAAAATATTGTACGGCAGCTTCTATCTAACAGAACGCCACTATTACCAAAAAATTCGCAGACTGGGTTAAGGTAATGACGTTTGCTTAACGACATCAAAACGAGAAGAGAGAACGGTCTACCATGCGTTCAACTTGAGCCTGAAAAGCTCTCCCCACTCAGACGAAAATAAGGCAGTGGACAGGCTATACAATGAAGACCATATAACTAACTAACTACTTTAAAATCCATTGACAGTTTCATTTTTCTTGTAATAGCCAAAAGTCTTTAAAATTATAACAGAATTATCTATTTTAATTACTATACGTCAACAACATCAGAGATCAGAAAAATATCCAAGAATTACGTCTTAACTCGTAAATTCCTTAAAAGTTGACGGAATATCAGAAACAGCACACCATTGATTTCCTTAATTATGATTAAAATTATCCTGCTCCGTATTGTTGATTTTATGTAATTTCAGAAAATCTGCATCTATTCTTATGACGATTGTACCTTTATACACTTAGTTAATTATGACATTTGTAAATCCTTCATAAAAATTAATTGATCTCCATCAGTGCGTGATTTACACTTGATTATCTTCTAATTATAATTGTCAGATGCACCTTAATTGGTATTAACAATCGCAAACAGGTTTGTAAACAAAAGATGGTAATGAAGGCTTATTAGGATTAATTATGGTGTTTCTTTTTCTTTGGAAAACCGAATTTAGTCAAATTTTAATTAATCTGCCTAGGATTGCAATTGGAAATCTGGATTTGAGCGCTTCAAGTTCATTTTCAGATAATTTGAAATTGTTTTTCGTTGGCAATCAATACCAGAAAATTGCTTGAAGTAATATTGGGCTGAAAATAATTGAACAATATTAGCAACTTATTGATTTACAAAAATGTATGGCGTCTATCACCTGTCATGTAGCCTTTGGAAAGCAAACAACTCCAACAATGCAAAATCAACGAACAAAGAAGACGGTTTTCGGTCAATTCGCGATATATTTCAGATTTATTTTTAATTATCAAAACAGCGGTTTTCATTATTGTTCGGTAGATTATTTTCATAAAGCAAAAGTTGTACATCTATATTTTTTTATTGCAGTTTCTATTTCGATCAACATTGACTTTCAGTTTCGTTTTGATCACTAATCGTCACTGTCACTAATTTTTTAATTTGATAATAATATCACTAATGTTGTTAAGGATTTTAAAAACAATAATATTCTAAAGAAAAAATTGAAAGGGTACTTTTGCATGCGCGTTAAACCTGTAAGTATCCTATAGATCGATAGAAATAGTACGCAACTTATACTGAGAAGCAACGAAGCGTGTATTATACGCGGGCACATACATACAGTGGAGTTGTGAACGATGGCATCAGAAAGTCATGCCGTTTGCCGTAACGGCAAAAAAGTCGCATTTACGGCCATTGCGCGCCAATAGAAGTTTTACATAAAAAATGGGTGCGAAGTTCGTAAAATTTTAATTTTTTTGACACAACTACAGCTCTCTTTAAAAATCGTTATTAGTTTCTGATTTATTTTCACCTGAAATTAAATGCACTAACACCTTTTACACCCTGGATATACTTTTGTCAAAGGATACCTTGTATTAGTATACATGTATTGTTCTGGCACATTTTTGCCATGCATTGGTTATTAACGTTATGCAGAATCTGATAATCTTGTTTTCTACAGGAATTCTCTGTACGATCGATCGGCTGGAACTGGTGATGCCAAAATACGCCATCAGAGGTGGGGACATCGTACTGAAGTGCGTACACAGTGTACCGCCTGAACAACTGTACAAAGTTGAATGGAGAAGAGGTGAACACAAAATCTTTCAGTATATTAAAGGTCGGAAGCCGCCGTTTAGGTACTTTTCAACGACAGGAGCTACGCTCAATGTAAGTATTTGAGTTTTACTTAAATAGAAATGTACTGTACAAAATGTTGGAGTAACCTTGAGTTAAATATTAATATTAAAGTACAGCAAAACCTGGATAGCTTAAACCTCAAAAATGTAATAACCTCTATACAGGGTGAGTTTTTTTTGATGATCAGTATGGGGAAACTGACGGAGATAGAGCAATGGTTAGATTGGGAAAGATTTGCAGTTTTACTGGCCCAATTTAATGACACTTTCGGATTTTTGTAAAAAGTCATGGCTTACTAGATATTTTGAGAAAACGAAATTCTGTCGATTTAGTCAAATCCCTCCAGCTCCTTTGTTTTTGATTTTATAAAAAATTTTAATACCAAAATTGAAGGGAATTGTATCCCGAATGTGATTGTCATGTCCTATCGTGACAGCTCTCGTTTTCGAGATATGACACAAACTTATCTTTTTTTGAAGGAAAACCATGATTGGCTATAACCTTAAAAAATCGGACAGTTTTAGAGCTTTTCAACGATATAATACTCGATATAGTTATTCATAAAAATAACGGAGTTATGGATGCGTTTCTCTCTTATTTTCAGTTTTAACGTAGGTAGCCATGAAATAGATTGATTTATTAATAACTATTCCAAAAAACATTGAACGAATTTTTTATTAGGTATATCAGATATAACGAAAAAACTAAATAAGTAGGTACTTACTAAAAACCCAAAAAATTACAGTACATAACAATGGTTACAATTTATTTTCGAAAAGTCCACCATTGTTATTTAGACAAAAATTGGATCTTTTTAAGATTGACATTACCGCTTTCCTCACAGACCGCCTATCAATTTCTTCAATTGCTTGTAATACCGCCTCCCTTAGGTCACCAACTGTCACATACTTTTTTTGTATACTTTGTTTTTTAGCGCACCCCATAAATAGAAGTATATAACTGTCAAATCGGGAGACCGGGTTGGCCATTCGCGTGGGCCATTTCTTCCTATCCAAAAGTTTGGATAGATATTATCTAAGTGTTGTCTTACTAATAACGAGTTATGAACAGGTGCTGTTGGAACCACTCAATTTCTAAAAGAGTTCTCAAATTCAAACTATGCAACATGTCTTGAAAAGTGTAATACAAGAAAGGCACGTTACGCTCCCCAGTAAGTGATTCGTCATAGATAAAAGGCCCCAGAATAGTACACCCTATGATACCACACCAAACATTAAAACCAAATTTTATCTAGGGTCGTCTTTATTCTACATGGAAAGGATTTTCTTTAGCACAGATATGCTCATTGTGTTTATTGAACATACCGCAGTTAGTAAATCTAGTTTCATCTGACCATAACACCTTTAATGTAAACTGTGGATTTTCAAGGCACATGTCTCTAACCATGTACAAAACAAAATACGTCGATGTTCGTCACCAGCATGCAAAGTTTGAGAAACTGAACGTTTGTACGGGTGGAACTTATGCGCTTTCAGTACCTTAACTACAGTTGGTTGAGATGTGCCAGCTTCTGCCGAAATCTCACGAGTTGATGTAGACGGATTTTGATTTACCATTGCCAAAGATTTATTTGTGCTGCTTCGTTAATTTGATTACGTTCCTTTGGTGGTTTAGTAAAAGATCCGTATCTGCGTAAACTATCGTAAAGCCTCTTAAATGTACATAGAGCAGGTTGACGACGATTAAAATATCTATGAAAGTATTCTTCAGCTGCACGAACTGAATTTTTATGGCATATGATATAACGTTCTACCATATTCAGTTTTTGTCCGTTAGAATATTCCATTTTATCACGAAAACTTGTCGATATCGACTGTCAGTTCAGCACTACTAATGGAATTACTCTCAAATGAGGAAACGTCAACGTGAAAACAATCTTTTTCATGGCTACCTACTTTAAAAGTGAAAATAATAGAGAAAAGCATCC
This sequence comes from Octodonta nipae, assembly GCA_034190945.1. NCBI lineage: Eukaryota > Metazoa > Arthropoda > Insecta > Coleoptera > Chrysomelidae > Octodonta > Octodonta nipae. The sequence continues at coordinate 134,527,827 of CM067220.1, forward strand.
ATAACTCCGTTATTTTTATGAATAACTATATCGATTATTATATCGTTGAAAAGCTCTAAAATGTCCGATTTTTTGAGGTCATAGCCAACTATGGTTACCATTCAAAAAAAAAAGTTTGTGTCATATCTCGAAAACAAGAGCTGTCACGCAAACGAGGACATGTCAATCATATTAAAAGCAATTGTTAAATTGGGCCAGTAAAACTGCAAATATTTCCCAATATAATCATTGCTCTATCTCCGCTAGTTTCCGAGATCCATACTGTTCATAAAAAAAACTCACCCTGTATATTCATAAAAGTTTGTGTTCCCTTCCCCTCAGGGTCCAAAATCCCTTTTACTTAAAATACGAACCATCTATAATTTAATTTTTGCATCGTACTTCTGTAACTCAAAGTGTAACGACGAAGATCTTTGTAACATCAATAATCTATCAAAATGAGTCCTTATAAATGAATATTCAAACAAAAAAGGTTCAATGTAGACCATTGTTATTGTATATATCATTATCTTCAAGATATTGAAAGCAAGATGTTATACTGTTTCTACTCAAGAACCTTTTATGTATTGACATATATTTATCTGAGGTTCCATGAAAACGAAAGGTCTACCTGGCAAACCAAAAACTTTCTGAACGATGCCGATTGTTCGATACAGACTAAACCTATTTCAGTCACAACTCTTTTAGCCCCCATAAAAAATGACCTAACAACAGAATTTTACGGAAGTCAACCTCTGTTGAAGATCGAACGTAACAGGAACAATCTATTTCAGGCTATTAACACCTACGCGAGTTCAGTGCCTGGGGCAAGACTGACATGAAATCATTACAACTCCAAAGACTGACAGAACAAGAAGCCCCTTATTATTAATTAATTACTGGTAGATCTCTGGTCACATGTGTCCAGAAGGCTTTAGACTGGCAATCCAAGATCAAATAATTCCAACTAAGAACTATCGAAAGTTCAAAGACCCTTCTGACCACAAGGACAGATGCAGATATGGTTGCCAAACTTCTGAAAGTGAATACAAAAAGACGACACAATGATGTACTAGGAACTAGCACTGAAACTGAACTATCACAGTTGGTAAGAATACCCTACTATATACACATACTCCAACCTGTTGTAGGAAATAACAACCACAACCACGATACTGAACTATCGAAATGTTACTGACAGTAGACCAGACATTGTTTTAGAAAATAAAGTCTAGAGAAAAATAACTTTAATTGACATAGCAATTCCTAACAACAGTAATATAAATGTTAAGCAGGTTGAAAAATAACAAAACATAGGGATTTGGAATGTAAAACAGAAATGAACAACACACGAACTGTATCAATTGTAGGTCTGGCGAACATCTTTACCAAGTGATGCTAGAAATCTGGATGGTCAGAAAATTCATGGAAAACTACAGCTACGACGCCAACCATGGGCCTGACAACCCACAGAGCTAAATTCTTTTGATATACATATAGTATATTTGGGGTTTAGTGACTCTTGAAATTTACACATTTTTTGACATGGCTCTCATTGGCTAAATAATGTCTAGAGTGTAACATGTTATAAGGATCATGGTTCCAGTAATTTTGCAATATTTAGATCATTTCATTGTGGCGCAACCAGTGACAGGCCCCGTTCAGAAACATTGTGTTGTCTTGCGTTCGAAGGATACTCACATCTGGAAAAGCTGCTATTTAGCGATCGCCCTTCCGATTTCCTTGTTCCTACACAGCACAAATATTCAATTAGGTTTTGAAAAATGAGGAAATAATGGAGTAGAGACAAAAAAAAACGAAAGCAATTCACATTCGAGGCATAGCCAGAGCGTTCACGGTCTGGGAATGATAAATGGAGCGATTCTCGCTCTCCTAATTCGAACGATTTTATTTAATTTGGACGGGCACTGGAGAAAGGAGACTCGACAATGAATTATTCATTTCCTTCTTTTCGTCCCTTTATTTTATGACATTAATTCATATAATTTTCGGGCGAGGACAAGGCCTAGATGGCGCTACCGGCGGCTGGAGAGCCTGCTTCGAGTGGTGCGCTTCGAGGAATAAGAAATCCATTTATTTCGGATGGAATTGAAATCCAATGGAATGGCGACGTCTTGTGGATTCCGGAAAGGAAAAAATCAAACGGTCTCCGACACGTCACGTCAAGTTAGAGATTTTTCGTCTCTTAATTTTTACAACCTGAGGCAGTACGAAATACCTTCTTTTCGATAATAAGGCTTCGTTGTTTCCGATGAAAAAATGTTGAGTTAGCGGTGTTTCTGATATCTCTTCGGGGAAAATATATTAAATCTTAAAATTTTTTTTGTGCTTAATTAAAAAAGTTGACTGGAAATGTTTCAAACATTTTCGGACAGATTTGTATACAGGGTTCTTCAAACATGGAAGTAATTAGAAATTTTCGTTTTGCGACTCTTTTTATCTAAAATAATTTTAACTGTCGCTAGTTCTGCTTATACCGAAAGTTGTCTGTAAATGTATATACTCACTGACAAAGAAATCGCAACAATTGGTTTTTGAATTTAAATTTGGAAAACATAGATGCTATAGTTATCATTTTTAGGGTTCCGTATATACCAATATACGGATACCCTTATAATATCACTCCGGATTTCTGCCTCTGTCACATCACAGCAATTTTCTCCTAAACTACTGGACGGAAGAGGTTGAAATTCAGGAGTACATATTGTAAATGAAGAAATTTATGATTTTACGGGTACTTTTGGCGGGGAAAACTAAAAAAATCGACCGTTCCCCCCTGATCACCGAAACTACTGAGCCTAAAATTTTGAAAAAAATAGGAAATATAGATTGTTGCGCGAACTTTGCAGAAAAAATATGGAGAAACCATTAATATTAATTTTGGGGGGCAAATTATAGAATTAAATAAAAATTTTAAAATATTTTTTTAAAGCGCATCATGTAATATATCAAATGAAAGGGCCTATTCTGAGGAACACAAATATATTTTTTTCAAATTAAAAAAATAATTAAAAGGATATTAACCAAAATATACCAAAATTTACCCATTCCCCCCTTATCTCCGAAACTATAAAACGTAAAGTAAATTAGATCCATCCTTCTTTTTAACTAGCACGACGGGAGCAGACCATGGGCTGACGGATGGCTCAATAACTCCATTTTGTAAGATGGACTCGATGTTTTCCTCGACTGCCTGTAGTTGCCCCAATGGTAGTCGTCTAGGTGGTATTCTGATGGGTTGAGCCTTTCCGGTATCTACTCGATGCTGGATGATGTTGGTGCGGCCGGTGGTTCCGATCTCGACTGTTAAAAATTTGTCAGTGCTTTGTGATAAATTGCTTGGCTTTCTTCTGGTTCTCTGGTGTCAGGTGTGTCAAATGGTCAGCAAACTGTTGTAGGAACTCTTTACTGGGCCCTGTCTCCTTCACCGACGTCTGGTACTCTTCTTCGCAATTGATGATGGTCTCTACTGGCTCGAAACAAGCAATCTCTTGACCATTGGCAATTCTAATGTCGTTGTTGGACAAATTCAGGACACTGATTGGTATATCTCGTCCGGTTTTAACTATAGCCCGTCCAACTAAGTAGTCATGAGCTGAGTGTACGGGCTCCACCATTCCAACGCAGCTCCCAGGATTGCTGTCTAGCTGCCCATGAATAATCTGTTCCGTTCGACCGGGAATCTAGCTGAAGACTTTGCCACAATTTTTGCCTCTGAACTGTTTACGGGCCGTGTCAATACAAATTCCTCATTTAGGAACCTAAGAACATCATATCTCGGGTCGAACATAAATCCATGCTGGCCAATTAGGTCCATTCCCAGTATAAAATCGCCCTCAATATTCGCTACCAGGACCCTATGCCGAATCATGTTGTCCCCTATCTGTAGCACGACGTCTGCCTCACCCTGTATTGACATGGACTAGCCGGTGACTGTTCTGAGCTGGATGTTATTGGTAACTGGCCGAATTTCTGATGCTCTCAAAACCCTGGACTTGGCAATGGACACAGCGGCGCCGGTGTCGATGGTGATGGTAACTGCTCGCCCATTAATGGTGCCTCTGATGACTAGGCTGCCGCTATCTCGGCATAATCCCCGGATGGATAACGTTTTGGGGGCTGGTGGAGCGACAGTCAGCATTCGCCCCCCTATGCTGACTGGCTGACGGTCCCTGGACATGTTGCTGTTCTGTTGGTTACCCCTGGTCGGTGATCGTTCAGGTGGCCTCACTCGACAATCACGTTGGAAGTGTCCTGTCCGTCCGCAGCGGTAACATGCCACTCTGGTGCCAGTTCTTTGTGACCGTTCTAATATTTTGTTCAGACCAGCCAGCAGCGCTTCAAATGGTGACTCTGACTCGTCCTGGTTAAAGTAACTGCTCGGACCCTCGATTTGGACATGTTCATGACGGCCTCTACTTCCAAAGCCCGAATTAGAGCTTCATTACTTTTCTTGACGCCACTTAGTGTTAGATTTCGATGATGCCGTTTATGAAACTCTGTGTGGCCAACTGGTCTTTCGTTTCCTCTAGCAGGTCTGGGTAGGACAAGTGAACTAACCGTCTAATGTCTGCTTCGAATTCTTGGAGGCTTTCACCGGATTTTTGCGTTTTTTCATTCAGTTGGACTTGGTATACCTGGCTCAAGGATTGATTGTCGTATCGTTTGTCTAGGATGGCGATGATCTTGTCGAAATTGCCTTGTTCATCGACTGGAATGCTTTGGAGGAGTTCTAGGGCCGGACCTCTTAACGAAATTACCAGAGAAGTAGATTTTTCTTGATTATCCCATCTATTAGCTGTAGCCACAGCCTCAAATTGCCGTTTATACATGGGCCAAGTTGAGCTGCCATCAAATGTGGGTGGTTTGCTAGCGGAACCTTTGGTACGGTGTGCAGGTATTTTCCTCGCTGTAAGTCCTGTTGCATTTTTTTGATTTCTGTTTCTACCTTATTCTGGATGGCACTGATTTTATCTTGAACTGTGTTTTGAATAGAACTGATTTCAAACTTTACCTGGCTTTGCATGGAATCGAGGTCATCTACTTTGGTTTCAAGAGTGTCCACCGTATTTTTATGGTCTTAATGTCATCATTTATTTCTTTTATGTCTGACTCAACTATTTGCATTCTGTCATTAACTGTTTCATTAACTTGTGGTACTATTTGCAATAATTGTTCAAATTGGAGTTGTCTTTTCTCTTCAGTTTCGTGTCGTTTTAATTCAATTTGATCTTGTTTCTCTTCAAATACTTTACAATCATTTTGTCGTTTTAATTCAATTTGATCTTGTTTTTCTACAAATTTCGAGAATAATCCTTCCATTAAATTTTGATGTTCGCTTTTCATCGTAGTGACAAGGTTTTCTAATTCTACTTTACGTTTTTCATCAAAAGATTTTACTAACCTTTGTTGAATTTCTTCTTGATGTTGTTTTTCCTTCTTGTCACGTTTTCCTAGAATCTGTGCAATTTTTTCGTCCATTCCCTCTGTAACCTGCTTGACTATTTGTTTGGTAGTTTCGTCCATACTACGGGTTTCCATAAATCAAATTAGAATTTTAACTGCACTTAATCCTTTACTTGTGATCACCAATTGTTGTAAAGTCCGTGGGTTCAATTTAAAATTATAAAACTAATATTTACTTTCACTTTTCTAGAAACTTTTATTTACATCGAATGTACAACAGCTGATTCAAATATCACAATAACAATGTTACATATAAACTCTTCTCTCCATCAACTGATTCGCGATCGTGGCCTCCTTCCTTTATAAAACCAGCATAGAAAATTCTCGTAAAAATCATCAGCACTCCTACAGGTGCCGAGTCTTTTCGAGAACCATTTTTTTATCTCAAAGCTATTGTTGTCGTACTGAAATGAAACAGGGTCGGCTTTGGGTGAATTTCGTAACAATATTTCAAAAGCAACATTTATTCTTGCTCTTAACTGCTCCTTGGTTTTTATTTCTCTCTCATAAACGACTTGCTTGACCAGTCCCCATACAAAAAACTCAAAGGGAAACAGGTCTGGCGACCTTGCAGGCCAGAGTATAGAGCCAGTTCTCTCAATCCACACATGTGGGAATGAATTATCTAGGAGCTTTCTGACAGTTCACCTATAATGTACTGAACAGTAATCTTTTTTGAATATTATTGGTCTGCCTCCAATTAGAATTCATCTCATAAGATGTATCATTGATTGATACTTTCCCTGAGTTTGAATTTCTATCTGATGGCTGCCCAGCACATTACAGGGGAACTGTTAGAGAGCTCCTGGACAATTCATTCCCAAACTGTGGATTGAGGGAACTGGCCCTATACTCTGTCCTCCAAGCTCGCCAGACCTGACTCCCTTTGATTTTTTTGTATGAGGACGGGCCAAGCAACTCGTTTATTGGAGAGAAACAAAAACCAAGTAGGAGCTAAGAGCAAGAATAAATGTTGCTTTTGAAATAATATGGGATCAGATGCGACTATAGAAAAGTTGTCGGGATTACATCCATACCGGTGGAAGCTAGTTTGAACAAAATTTATAACAAATTATTGCAACGTAATGTATGCTTTATTTTTTGTAGTTCCTTGAAAGTTACAATCTCAAATTTTATTATGATTCTGATTACTTTTCAATCAGTGTGATATATCGTTGGAAAGGGGTTGAAGTATAGCAGTTGTTGTAAGCATATATGTTCTCAATGTGCCTCGTTTTTTTGTAATGTCATAAAGTTTTTAACATAATCACTTTTTTACGGAATCTCGCCATTTGTGGACTCATATCATTTTTGCAACTAACTATTTGTGCCAAATACCGAATGCAGAAGAGCAAACAAACATCATAGATTCGATTTAAGTTTATTTGGTGAAGATATTGCGAAAAATAAAAAAGTTACAACAGTTTAAATGTCAAAAAATCTGAAAATTAAGAAAAAATAAATAAATTAAAAAAAACCTTAAGCTATTTAGATGTTATATGGGCTACATAATATAGCACATGAGCCCACCTACCTGCCCCCCCTCTTTGGCGAACCTTCTACAAAACACCCTGTATATCATCATTTTAATAAAAATGTTGAATTTATACACAGCAATGTTAATTTATTCTTTTGAAATTAAACAAAGGTTGGACGCAGTAAAGGAATGAGAAACCATCAACTATTTTCCTCCAATCCCAATTTAACTGTTTCCCACGAGTAAAAATTAATCGACAAACAAACATCATAGATTCTGGTCCCTTAAGCTATTTAGATGTTATAGCTACATAATATAAATGAGCCCACCATCTGTCCCCCATAGATTCGAAAATTTGTTGAAGATATTGAGAAAAATAAAAAAGTTGCAACAGTTTAAATGTAAAAATCTGAAAATTAAGAAAAACAATAAATTAAAAAAAACCTTAAGCTATTTAGATGTTATATGGGCTACATAATATAGCACATGAGCCCACCTATTGACCCTGTATATCATCATTTATTAAAAATGTTGAATTTGTAGCAATGTTAATTTATTCTTTTGAAATTAAACTTGGACGCAACCATCAACTATTTTCCTCCAATCCCAATTTAACTGTTTCCCACGAGTAAAATTAATTCGACAAACAAACATCATAGATTCGATTTAAGTTTATTTGTTGAAGATATTGAGAAAATAAAAAGTTACAACAGTTTAAATGTAAAAATCTGAAAATAAGAAAAAAAAAATAATAAAAAAAAACCTTAAGCTATTTAGATGTTATATGGGCTACATAATATAACATGAGCCCACCTATCTGTTGGCGAATACAAACCACCCTGTATATCATCATTTTATTAAAAATGTTGAATTTGTACATAGTAATGTTGATTTATTCTTTTGAAATTAAACAAAGGTTGGACGCAGTAAAGGAATGAGAAACCATCAACTATTTTCCTCCAATCCCAATTTAACTGTTTCCCACGAGTAATAACTAATTCGACAAACAAACATCATAGATTCGATTTAAGTTTATTTGTTGAAGATATTGAGAAAAATAAAAAAGTTGCAACAGTTTAAATGTAAATCCAATAAATTAAAAAAAAACCTTAAGCTATTTAGATGTTATATGGGCTACATAATATAGCACATGAGCCCCCCTCTTTGGCGAACCTTCTACAAAACACCCTGTATATCATCATTTTATTAAAAATGTTGAATTTGTACACAGCAATGTTAATTTATTCTTTTGAAATTAAACAAAGGTTGGACGCAGTAAAGGAATGAGAAACCATCAACTATTTTCCTCCAATCCCAATTTAACTGTTTCCCACGAGTAAAAATTAATTCGACAAACAAACATCATAGATTCGATTTAAGTTTATTTGTTGAAGATATTGAGAAAAATAAAAAAGTTACAACAGTTTAAATGTAAAAATCTGAAAATTAAGAAAAAAAAAATAAATAAAAAAAAAACCTTAAGCTATTTAGATGTTATATGGGCTACATAATATAGCACATGAGCCCACCTATCTGCCCCTCCTCTTTGGCGAACCTTCTACAAAACACCCTGTATATCATCATTTTATTAAAAATGTTGAATTTGTACATAGTAATGTTGATTTATTCTTTTGAAATTAAACAAAGGTTGGACGCAGTAAAGGAATGAGAAACCATCAACTATTTTCCTCCAATCCCAATTTAACTGTTTCCCACGAGTAATAACTAATTCGACAAACAAACATCATAGATTCGATTTAAGTTTATTTGTTGAAGATATTGAGAAAAATAAAAAAGTTACAACAGTTTAAATGTAAAAATCTGAAAATTAAGAAAAAAAAAATTAAAAAAAAACCTTAAGCTATTTAGATGTTATATGGGCTACATAATATAGCACATGAGCCCACCTATCTGCCCCCCTCTTTGGCGAACCTTCTACAAAACACCCTGTATATCATCATTTTATTAAAAATGTTGAATTTGTAACAGCAATGTTAATTTATTCTTTTGAAATTAAGCAAAGTTGGACGCAGTAAAGGAATGAGAAACCATCAACTATTTTCCTCCAATCCCAATTTAACTGTTTCCCACGAGTAAAAACTAATTCGACTCCCTTCAACTTTTTACAAGCAGTCCTTGTTGATTGCAAAACGAATGAAGTTGTCCACGGGTGCTCTTTCCTGATCGATAGTGTGCACTCACAACTTTATCCTCATCTATAACGTTGAATTGATAACCTATCAAATATACTCATAATTTCCCAGCTCGTGGTATAAAGGTTGAACCCTGCTAACATCTGCTCATAACACGAAAATATCCCTGGTGATCGAGTTCTAATGACGTTTCACATTTACGACTAACATGTCTTGTCGCTGTCTATGCGTGAACCAAGCGGTTTATATCTCAACTTGAATTAATATTCCAATAAAAAATATCACGGGATTTTGAAATTAAAGATCTAATTTAATGAATGGAAACTTTTTTTAGGATTCAATTATGTTAGTCTTGTTCCATTTACAAATCTACATGATTGTTCAAATTCTCGGTCACACCTGGGAATTGAGACATGACTACAATGTTGTGTTATAAAATTCATTCCCCTACCAATCATTGGAAAGCTTATACAACTGGGGTGTGCATTTTTTCCATTGTGTTTTTAGAATAAATAATATTAAAAAACTTCAACCGCCTTAAAATAAAAACTGTTCTTTTTGTATGTGATTTAATGTACACTTCTATTGATTATTTTAGCGTATTCTAATCTCTCTTACTTTCTCCCTCTTTGTAATTTTTATACTTCTTCTGTATTTTTAAATATTTGTTAACTTTTTTTATTTGGCCAACCTTCCATAAGTATAGCTCTAATCACTTTATATTGCAACCACTCTGTATATGCTTCTGTGTATTGGTCACCCAATATAACTTATTTGTCTGTTATTTTCTAAATCAGCATGTACAACTATAATTTAACTCCACACGTTGTTGCAACCCTGATGTCTTTAAAACGACCCTGTATAAGTATAAATCGTTGCCATATTGTTTCTATTTTTGTGCTTAAATTACATCTGCATACCTATTAATTTTACCTCTCCCCATATGTCAAGTATTCTATTTATGCAACTGCTCAGAGTCTACCCTTCATAACACAATTTATCACACTTTTGAACCACATTTTATAAATATAATTTAATTTTATCCTAGCATTTATTTTATCACCCAGTATATGCTCTGCTTCTGAAATTTTTGAACCCATTTTTTGTAACTATATTATAACCCTCTTTAATTCTATTTAACAGCTTATGCTTATATAACAAATTTTTGATACATCCTGAATAACAAAAATTTTACTCTGTCCTTACTTCAACCACCTTGTATAAGCAACTATTTATGTGCTATACTATATAACTTTTTAACCACCCTGAATAACTATAAATCTATTCCACCTTATATTTCAACCATCCTGTATATTCAAGTGCTTCTAACGTTTTTATAACCCTTCTATATAACTGTAATTATACTCCGTCCTATAATGGAAATATCCTTACTGCATATGCGTATTTAACAATTTTTAACCTTTTTTAATTCACTCTGTATTTTTTGAACCACCTTGTATAAATATAAATCAATTCCACCTTATATTTCAAGCACCTTATATATGCAACTGCTTATATACAATATCAAATGCACGCAAGCACGCACACCTACAACCGGATACCATATACAGAAAATCAGCGGCATAACAATTTTTCGTTTCGATATATTAATGGAATATTTTCTGGCATTTCACTCGACTGTAAGCAACATAACTTATTTTAGAAATAGACTGACTTGAAATGAATGAAAATGAAAACTGTTGCAAACACCCTGTAAGATATACTTTTATGGCATATCTTGACATTTAAGCTAAATATTTATTATGAAAAATTGACATTTACATTGATTGATGTTTTTCGTTTTTTGCACAGATTTTTCTGATTTTTACAAAAAGTGTATGTTTTACGTTATTGAAAAATATACGGAATCAAGCTGGAGCGTATTTTGGTAGAACGCAATTTAAAATATTGAAATTGATTCAGCTGTTTTAAAGAAAGCAGTGATGGTTCATTGAAATTCACTGAAATGTAGTCCTATTAATTACTTTTTTTCTGGTTTTCTGGAAAACCATTAATCTCACTTTATAGAAAATTATTTGGTGCTTTTCTGTAATCTTCTTTAATATAATGCAGTTTAAATCATCAAAATCGGCCAAGCTATTTTTGAATAATCACTGATCATATATGACAAAAAGGTGTCAAAGAACTGATGACCTCCTCATTTTTGGAAGTCGGTTAAAAATACCTGGAAATGAAATTATATATTCGCTTTGGAAACTTCACTCACAAATTCTGTTGCAGTTCTTTTATGACAAGAAAAAATTCGAACTCCTTTTTACCTCTTCCAAAAATGAGGAGAATATCAGTTCGTTGTTTTCTGAAGGATATTTGCGGCATATTTTTTTTCCATGTTTAAACACTTTCTGAGAAATAAGACCAAAAGTCACGACATTTCTGTATATTTCCAAACGTTCGAAGTCTAGGTCAGACTCCAATGTCAATGGCAAAGAAACTATGAAAAAAGGCACATTTCTAATTTTACATTTTAGAATTCTGGTGTTATTTCCCAGAAAGTGCTTAAACATTATTAGTTCGGTTGGTTTGTCTTTCAAATTGGCAGCTTCTGAAGAGGACGAGGCTCTTTAGGAGTTTCAGCATTGAAACCAAACAGCGGCGAAAAAAAGGTGGGACCGGAGGTAGAGCAAAAAAGTCACCCGCAAAACGAGCAGCTTCCAGTGATAAACCAAAGACGACAAAGAAGCCGGCAGCTACGGGAGCAGCCAAAAAAACGGCCAAAAAGACTACGGCTGCAATCAAACCTAAGAAAGTTGCAGCAACTGAAAACCAAACTTCAACTCCGAAATCCACCCCATCTACAACAACTTCATCGTCATCATCATCAGTTTCGCTGGCATCTAAAGTGAAGGCTCCTACGAACGCATTTATTGAAGCGATATTTACTTTACTGAGGTAGAGAAAACATTTCTTTAGGACATATTCTCCTAAAACCCATTCTTAACGTGTATTTACGCTGGGAGAAAGAACGGATATAGGAAAAATAAAGGGTGTTCCAATTTGAAGTTAATTTTTAAATTTTTAATAAAATACACAAATTATTTGAGAATGACCAAAACTTTTATTTCAAATGATAGTACAATTGAATAATCAAACCTTTTCTTTCAAATGATAGTACAATTGTTTCGGTTTAGTAATGGAAAACAATATCTTGTAAGTGACCACCTGCTGCTGTACAAGCTTCTAACCTTTTGCCAAAATTTTTAATAACTTTCTGGAATAACTGCGGTTCAATTACTTGAAAACAGTCAATAATGTTCTCCTTTAGGTCATCAATTGTTTATGGATCGTTGGCATAGACCTTTTCTTTCAAATAGCTCCATAGGAAAAAATCTAGAGGTGTTAGATTCCAAGATCTAGGGGGCCAATTAATGTTTCCTATTTAAGCAATTATTCGATTACCAAATTTCTGTTTCAAAAAATTGATTGTTTCTGCTGCTGAATGACATGTTGAACCGTCCTGTTGGAACCACATATTCTGCACATCAATGTACTCCAATTCATCCTAAAACAAGTTAGTAATCATCATTCGATATCGATCACCATTCACACTAACAGCATTTCCATTGTCAACTTCAAAAAAGTATGGACAAATCATTTCACCAGCCCAAAAACTACACCAAACAGTACCTTTTTGTGGATGCATCGGTCTTTCCATTATTTCTAGTGGATTTGCTTCCCAGATTGGACAATTTTGCTTGTTAATAAATCCACCCAATTCAAAATGTGTTTCAATGCTGAAGATGATTTTGTTAGAAAAATTCACATTTTCATGTTTCTGTTGTATGGCCCAATTAACAAATTGACGACGTAAACCAAAGTCTGTTGGCTTTATTTCATGCGTTATCTGAATCTTGTAAGCTTTTAAATGAAAATCTTTGTGCAAAATTCTGAATAAAGTGGTTTTTGGAATGTTCAATTGCTGTGCACGGTGACGAATTGATGTTTTTGGTTGTTCAACAACACTAGGCAGTAACGGCTACAATATTTTCTTCTGAACGTCCACTACGATGATATGTTTTGGTTTTTTCATCTTTTACTGAACCAGTTTCCACAAATTTTTGAACAATTTTTCCAATCGTAACATTTGACGGACAATTTTCTCTTCCATATTCTGTACGAAATTTTCTTCCGACTTCAGCACAACTTTAAAACAATTTTTAATAATAAACACGCGTTGCTTAATCGTATATCTCTCCACTTTTAATAACCGAAATATTCCTACTTGTCATCTGTCAAATAACATACAGTTTAGTACAAAAAATATAAACGGCGGCAAATTTAAAAATTAACCTCAAATTGGAACAATCTTTATTACCTACATATCGATTTCGTCATCAGTTACTTCGCAATCAAATTTCAAAGGAATCTTCATATTTTCCATCTGCACGTGCAGCCTGGTATCCGAATAAGATACAATAATCCTGTTTTAACATCTTCCACCACGACGAACAAACAAAACAGCAACGCTGAGCTGAAGACAAACATCAAAACCACTGTAGGCTGTCTCTCCTCCTTGCAAATAACGCCCCTCTCAACAAATATCTTGGAGCTACCCCAATTAATGCATACCGAGAGTCTTTCTTATTCATTTGCAAAAGTTTATTAGGGATTTACCGAAAGGTCGTGTTTAACATTTCAGGAGTTCCCAGTAGGAACTTGTAATCGTAGGAAACACGTAGGTGGAACAAGCGGGGCGTTGTTGCCTTTTCTTGTTGTGCGCTTTCAATCTCATGACCTCATTTCGATTAATTAGGAGTCGAGGAATTTATAGCCTTGTGTGGGAGGCGATATGATGAGATCGAGTTGTAAAGATGATGAGGTGAATGAAGAAACATTTCATTAAAAAATGTAAAACAAGATAACCGCAGGGAATTATTCTGTTTATTCATTGGGATTATTTAACTCCCACATTCTTTTCTGTAAAAGCTAAGTAAGTTTTCGAAATTTGTAAAAACTGTTAGATACATTACTACATTACATTACACTATAAGTTCAATAAACCTACCCATTAACCTGAAGTTTCTTGTATACAAGGCCTAAATAGTTTGAGTTCATATATTTTACGTGGAGATAGTATACACTTATTGTTTTCTAAATGTTATTTGTGGTATGTTCTTAATTATTTTTATGTTTAAGATACCGCATTCACCAAAAATACGATCAAAGAATTCTGCTGTTTCAGTGATCTCATTAACGTCATAAGGCAAAACCTTATGAACTATACTGGGTTGTTCAAAAGGAGATGACCATTAATAATTTCTTCCTTAATTGTCGGTAACCAGATACGATGGAATCCTACAGAAGTAGAAACAATATAATCGTCTTCATTCAAAAGAATTAAGGCAGACGCTTTTATTTTTCGTTTTGTGTTATGTTGTTCTTTGTGAAGTATAGTTGAATTGTCAAATTGTATTTTATGATCTAGGTCAAATGCATGTTCACAAATTTTCGATTTTGCAAATTGTCGTTTCTTTATGTAATTCTTGTGTTCATTTATTCGTACATTTAATGGTCTCGATGTTTCTCCAATATAAAATTTATTGCATTCGCAATTAATCTTGTATATGCAGTTTTTTTAGTTCTGGGTTTTTTTGGTTGGTTTTGTTTTCGATATTAGTGATTTCAGTGTATTTCTTGTTAGGAATGTTCTTTTAACATTAAATCTGTTGCCCACTCTTTTCAATCTTTCTGACAGTCCCTGTATATATGGTATAGTTGTAACTGTAATGTAGTTGTCCTGAGTAGTAGTAGTGTTAATAAGAGAAGTTCTGGGTTGATTCGGAAAGTTTGTTTTCTGTTCAAGTCTATTTAACTCTTTGTTGATAAATTTTGTGGGATAATTGTTTCCAGTGAGAACATTTTTTATAATTGTTTTTTCTTTGTTGAGTTTATTATCATCGGAACAGTTGGTTTTTGGTCTATCATATAATGACTTAATGACACCTTTCTTTACTGTATTCGGAAGGTTTGAATTGAAACTTAGGTATCTGTTTGTATGAGTTGGTTTTCTATAAACTTTTGATTCGAATGAAGATTCTGTTTTTGTTATTAATATGTCTAGGAAAGATAGTTTGTTATTTTCTTCAATTTCTAGGGTACATTTGATGGTTGGTTCTTTGTTATTTATATCATTTAATAATTTATCTAGTTTTTTAAGATTGTGTTCCCAAATTACGAAAATGTCGTCAACGTAACGCCACCAAACTAAAGGTTTATTTTCTTTTGATGAAATTACTTGTTGTTCGAATTTTTCCGTAAATATGTTACTTAATGCTGGTGAGAGACAAGAACCCATGGTTATGCCAAAATCTTGTTGGTATAATTGAATGGATGTAGTTTTGGTACAATATGTTAGTAGTTCCATTATTGTTTCAACTGATAACTGAGTTCGTTGGTTTAATGTAGAGTCCCGTTCGAGTAGTTATTTTACTATCTGAAGTGTTTTGGAAACAGGAACATTGTTCTAGGTTTACTATATCAAAACTTGCTAGTGTAAAGGTATTTTTGTATTCTATATGATACAGTTTTTCCAAGAAATGTGCACTGTTTTTTAGATGAGAAACATTAATACTTTTTTTTTGAAAAAATGAAGTTTATGTTCGCAATTTATTTCTGGCCCACGCTCTATAAATGAGTTTATCATCACAAAAACCCAATCCAAAAAAAACCGACGTGTCCGAGCGTTTTTCTAAAAAACCAACACCTGAATATTAAATCAATTTGGTCCAACCCACGCGTCCTCATTGTATATTGTCTTCTGTAGAAAAAAATGACACTTCAAAGTGAGTACCCTGTATAGCATTCTTATACAAACCGTGAAGACCAACTCAGTTGTGAACTACAAGTTTTATTCAAAACCTATAAGATTAATATCACAGATTTATTCTACAGCAAAACACTCGTTTAGCCGAATACATTTTCCAGCCGCTTAATCGTCGTGCTTTTTTTGCTCCCACTCTAAAAACTGACATCAGTCACAGAGAGTTTTCCCAACAGATAATCGGATTTCAACAATGGAAATGGTTCATTTTCCGAAGAGCAGAGTGAAGCTCTCGTCGCTAGAAAACTTTGCTCCCCTACGGTTCTTTTTGCAGGTAGAAAGAAGTAACTCCAGCCAAGTTAGTTGAGTCTAGACGATATTTGTCAACCGTATGCGAAGATAGTAGGATTTGAAAAATTTACGGTGTTAGAGCTACTTTCAAATTTAGTAAAGATGTTTGTTTTAGTAGCTAACTACTTTTCTTTGTATTTATAACAATAAACAGATAAAGTTTTCTGTTTAATCTCTGTAGTTTGTAAGAGTATTTTTTAAAAATGAAAAGAAAAAGTTATTCTCTTTAGTAGCTATCATCTTTTTTATGAATAATATTAATTAAATAATTTGTCAAGTGCGAGTTGGACTCGCATACTTAGGGTTCCGTACCACCTTCAAGATTCGAATATTCCAGTTTCAGACAAGCAGGGAATGAGTGCATTTTCTTATATTTACCCTAATATCTTTTAAAGGAAACGTTTTACTTTTATTAAAAATATACACTTTGATTTTCCAAACATAGACTTTTTATTTTATGTGCTTTAGGATTCGCTTGATTTTTATCACAATACATATGTATTTAATTTTCTAATTTGGCCCCCAAAAAGTAAAATTAGAGTTTTATTTTACTAATAAACTTTTAGAAATGCCTTTTATAATCTACTGTCTGAGTTTTGAGGCTCTGTAGATTGGAAGAAAAACGGCAAAATAGGTCAAAGTTTAAATTATAAATTATTAAATCTGTTATTCAAATTATTTAAAAATATAAATAAAATATATTTTTCAAATTTTAAATAGTGTAGTTTCTAAAGTGGAAATTAAGTCGATGTTTAATATTTTCGTTAATATCGTTTAGACAAATGATTTAAAAATATGATATATTTGTAATTCACATAATGAGCCTTTTATCTGATATATTACATGATGCGTTTGAAAATTGAATCTTTATCTTCCATTTAATTGTATAATTTGTCCCTAAAATTACTATGGGGGTTTTCTAATAATTTATTTTCCGTTTAATTCTATTATTTGGGGGCCAAATAATAGAATTAGTGTTTTTTATATTTTTCCTATAAACAAAAAAAATGAGGTCTTAGAGTTTGTAGAATAACGGGGAGAATGAGTAATTTTTTTAAAATATTTTGTTAATATATTTTAAATTATTCACTTAAAAAAAATAAAAAAATATATTTGTATTCGTCATAATGAACCCTGGGATTTGATATATTACAAGACCCGTTAGAAACAATTATAATTTTTTATTTTCTATTTAATTCTATAATTTGCCCCCCAAAATGAATATTAGGGGTTTCATCTTATTTTTCCAGTAAAGTTCAGGTGAGGGGCTATACTTTTAGTTTTTCAAAATATTTTAGCTTATGGTTTCGGAGATAAGGGGGAATGGGTAAAATTTTTTATATTTTTATTAATATCTTTTAATTAATTTATTTTATAAACTGGAAAAAATATATTTCTATTCTTCATCATGAGCCCTTTTATTTGATATATAACATGCTGAGTTAGAAATAATTTTAATTTTATATTTTCCATTTAATTCTATAATTTGCCCCCAAAAAAATATTAGAGGTTTTTCCTTATTTTTCCAGTAAAGTTCAGGTGAGCGGCTATACCTCCATTGTTTTTTCAAAATTTTCCAGCTTATGGTGTCGGAGATAGGGGGGGGGATAAATTTTTTTTATAGTTTTGTTAATATCTTTTAATTAATTTATTTTAAAAATATGAAAAAAATATATTTGTTTTCGTCATAATGAGCCCTTTCCTTTGATATATAACATGCTGGGTTAGAAACAATTTTAATTTTATATTTTCTATTTAATTCTATAATTTGCCCCCCAAAAAAAATATTAGGGGTTTTTCCTTATTTTTCCAGTAAAGTTCAGGTGAGGGGCTATTCCTCCAGTTTTTTTTCAAAATTTTCCAGCTTATGGTGTCGGAGATAGGGGGGGGGTTAAAGTTTTTTTATATTTTTGTTAATATCTTTTAATTAATTTATTTTAAAAATATGAGAAAAATATATTTGTTTTCGTCGTAATGAGCCCTTTCATTTGGTATATAACATGATGATGATGATGTATTTGTGTATTTGTGTTCCTCAGAATGAGACCTTTCATTTGATATATTACATGATGCGTTTGAAATTCTTTTTATTTTTAAATTTTTATTTAATTCTATAATTTACTCCCCAAAATTAATATTAATGGTTTCTCCTTAATTTTCCTGTAAAGTTCGGGCAACGCTCTATATTTCCTATTTTTTTCAAAATTTTAGGCTCCGTATTTTCGGAGATCAAGGGGGGGGACGGTCGATTTTTTTAGTATTTCCACCTAGAAGTACCTCTAAAATCAAAATTTTCTCTTTTACGATATGTACTCCTGATCGGGTCACCAAACTATATATTGATACCAAATTTCAACGTCTTCCGTCCAGTAGTTTAGGAGAAAATTGTTGTGATGTGACAGAGGCAGAAATCCGGAGTGATATTATAAGGGTATCCGTATATTGTATATACGGTACCCTAAAAAGGAAATTCCATTCTTTTAATTTGTTGTATTTTTGCTATTATATTAACGAGCTACTAGGACGAATTCACTTCGAAATAAAAAAATATGTATAAAGGCGGAGTTGTTTTCGTTCAACATTCATTAGACACGCCGTAAAAGTAAGGACTAATGTCACCGTGGGGTGATCTCCTGTATACACTTGATGGCTTTGGGGTTACTCACGGCTGTTTCCGACTGCGGATAAGACGGCGTACGTGACTTAATATTTGAACCTCAACTCCGACGGGATTACTTTTCCTTCTTTGAGAGCAAAGGACCTTCCGAAGTCGGTCACTGTATCAGCACAAATTTCATTTAGTTATTTTTTTTTTCGAACGCGGTGGGTTAATTGCAGTTGTTCAGAATCATGAGGGGTAGTTCAAGAAAATTATCTTTTCAAGACGTAGGTTAGGTTAGGACAAACGTTAAATGTCCAAAGTAGCAGTGAAAATTGATAATATATTCAAATATCCGTTTTAACTCAAACGAATTGGTTTTCCTACATGTTGGTTAAAGTTAAACTTTAAATCCATCTCCTCCACCGATGTCCCTGTGACTTATAAAAACAAATCTATACTAAAATCACTTCAACAATATATTAAAAATAACGATTTGACTATCACCAAGAATGCAACAGTGATAATTAAGACAATAGAGAAAAAAAACCTATCGAAGTTTTTCAACACTGACTCAAAACCTTGTAAACAACAACCCTTTCCCTAGCAAAACAGTTACCAGCTGAAAGCTTTACTGCATCGCTTTTACTGTTCAATAATTATGTTCAGCTAACAATGCCTGAACAGGTGCTGATTAATGATGATTATAAGCTTGTATAAGGTTGGGAGTAGTATTAGCAGTATGTAGCACCATGCGTAAGGAAAGTAGCCATCTCGTATGAATGAATAATTCTGTCATTCATAAGGCCTGTTAATGTTTCGTGGGGGCGTGTAACTTCTTTATCCAGTAATTTTGTACACCATCTGGTCCTGGTGCTTTCCAGTTATGGAGATTCTTCATTATACTGGATGCGTTCTTCTCGTAAAAATTTTTGGTTTGCATCTTGTCACAATTCCGAAATTTACTCTCTTTAATCTAGCTGGCTCTGGAGTTGTGGGAGATTCCTAGATGTCTGTTTTACTGAGGTAACTAGGGGCTTCATTATTATTGGTGTTGTTAAGTTTTCTATAAAACCCTTTTTCTGATTGTCGGAAAAGTGTGTTGTTTAGTTTCCGTTGGTTACTGGTTTTGTACCTTCTCAATCGGCTTGTGTAGACGGAGAGCTTTTGTCGTAGACTGAAATGTGATGTTTTCTCCATCCCACTGGGAGTGTATTCGGTTATTGTCCATGATCGTATTGGCAAGCCTTTCTATTCTGTTGTTCCTGAGTCCTCGTTGGTATTCGGTCAGTCTTCCAACATCTTTCCGAAGAGAACTGATTTTCCCTTCAAGTCTTCTTTGCCAAGGTGGTATTCGAGGTGTTTGTCAAAATTGGGGAGGGTCTTGCTTTGGTCTTACTGTGACCCCAATTGTTTTGCAGATGGAAGTTGCAGCACAGTAGATGATTGTGTGTAGCGACTCTAACGTATTAGCACCTAAAACATAGTTTGGCAAGATAAATTTGTTCATAGCCTGCAAGACGATACCCAGTTTCTTAGATGATCTTAGTTTGGGAAGAGCTGGTCTAGTCAGTGGATCTGTTCCACTATACTCTCTAAGAGTGCCTTCCATTTCTGCTTGGATCTTCTCAAGCAGGTCAGCGTTGGATTGCTGTTCTTGTTGTAGTTCTTGAGTCTCATCCGTTCTTTGTGCCAAAGGTGTTTCAAGCTCTGAATCGATTGTATTTCGACCAAATAGTTCGCGCTCCATTTCGCTCTTTATTCTATCCAGTTGTTCAGGCAAAATAAGGCCATTTCTCAAGATGACACGATATTGATCTGCGACTCTCTGTTCAGTAACTTGAAGCTCTGGGTACTTACGACAGAACTCTTGATGGAGTATTTGGCGATATCCAGCCTTGTCCTGGCCAAGGTTCGTAATTCTGTAAAACGTACGCATTATAAATTCATTCATGGCGCGAGTCCATTTCATGCGCTGTCTTTTCAGTCCCGCTTGAGTGAGTGCTGGCTGATGATCCTGCGCAACACTTTCTGCGGGTGGAGTTCACGTTCTCGTTTGACTCCTTTGGTGATGGTTACGTTGTTGTTGTGACTGTATTGGTGAGTGTTGTTGTCGTTCTTCTGGTTGGTTATTATTATTATTAACATTACTATATCAAAATTTTGTTTATAATACTCAACGACGTTTCAACAACGTAACTTGTCGTCATCAGTAGTAAACTAGTAAATCGTTATGAAATCATTAATTCGGATAGAGAAATATGATTGTTTTTTCGCGGAACTATTAAATATACATGTTTAATGTACAATATTAGTAATTTATGGCATAAATTTGCACCAATTAAAAGAGAAATCGAATTAACTGAATAAAATGTATCGGACCGCAAATGAGAGACGGTATGCACAGCCTCATGACCTTATACGCCCTCAATTATATCAAGGCGATAACTTAATTTGCATGTTTATGGATTAATTTGAGCGTAGCCAAGTGGAAAAATTTGTCGGCTTGCTCGGCTGGTGAGTGTGTGTGTTCTGTGTGCGCGTTCTATCTCTCTTCAAACTCATTCAAAATTCACAAAGCTTGTTTCGCTCCGGAGTCGCATCTATTCCCAAAGCAAAGTTTGCTGCTCCATCCTGAAATGTTGTTTCTATCCGGAACTATGCGAACGGGAATCCGGCGAGAGTTCAGCTGAAAAGGAGAGAATGCAACAACCGTCAATAACACCTGAGTAAATTACGGAATTGTGGGCTGCAGGTAGTAGATAGCATTGCACCGCGTGTCTGGGTGTTTAACAAATATATATTGGCCGGACTGGCACAGAGTTACCTAATAGAATTAAGAACATTGCGAGTTGAGTTTTTGGTAGTTGCAGCAAAATTTGAAATAGATTTAGTATCTTATACATATTATTACTAAAATGGCATCACCTTAAACACTATGTCACCGAACTATCCGTAACCAACAAAGAAAATAGTGAAAATATAAATTATATAAATGAAATTGAGAATAATATTTACAAAAAATGTTTTGATCGTTTTAAATTTATGCATTTTAATAATTTAGCAAGTAAAATTTATGAGATCGAACAAATTCTTGAAAATAATAAAATTAATGTCTGTTGTTTGTCTGAGTATTGATTGAGAAATCATGAAATCGAACTAGTTAATTTTCGCAACTATTGTTTGGTTAATAAGTTTTGTAGAGCTCAGTATAATAAAGGAGGTGTTTGTATTTATGTAAGAAATAATTTAATTGCTAAACCTATTGACTGCAACTTTTCAATCGAAAAAGTTATTGAAGTAAATGTTTGTAAACTTATTTTAAGTGATATAAATATGTTCATAATTTTATTCTATGGATTACCTAAAGGAGATCCTAAAATCTTCATTGACAGATTACATACTGTATTGGATTTTTATTATAAGTGTTCTTTGTCCTACATTGTATGTGGAGATATGAACATTGACCTAATAGTAGATAACAATATGTCAAGACTTCTCAAAAACACTTTTGAGGAATTTGGTTTATATAATATCGTTAGGGAATCAACAACGTCACCTGTACAAGTTCAACGTTGTTGGAGCCTATTTTTACGAATATTGAATATAAAAATGTCACTGTTACCAAAACTATATTGTCGGATCACTCATGGTAAATTTATGAATTTGATATATTTATAAACAAACAACAAAGAACTGATCACTTTTTTGTCCGAGATTTTAACGATGAGAATATTGCTTGTTTTAATCTATTGATAAACACGAAACATGGGTAGATATGTACAGGGCTCCTGACTTTGAAACACAATTTGATAGTTTCTATTTTACTTTTTGCAACATTTTAATACAGTTTTCAGTTACAAAAAAATTATTCCTAAGAAATTCAAAAATAATTGGTACAATAGTGAACTTAAATCTTTACATGCTACTCTATGTGAATTGCATAATTGCAGTTCAGATAACGAGATTATAAAAGAAAGATACAGAAAACTAAAACTAATTTATAAGCAAAAAGTTAACAAGGCAAAAGCAACTTTCAATGATGACAGAATTCTTTGTGCACAAAACATTAGTAAAGAATCCTGGAGAATTATAAATGAAATGAAAGATAACTCTAAAAATCCTCTCCCTAAGGAAATGTATGATAATTCTGACAACAAATTTATGAATATGGGAGATATATGTAAAGCTTTTAATGAACATTTCGTAAACAGAGGTTTCAGTTCCCAGGTATGAAGAGATTAAACTTTGTGACTTTGCTAAAACGTCATTTTTCTTAACGCCTTCAACACCGGACGAAATTAAATATTTAATTAAAAAAAAACACTGTTAAAAAAGCAGCTGGAATAGATGAAATAAATGGTACTGTTTTGAGATCTGTAATGGAAGAAATTTGTGTTCCACTTTCTTATCTAATTAATGAGTCTTTTAGAAAATCTAAATCTATACCAGTCTACAAAAATAAAGGTCCAGTAGAAAATATTACAAATTATCAAAACATATGTGTTCAAAGTCAGCTAGCTAAAGTTTTTGAAGCGGCTTACAACATTAGACTGGACACTTTTCTCGAGAATTATAATTTACTAATCCCCTGCCAACACGGCTTTCGGGCAAATAAATCTACACATAGTGCATTATCGGAGCTATGCAATTTTATATATGACTCATTGAACAATAAAATATTAAATATAACTTGCTTCTTCGATTTATCACGTGCATTTGACTCCATAGATCATTACTTGTTACTAGATAAACTTAACAGAATAGGCGTCAGAGGCTCAGAAGATGAATGGATTCGATCATACATCACAAACCGTAAACAAGCTGTTCAAGTGGGCGAAACTAGATCCAATTTCAAGACAGTCCATACGGGGGTGCCACAAGGCTCAATATTGCGCCCTGTTCTATTTCTTATATTTATTAATGATGTTTCATTATCATGTCCCTCATCTGATCTCAAAATTCTCTATGCTGATGACACAAATTTTGGCATATTTAGGGAAAGTGATTCTGAACTTGTCAGAAATGCTAATGTAGCCACTCGAGAATTTCATGACTATTGTAATTCACATGGTTTAACGGTAAATGTTAAAAAATCGCAAATAATGTCATTCCTACCTAAAAACAACACAAATAATTTAAGTTATCTTATCAGGTTAAATAATGAATCTATTGAGCAGACAAATTTATGTACGTTCTTAGGAATAATTGTTGATAATAAACTTACTTGGGAAAAACACATTGATCATGTAACAAATAAATTAAGTAAGACCTCTTTCCTAATGCGCCAATTAAAATTTACTGTAAGTTTCAATGTTCTTAAATTAGCATATTTCGGCCTAGCGGAGTCGATTTTGTCATATGGCCTCATATTTTGGGGCTGGTCAGCTCATATTGACAAAGTCTTTTCTACACAAAAAAATATCTTACGATGTATAGCTGGTGTTCCCCCATTAACCAGTTGCAAGCAATTTTTCATTGAGTTTAATATTCTGACGGTCCATTCATTATATATTTACCTATTAATAATGAATATTAAAAAGCAAGTACCACTTACTAGAAATGATCAAATACACAATTATTCAACTCGTAGCAGCAATGAACTACATCAGCTATTCTCTAGGCTATCAGTTGGGCAAAATTCCCATATCTATAGGGGGACTATAAGTTTTAATAAATATTCGCGAGCTAGAGGGAATGAGAAAAGTATAGTGAAGTTTGGAAATGAGCTCTATACATACCTGTCCAGAAAAGCATACTACTCGTATGATGAATTTTTGAAAGATCCTGAGTGTCGCGGGTGGTGATTGTTTTGACAAGGCACATAAATCATTTGTATTTGTAAGATTAATTTTTTTTGTAAATGCAATGATTTTAAATGTTGAATAAAGGAATATTTATTTATTTATAATAGAGACAAATCGTGTAACTTTTACTGATTTTTTCTGTAATATATGGACCATCAGGTTAATGCCATATATACCGACTTCAGCAAGGCATTCGATAAAATCAGCCATACATTGTTGATAGAGCACCTTGGTGAGCTTGGTATTGGTGGGGTTCTCTGTCGTTGGGTTAGGTCATACATAAGTGATCGAACTCAGTCAGTTTTCATTAATGGTTATTGTTCAAAATCAAGAGTTCCTCAGGGCAGTCATTTAGTCATTATGTTTCATTTTTTATCTAAATAATATTGATAGCTGCTTTCATAATTCTAAATTCCTACTTTACGGTGATGATTTAAAAATATTCAGCACTATTAGTGACGGAAATGAGTGCCAGAGGGTTCAGTTTGATTTGAATAGGTTTGCAAGTTACTGTAACAACAACAATCTGTTTTTAAATTTGGATAAATGTGTTTCGATATCATTTAGGAGAAATACGTTGATTTTTCAAACAAACTTTGATCTTGGAATGACCTTGAAGGTCAAGTTCAAGGTCATGGTCAAAGTCATATTCGAATTTGAAATTTTCCGCTCTTTCCAAATCAGTAATGAAAAATGTGACTTCGTATTTAAAAAAATTAATGACTTCATGAAAAGTATATTTATATCATTTAGCTGTACGTCCTTTTGGATCGTGATTTTTTTTGTGTAAGCAAAAAAATGGTGCAAATGGCGTTCCTTTTACTTAATGATGAAGTTCACCCCTATTTTTGACAAGTTTACTCCTGTCCGCCACCTTGATGGTAACCACAGACCTATAAATTTAAGAGACTGAAAGCTTCATTCATAAATCAGATACAAAACCGATCCAACATTAAATGTAAACAAATAATGAGTGAGAAGAAGACAGAACATCATGAGTTGCTAGCCGGCAACAATGTACAGCTCGAGACCTGTTGTCAGTAGCGTAACATATAAATATTAAATAGTTTTAAATATAATCCAACATCTATTACATAATTTAAATTCAATAATTACAAAATCATTTTGTAAAATTTTAATGTAATAAAACAATTATGGTGAAAAAATAAACGTATCTGAACAAACTTTAAAATTTCTAAATATTTATTTGCAATAAGGAACTTAATTATTTTTGAAAACTCCATATTGAGTGGTAAAGGCATCAATTATAATGGGTAAGAGGGATGTATTGGTGTCGCATATTATGGATTTAAGGACAGATTCTCTAAATTATATATTGGATTCTAAAGTCTAGAATCCAATATAGAGGACTGCTGAGCAAACTCAATGAATCTACCTAAAAACTTGTACAGAGGGATTTTCGGTGTTGCTGATTATAGATTTGAGGCACGATTTTCGAAATTCAGAATAAAAACTCCAATATGGCGTATAAGTCAAACTAAATGAATCTGCGTAAAAAATTGTAGTAAATAGGGGTTTTTGATATCGATGATTGTGGGTATAAAGACAGATTTTCGAAATTCAAAATGACCAATCCAATATGCAGTAGTAGTAGCATTTATTAGCAATTATTCTGCTACATAAAAACTTATATATCTAAATAACATTATTTCGTACTTAAACTATTACAATTAAATCTATTATTTCAATATAATTAGTTTTTACATATGCCACATTTTACTTAAACATATGAAGACTATTTATATATCTTGTATAAAAAGGAAGCTTATTGTAAATTACCAGATCCTTGGTACCAGATTTCCTTACTAGATGAAGTACTGGTGTTATTCTTTTAGATATATATTTGGGCAACATATTAAAAATGACAAACATATTCTTTTAAATTAGCCGTTGTTTTTTTTATGATTTTTTCTATAGATCCTCTAAAAATAGGGCTTTTGTATAAAAAAAATAGCAAATCTCTATCCCCTTTTCTATAAATAATATTATAATCATTGTTAAAAAGGTATGGACTGTCAATTTTTAATAAATATACTCGTGAAATAAACCTTAATCAGTACGCCACTGAGACATAAACAAAGTATACATAATCACTTACCGATGAAAAGATAAATCCGGAAACAAGTTATCTACTTTTCCACAAACTACACAACCACGCACCATGATTAAGCAATAAATAAAATGTTTTTTTACAAAAAACTTCAAAATATCACAAAAAATGCACTTAACCTCAAAGCAAACACTGTTTCTTGCCGGCAATACGGTAAGAAATAAATTCATTCATAAATCCATACTGGTCGTTATCCCATCGTAAAAGTAGTAAACGCATTGCCAACTGTAGCCAATTTTATGTATTATACTACAATATGAGAATAATTTGAGATATTTCTGTAGTAAATATTCCAGCGACACATTAAGCGTCTTATATAATTAAGTAAATTGTGGTTTATATTTTCTGTTGCATGTTATCTGTTGTGTGTAAATCAGTAAAGTATTGTAGTTTCTATATTCCTGTCAATTATCTTATACTGATATTGTTAAATCTGGCTACAGTGTATCAAGAATAAAAAGAGATAGTTTGGATGTTGGAGCGCATAAAAATGTAAACAATTGGGTCTATTATATTCGTAGGTCTGTGATGGAATTTGCTTAAATATATTAAATATATCACAATCTTGTATGTAGCCTGCCTAGAAAGTGATGTAGTTCAGGAATTGAACTTAATAAACCCGGCTCTATCTCTTAGACTATTTGAGAGGTCACAGCCTACAGTCAGATATCATTTTAAGAATATATTTCTGGGCGTAGATTAATAATTGTATTTCGATCATCATTATTAACTATTATTAATTAATCAATAATATGTTAATTTGCACTGATCTACATTCCAAATTTGTATTTAGAGCACAATATTTTGGATGTGTAATCTGTGCATGACCATTTTTTTGTAAATAAATAAATTGATTATTGCAAAGTAACGGCTTCTAAACTGAATTTTAAGGTCAAATTTTGGGAAACTACCGTGCTTTGCAAGCTTGTATTTATTTTTCCATAGGGAATATCTCCAACGGACCTGATAAACGAACACTACTTATCCATTTACTGTCGCATCACTAGCATCTGCATTTTCGCGTACATCTATACGGCAATTGGAGAAAGAACATCGACATACGATTTGTTAACTCACACGAATGTATTCTATCTTTTTCAGGAATCGAACAGCAACGAAAAACAAATTCAGCTCTCGAAATTGGATTTCTCAGCATCGGGATCCTATTCCTGTACGGTCTCTATGGAGACGCCGATATTCACTAAGGATTCAGACAGCAGAGATCTCACTGTCATAGGTTGGTATGTCACTGTGCATTATTGTTACTTTCACAAAACTAATTTAATGATTGTCACATCCAATGAATTTGTGTTTTTTTTCTGAGTACTTTGGAAATAACACCACATATTTTGAAAGTCCGTATATTTCAAAAGTCCAAACGTTTCAAGGTCTAAATCAGACCACGTTTTCAATGGTATTAACACAAATTGAATAAGAAATTAAAAAAATAAAAGATTAAGAGGATTCGCTATGACAAATATCGTAATCACAATTTGATATTAGTGTCTGACAATAAAACTAATGTAACTAAGGGAATTTACTGCAAAGGACCCCGCAGAATCCTTATGGGAAATGGCTTTCTGCCAAATGCTCATGGACACAAGGCTCCAGAGCCAATAGTTTATGATCTACAGCCCTCTAAAGTGGATATGGTCCAGAATCCTTATGGGAGTTACTTTCGGCTATTTTTTTTCAAATTCAAGTATGTGATAGCTCTTCAAGAGTAAATTAACAGTGCTCATGGGCACAAAGCTCCAGAGGCAATACTTTAGGATCTACAGCCCTCTAAAGTTGACGAGAATCCTTATGGGAAATGGCTTTCCGCTATTTTTTTTCAAATTCAAGTATGTTATAGCTCTTGAAGAGTAATCAAAAGTGCTCATGGGCATAAAGCTCCAGAGCCAATACTTTAGGATCTGCAGCCCTCTAAAGTTGACTTAGTCCAGAATCCTTATGGGAAATGGCTTCAACTCAACAGCTCTATCGTAAAGTTTGACATTTTTTCAGGTTATTCGTACTCAGAACGTTTTGACATACGAGCGCTATGTGTTGTTTACAGTAACTTAAAGGATTCATCTCGGCCAAAAAAATGGAATTAAATCGTGAACATTTTCGTGCGATTATGTTTTACAACTTTCGACGTGGATTAAGTCAGCAAGAGTGCATGGATGAATGAACTTAATTAAATTTTTGACGATGAAACTCCATCAAGGACCACTGTTTATCGATGGAATGGTGAATTCAATCCAGGTCGTAGTTCACTCCAAGACAAATTTTGTGAAGGTCATCCAAAAACAGTTGTAGTTCCGGGAACCATTGATGCTGTGCGCGAACTGATATTGCAAAGATCGTCATGTGACCTATCGTGAGATTGAGTCAACCTTACACATTAGTGGAACCAGCATACATTCAATATTGCATAAACATTTGAATGTCAAAAAAATTTGTTCGCGTTGGATCCCACATAATTTGTCAATTGTCAAAAAAAGCTAGTGTCGACTGGTAGAAAGAAAAGCTCAAAAAATAAGATCGCGGTGCTTCAAAACACGTTTATGACATAGTGACAGGTGATGAATCGTAAATTTACGCGTATGAGCCCGAAAGTAAACAGCAGTCGACTGTATGGGTGTTTCAAGATGAGCCGAATCCAACAAAAGTTGTTCGCGCACGAAGCACTTCCAAGCAAATGATCGCCTGTTTTTTCGGAAAAACTGGACATGTCGCAACCGTACCACTAGAACAACGCAGAACAGTCAATTCTGAGTGGTACACAACCATTTGTTTGCGAGTTGTCTTCCAAGAAATGAGGAAAACCAACCGCCGAAGAGGGATCACTCTTCACCAGGACAATGCGAGCTCTCACACATCGGCTCAAACAACTGCATGTTTGACCACTCAAAACATCGATTTGATGAGTCATCCGTCGTATAGTTCTGACTTGTCACCAAATGACTTCTTTTTATTCCCTTACGTAAAAAACAAACTAAGAGGTCAACGTTTTTCGACACCTGAAGAAGCGGTTGCTGCGTTCAGAATGCATGTTTTGGAGACACCTCAATCAAAAGTGCATAGATCTTCATGAGGAATATTTTGAAAAACAATAAAGCGATTTTCGATGATTAATACTTGTTTTTGTTTTCTAATCCCGAAATATAAAAGGCAGCCCTCGTATCGTCTGTCAACCAATATACTAATGATCGGGTAGAGAAACTTGAAGTTTCCCTCGCACGCGGTAATTACCTCAAACAAACTGCGAACTTCAAGGAGATACGTGCCTCTACTTTTCCAGTAACAACTTTTTTACGTATTAAAAAAAATAAAACGGATTGCTATTTAGGTACGTCCGTCAAGTTCTGACGTGCTCCTGGCTAACTAAATCTACAGTTCGCGTGTCGCTGCCATTACTTTCGAATTAGATTGTCTCGATCCAAACACTGCTTGATTTCGATATTTATGCTGTTTCTTTTGTGGTGTTGTGTTTTATTTTACATTAAATCGATCGGTTGTGAAGAGCATTGCGTGCGGATATGAGTGTTATTTCCTACGTTTATTCACAGGTGGACCTCGCATTTATCATGATTGTTCATTTTTTTGTTTGCGTATCAGCTTCTTGTAATGATTAATAGAATTTGCTTTTTATTAATAGAACGGATTACGAAGTTAATAAATCAGTTGGTTGAAACGGTGAAGAATACGAAAATACTTTGCAACGTAATTCGATATGACGGATTGTTACCGTGCAGAATTAGAAAGATTGGCTGCACAATTTTAGTCGTTTTCTCTATTTTTTACATTTTCAAATGGAGATCATCAATCAGTCAGTCAGATGTAGCAGATGAAAGTCAAATTAAATTTTTTAGGGAATAGCGGAATATGTATATGAAAATTGTAAGTTTGTTTGTTTGTTCGGGCATCACGTAAGAACTACTGAACTGATTTTAGTGAATCTTTTTTTGTTGCATTGCCTACAGTTTGATTTAAAATCTGGTAGATATTTTATCTCCCTAAATTGACAAAAACGGTAGATATAGCCAAAAAACTTCTACCATGTTGGGTAATACAATTATTCAATCTAGATATTGGCATCAGCTTAGCTTTTATTTAAAATTCGGACTGTGCCAATGTAACATGTTTCGATTTCAAAAAAATTAACTCATAACAAGCTTAATTTTACAGGGTGTTCTGTATATAGGAAACTTAGAGCGGAGTAGAATTAAATGGATTTAAAAAATCTAAAATAGGTATATTTAGTGTTCTATAAGCAGCTGCATATATACAATTTGGTTGTAATAAGAAATGGTGGAATTAGTTACACAGGGTGGTCTAAAACAGTTATATTAAGTGGGTCATAAACAGTTCCACAGACCTAGTGGTTGAAAAAGGGTAGAATATTTATAATTTGGATAAAAAATTTTAGAACAAACTGTGTTATGTAAGCAGTTAGGATCTTTGAATTATGTTCATAAGATATTATAGTTACGGAATGGGTTGAAGAAATGTTAGAAGCAGTTGTTTATGCAGGGTGTTTGGAATATAAGATGGAGTGGAATTTATTTATTTATTTATCAGAATGTTTACAATACTTATACATTAGGTATAATATAATAAACCCTGCAGAGGTAAACTCAGTTACTTGTTCGCAGGTCTGATAATCTTAACACTAACCTTAATGATAATTTCCTATAAAATCTTATTAGTAATATCCTACAAATTTAGTGTTGTTGAAATAATTATGTGATACTAATATATACTTTAAAGAATTAGAACTTATATCGATTTCTCCCTATATAATTTACTATCCTGCTATTTGAAATTCTAAATATTAGCCAAGATCCATGGTTTTATTTTCTTTTTGACAGTGTTAAGGTTTTTTAGAGTTTTCAAATCATTTGGTAGGCTGTTGAAAACATTAATAGCTTTAACTATTTTTACTGCTTATAGTTTTATTTCTTTTTGGAATCATAATACTTCTATTTCTTGTAGAACTGTTGGATTTTATAAATTTATTTTTAAACGTGTCATAATAGTATTTAAGAGACTCAAAAGCAAAGATTTGTTTCAGATTTAGTGTTTTTTTTTTCGATAAAAGTTCTTTATATATAATTTTCAGGAGTTTATTTTGTAAACGTTGTAATGAAACTTGTTTAGTTGAATAAATCCCTCCCCAAGCTATGTTACCATAACAGATAATACTATGGAAAAGTGCATAGTATAACATTATCAGCCAGTCTCTCAACATAATTTTGGCCATTTTCCGAAATATAAAGACTAAGTATTTTGTTTTATTTATTAAATATTCAACATGCATGTCCCATCTCATTCTATAGTAAAAACAAATTCCTAAGTATTTACAACTTTCTAACCTTCTTATTTTTTTGGTATTTATCTTAATATTTATATGGCGGGGAACACTATTGCAGTAGTTTCCGAATGTAATGAAAACCGTTTTATCAACATTTAGAGACAATTTGTTTAAGGCAAGCCATTTATTTATCAAATTAAGGTAGTAATTCATTTGCGTTTCGACTGCATTCCATGTTTTTCCTGTTGATATCACAGCCGTATCATCAGCAAAAGATAATATAATTCCCTCTGGTATATCAACTAGTAGGTCATTTATATATAAAATAAATAGTAGGGGTCCCAAGATGGTACCTTGTGGAACAATTGTTTTAATTTCACTGAAACCACTTACAGTGTCATTTAATTTTTACTCGCTGATATCTACTTGTCAAGTAGCTTGAAATGAGTTTGAACGCACTTCCTCTAATTCCATATCTGTATAATTTATCTAATAATATTGAATGGTTAGTACAAAAGTATCAAAAGCATGATTTGAATTACTTTGTTTTATATCACTAGATAAAACAAGTAATTCGAATGTAATAACAATAGGTTCACTTTTATCATAGTTTATGTTATGGTTATAATACTTGTTTTATATCCACAAGCAGTTGCATATATAAGATGGGTGAAATATATATCGCGGAGTATAATTACTACTATACAGGTGGGTTTAAAAAATAAGTAATGTAATGATCTACAAGCTGTTCCATTTATCGGATGGTTAAAATATACAGTGGGGTACGATTCTAAGGATACAGGGTGGCAAATAAGTAATTGCATATAAAAGGCTGTTGAATTATAGGGTGGTGTAGAGTTATAATTATACAGGGTGGGTAAAAAATGGTAGAAAAATTTTGTTATATAGCAGTTGCATATATGGAGTACCTGAAACATGGGGCATAGTAAAATTATAGTTATAGAGTGTGATTCAACAAGGCTGGAAAAACTTGTAAATGAAGGGTGGTTTAAATGAAGTGTGGAGAGAAATTATACTTTATAATTTCGTTGAAAAATAGTGAAATAAATGAAATTATACTTTCAAGGGTGGTTCAAAAATAGTTATGTAGCGTAGTCCATAAGCAGTTGCATTCAAAAGATAGTGAGTGGAGTTATAGTTAACGGTTTAAAGAATGTTATATTTGGTGACCCCTAAGCAGATGCAGAATAAGGCTTGTAGAGTAAAATTATTGTTATACAGGGTGGTTCAAAAATAAGTTGTAATGTATGACAAATTGGCAGCAGTGTATACAGGATGGTTTTAATGTAGATGGAAGTAGACTTAGTTATACAAAGCGGTTAAAAAAATGCTGAATAAAATTGTTATATAGGGTGGCCAATATGTAGTTGCAGTTTGGGTGAGTGTTTAAATAAAAGTTTGGTGTTAGGGTGCAAAATTGCGTTTTTAAATTTGTGACACACGAAGGGTTCCACATTATTTCCATTAGGATGGATCAAAAAAGTTGAAAAAAAAAATGTTATATAGGGTAGACCCTGAACAGTTGTATTCTACTATTGGAATATGGGGAAAAACAAGATTATAGTATTAAAGTGTGTTTAACATAGTGTTAGAAAAAGCTGCCTGATTAAAATTTAGGGTAAAGAGAAATTGTACTTTAAAAGGTGGTTCACAAAATATCAGAAATAATTGTTATACAGCATAGACCACAAGCAGTGCTGAAATATAGGGTGGAAAAGAGTTATAGTCAGGTGTTGAAAAAGTTATATTGGGTGACAAATAAATAGCAGCATATACAGGATGGTTGCAATTAAGGGTGAAGCAGGGTTACAGTTATTCAAGGTGATTAAAAAATGTCGAATAAAATGTTATATAGGGTCGCGCATAAGTACTTGCAGTTTGGGTGAAATACATTCGGGATTGGTGGATTTATAGTTAAGTAGATTGGTTTAAACAAGTTAGATTTTTTTTTGTTTAGGATAATTTATATGTTTCATAAGCTTGAACATTCCATACGCGGGTGAAAGCGCGGGTAACGGCTAGTATCATATAAATTTGAAGTAATGACTGATTAATTGAGTTGTGAATTGTGCTTCAATACAAGAAAACACTATTTTAGAGATGGTATACTTCCTAAATATTCAAAATTCAACAATCTAGCTATTAAATCTGCTTTCCCTACAAATTAATAACATGTCAGGTCTTTACCTTATTGTATAATTGTCAATATTTGTCACAAACTGATACACTCGAACTCACAATTCACAACACAATTTATTTATTTCTCCAATTTATTTTTGAAACCGCTATGTCGAATATCACGCAAATATCTCTTTCACTTTCTTACAAGAACCGATGTAGCAAAAATCAATCGTGGCAGCGGTCAGCTGTAGTACTGAATAAGGCATATTATATGCTATGTTGCCACATCTGTTCGGAGAAACGTAGGGCAAATTATAACAGAATATTTAGAGTAAATATTAAATGTATTTCTTTGTTAATACAGTTATTAAAGGTGTATAAGCTACTGAGTATTAATATATTTCGCTTTACAGTCATTTCGAAGTCGGAAATAATCTATTATTCACTGTAATAAAGGTTACGTAACTTCTAACTTTTTCACTTTTTTGGCAAAACTATAGTTTATTTCTGCAAATGATATAAAATCTTTGCACTCAAACCGTTTTCACCCTGTATGTAAATATGGTATGTAAACAAATTTTTCCTACTACGAAATGAATCAGTTTCAATTCTCTAACATTTATTGAGACACTCTTTATAATAATTTCACTATATAATATACTTCAACCTCTCTCTATATGCCTCTTGTATATTTTTTTCCTAAAATTTTGTGAACCACATAACTATAACACTTTATATTTCAACTATCTCGTGCATCCCACCCTATAAACACTTTTTGTTTTTAATTTTTTTAACCACCTACTAAAATTTTATTTCTATTCCGCCCTATATTTCGACCATCGTAAACATACAACAACTTGTAGCGTACCCAATAAAACATTATTTTTTGTAAAAATGCAACAGCTTATAGGCTACAAATATAGCACTTTTGTACTAGCATTTTTTTAATCAAGCTGCATAATTATAATTATACTCTAACCTATATGTCAACCACCCTGTATATGCATATGCCAATGGCCACCCAATGTAACTATTTTGAACCTCTATGTTAAACTATAATTACACTGTACTCTATACTCCCTTTTGTATTTGTAACTGCTAAGGGGCTACATTACAGATACAGGTAGGGGGAAATTAACTAAACCCCAGATATACTACATATCAAAAGGGTTTAGCTCTGTGGGAGCCCTTGCCAGGTTACCAGGTCCGTGGTGGGCGTCGTGGCTGCATTTCCCCATGAATTTTCTAACCGTTCGGGCTGTTCCTAACAGGACGGCTTTTTGCATCAGTTGGTAAAGTTGTTCGTCCAGACCGCGGAATTTCAAATTGTTTAATAGATATTTTGGAACTACTCCAGTTGTTGACATAACAATTGGTACTGTTCGAGTGTTGTTCATGTCCCATTGTCTCTGTATTTGAAATTCTAAATCTCTGTATTTAACTATTTTTTTCAGCCCCCTTAATATTTATATTATTGTTGTTAGGGATTGCTATGTCAATTAAGGTTGTTTTTCTAGAGACTCTATCTAACTATATCTGGTCTATTGTGTGCAACAGTCCGATCGGTCAATATCGTCCGGTCCCAGTACAGTTTGTAGTTGTTACTTTCTAAAATAGATTCTGGTTTGTATATATAGTAGGGTGTTCTTACCGACTGCGAAAGCTCGAGTTTCAGCGCTAGTTCCTGGTGCAATATTTTTGCCACAGCATTGTGTCGTTCTTTGTATTTAGTTGCAGCGAGTGCTTGGCAACCTCTTGTGATCTGCTGAATAGATTCAGATGTTTGGCAACCATATCTGCATCTGTCGTTGTTGATAGAAGGGTCTTTGACGATGTCCTTTAGATAGTTCTTAGTTGGAATTACTTGATCTTGGATTGCCAATATAAAGCCTTCCGTTTCAGGAAACATATGACCAGAGATCAACCAGTAGTTCGACGCTGAACTGTCGACATAATCTTGGTTGACGTCATTTATATGTCTTCCATGAAGCGGCTTCTCTTTCCATTCGAGCAGTTTCTGATCAGCTGTCGGGTGGTACACTTGAACTTGTTGTTCTGTCAGTCGCAGAGGTGTTGAGTCATCAACCTGACATATGACTGTGTGTAGATCAGAAAATTCTGCGAGTTTCTGGAAATGATTATGCAAATTAGAAATTTGTTGATCACGTAACTTGCCTATATCTGCCAATCCTCTTCCTCCTTCATACCGTGGCAACATTATACGTTCGACAGAGCTCTTTGGATGGTGATTTTGAGCTTTTGTTAGTAGAACTCGAACTTTCCGTTGTAGTTGTTCAATGTCAGTCTTGCACCATTTAACTATTCCGAATGAGTAACTGAGTACCGAGCACGCGTAGTTGTTAATAGTCTGAAACAGATTTTTACTGTTAAGTTAAGTTTTCAACAGTTGTCTTACCCTTCTATAGAACTCTGTTGATAGGTCCTTTTTCATGGTGAAGTTATCAATTCGTTGAGCCTGCTTTATTCCAAGGTATTTGTAAGTATGGCCTTCCTCCATGGATTCAATTGAGGTGCCATCTCTCATTTCGTAGGGCCCCTCCTGTATTTTGCCTTTTACTATATTGATAATTCGGCATTTGTCTAGGCCAAATTGCATATGGATGTCACTAGAGAACCTTTCTACTATTTTATGCATATCATGCAGCTTTTGTATCGTAGCTGCCATCAACTTTAAGTCGTCCATGTATAACAAATGGTTTATCTTTATTGCTTGTATGTTGTTGTGTTTGAGACTGAAGGTTTGTCGCGTTCAGTTTCTGTGAGAGTGGGGGTTCATGGCAAGGCAGTACCACAGCGAGCTAAGAGATTCTCCCTGGAATATATCCCTTGTGATTGGGATAGAGTCGGTTTGTATCGAACAGTCGGCTTCATTCAGAAAGATTTTGGTTTGCAAGATAGTCATGACATAATCTAAAAAGTTAACAATACTATTATTTACTTTATAGAGTTTCAGCACTTGAATGAGCCAATCATTGAAACTGAATCAAAGGTCTTGTTGTAGTCCACATATGCCATGTAGAGATTATTATTATTATTATTAACGAAATTCCAATTGCCATTCCGCACCGCTAACATTCACATGTATTTATCTTTTCCAGAACCGCAGGAGGACAACCCGAGGATAACCTTCAACAAGGACGTCTACGAAATGGGGGACATTTTGGAGGCGAATTGCACCACTGCACTGTCTCGACCGCCGCCACACATAACTTGGTTAATTAATGACCAAAAGGTACGTTCTCGCATTTAAATGTTCGTCTTGAGTTTCCACGGGAATGTTCCGCTTTCCCTGGATTGCTTGTTAAACAATTTTCGTGAAGGAAAAACGCGCCTAGGGAGTACGGCACTTTTAAAAGCGACAGCAGTCGGATGGGTTTTTAATTGATACGAATTGTTTTTATTCAGTTGGGTTAATTAAGCAATGCGTTTATCTTTTTTATTAATGATGCGAGGATGGAAAGTTTAATTTCCACAAATTTGGGGGAAAAGAATTATTTCACTTTGTTTTTATCGTGCTAATTTGTTACAAAAAAATAATTATCTAATTAGATTTTAATGTTCATCTGGGATTTTCTGAAATAATTTAAGACTCAAATAACAGGTATAGTAGAGTATTTCAAATATTAAGCAATGAATTATTGCACAATCTTTTTCTGGAATGAAAAAATCGTCATTTTACACCTGCTTGATACAGACAAAATCACGAAAGCCTAAGTAGGTGTTGTGCTAAAGACGTGATTAAATATGCGAGCCAACGAAAAAAGATTGGGAAAAGAATTCGGCAAAACTATGTAAAGCAACAGAATTATCAAGCATCTTTTATATAATTCGTTCGGGTACAAGCTTCTTTACTATTTTAAAAATGTATTTCTTGGACCCCCTTTCATATTTGCTTCAACTGATCTCACCCGGAACACTAATGTAGATTTTATTGCGTTTAAATTGGCCACGAGATTGGTGAAAAACTCTCCAATTGTATAATGATATCGTAAACCAGATATTTCCTTTTAAAGATTTTGGTCTGCTTTCAAAACTGTGAGAAAGAACAACAATCCTAGGTTCAAATCTCAAGGAAACAGTCAATATCATAACGTTGATACTAACGTTATATGAGGATGTGGGAAAATTTATATTTAAACTGTGAGTGAAGTTTAACCAATATAAATAACGGGACTAACAGTGGAACAGGGTGCCAATCAACATTGACTAATACTGTTTAGTTTCAGGCTTTTTAAAGTTAGTCTCGTTTCTCAACATTTGATATAACCTTCATCGTTAGTGTGGTTATTTTATTTTGCTTAGTAGAAATATGATACAAGCATCCTCAGCGAAGATTCAATGATCGCGGCCAGGCATTCAAGGAAAGTCCAGTCATTAATATCACGTAAGACGTGTGCAAAAATGGTACACGATAAGCAGGAAATGTTTGTACTGACACTTTGCCATTTCGAAAGCATATTAACAATTCGTTACATGAAGCGATGTGGGAAAATTTTCTCTTTGAAATATTCATGAGTGAAGTTCCTAAGGTCAAACAATTAATCAAATTACTTCACTTGATAAACTACGTGAAAAAGTAAGAAAAAAACGACCCAAAATGTGGAAGGACAAATCGTGGGTTTTGCACCAAGATGCTCATTCCGCGTTATCTGTTAGCGGTTCCTCAAGTTCAACCAACAATTTCTAGAGACTTACCTACCTCAAAAGAAAGCGGCAAGAGTCCTGAAAGAGTTGACAGAAGATGACTATTGGAAAATTGCATGGAGCAAAAGCTATTAGTATAAAATAAAAATATTTTTTTACAATATCATAGCCATACCGCGTATTACCGAGATCGTTAAATATAGAATTTTGTTGAGTAAGGCTAAAATGGGAAGGAAATCATTCAATTGTAAGACCTATATATTATCAATATTATTTCTCAAAGAATCAGCGTAAGAAGAAATGTTAAAGTCACCTACAATGAGTAAGTTGTTGCCATGCAAAAATGCCAGATTGTTAAGTGACTCCAACAGACTATTATATAAGTCATTAATTAAGGAAGGCGGGAGATATAAGTTAAGTAAAAATATAGAACTTACGTCGGTAAGAATTTTCACCAACACCAGATCCACAGACAGCAACGAAGGAGGAAAATTTTTTTTTCTATCGGCATTGGATGAAGCAGAGAGATTTTGAGTTATTTATATTTTTCGGGTACCTGATCCACTGTTTCATAATATTTAATTGACTTCCAGGATTATAAGTACACTTTGCACTTGTTGAAGCAAAAATTCATTAGAACGACAATTATAATGCTTAATCGTCTCCATTTCTTGCGAACTTTTCCAAATTTCTTTCCAATTATTGCATTTATTAAGAATCATCATCATTTCCCTAACGTCAAATTATTCGAGAGTTAATTGAATTGGAATTTTCTTTTACGTTTTTCCTGGTTTGTCTTGAAAATCTTGGAGACGTGACTAAAAGCAATTTTCCTTGATACATTTTCATGGGAATGGAGTGCTGAAAACGCGAAGATCAAATAGAACTTAAGCCTTGCTTAATATTCAGTAAAATGAGAGGGGTGTAATATATTTCGTTTTATAAGTTCGAGGATGTAATATAACGTAGAATATAAGCAAACTTAATTTTCTTTAGTGTACCAAATTGTTTGTGTCGCATGTTATGGGAATCAAAATATTTACAAACTGAATGGCATTTTCCTCTCCGCAGGATCTTATATAAATGATTATACAGTTTTAAGTGATATGGCATAATAGAACACATTTTTCAATTCTAATAAACTTTGTTTGATAACAATTTGACTTATTATTAAAAATAATGATACTTCACATTTAAAAATATATATATTATTTGTCAAACCTAGTATACAATTTTTCTAATTGCTTCTGTTTGATAAGAATTTTAGATATTATCAAAAATAAAGGTATTTTACTTTTAAGCAAAATTCATATTTGCTAACGTTTCTGACCATACAAATCTTTTTATGAAGGATAACTTCTTCTTTAAATAATATTCATACGAACGTTTTCCATTTGAAGCCAACTTATGAAGTCACACTGCATATTAAGACCAACTGATACCCTCTATATATCTTGAAGTTGATTAACGAACGTTTTTTGATTCATTCTATTTCTTTTCTATTTATTATACCCAAAGTTCCGAATAGGAACATTTCCATATTTTATAATACCAGCACCTCCACCAAAGCTTAATTCATAACAAAGTTCGTAAAAAACAGCAATGAAATTAATACCCGAAACGAAATTTTATCGAAAATTTAGGAAGCCGCGAATATTCTTAAAATAACCTTTTTCAAGATAAGACGACATGCATTGATGCGAATGATGGTCAATTTCAACATCTGATCAAGTGATTTTATTTGTTTGTTTTTGTTTTTATAGTTAAATTGAATGTTTTTGAAACCGTTAATGTTTTATTTAAATGAATAAGCGCAGTTTTAAAATGGCAATATCTCGAAAACGCCTTGAAATATGGGAGTTCAGCAATTATAGGTTTTTAGTATTGAAATTGTGGCAGTTTTATTATTTATCGTCAATTATATGGGGTGTTAAAAAAATAAAATAAACATCGATTTGCCTAATTAGACCTTGGTAACAAACACCTTGAAAACTATGCTGCACCAAATTTGAGTTGAATATATGGAGCCATTTTTCAAATATCACAAATTTTCAAAAACCTAACAGCAACTTTAGGACCCTGTATATCGTTTACTACAAACATTTTACTAAGGTATGTTTGTGTTAATCGGTATATTTTCACCGCGTCTCATTGAACAATAAAATGTTAAATATAACTTGCTTCTTCGATTTATCACGTGCATTTGACTCCATAGATCATTACTAGTTACTAGATAAACTTAACAGAATAGGCGTCAGAGGCTCAGCAAATGAATGGATTCGATCATACATCACAAACCGTGAAAATGCTGTTCACGTAGGCGAAACTAGATCCAATTTCAAGACAGTCCATACGGGGGTGCCACAAGGCTCAATATTGGGCCCTGTTCTAATTCTTATATTTATTAATGATGTTTCAATATCATGTCCCACATCTGATCTTAAAATTCTCTATGTTGATGACACAAATTTTGGCATATTTGGGAAAAGTGATTCTGAACTTGTCAGAAATGCTAATGTAACCACTCGGGAGTTTCATGACTATTGTAATTCACATGGTTTAACGGTAAATGTTAAAAAATCACAAATAATGTCATTCCTACCTAAAAACAACACAAATAATTTAAGTTATCTTGTCAGATTAAATAATGAATCTATTGAGCAGACAAATTTATGTAAGTTCTTAGGAATAATTGTTGATAATAAACTTACTTGGGAAAAACACATTGATTATGTAACAAATAAATTAAGTAAGACCTCTTTCTTAATGCGCCAATTAAAATTTACCGTAAGTTTCAATGTTCTTAAATTAGCATATTTCGGCCTAGCGGAGTCGATTTTGTCATATGACCTTATATTTTGGGGCTGTTCAGCTCATATAAACAAAGTCTTCTCTACACAAAAAAATATCTTACGATGTATAGCTGGTGTTCCCACATTAACCAGTTGCAAGCAATTTTTCATTGACTTTAATATTCTGATGGTCCATTCATTATATATTTACCTATTAATAATGAATATTAAAAAGCAAGTATCACTTACTAGAAATGATCAAATACACAATTATTCAACTCGTAGCAGCAATGAACTACATCAGCCATTCTCTAGGCTATCAGTTGGGCGAAATTCCCATATCTATAGGGGGACTATAAGTTTTTATAAATATACGCGAGCTAGAGGGAATGAGAAAAGTATAGTGAAGTTTGGAAATGAGCTCTATACATACCTGTCCAGAAAATCATACTACTCCTATGATGAATTTTTGAACGATGCTGAGTGACGCGGGTGGTGATTGTTTTGACAAGGCACATAAATAAACTATTTGTATTTGTAAGATTATTTTTTTGTAAATGCAATGATTTTAAATGTTGAATAAAGGAATATTTATTTATTTATCTAACTTCAGTTATCGCATTAGTTATGTATATTCTTGAGCATCAAAGGAATTTTAGTTTGTTGAATATCACTAATTACGTCAAATTTTGGATCTGTTTTTGGAATAAGTGCAAAGCCTCTTTTGTTACAATTTTTGTTAAAGAAAATTTTGGTATTTTATGTTATGTCTGTCCATACTTTTGTCATTAGGTTGAAGGTCATGATAATATCTTGTTCTAGCTCACACTCCTATGTATCAATAAAACGTTATTCTCATCCCAGAATTTGACTTATCACATAACTAAATAATTAATATTTTATTTTAAAGGTGCAGTTACAAAGATCACGAGATAATTAATTATTTAACCCTTCAACTTCTAAATAAACCTAAGGCACTCCTACGGACCAACTTCCAAAACAAATCCTACCCATCAACATTTTTTTAGAGTAGCGAGGCTACGAAGAACTTCCCAAGATCCGACAGCTCGTTAATAATGCATCGATATCGGCAAAAATGTATTCTGCTAAAGCAACTTTCAGACGATCGAACTTCCCCGTAACCCGTTCGATGTAACCCCCGAAATGAGAACCGGGATCACAGCTTGGCTAAAATTGACGGCTATTCCCGAGAAGCTTCGAGCTTAAATTATTAAAACCGGCTAATTCATTTAGTC
Organism: Octodonta nipae; assembly: GCA_034190945.1. Lineage (NCBI taxonomy): Eukaryota > Metazoa > Arthropoda > Insecta > Coleoptera > Chrysomelidae > Octodonta > Octodonta nipae. The sequence goes on from CM067220.1 coordinate 134,570,746, forward strand.
TCCCTGTTGCATGTTGCTTCTTTTCGTGAAGTTCCACACTCGAAGTTGTTTGTTATGTGTCTGGTCTGCAGTGTTGTTTCGACTAGTGAGTATTTTGACCTTGTGTGAGATGGTGAAGCTGGTGAAAGTAAACTGTTTTGGGAGTAAACTGCTTGGTGATGTTTGAGAGCTTATTACACCTCTGATGAGTAATAATGTCAGTCGAGACAGTAAAAAACTTTATAAGTAATTTTAATTAAAATATTATTTAGGGAAAAACTGCGCTAGGTTTTTTGGGTAAAATTCTCTATGCCCATACAGGTTGTTACAAAAGTGAGGTAAAAATTTAAGAGGGTGTTTCTTTAACTTTGACTTCATAATTCTAATTTTAATTACATTGTTGATGTATATTCTTGATAGTAGGTCAGTCAAAATGATAAAATCATGTTCATTTTACAGATTTTATTGATGACGTTTCAGCCATGTTTTTTCAAATCTATTCTAAAACTTAAATCTATTTGTACTTTAAAAACAGATGCAATTATAATAAACTTACCATGAGTAACTGTAAATTTAAGTTAATGCTGCTATTTCTACATCTTGAAACAGTTGAACTAAACTTAATTAACAACAATCGATATGTCTATGTCTATAAAATGTTAGAAACTAATCCAAAACAACAAACAGGTTTTTTGGATTCGTTTTTAACATTCTTTAAACATAGACAGATCGATTGTCCATAATTTAGTTTAGTTTAAGGGTTTCAAAATGTAGCAATAACAGCAGCATTAACTTAAATTTACAGTTACTCACGCCGTAGGTAAGTTTATTATAATTGCATCAGTTTTAAAATTATAAATAGATTTAAGTTTTAGAATAGATTTGAAAAAGGCCAAAAACATGGACGAAACGTCATCAATAAAATATATAAAATTAACATGATTTTATCATTTTGAACGACCTAATATCAAGAAAATACATTAAACAATTTTATATATAAGTAACGTCGGAAGAAAATTTTATACAAAATTATAATAAATATATTATTTAGGGAAAAACAGTGTTAGGTTTTTTCTGCTTTCACTTCTAGTTACTCGAATACTAAGATTTTCAGAAGCGCTCGCGCTGTTATATAGTCGCGGCTCGGCGCCTATTGGATGGCACAGTGAACGGCTGCGTGTGATTGGCTCTGGGCGCTCAGTGGGCACGCCTCCCGCCTGGTGATTTGTTATTTCCGGTTGAGTTATTATTATTGGACAGGTCCGGGCCGGTACGGTGTTTAATAGAATTTTCCAACAATTCAATAAGTTTTGAATTTCATTGCGTGCGTTTAGACTGTGAGGCCTCTTCGCTATTTAAATTGCCTCTCTTACGAGTCTTGATTTCGGGTGTTCTATATTTGCCAGTACTCTGGTATTCTCAAAGTCTATTCGGTGTGACATCGTGGTGGCGTGTTCCGCAATGGATGTTGTTTTTTCTTGCTTTCTTACAGCGTTCTGGGGTTCAACACGTCTAGCTTAAATTCTTCTATTAGTTTGCCCCACATAGATTTTATGACAGTCTGCACTCCCTGTTGTTCTAAAGGGATCCTCGTCTTCGGAGTCCTCAACACCGTGCTTTTCTCTGTCTGTATTGAAAATAGTATCGATATTGTGTCTCCGTAGAATTCTTGCAATACTGTCCGTGGTCCCCTTGACATACGGTAAATAAGCCTTGGTTATTGGTGTCTCATGCTCCTCGTCTGTTTGTCTCGGTTATGACTTTAGGGCTCTTTGTATATTTCGGTCTGTAAATCCGTTTTGTCTCAGAGCTGTTTTTAAACTGTCCATTTCCTATTTGATGTTATCCTGGTCAGCTACTCTTTGTGATCTGGTTACTAAAGTCTTGACGACGGCTTGTAGTTGAACTGGGTGGTGATGAGAATTATCATGAAGGTATCTGTTGGTGTGAGTTGCTTTCCTATATACTGTATGGCCAAGGGTTCCATCTTCCTTCCTATTTATGAGAACGTCAAGGAATGGCAGTTGATTGTTGGCTTTAACCTCCATGGTAAATTTTATTTTGTGATGGATGCCATTAAGGTGGTCTAAAAAAGTGGGAGGTGTTCCCTCCCATGAGGCCAAATCACAAATGTATCATCCACATATTGCAACCATAAATTGGGTTTAAGAGTTGTTGTTCTTAGTGCCAACTCCTCAAAGCTCTCCATAAAAAGGTTCGCTATAACTGGTGAGAGTGGCTCCTTCCATTTGTTTGTATCGTTGGTTCTCGTAAACAAAATAGGTGTTCATCAGACATCATTCTACGGAGATACAATATCGATACTATTTTCAATACAGACAGAAAAATAAGCACGGTGTTGAGGACTCCGAAGACGAGGATCCCTTTAGAACAACAGGGAGTGTACGAGATTCCATGTGCAGACTGTCATAAAACCTATGTGGGGCAAACTAATAGAAGAATTCAAGATACACGTGATGAAAACCAGAACGCTGTAAGAAAGCAAGAAAAAACAACATCGAATAGACTTTGAGAACACCAGAGTACTGTCAAATATAGAACACCCGAAATCAAGACTCGTAAGAGAGGCAATTGAAATAGCGAAGAGGCCTCACAGTCTAAACGCACGCCATGAAATTCAGAACTTATCGAATTGTTGGAAAATTCTATTAAACACCGTACCGGCCCGGACCCGTCCAATAACAACTCAACCGGAAATAACAAATCAGCAGACGGGAGGCATGCCCACTGAGCGCCCAGGGCCAATCACATGCAGCCGTTCATGGTGCCAACCAATAGGCGCCGAGCCACGACTATATAGCTATATAACAGCGCGAGCGCTTCTGAAAATCTTAGTATTCGAGTAACTGGAAGCGAAAGCAGAAGGCTACGAGAATTATGCGAACCGACCTGAAGAGGGCAGATGTGACTCTGCCAAAGCGTCGTCATTTTACCATCGATCCCGGCAGGGATTAGTTATCAACTACGCGGATGAATTCCCGGAAACCACCTAAAACATATATATATATATATATATATATATATAGCCTATTGGTCTAGAATGTTACCAATATATCTATATATTTTTTGCGATATATCAATATCGATACAGTATATTTCGATACTTTTTGACAATTCCGACATCCCTAGCACCCCATACACCTACTTAGGCTCAACATCAAACTGAGGTTGACATCTTTCTCCTCAACATCGTGTAACCCTTCTTCTACCATCATGTTCACTTAAGCAGAATCAGGATCCATTAGATAAGACCACCTGATGGCAATCCATATTCCAATGTTGTCGTTGTCTGCACCACTGTCATTGCTGTCGATGCTCAGCAATCAGAGGTAGCACAAGATGTGGTCGATAATGCTGTAGTCCAAAGGACCTTACAAGATGGTAAACTGTTGGGGCACATGCAAAATTTCCTTCTAATCACTCATCAGCCAAAAAACATTCACGAAACTTTACCAAATTTTAATCATTTACTTCTTTCAATAGCATCTATGTTTTACCAATACATTATTAAATTGAAGCTTCCTTCTGAGTGTTGATTTTTCAGTGATATATGTCATATCAAGTATTTCAGCTTTAATAATTAACTGATACTACAATTGCATTTTCCACAATTTTAAAAACTGCCCGACGCGTTTCGTCTAATGCCTTTGTCAAGGAACTAGAGTAACTGGGTATAGTTAGTCTAGTTGCTTGACAAAGGGTATATACCCAGTTAGTCTAGTTCCTTGACAAAGACATTAGTCGAAAGGCGTTGGTTGACCTTCATCACGTCAGGTTTAAGCACATTTTAAGGTCAAATCGAGAGAGTTTTTGTAGAATTCTCTTGATTTGACCTTCAAATGACCTCTGGGAAAAAGCGCAAGGTCAAACAAACCATGGATTCGAACTCAGAAACCTCAAAAACATAAGCAAGATTTTTTTGGATTTTTTGGTATACCTCTCTAGATGTGACCTTCAAATGACCTTGAAATAACCTCTGGAAAAAACCCAGGGTCAAACAAACCACGGATTCGGACTCAAAGACCTCAAAAACATTAGTATGAATTTTTTCACATTTTTTGGTAGAACTCTCGATTTCACCTTCAAATGACCTTCAAGTGACCTCTGACAAACAAACTACTGATTCGGACTAAGAGACCTCAAAAACGTAAGCAACAATTTTTTCAGATTTTTTGGTTGAATTCTCCCGATTTGACCTTCAAATGCCCTTGACTCTGACGTGATGGAGGTCAACTGAACCTCTCATCGTATTCAGCAATCCAAAAAAAACCTAGTACGCTATACGGCATGTCGTGTTCCGGCTTAGATCAAATGTTGCCCTGTGATAATGAATTTCCAACAAGTATCGGCCGAATCAATTCAGTATTTCAGCTTTTTCGAAACCTAATACTAATTACGTCCCTAAGGTTTTATTTTCCGATAAAACTTACCAGAATTGTTGCGAATTTCTCTCCACAATCCTTGCCTTAGTTTTTCTAATAGAGTTGCAATAAAGCTTACGTTACAACAGTTTCAAGGATCTCCTTATCACTACACTGGCTTGGAGATGTTCGCTGTTTTCACGGTAGAAATCCTACACTTCAGCGTGTTTCTTAGTTTTCTAGGAAACTACCTCGTCATGATAGAATATTACGGGTATGAGTTGTGTAATAGACACGGGCTTTTCAAATATTACCGCTTCGCTTGAATGACTCATAACTTCAAAAACCTCATAAATTTTTCATTTAACAGAAGCTGATTTGTACAGTTGCGTCGTCTAGAACTGACTACCTCATTAACGTTCGTTTTTTTAATATCGCGTTCTCAAGATTGCGAAATAAATTAACCCGAGAGTTTCAATTCTATACGGAAGGAAATTACTTTTTTAAATTGCACTTTCTATGGCAAGGAGAAATTGTAAAGAAAATAAAATTAAATTTGGTCACAATGAATTTGAAAGAGAAAGATTTATCAAATTTCAGTAGTCCTTGACCCCATCTTTTAAAGGTTATTAAAAAGATTGGGCCAATAACATCCATTTCGTTTAAGATATATCAACATAAAACACAGGAATTATGTAAAAATATACAGGGTGAGTTTTTTTTGATGATAAGTATGGGAATCTAGGAAACTAGCGGAGATAAAGCAATGGTTAAATTGGGAAAGATTTGCAATTTAATGACACTTTCGGATTTTTGTAAAAAGTCGTGGCTTACTAGATATTTCGAAAAAACAAAATTCTGTCGATTTAGTCAAATCCCTCAAGCTCCTTTGTTTTTGATTTTATAAAAAAGTGTAAATATCAAAATTGAAGGGAATTGTATCCCGAATGATGATGTAATGTCCTCGTTTGCGTGACATCTCTCGTTTTCGAGATATGACACAAACTTATCTTTTTTTGAAGTGAAACCATAGTTGGATATGACCTCAAAAAATCGGACATTTTTAGAGCTTTTCAACGATATAATATTCGATATAGTTATTCATAAAAATAATGGAGTTATGGATGCTTTTCACTTTTAACGTAGTTAGCCATGAAATAGATTGATTTATTAACTATTACAAAAAACATTGAACAATTTCTTTATTAGGTATATCAGATATAACGAAAAAACTAAATAAGTAGGTACTTACTAAAAACTTAAGAAATTAAAGTACATAATAATGGTTACAATTTACGTTCGAAAACTCCACCATTGTTATTTAGACAAAAATTGCATCTTTTTAAGATTGACATTACAGCTTTCTTCACAGACCGCCTATCAATTTCTTCAATTGCTTGTAATACCGCCTCCCTTAGGTCACCAACTGTTTCATACTTTTTTTATACTTTGTTTTTTAGCGCACCCCATAAATAGGTAATATATATAATTAACTGCCAAATCGGGAGGCCGGGGTGGCCATTCGCGTGGGTCATTTCTTCCTATCCAAGAGTTTGGATAGATGTTATCTAAGTGTTGTCTTACTAATAACGAGTTATGAGCCGGTGCTCCGTCATGTTGGAACCACTCAATTTCTAAACGAGTTCTCAAATTCAAATCATGCCACATGTTTTGAAAAGTGTATTGCAAAAAATACAAGTAGCGCTCCCCAGTAAGTGATTCGTCATAGATAAAAGACCCCAGAATAGTAGAATGATACCACACCAAACATTAAAACCAAAATACATGGAAATTAGCCCAGATATGCTCATTGTGTCTATTGAACATACCGCAGTTAGTAAATAATGACCATAACAGCTTTAAAGGAAACTGAGGATTGTCAAAGCACATGTCTCTAAACCATGTACAACACAAAATACGTCGATGTTCGTCATCAGCATGCAATGTTTGAGAAACTGAAAGTTTGTACGGGTGTAACTTGTGCGCTTTCAGTACATTAACTACAATTCGTTGAGATGTGCCAGCTTCTGCCGCAATCTCACGAGTTGATGTAGATGGATTTTGATTTACCATTGACAAAACATTTATTTGTGCTGCTTCGTTAATTTGATTACGTTCCTTTGGTGGTTTAGTAAAAGATCCATATCTGCGTAAACTATCGTAAAGCCTCTTAAATGTACATAGAGCAGGTTGACGACGATTAAAATATCTATGAAAGTATTCCGTAGCTGCACGAACTGAATTTTTATGGCATATGGTATAACATTCCACCACATTCAGTTTTTCTTCGTTAGAATATTCCATTTTATCACGAAAACTCGTCAATATCGACTGTCAGTTCAGCACTACTAATGGAATTACTCTCAAATGAGGAAACAAAGTGAAAACAATATTTTTCATGGCTACCTACGATAAAAGTGAAAATAAGAGAAAAAAGTATCCATAACTCCGTTATTTTTATGAATAACTATATCAAGTTTATATCGTCGAAAAGCTCTAAAAATATCCGATTGTTTGAGGTCATAGCCAACTATGGTTTCCATTAAAAAAAAGATAAGTTTGTGTCATATCTCGAAAACGAGAGCTGTCACGCAAACGAGGATATGACAATCATAATCGATATACAATTCCCTTCAATTTTGATATTTACACTTGACTCTTGATTTGACACCATTTGACTACTTTTTGTGAGGATATGTCAAAAGAACTGTATACAAAACTAAACCACTCCACTTAAATGACCTAATAAGACGAATCACGATTGCGATTAGATCAGTCACGCCTGAGATGTTGAGTAACGTTAGAAGAAATTTCTGTACCAGACTAGCATGTTGCCAAGACGTTAGCGGCTAGCATTTTGAACATTTCCTACATTGACATTAATGGTTTTTTGTTTTTTTTATATTATTGAAGAAAAAATTAGTACTAGCTGTCGCCCAGTGGTCGAAATTCGACCAATTGTGTCAATATCTCTGGGAGGTTAAGTAACCTGAAAATTTCATCGTGACATTCTATCCTAGGACTTTAGGGAGAACAGCAATTACACGGAACGGTTCCAGATTCGGAACCTCTGTGTGATAGTTTTCTCGAAAATCCTAGATGTCGGTTTTACATCTCGCTTCTACAAATAAGTAACGAAATTCAATTTTTTTTCAGATATAATTCATAGGACTTTATTTGTGTTCAAATTCGTAATTCTTAATTTAATATGACAACAATTTAACCGCTAATGGACTACCATACATATTTATTTTTTCTAACCTCCCTGTATAACTATAATTACACTCAATTCTTTAACATATATCACCACCCTGTATATGCAACTGCTCATGGACCACGCATAATATTTTTTAACATTTTTGAACCACCTGGTATACCTTTCTGTATATGACACTGCCTATGAGCCACCGTATTTACTCTTTTTGTTTATGAAATTTTTAACTATCTTCTGTAACTATAATTCTACTTCGACCTATATTTCAATCATCATATATATGGAACTCTTCTTGGGCTACTCTATAAATCATTTCATTTTCTATTTTTTATCATCATCCTGTATATCTATAATTCCTCTATATTTCATCTTCCCTATATATACAACTGTTTATGGGTTACGAAATGTTGCATTTCCATCTCCGCCACCCTGTATATGCATCTCTGAATAATATTTTTTGCACCACCCTGTATAATTGCAATTCTACGGCACCTTCTATTCCAAGAACCCTGTAAATTCAACCGCTAATGGGCTTCCCTATATAATTATTTTATTAGTTATAATTGCACTATACTCTATATTTTAAACACCCTATATATGCAACTGCTTATGTGCCACCCACGAAAAAAATATTTCTAACATATCTAGAATCGCCCTGTATAATTATAATATACAACGATTACTTTACCACTAAACAATAACAACGCTTGCATGTCACTTCCAGAAGTACATGCTGTAAGTATATAACAGCATTGGTCCCTTTATCTATAATTACTCAATGTTTTGAGTCTGGCGGGGGCGGCACATTCAGTTGTTTGCCGTTGACATTATGGACGGAAATAATGAATTTTTATTATATTTTATTTAATGAGTGACCCAATATTATAATTTAATATTAGCATTCTGCACTGAAGGTCGTCAGCAGCAACTAAACAAAACTAAAATGAAGAAAATCGGTTGAGAGACAGAGGAGAAAATGGTACCTAATCGTTTTGTCTTTGCCTATTTATATATAGATTATTTATAGGTTTTTAGTTCAACGTAGCAAATTTGAGAAATAAAATAATTTTCTTTTTTTAATATTAATTTTTGTAATAAATTTGAAAACTCTTAATATTTCCGAAACAGCTGAATATAAGTGTAGGACATTGTACATGAATTGAATCTAGAAATGTGTGGAGAATCAAAAAAACTAATAATATACAGGAGCTTGCATTTAAAATAAGAAGTTGGTTTTGACCACTGTCACATGACACACCCTATATAATGCGCATTTAAAAACATGAATCGACGTGTCCAAGTTTTATTCCCCAACATGCCATCGAATTTCTTCCATTGGCTGTTCCTCAATGTATAATAAAAAAACTTATAATTACTGTATACTAGACTTTACGTGACCTGCAAATATTTAAAAACAGTGCCGCCCTTCGGCCATCTTTTTATAAATTCTACACTAATGCTCAGCGTGCAAACTCCGCTCTTGTGACAATCTCAAAACTAACAGCAGCACACTTGGAAATTCTTAATTCGTTCAATAACTCACTTCCACAACCAACCGAACATAATTTGGTCGAATAATCCAGACCTACTGGACGAATTCCCTTGACACTGACCTATCTAGGATGCAATCTTAAAGCCACCCTTGCCCTAATCACAAGCAATTTAAGACCCACTAACTAACCTGTAGCTTTTGATCGTCCCCGAGTCCCCACGTAAGCCAGTCTGGCTTTCCTGGCACAAGCGAATTTATGCCGTACGTATGTCCACGGCTGATGAAATATGCAGGCACCGCTGTCGCACAACCGGAAATCATCCGCACGCCATTCTGGATCGTCTCAGCGTGCGGCCACAAAACAAGGCCAGAGATTGCGGGTGGTAATAATGTGAATCAGGAATTTATAGGTGTGCATGTAGATGACATTATGTATTACGTTTGAGGAGGGTAAGGGTGCAATGAGGACTCAGGATTGTAGGAGTCGGGTAAATATTTACTAGTGGCTTTAGATTTTTTTGTATGATACTAATTTGAGTTCTGGGAAAAAAGTAATATACAGGGAAGTGTTTTTTTGATTATCAGTATCGGGATCTCGGAAACTAGCGGAGATAGAGCAATGGTTAAATTGGGAAAGATTTGCAGTTTTACTGGCACAATTTAATGACACTTTCGGATTTTTGTAAAAAGTAATTGCTTACTAGATAATTTGAAAAAACGAAATTCTGTCGATTTAGTCAAATCCCTCTAGCTCCTTTGTTTTTGATTTTATAAAAAGTGTAAATATCAAAATTGAAGGGAATTGTATCCCGAATATGATTGTCACGTCCTCGTTTGCGTGACAGCTCTCGTTTTCGAGATATGACACAAACTTATCTTTTTTTGAATGGAAACCATAGTTGGCTATGACCTCAAACATTTTTAGAGCTTTTCAACGATATAATACTCAATATAGTTATTCATAAAAATAACGGAGTTATGGGTGCTTTTCTCTCTTATTTTCACTTTTTAACGTAGGTAGCCATGAAAAAGATTGTTGTGACTTTGACGTTTCCTCATTTGAGAGTAATTCCACTAGTAGTGCTGAACTGACAGTCGATACTCACAAGTTTTCGTGATAAAATGGAATATTCTAACGAAGAAGAACTGAATATGGTGGAATGTTATTTGATATGCCATAAAAATTCAGTTCGTGCAGCTGAGGAATACTTTCACAAATACTTTAATCGTCGTCAACCTGCTCTATGTACATTTAAGAGGCTTTACGATAGTTTACGCAGATATGGATCTTTGACTAAACCACCAAAGGAACGTAATCAAATTAACGAAGCAGCACAAATAAATGTTTTCGCAATGGTAAATCAAAATCCATCTACATCAAGTCGTGAGATTGCGGCAGAAGCTGGCACATCTCAACGAACTGTAGTTAAGATACTAAAAGCGCACAAGTTCCACCCGTACAATCTTTCAGTTTCTCAAACTTTGCATGCTGGTGATGAACATAGACGTATTTTGTTTTGTACATGGTTTAGAGACATGTGCCTTGACAATCCACAGTTTCCATTAAAGGTGTTATGGTCAGATGAAACTAGATTTACTTACTGCGGTATGTTCAATAGACACAATGAGCATATCTGGGCTAAAGAAAAACCTATCCATATGGAACAAAGACGACCCCAGATAAAATTTGGTTTTAATGTTTGCTGTGGTATCATAGGGTCTACTATTCTGGGGCCTTTTATCTATGACGAATCACTTACTGGGGGGCGCTACTTGCATTTCTTGCAATACACTTTTCAAGACATGTTGTATAATTTGAATTTGAGAACTCGTTTAGAAATTGGGTGATTCCAACATGATGGAACACCGGCTCATAACTCGTTATTAGTAAGACAAAACTTAGATCCAAACTCTTTGAATGGCCACCCCGGTCTCCCGATTTGGCAGTTATAGACTGCTATTTATGGGGTGCGCTAAAAAACAAAGTATACAAAAGAAAGTATGAGACAGTTGGTGACCTAAGGGAGGCGGTATTACAAGCAATTGAAGAAATTGATAGGCGGTCTGTGAGGAAAGCGGTAATGTCAATCTTAAAAAGATGCAATTTTTGTCTAAATAACAATGGTGGACTTTTCGAACATAAATTGTAACCATTATTATGTACTTTAATGTAAGTACCTACTTATTTAGTTTTTTCGTTATATCTGATATACCTAATAAAAAAATCGTTCATTTTTTTGGAATAGTTATTAATAAATCAATCTATTTCATGACTAACTACGTTAAAAGTGAAAATAAGAGAGAAAAGCATCCATAACTCCGTTATATTTATGAATAACAATATCGAGTATTATATCATAGAAACCCTCTAAAAATATCCAATTTTTTGAGGTCATAGCCAACCATGGTTTCCATTCAAAAAAGATAAGTTTGTATCATATCTCGAAAACGAGAGCTGTCACGCAAACGAGGACATGGCACTCATATTCGGGATACAATTCCCTTCAATTTTGATATTTACACTTTTTTTATAAAATCAAAAACAAAGGAGCTAGAGGGACAGAATTTCGTTTTATCAAAATATCTAGTAAGCCATGACTTTTTACAAAAATCCGAAAGTGTCATTAAATTGGGTCAGTAAAACTGCAAATCTTTCCCAATGTAACCATTGCTCTATCTCCGCTAGTTTCCGAGATCCCCATACTGATCATCAAAAAAAACTCACCCTGTATATAAGCTTATTATTATTGGTTTTATAAGGAAACAAAGAAAATAAATGCAATTTTGTGTTGATAACAAAGGACCCTTGGTAGTATATTCTGCAGGGAAAAAATCGTCACTTGCTACTTAGACTATACCAATTCTGCCTGTATATCTAATACTTTAACGTTATTATGTACAAAGTCACATAACTACCCAACGATTACCAGCAAATGATTATTGTGTGCATACTCACAGAACAGCGCACGAATTCTACTAGAAATTGCTCGGTAATAATAAGTTATTCCTAAGGGTGTAACGTTTTTGTTATTTCCATTCAGTCACCAGGAAGATGGATGATAAAATTGGTGCGACGCCCAACGCAAATGGGAGCGCCGATAACGAATGTCAAAGATAGTTTTTGCCGTTATTCAAAGCTGAACGAGGAAGTTTGATGTCGACTTGATAATTTTCCGACAAACATATTTCGTTGAGCAATGCCACGTGTCGATAATGTATTTTGGAATAACAATCCCAGTAGAAATACGAAATGTATAAATTCAATGGTTGTCAATGTGAATTTTAGACTGAAGCGATGAGTATTCCGAACAAAATTAATATTAGCTCAGGTCATTTACGAAATTACGTGACAAAATTAATAGTAGAACAAAACTGACATCAACGGGTTCTAATGATAAAACTTGACTGACATAAAATTCAACATTTTTATCGGTGCGTTTTTGTTTCTTATCAAAAAAACAGCGAAAAATCGGTAACAATTTAGTTTTTTATCGTTTGCACAAAATCCACCGATAAAACCGTGTTTGCTACTATGGACAATATTGAAGAGAAATGAAAAACCTACAAAATGAGCTACTATACGCTCAACTTCGTTAATTTGTTTCTTAGATAATGAAATTTCAAAAAAATAATATAATAGCTTACATATTTTTTTATTTTATAGCTAAAACATTCTTATTAACGGAAGCGATAGATATTTTCATACCCAATTCATGTTCTAAAAATGAATACTGTAGCCCCAGCAGTTTTTGCAAAATTTCAGTCTATCCTATGAGAGATATTTTTTGAACGGCCATATTACCTCACCAGATGATCCTATCATTATGAATAAACCATCGTTGGAAAGTACAAGAGTTGGTCTAGAGACCCCTTATTTCACTTTTTCAAAATTTATTTATTTATTTATCAGAAAGTTTACAATACTTATACATTAGGTATAATATAATAAACCCTGCAGAGGTAAACTCAGTTACCTGTTCGCAGGTCTGATAATCTTAGCACTACCTTAATGATAATTTTCCTATAAAATCTTATTACTAATATCCTACAAATTTAGTGTTGTTGAAATATGTGATACTAATATATACTTTAAAGAATTAGAACTTATATCGATTTCTCCCTATATAATTTACTATCCTGCTATTTTAAATTTTAAATATTAGCCAAGATCCATGGTTTTATTTTCTTTTTGACAGTGTTAAGGTTTTTTAGAGTTTTCAAATCATTTGGTAGGCTGTGGAAAACATTAATAGCTTTAATCATAACTATTTTTACTGCTTATAGTTTTATTTCTTTTTGGAATCATAATACTTCTATTTCTTGTTGGATTTTATAAATTTATTTTTAAACGTGTCATAATAGTATTTAAGAGACTCAAAAGCAAAGATTTGTTTTAGATTTAGTGTTTTTTTTTCGACAAAAGTTTGTTTTTTATATATAATTTTCAGGAGTTTATTTTGTAAACGTTATAATAAAACTTGTTTAGTTGAATAAATCCCTCCCCAAGCTATGTTACCATAGCAGATAATACTAGGAAAAAGTGCATATTATAACATTATCAGCGAGTATCGCTCAACATAATTTTGGCCAATTTCCGAAATATAAAAACTAAGTATTTTGTTTTATTTATTAAATATTCAACATGCGTGTCCCATCTCATTCTATAGTCAAAACAAATTCCTAAGTATTTACAACTTTCTACCCTTCTTATTTTTTTTTTGGTATTTATCTTAATATTTATATGGCGGGGAACACTATTGCAGTAGTTTCCGAATGTCATGAAAACCGTTTTATTAACATTTAGAGACAATTTGTTTAAGGCAAGCCATTTATTTATCAAATTAAGTAAGTAATTAAGTAATTCATTTGCGTTTCAACTGCATTCCATGTTTTTCCTGTTTATATCACAGCTGTATCATCAGCAAAAGATAATATAATTCCCTCTGGTATATCAACTATTAGGTCATTTTTATATAAAATAAATAGTAGGGGACCCAAGATGGTACCTTGAGGAAAACCTGTTTTAATTTCACTGAAACCACTTACAGTGTCATTTATTTTTACTCGCTGATATCTACTTGTTAAGTAGCTTGAAATGAGTATGAACGCACTTCCTCTAATTCCATATCTGTATAATTTATCTAATAATATTGAATGGCTAACAGTATCAAAAGCTTTGGCTAGGTCAAGGAATGTAATAGCAATAGATTCACTTTCATCAATTTTTTCATAAATTGTATTAGTAATAAAATTTAGAGCATCTTTTGTACCAGTATTTTTCATGAAGCCATATTTCATTTTTGATAATATTTTATTCTTTTAAATGAAATCGAGTAGTCTGTGGTAGATAATTATTTCAAAAATTTTTGCTAGGTTTTATATCAAGGATAGTGGTCTATAATTTGCGATATTGTCCCTATTATTAGCCTTATAGAATTTTGTAACATCAGCTAGTTTGAGTGCCACAGTCCAAATTGCTTTCTCTATATTTAATTTATAATTTCAGTAGTAATCCAGTTGTTTCTTGGTGTAGATTTGTAATTAATTTTTGATTTATCTCTATTATATCTAGTTAATTCAATACAATTCTTTATCATGCATATAAGTTCATTAGTAGCCGTATTGGGATCATCCATTGACATAACTGATGACCAGTTTACATTTTCTGCGAGTTTTTCAAGTTTGGTATAGTTTATGCGATTAAAAGGTTTATTAGGTAAGGCCTTAACAATTTTGTCCAATGAAACGAACAGTGGAAAATGGTCAGTAAAAGACATTTTATGTTTGAAAGTTGTAGTTGCAAGTGAATTAGTTTTGATAAAAATATTGTCAATACATGATCCTATATTACAGTCATCTATTGGTGGTCTTGTGATGGTGATGTGATATTTGTCAAATATTTTAATATATTTGTAACTGTACTAAGGGGTAACAATACTTAGTCTATAGGCTAGTGCGAGAATTTAGAACAAATTATAAGTGAAGTCGGAAAATTTACAGTGAATAAATTAATTATTCTTAAACACTAAGAACTTTCTTGTGTGAGAAAACTACCAAAGATAAAAGGTTGGCTTTGGTATAGCAGCGTGCAATACGTATATTATTACTACTAAGAACAAAAACGAGCTCAAAAATTATTACCTCCGGCTGCAAGACTTGTAATGACGCCGAAAGTACATTTGGATTGATATTATAGTCCAAATGCTTAGGAAAAAAATCACAGTTTTCCCAAAATTTCCTAACAGATATGTATTTTTAGGTCGATGCCAAACTGACAAGATCTCTATCGAACAGCAACAGCTATGGACATGGATATTTTGAGCATAGAGGCTACTCGGCGAAACAGTTGCTAATCGAAGTTTCGGACTTACACGTTGGAGATGATAACTCCATAAAGCTCACCTGCATGGCCACAATCCCAGGTTATGGAGCAAACTTAGATACCCCATACGCTGATATTAGGTTAAGTACAGCACAAAGTAAGTTCTATTCCTTCTTCTAAGTAGACCGCTGACAAATTCCGTTTTTAACGCGCTTTTATTAGATTGACGTGTATGTATGTATGTAACGGAAACTTTCAACGTTATTTTCACCCTTTTACTTATAAAAAAAATTAAAAATCCTGTTCAAAATTAAGTACCTGCTAATTATATCACTCGTTGAATATAAATACAACTTCCTCAAGAAATACCCAGTTAGTCTAGTTCCTTGACAAAGATATTAGTCGAAACGCGTCGGACAGTTTTTTTAAAAAACGTAAATTGTGGAAATTGCAATTGTAGTATCAGTTAATAATTATTAAAAAACAAAACGTATCGTGAACAAATTGTTATCGATATCCTTTCTTATGCATAATTCTAGTTTTCCAAACAGTAAAATAAACTTTGGTTTCAGTTGACGTAGCTTTAACAGAAGGACCCGTAGAGGCCATCTCCAACAGCAACGTCCTACCGCCTTCATCGTCAAGCTGGCTAATAGTCCATCATAATTTTTTCCTTTGTTTCACGATTAGTTTAAGTTATTTATAAGACAACTGATTTAACGATGTCACACAATTTAGCCATAATTTTTCTATGACTAAATGCGTCAACACAAATGGTGAGTGAAACGGTACTATTATCAAAATAGTGATTTGCTATGAGAACAGAGCACGTAGGGGTTAACCTGTTTTTAGGTAAAGCTGAAATAATTATCGTTGGGAAAATTAAAACTATCTTCTAGTCAGCAAGACGTAGAATGAACTACTACTTCAGTGTACACACAAAATCTTTGAAACAATCTGTGGAAACAGATACTTTATGTCCAATTTTTTGAACTTATATATGTAGAAACGAAACCCTGGAAGAAACATTATCAATGAGGTAACTTTCCTTATATATGGGTTTTCCATCACTTTGTGCTGGCCTAATGAAGTTCAATTTCAATATTAACATATCTAAGAATTTATATTTTCACATATAATTTTAGAATTATACAGTGATGGGCAAAAGTGTGGAACCAAGTAAATATCTCTGGAATTATTAGAGATATCAAAATGAAATTTGGAAGGTGGATACTGCACTAGATTGCCTATTTCCATTTTTTTTTAAATTTTGAACTTCGTGTTTTATCGGAAGTAATGTCGATTTTAAAATTTGCAATAAAACACCCTGTATAGTATTTTAGTTTCTGATGAAACATTTTATTGCGAATACAAAAATATTGGGTTTGATATTGTTTACTTCAATACCTACCGAGATATTAACAGAAAAGTAGTTAAGGAAAGGAAAAATCTAATATCCATTAAAGAAATACATAATCATAATTATTAACTAAATCTAAGTGATTTTCACAACATTGAAACTTAACTTAACTAAACTTAATGGATTAGATGTTCAAACTGAGCACCGTTTACTTCTTGACAATAAGCAAGTCGGTTTTTAAATTCTCTAGTAACATTAGCTATTACTTCTGGTGAAATTCTCTGAATGTCTTGAGTTATTCTTGCAGCTAATTCTTGCAAATTATTTGGTATATCAACATAAACCTTAGACTTTAAGTAACCCCACAGAAAATAGTCCAGTGGATTAAGGTTGGGACTTCGTGCAGACCATTCATAAGTACCCCTTTTTCCAATCCATCTGTGATGAAATGTCCTATCTAAATGATCTCGAACAAGGCGAACGTAATGGGGTGGTGCTCCATTCTGCTGAAACCAGATATTATTTGGTAATTTTCCATTTACCTCCAATGCCGGAATAACTTGTGTCTCCAAGAGCTGTAAATACCTACTCCGTTTAAAGTTTCTTGTAGGAAGAAGGGTCCCACGATTCTGTTGTTATAAATGCCGGCCCAGACGTTTAATTTTTGGTGATGTTGTGTATGAGCCTCTTGTACCCAATTAGGATTACTTTTCGACCAGTAGCGGCAGTTATGTCGATTAACCGTACCATTTAAACAAAATGTAGCCTCGTCTGAAAACACCACATTTCTTATAAAATTATTATCACGGTTACAAATATCCATCATCGTTTCACAAAATTGCAAACGTCTGTCGAAATCGTCTTCGGAGAGTTCTTGAACGAGGCGAATTTTGTATGGATGATATTTTTCTCGCCTTAATATCCTTCCTACTGAACGACGGCTAATTCCATGCATATTGGCGAGGTCGGTAGTGGATAAGTGAGGATTTTCTTCCAAAGATATAGCATCATTTTGAGCTACACCTTTATTACTTGCACTTTTTAACCGTCCACTTTTTGGTAAATTGCTAACTGTTCCACTTGTGGCGTACCTTCGCAAAGTTTTCGTCGCTACTGAACGGGATATTTGTGTATTCGGATGAACAATGTTAAAAAGGTCACAAACTTCTTGATGCCTTTTCCTCTCCCCATACCCAATCATCATTAATATTTCTATTCTTTCTCTTTTACTTAATTCGGCCATTTTACGATCAAATTAAAACAATACAATCTTTTTACGTTCAAATAAAAAAAACTAATAACTTATTTTGACAACTACTATCACTTCTGCAAGGAATTTCATGGACTACTAAACTTGATTCAGATTTAATTTGCACCTGATTTAAACAAACGCACGCGTATTCGACTAAGGAACAAGCAGTGCTGTTAGCTGTGACGGTATAATGCCACCGATTGGCCAATAGAAATACAAATCCTTACCGAGCGGTTTGTTTATATCGGGGGTAAGTGAGATCTGAACCGAGTTTAGCCAGCATCGAATTTTTCCTTTCCTTAGTTACTTTTCTGTTAATATCTCGGTAGTTATTGAAGTAAACAATATCAAACCCGATTTTTTTGTATTCGCAATAAAATGTTTCATCAGAAACTAAAATACTATACAGGGAGTTTCATTGCAAATTTTAAAATCGACATTACTCCCGGTAAAACAGGAAGTCCAAAATTGCAAAAAAATTTGGAAACAAATAGGGAATCTTCTACACTATCCTAACCTTCCAAATTATATTTTGATATCTCTAATAATTCCAGAGATATTTACTTGTTTCCACACATTTGCCCATCACTGTATATAAGATAGTTAACTGAGATTTTGCAAATCATGTCACATGTTCTCCTAACGGCTTTTGTAAGTTGAAATTGGTCTTTACGCATTTTCTTATTAAAAAATTGCATTTATCGATATTTTATGTTGGAGCAAATTCTTCCTAAGACCCGTTGGTCTTGCATCTAATTATTTGGCCTAATGTGGTGTTGCCTTGTATTTTTTTAAGACGTTCTCTTAGCTCCTGGTCCACAAAATCCTGCTTTTCGACTTACTTAATTCTCCAGCATTCTACAATAACTTCCAACGTCTTTTGTTAAGATCTTCTAACTGTTCCTCAAGTTACTGATGGTTTAGGAGGCGCTAAGCTCTAAACAAGTAGACTTCCTTATTATTAAGGTGACTTACCAATATTGCTGATTTATAGAGTCTCCTAGTTTTCTAACGCTATCGACCTGTTCAACTAATTCTTTTTAGGGTAACTACTAAGAAATCAGCAGGATGTTGACGACTCTACCAGTTAAGAATTATTTTTGATTACTGTAGCAAAACCTGTCTTTAGTTGTACCCTAGTGGTTTTGAAATTCTTTAGAATATGGCTGTAGTTTCAGGTTAATCGTTTCAAAATGCAGTAAGATATCTGCTAATGATGTAGTTTGGAAAGTTGATTGTCCTAGTGATTATCCAAATTGGAGATACACCATATATTCTCGGATGTCCAGTCCCTGATTTCTTGAAGACAGTTAGATCAAGTCGTTTGTGTTTTGAAGGATACTTGACCTTGGATAGTTTTTCCAATTTGCTGAATCTAATTGACTAGAGTTCATAAAGAATATTCTTCAAAACTATCTAGAGATTTCCTTCACAATATCTGATGAAAACGTTAAAGATGATGGTATGTTTTGGAACAACTTGAGGAGTGAGAGGTACCTTTGATAAGTACAGCAGTTTCTTTGGATGTTAGATGATTTTTTGATAAATTTACTACACTGGGTGTTTGACTTTGATAACCGCGATCTGTTTCTTACTTGGTACTATATTGGATAATAGTAAGTATTCTTAAAACTTCTACAAATGCCTAAGGCTCCGCAGTAAAAGAAATGAAATCAGTAGAGTCTCTCAAATATTTTCATTAGGTTTCGTTCTTCTCCCGTCGAAGAAGTGGTAGTTTATTCTCTATGTCTACGACTTTACTTGACTTTACAAATCAGTATATACAGGATGAATCAACAATCTATACTACGCCAAAGATAGAGCACAAGTCACATGAGATATTAAAGATTGATATTATATCGTGATCTAGTTTGACATGACAAGAAAATTTTCTGGTACCCATTTTGTTAAATGCCCGTACAACATTGCTTCATAATTAATGTTATTCTTATTTTATTGGAACTTTGGACGGCATTAACGGCAACTCTTCACATTTTTGTATTTAGCTGAATCTGACCAAAAGATTAGTCGAGACGTGTCTAGATATGTCTAATATCCGATATAAATATAGAGTTAGTTGAAGTGTATTATAACGAATTATATTTACAGTTAGGTTGAATTTCATTGTTCATACGGTCTATTATACAGGATGTCCCATTTGAAAACTACTATATATTTTTTTATAATTTACTTTGAATATGTCAGTTATTTTTTTGTTGATAGCTGTAAGCTTCACAGCTTGGGCTTTATGTTGACCGTAGACTTTGTTGAAACATCTTGTATATATAGCTCCAGTTTCATAGCATCTCTTCCGATTTTATCAGAACATTAACAACTGACATGAGTACATCAAGCTCATTGCCTATTATCAGACTGAAACATAATTTATTTTCTAGCACTCGACATTTTAAATTTTTTATACTAACACGATAAGTATATTTCATTCACACACAAGCTCAACTCAACAAAGAAAAAAACTATTAACTTTTACACTTATTATATAAAATTATTACTAAGAAATATATTTTGCTACTAGCTAGATTAAGAAAAAGTTGTATAATTTTATTTAAAGCAAAAAAGGGCTTTTTCAATGGGACTTAAAGGATGCGAAGACAAGAAACAGATTTAAAAAATTGATAAACGTCATAATTTTATCAGTTAATGCATAAATTTGGAATGGGCTACATTTTACATATTGATGACGGAATAATGGATATCCAAATGCATTAGTTTTTAGTCAAGATGCAATCATATATTTAAAAATGCCATGTGATATTAATTTTAATAATAATTTACCAATGAGAATCCTATTAACTGACTGCGCCAATTTAATGCATTAACACTTACCCAAACTCCCGTGCACATTTATAGTTGCTTCCATATTTATATCTTTATGTCCAACATATTATTTAGAAGACAAACTGTAGTTTCCCAGCTATTTTTACATTTAGGTTACGAAGCCAAAACTTTGAGCAACTCCATTTTTCAATCGTCAGTTGATTCTGTTAACAGATTTAGTGCTAGTTTCAAAGAGGAACTAAGGCTCACTTATCAATAATGGATGCCGAAAACCCACAAAGAGCCCTACTCCCAGGTACATTAAAATTATCATGATAAGTAAGTCCTTTAGATCAAAACGGAAGTCTAATCGCATTGGGAAGCTGGACAGAGCACTTTCAGATAAAACCGTTGTCAAATCCATTCAACTTCGTCATATATTCAGATCTCCTAAAGATTTCAGTGAATAGTTATCGACCCTAGAAGTTTACAGAAAACCTGTTTCATGCGTTCGAAAATAAAAAATGAAAAGTCACAGTTATTGACAACACATGCTGACAACACAGGCTGACATTATTTTAACTTTGATATTCTTTACCCTAGTCTCATGGCCTTTTATTTCTTTTCTGCCGAGGTATTATATCACAGTAAGAGAAATTATGCAAATTAGTATAAGTTCTAAAATAATCGATAATCGATTAACAGTTTCAGAAATTAATTCTTTAAAAATATTTCCGCTAACAAAAATATTCAATATGAAAGATGTAGTTCTAATTCTATCTGTGCTATGGATATTAAACAGATAAAACTAGTCTAGAAACCATATACAATAAACCCATAATTACCTTTTTATAAATGCATGAGGTATTTAATGGAGACCTCCTTAAAAAGTGTCTTAGATTAAAACATATCATATTATTGTTACAAAACAAAAACTTTGTATCAATTAGATTTAAAAAATGGGAAACACAATCGCTTATTACTGTCTGTCTATATCTCTGAAAACTTCTGAAGAAGTTTCGATGCCTCGACTACTTGTCCTCAATTCCGTTTAAGCTGTTTTGTAAGAATGTGATACTGGACTCTAGAAAGTATAACTGTTGGACTAATAATTGATCCGTAGGATCAACCTTTTGATCGCAGTGTTATATCCATTTTAATATTTTATATTTTATATTTTATATTTTTTTTTATATTTTTATATTTTTATATTTTTATATTTTTATATTTTTATATTTTTATATTTTTATATTTTTATATTTTTATATTTTTATATTTTTATATTTTTATATTTTTATATTTTTATATTTTTATATTTTTTATATTTTTATATTTTTATATTTTTATATTTTTATATTTTTATATTTTTATATTTTTATATTTTTTATATTTTTATATTTTTATATTTTTATATTTTTATATTTTTATATTTTTATATTTTTATATTTTTATATTTTTATATTTTTATATTTTTATATTTTTATATTTTTATATTTTTATATTTTTATATTTTTATATTTTTATATTTTTATATTTTTATATTTTTATATTTTTATATTTTTATATTTTTATATTTTTATATTTTTATATTTTTATATTTTTATATTTTTATATTTTTATATTTTTATATTTTTATATTTTTATATTTTTATATTTTTATATTTTTATATTTTTATATTTTTATATTTTTATATTTTTATATTTTTATATTTTTATATTTTTATATTTTTATATTTTTATATTTTTATATTTTTATATTTTTATATTTTTATATTTTTATATTTTTATATTTTTATATTTTTATATTTTTATATTTTTATATTTTTATATTTTTATATTTTTATATTTTTATATTTTTATATTTTTATATTTTTATATTTTTATATTTTTATATTTTTATATTTTATATTTTTATATTTTTATTTTTATATTTTTATATTTTTATATTTTTATATTTTTATATTTTTATATTTTTATATTTTGCATTTTAATGTGTTATAATTTGATAGTTGTAATGATAATATTTTCTAGATCCATACGTTTTTTTATATTTGTAAACCAAGAATGCTTCTAGCAGGGTAAATTTTCCATTATAATTTCCGCATCTGCTCTTTATTGCCCATATATATTTAAGTCATAGTATATGTGTGTATATAATAATATTATATTGTATCATACACAATGAATGGTGATATATGCACACTTTGTCGTATAATAAACAAATTTTTAGAAGCACATAATAATTTCTACAAAAACGTAAATCCTTATTTAAGGCAAGAAACATTATTTGCTTCTAAAAGTTGTTAGATTTAGAATAAATATAGTTAGATGATTTTTGTTGTGTTTCAAATAAATTTATTTATACAAAAAAATCGGTTGAATGTTCATAGTTTTAATGGATAAATATAAATATTTACGTTGTTGCTGTTGAAGTATATTTAAAAATATATGTAAGATGTCTATATAAATGTTCCATGTAAAACTAAAAATTTTACACGGGAAACTTACTCTTCAATGTCAATCTATTATTGGTAATTTAGGATATATATTTTCTAAATTTACTGTCAGTTAATTAAGATTTTTTAACATTATACATATTTGTTTTAAAAATGACAAACAATCAGTCCTAATACTAAGACTTACAGCTATCTTCTCACTAAATTACGCAGTATTTTTGTATGTGAGCTTAACTCGAAAAAAAATTAATATAACATATATAATTAATGGTTCAATTGGTAAAAATTATATGAAAATATTCCATACATTACCCATTAGTATTAAGAACGGCAAAACAAAATAATATATACAGAAACAAAGTGAAATAGTTGAAAAACTAAAACTTCTTATAAAAATAATACTATTTCAAAAAATCAAAAATTTGTGTGAAAACAAAAACATTTTGTTTTAACCACACCATAGTAGAAGAATGTAACCAATTTACATTTTAAAAAATTTGAAGTATGATTATGTAAAAATATTCCAAAAAATATTATGAAAAGAAGAAAATCGTTAAAAAACTATTACAAAGAATTAATATTCTTTAGCTGCTAATAAATTAAAATGCATTACAGTAAAAATTATGAATTTAATAGTTAATAAAACGGTATTTTTTAGATTTAAAAATGAAATAAAATAAAAATAAAAATAATGCCAATGAAAATTATGATGATTTATGATTTCCTACATATTTTGAGACATTTAAAGGGTATATTTTTGAAAAAGGTCGAACATCTGTTTTCTTATAAACTATATTAAAATGTTTTTCTTTAATTTTATAAGCCATTTTTTTATAAAATTTTTGATTTGTAAATAAGTATCACAATCTTGGAAAATTTTAGTGTTTTGTTCCAGACTTTCCAATCTGTACCCACTACATAATATTACAGATCCAGAAACCTGAAAACTACTGGATTTTGTAAAAAATTACAACTGCCTAAGAATCATGGTTAAGATACTTTCAAGGGCAAAAAAATCAATAGATACAAATAGGAATTTCGAAAACAACAATCTCCGAAAAAGTCAAATCAACATTTACAAAAAGCTCAATTGTAAACTACTATAGCACCAAGTATCTACGCAGAATTCAAGTCAAACTTGTCAAAATTAAGAATTATATTTCCTGTGCTAAATAAGTTGTTAGAAGTTAAAAAAAAAATTAGCGACAATTATTACTATTTTAGAAAAAGTTAGGACCATTTAAAGAAATGAACATATCATATTAGTCTTCCAAATGTAACTTAACATATCATGTAGAGCAATTCTACCAATATTTAACGTAGTTGATTAAACATAAGTCAATCCTAAAAGTCAATATATTTACCATAGAAAGTATATTTCGTACTGATAGTAGAAAATAGCTGTAAGTCAGTATTATATATGATCTTATCTAAAACAAAAACATTTAAATACATGCAAATTTATAATTATTTTTAGAAAGTATAGTACTATACTTTAAGATCTAAAAAAACATATCTCTAGTGATAATCTGATAAGTTTGTACGTATTTAGTTTCTGTTAGTATAAAGGGTGATTCAAGTTAAGTGACCTATTAACATATCTATCAATCTGAAGTAGACTACTTTCTCTTATCTACTTAGTTATAAAAGGTCATGGTTTACCAGAAATCCAAGGTATAATGTAACTTATTTTAGTAATATCTTCTAATATTTATATTGTGTAGAAGGTAAATGAAGAAATGAGTAACTAATAAATACCCTACAGCTTCTAAAATATAATATACATATATGTCCCTTTATTCATCCTGAAAAACGAAGTGCTTACATTTGAAAATAACATATGATACGAGGGCTGCCTTTTATATTTCGGGATTAGAGAACAAAAACAAATATTAATCATCGAAAATCGCTTTATTGTTTTTCAAAATATTCCCCATGAAGATCTATACACTTTTGCATGCGTTTGAACCAATTGTCGAAGCACTTTTTCCACTGTGATTCAGGTATCTCCAAAACATGCATTTTAAACGCAGCAACCGCTTATTTAGGTGTCGAAAAACGTTGACCTCTCATTTTGTTTTTTACGTACGGGAATAAAAAGAAGTCATTTGGTGACAAGTCAGGACTACACGGCGGATGAGTCATCAAATCGATGTTTTGAGTCGTCAAAAATCCCGTTGTTTGAGCCGATGTGTGAGAGCTCGCATTGTCGTGGTGAAGAGTTATCCGTCTTCGGCGGTTGGTTTTCCTCATTTCTTGGAAGACAACTGGCAAACAAATGGTTGTGTACCACTCAGAATTGACTTTTCTCCGTTGTTTTAGTGGTACGGTAGCGACATGTCCAGTTTTTCCGAAAAAACAGGCGATCATTTGCTTTGAAGTGATGCGTGAGCGAACAACTTTTGTTGGATTCGGCTCATCTTGAAACACCCATACAGTCGACTGCTGTTTACTTTCGGGCTCATACGCGTAAAACCACGATTCATCACCTGTCACTATGTCATAAACGTGTTTTCAAGCACCGCGATCGTATTTTTTGAGCTTTTCTTTCGACCAATTGGCACAAGCTTTTTTTGAACGATTGACAAATTGTGTGGGATCCAACGCGAACAAATTTTTTTGACATTCAAATGTTTATGCAATATTGAATGTATGCTGGTCCCACTAATGTATAAGGTTGACTCAATCTCGTGATAGGTCACATGACGATCTTGCAATATCAGTTCGCGCACAGCATCAATGGTTTCCGGAACAACAACTGTTTTTGGACGACCTTCACGAAATTCGTCTTGGAGTGAACTACGACCTCGATTGACTTCACCATACCATCGATAAACAGTGGTACTTGATGGAGTTTCATTGCCAAAAATTAAATTAAGTTCATCCATGCACTCTTGCTGACTTAATCCACGTCGAAAGTTGTGAAAAATAATCGCACGAAAATGTTCACGATTTAATTCCATTTTTTGGCCGAGATGAATCCTTTAAGTTACTGTAAACAACACATAGCGCTCGCATGTCAAAACGTTCTGAGTACGTATAACCTCAAAAATGTCAAACTTTACAATAGAGCTGTCAGTTGTCAGATTGCAACACTAGGGTTGTCCAATCCCGAAATATAAAAGGCAGCCCTCGTAATAACTGAATGATTTATAAGATAAGAATTCCATGAAAATATTTTAAGCACCTGCATTATTTAACACATGTAAAAATATCGATTGACCAACTAAATAACCATACAGGTTATTCCAAAAGAAGTATTCAATGTTGCCACGAGTTTCTGGTAAAACTAACAACACTGTATTTATAAAAACAAATTAAAGTGATAGATCACGACCCGCTGTACCCATTTACAAACTTTAAAAAGTTCAATAGCAGGCACAACCTGATTCGCCCTTTGTAGAACTTTTATTCTGTATACAATTGCTAACCTACCTTCTGTTGTTATTTGTTCAAAAAAATACCATGGCATATGTAGTTATGATTACTTTGTAAAATTCTTATCTGATGTCCACGCTTGAATCTTATGATAGCTTTATTAAACATTACTAGAATAGTGCGGCTATTGTAAACATGGCCAAACATGTCTTCCTTAAACGCTATTGTCTATTTTAATATTAAGGGAGCAAATATGTCACTTTATGATGGACTCTTAAGACTATCACGATCTCCCTGAAAGAAAGTCAATATACACATCTAACCTCGTATGATTCTAACCTCTCATTTTCATGTCATCACGTCTTATTGTTCATTTGGAGTTTCAAGTTATTGAAGTTAAGGTAGCAAAAAGTTTGAATTGACTTGGTCTCAAACCCTGGCGAAATATTAATTTGCAAAGAAAATTTGCTTAGTTTCATTATCCTTTGGTCAAAAAATGTATTACTACAGAACGAAATTGACCAAAAGGGGATGAAAATAATATTACCGAACTACTCAATATATTTAGTACTTTTTTTGTGTAGAAAATTTGGTCACTATGCAGATACTTTGAAAAAGTTGTTACAAAAAAGTACTGAAAATATTTCGATTTAGGTGTTAAGTACATGTAAAAGATGTATTTTCTGTAGTCAATCAGTAATGCCTCCCCAGTAGTGTAAGTAATCGAGGATATATATGAGGAGATCACATTCAAATGATTAATTTTGCAAATGCGGATCTTAATTTTGGTCACGGCAACCAGGAGAGGCTTGTAGGGTATTTTAGGGTGAACTTTTATTCGTTGGTTACAAGTAATTTGGTAATTGTGTAACATTTAGTTAATTTAAATCAAGGTAAGTGTATAAATTTATAATATTTTTAGACGTTTCGACTAGTAATGTGAAGCCTTCACTAGAGAAAAAAAATTAACAGAGGCAACACAGATTAAATGAGTTTCGGTTTCTAGATCACACCAAATTGGCTCTGACAAATTACTAAAAAAAATTCTTAAATGGCAGAACATGTTGATGGCCATCAGTTACTGCAAAATATCTCTAGCCAGTACAAAAATGCTTAAATCTTTCATTGAAAAATACATAAGCATTTAATGTATTGTTAAATCCTAAAAGATGGTCCAAAAACGCTCACAATGACTAAGCGCACCCCCAAAATGGAATGATGGTGAAAAAGTAAATCGTTGGAAATGATCAACTGTTGAGATTTCGTACAATGAACAGATCTACTATCAAAGATGATGTGGTTATGCTTAGTCTGCTGAAAATCCGCATGCCTACATGAACTTTGACACTAGCAAAGATATAGTATAATTTTCTGGCAAGATGTAGTTGATACTCAGTTGCTACGCCCTGTAGACCTGCCAGATCGTATAATGGAACTCAATACTGAATGAAATATTTTACTAGACTTAGTTTACTTGTTACTTATTTTAGTAGAGTATATCTCCAAATTTAGAGTTAAATATCCCTAACTTGACCATACAACGTAAGACAAGCACACTCCCTCAAAGGCACTTCCCATGGATTTTATGACAGTCCGGGCTGTTTCTAACAGGACGGCTTTTTGCATTAGTTGGTAAAGATGTTCGTCCAGACCGAGATATTTTAAATTGTTTAACAGATATTTTGGGACTACTCCTGTTGGTGACATAACAATTGGTACAGTTCGTGTTTGTTCATATCCCACTATTTATTTATTTAATATATATAATATTTATATTATTGTTGTTAGGAATTCCTAAGTCAATTACGGTTGTTTTTCTAGAGACTTTATCTACTAAAACCATATTCGGTTTATTGTGAGCAACTGTCTGATCGGTCAGCATTGGGCGGTCCCAGTACAGCGTGTAGTTGTTATTTTCTAAAACAGATTGAGGTTTGTTTATATAATATGGTATTCTTACCGACTTTGTTAGTTCAAGTTTCAGTGGTAGTGCCTGGTGCAGTATTTTCGCCACAGCAACGTGTCGGTCTTTGTTTTCAGTTGCAGCTAATGCTTGACAAACTCCTGTGATATGCTGGATAGATTCAGATGTTTGGCAACTATATCTGCCTCTGTCGTTGTTGACACAAGGGTCTTTAACGATGTACTTTAAATAGTTCTTATTTGAAATTGCTTGATCTTGGATTTGGATAAAAAGCTTCCATCAACTTTTAGTCGTCAATGTATAACAAATGGTTTATCTTTAATGCTTGTACGTTGTTGGGTTTGAGACTGAACCCAAAGTTGGTTAAGTTCAATTTGTTTGAGAGAGGGTTCATGGCAAGGCAGAACCACAGTGTGCTAAGAGAGTCACCCTGGAATATACCCCTTCTGATTGGAACGGGGTCAGTTTGTATCAAACAGTCGGCTTCATTCAGTAAGATTTTGGTTTGCCAGGTGGATATAGCACATTCTAAAATGTTAATAATTCAATTATTCTCTTTATAGTGTTTCAATGCCTGAATGAGCCAATCATGTGGAACTGAATCAAAGGCCTTTTTGTAGTCTACATATGCCGTGTAGAGATTTCGTCGTCTGGCGTGAGCTTGATTGCAGACAACGGAATCACATTTACATTATTATTTTCGATATGGAACCAATACAAACATGTTACCTATGAAAAAAACCTGGTAAATAATAATAATGGCATTGAGAAGGCATGAAAACTAGTCCAGAGACATCATAGTGTGAAGACGTCCAAAAGCGTTCAAATGATTATTATGAAACAAATAATAGTACTGAAGTTTGGCCACATTCTCATTACTAAAGCCAAAGCAAGGAAAGAGAAAACCAGGTTTTCAAAACGAGATCTAACAGAACAAGTCATGAATTGAAGTATTTTTATAAGCACATTTTTTTTGTCTGACTTGAGTTCTATAAATTGGTTCTTGTAGATCCCGAAAAGCAAATGTTTAAATGTTTACTTAGGTTTAGCAATAATACCTGGAATCTCGTTTGACAGATTAATATATAGACACTTATTTGGAAAATGAAAAACTTGAAAAGTTTCATCAAACATATTTCTGGCTTTTATTATTATTGCAAGTTGATTTTCCTTTAGTAAGTGAACTTGGAAATTTGGTACATCAGACCGTGCAGATGAAAACCTTTAATGATAAAGAACTAAAATCTGAACCACTTATTGAAGATCTGTTTAAAAAATTAAAAATAATGTGCCAAGTACATACATTTGTGAAAGAAAATACAGCAATATTGAAAAGTTAATTCAAGAAGAATCTGTTCAAGAAATTATGCATGTAATTTTTGAAGAATGTAAAAAATTGGATGTAGTCGAAATAAATGATTTTTAAAGGAACAAAACCAAAGGAAAGGATCTCCTCAGGTATATTCTTCTTTGATGTTTTTTTCTTCAATATTTATTTTAGTTCAAATTGCAATTGATACTCTAAAACATATCATAAAGAAGAGCTTTAAAAGCATTATAAAATATATTTTGTTATAGTGTTGTAATACATCGTAAAATGTTAATTTTTCATAAGTGTGAAAACATTACGGAACTTTTGAAAATGTATCAGAAAATTTTCTGAACAGAGTGTATCGGTCTGTGCTATACTATCTTTTGTATGTTTCAAAAACAGAAGTGCATAATCGTATGTTAGTATAATATGATAAAATATATGTTGTGTTATTTTATGATGAAAAATAAATGAATTATATATTAGCTGTTTTTTTGTCTGATCTAATTGTATGTCATATTTCCAAGCTACCCAAATTACCCATTAAATTCGGTCCAGCTAGATGATACTTTTGTCATTGGCCTCATGGCAGAGATTCGTTAGACTTCTTTCTACAACATCTCAATGGTATACATTCTAATATACAATTTACAATGGAAATCGAGTCCGATTCTTCTCTCCCGTTTCTTGATGTCCTCATAACAAAAAACAACAATGACAAGTTCTCACATACCGTCTATAGGAAACCAACCCATACCAATCGATACTTAAATGCCCAATCACACCACCACCCTGCCCAATTGAGTTCTGTAATGAAATCTTTGACCCTTAGATCTATTCGTTTAACAGATATTGACAATAGACAAAACGAACTTAATAATCTTCAACAAATCCTTCGACAAAACGGTTATCATCCTGACCAAATTGCGCGTATAATTCATCAATCTCAACAACCCCCAATCACACCAACCCTGTCAGAAACAGAGCAACAACATCGAAAAGCGTCATCCATACATTCGAGGAGTCACTGACAAAATAGCACGGATCTTACAACGACATCAAATAAAGACTGTCTTCAACACCACTCAAACTATAGGCAATTAACCGGTAACCCCAAAGACAAATTACCTAACGAGGATCAAAGGATCACAAAGCTATATCGGTCGTACCAACAGACGCGATAACCATCGAGTATATGAACACTCTCTGTCAGTTCGTAAAAAAGCTCCGACTTCAGCTCTCGCGCATCACCATATCCAAACAGGCCACTCTATCAACTTCGAGGACAGTAGGACTATCATATCTCTCGATTCTCTTAAGACATCCACTATTCGCGAAGTCATCGAAATAGAGAAAAGACCTCTCTGTCTAAATAGACACGATGACAGCACTCGCCCACAGCTTGGACCTCCGTAATTGCCAGATTAAACAAACCAGACACGCCCATCAACACCCAACCAATCACCGCACAGCCCCTTCATCACGCGACATCCCCTCCAAAGCGACCGATAACTATAAATAAAAGAAACAGCGCAGACTCACCTTCAGTTCAGTTACCTAGTGACTCTTGTGGAGTAGGCAGGTTGAGGCCCCGAGTTCGATCTATATATATATATATATATATACAAAAAACACACGAAATTCCCGAGAACATTCAATTAATATATATATATATATATATATATATATATATATATATATATATATATATATATATATATATATATATATATATATATATATATATATATATATAATTTTTTTGTCTTAGAAAAAATATTTTTTTGGCGTTTCAATGAGATCTCACTCATCTTCTTCGGAATTATCGATGTTGTCACTCACTAAGCGTAGTACAAATATTTGTCAAGGGTACCACGGACAGTATTGCGAGAATTCTCCGTAGACAAAATATTGATACTATTTTCAATACCGACAGAAAAATAGGCACGGTGTTGAGGAATCCAAAGACGAAGATCCCTTTAGAACAACAGGGAGTGTACGAGATTCCATGTGCAGACTGTCATAAAACCTATGTGGGGCAAACTAGAAGAAGAATTGAAGCTAGACGTATTGAACACCAGAACGCCATAAGCAAGCAAGAAAAAATAGCGTCCATTGCGGAACACCCCACCACGACGTAACACTGAATAGACTTTGAGAATACCAGAGTACTGGCAAATAT
Organism: Octodonta nipae; assembly: GCA_034190945.1. NCBI lineage: Eukaryota > Metazoa > Arthropoda > Insecta > Coleoptera > Chrysomelidae > Octodonta > Octodonta nipae. The sequence goes on from CM067220.1 coordinate 134,602,777, forward strand.
AGAACACCCGAAGTCGAGACTCGTGAAAGAGGCAATTGAAATTGCGAATAGGTCTCACACTCAAAACGCAGGCAATGAAATCCAGAACTTATCGATTTGTTGGAAAATTCTATTAAACACAGTACCGGCCCGGCCCCGCCTTAGCTAATCATAGCTGTCAGATTTGCAAGGTTAAGAGCTAAAATCATAGAGTTAGAAATAAAGAGTACTAATACGAAGTATCGGTTAAGCGATAGATCTGATTAGTATGTGTTTTTCGGAAACATGTCCAGTCACTAAAGGACGTTATGGACTACAAAAATACCATTGTCAGAACCTTTGGTAATCAATAAAACCACATGTCTGTACAAATATACATATATTAAAACATACGAATTTATAAGTAGACATAATGTTACTATTTATATAGGAAAAATAATATTAAATTTATTTTTAAAGATAACCTCCAAATTTTATACTTTTTCACAATTCAGGTGGACTAGTTTTTACACTTTCTTATCTAACTTATAGGTATATGTATTTAAGCAAAATTTTCACTGATTATTCATATCGCAAAGTACTCATTAAAATACAGTTTTTTTAATGTACTCAAAAAAACTAAATATGGGTATTTAATTATAATTTATATTTTTAAAACGACCAATGACCTGGAATGAAAATTTTGAGACAATTAACAATAGAAAGAATAAATTACTAAAACTGATTATGATTTGTTCAAATCATATTATATGGTAGACAAATAAGATAGAAATATAAACACTGAGTGGCTATCTCTTTTCATTTAATATATTCAAAAAGTATGACATTCTTTGCCTGTTCTTAGTTAATTTGGCCCTTGTTACTTCGTCCCAAGAAATTAAGTCACCAACTAAAAATTAAACGTAGAAAGGATGCAAATTTTTAACCAGAAAGTAGAAGTGGAGTACTAAACTGTGGAAAAGAAGAATAATGTGTAGAATTGTGGAGTGTTCAATTAATGTTTACCCCACTTTCAGCAAGGAAGTAAACAACATGGCCGCATTTAAAATTGAGAAAGAACTCAATGACTACTGTTTTTCCCGGCGCCTCCACCATATATAGTGAAAATATTCTTTGCAGCCCGGAAAACTGAATAAAACATGTTAAAAAACTATAAATTTTAAGGTTGTGATTATCTTATAATTTTTACAATATATACATTATTTAGAACTTAAGTACCAGGTAACAATATTTGATGGTAAATTTCTTTAAGTCTAGAATTAAAGTAAGTATTGCCAATCTCATTTTACGATGAAAAAAACACTGGTATATACACTTCCTTTACAGGCAATATTGAGGCTGATTTAATTTATTATCTCAATATTACCAGTTTGTATTTTCGTTTTAACTGCATCTTTGTGCTTACAATATAAAATACTCTCACTTCCAAGTATATTATGTACACATCTCCATCATATAACAATTATATTAGTTTAAAAATTCAGTCAGTTTCATAACGAGTTTCACTTTGTGATAAATGGCGTCAAATCTGGAAATTTGAAACCTTCAAAACCATCAAATCCTCTAATGGGAAATCTCTGTTGAGGTCTGTCTGCCCGGACATTCCTTAATGGAGGTGGATTTAAACTTGAAGGGATCGGTGATGATGCCGAACCCCTTAGGAGGAATCCACATTGTGCGGCACATACTTCATCACGAAGAACAGCGTCTCTGGGCCATTCTCTTAGAAGTTGCTGACAGTCTGTGACCCTTAGTGAGGCACAGTTACCCTTAAATACAAAAACAGCAATTAAATTTTATTACATCATCAAGCAATGCTTTAAAAATATATACGGGACGATTCTAATAACCAACGTATACCGAATTTGTTGTAAATCGATTGATTTACAACAAATTTCTAAACTCTAATAGCAGATTCGTAATAATCGACCCAAAAAACCTCCTTGTACCAAATTTGGTGCAAATCTATGGATTTTCAAAGAAACCGTTCCCTATATAGAGATATCATCTTCTATTTAAAAAATCTAATATCATATTTGTATTTGAAGACGCGAGATGACACCTCGAAGAGAGTATCATATTTGTACTCATCGACCTCTAAAAGCCTACCATACCGAATTCGGTGCAATTCAATTGTTTTTAAGAAAATCCATCAGTCATCTAGGATCCGCCATATTGGATCCGCCACGTTGGACCCGCCATATTGGACCCGCCATCTTGAATCCTTCTTCAATTTTTCAAATTTATGAAACGTTTTGGAGATGTCATCTTCAATTTCAAAAATCTAATATCATATGCGTTCTTATTGACCCCTAAAAGCCCACTATACCGATTTGGTGCAATTCAATTGGTTTTAAAAAATCCGTCAGTCCTCTTGAATCTGCCATTTTGGATCCGCCACGTTGGATCCGCTATCTTGGATCCTCAACGTTGGATCCGCCACGTTGGATCCTGCATGTTAGATCCGCCACGTTGAATCCGCTATATTGGATCCGCCATCTTGAATGCTTCTTGAATTTTTCCAATTTATGAAACGTTTTGGAGATGTCATCTTCAATTTCAAAAATCTAATATCATATGCGTTCTTATTGACCCCTAAAAGCCCACAATACCGAATTTGGTGCAATTCAATTGGTTTTAAAAAAATCCGTCCGTCTTCTTGAATCTGCCATGTAGGATCCGCCTCGTTTGATCCGCTATCTTGGATCCGCCACGTTGGATCCACCACGTTGGATCCGCCACGTTGGATCCGCCATGTTGGATCCTGTTGGATCCGCCCCCTTGAATTCGCCATATTGGACCCGCCATCTTGAATACTTCTTTAATTTTTTAAATTTATGAAACGTTTTAGCGATGTCATCTTCATTTCAAAAATCTAATATCATATGCGTTCTTATTGACCCCTAAAAGCCACTATACCGAATTTAGTGCAATTCAATTGGTTTCAAAAAAATCCGTCAGTCATCTTGAATTCGCCATTTTGAATCTCCTATGTTGGATCCGCCACGTTGGATCTGCTATCTTGGATCCGCCACGGTGGATCCGCCATGTTGGATCCGCCACGTTGGATCCGGCATGTTGGATCTGCTACGTTGGATCCGCCATCTTGAATTCTACTTGGATTTTTCAAATTTACGAAAAGTTCTGGCGATAAACTCTGGGTACACCCTCATCTAGTACGTTTAAAAACTGTCCGGCTAGCATAGATCAACTAACAGTTAATTTAAAACAACAACACTTACGCCCTCTGCTGTACATATGCAACTCGTGCAAGGACTTGGGAAGGCAGATTCACCAACTGTCACTTGCTTATCTCCGATGATGCAACTCTGTCCTTGGTCGGCGTTTTCTCTCCAAGCGTTTAGGTTTATGCTAGGTAAGGACCTGCAAGATACTCGCGGATTCAAAAACTGCGATGGAAGATCAAAAGCTGCTCTTTGCATTTCATTTTCGTGATCCATGTTATCGCAGATGGTTTTGGCGAGGGTTGTTTTTCTGATTTCTGCCAATTGTTGTTCTGTGAATCTAACCACTGGGTCTTCGTTTTCATACCTGAAATAAATTAAAGATATTAAATGTGCTCTTGTGACAATTACGGTATATGAGACCTATTTTATATGTCTAGTTTAATCAAAAGATCAGTATGGGGATCTCGGAAACTAGCGGAGTTAGAGCAGTGGTTAAATTGGGAAAGATTTGCAGTTTTACTGGCCCAATTTAATGACACTTTCGGATTTTTGTTAAAAGTCATGGCTTACTAGATATTTTGAAAAAACGAAATTCTGTCGATTTAGTCAAATCCCTCTAGCTCCTGTTTGTTTGTTTTTGGGAATTGTATCCCGAATATGATTGTCATGTCCTCGTTTGCGTGACAGCTCTCGTTTTCAAGATATGACACAAACTTATCTTTTTTTGAATGGAAACCATAGTTGGCTATGACCTCAAAAAATCGGACATTTTTAGAAATTTTCAACGATATAATACTCGACATAGTTATTCATAAAAATAACGGAGTTATGGATACTTTTCTCTCTTATTTTCACACATAAGTAGCCATGAAAAAGATTATTTTCACTTTGACGTTTTCTCATTTGAGAGTAATTCCATTAGTAGTGCAGAACTGACAGTCGATATTGACAAGTTTTCGTGATAAAATGGAATATTCTAACGAAGAAAAACTGCGTATGGTGGAATGTTATATCATATGCCATAAAAATTCAGTTCGTGCAGCTGAGGAATACTTTCACAGATATTTTAATCGTCGTCAACCTGCTCTATGTACATTTAAGAGGCTTTACGATAGTTTACACAGATATGGATCTTTTACTAAACCACCAAAGGAACGTAATCAAATTAACGAAGCAGCAGAAATAAATGTTTTGGCAATGGTAAATCAAAATCCATCTACATCAACTCGTGAGATTGCGGCAGAAGCTGGCACATCTCAACGAACTGTAGTTAAGGTATTGAAAGCGCACAAGTTCCACCCGTACAAACTTTCAGTTTCTCAAACTTTGCATGCTGGTGACGAACATCGACGTATTTTGTTTTGTACAGGATTTAGAGACATGTGCCTTGACAATCCACAGGTGTTATGGTCAGATGAAACTAGATTTACTAACTGCGGTATGTTCAATAAACACAATGAGCATATCTGGGCTAAAGAAAACTCTTTCCATGTAGAACAAAGACGACCCCAGATAAAATGTGGTTTTCATGTTTGGTGTGGTATCATAGGTTCTACTATTCTGGGGCCTTTTATCTATGACGAATCACTTACTGGGGAGCGCTACTTGCATTTCTTGCAATACACTTTTCAAGACATGTTGCATAATTTGAATTTGAGAACTCATTTAGAAATTGAGTAGTTCCAACATGATGGAGCACCTGCTCATAACTCGTTATTAGTAAGACAATACTTCAATCTTTCTTACAATCCAAACTCTTGGATTGTAAGAAATGGCCCCCGCGAATAGCCACCCCGGTCTCCCGATTTGGCAGTTATAGACTTCTATTTATGGGGTGCGCTAAAAAACAAAGTATACAAAAGAAAGTATGAGACAGTTGGTGACCTAAGGGAGGCGGTATTACAAGCAATTGAAGAAATTGATAGGCGGTCTGTGAGGAAAGCGGTAATGTCAATCTTAAAAAGATGCAATTTTTGTCTAAATAACAATGGTGGACTTTTCGAACATACATTGTAACTATTATTATGTACTTTAATTTCTTACATTTTTAGTAAGTACCTACTTATTTAGTTTCTTCGTTATATCTGATATACCTAATAAAAAAATCGTTCAATGTTTTTTGGAATAGTTGTTAATAAATCAATCTATTTCATAGCTAACTACGTTAAAAGTGAAAATAAGAGAGAAAAGCATCCATAACTCCGTTATTTTTATGAATAACTATATCGAGTATTATATCGTTGAAAAGCTCTAAAAATGTCCGATTTTTTGAGGTCATAGCCAACCATGGTTTCTATTCAAAAAAGATACGTTTGTGTCATATTTGGAAAACGAGAGCTGTCACGCAAACGAGGACAAGACAATCATATTCGCGAAACAATTCCCCTCAATTGTGATGTTACACTTTTTTATAAAATCAAAAACAAAGGAGTTAGAGGGATTTGACTAAATCGACAGAATTTAGTTTTTTCAAAATATCTAATAAGCCATGACTTTTTACAAAAGTCCGAAAGTGTCATTAAATTGGACCAGTAAAACTGCAAATCTTTCCCAATTTAACCATTGCTTTATCTCCGCTAGTTTCCGACAACTCCATACTGATCATCAAAAAAAACTCACCCTGTATAAAAGAGTAAGAGATGGATTAATATAGAAAAATAGATTGAAGAAAAAGGTTACAGCTAAAGTCTGGCATGGGTTGTTCAAAATTGACGAAAAGTAAATATGGTAACATAAACAGATAGAAGGAATAAACTTACCAGAATCTGTCGCACTTCCTCAGTTGTCTAAATTGAATAGCGATAATGCAACCAAACGTTGGTCCAATCAACCCCCCTTGCAAAGGTCTTTCGCTCATGCCACCGGGAAATAGATCAATATCATCAACGGAAGCATACAACCTCTTCAACCTGGTGATGATTTCTGGTGGAATTTCCCTAGCTAGATCTTCAAAACTCGTGGCCCTTTTCAAGTTGCAAAGAGCTCTGTAGTTGTTGTAAGACGGTACACCGTGGTCCCTAGCACGTTGAATATTGAGAGCAATCAGATCAATACCAGAGAAAGGAATCCTTTTATCTTCAAACAAGTGGTTGGTAACTTCCCCAGTGATGAACTGATCCAAATTTTCCATTGGGGTGGACACCAATCCTCTGGATATTTCGTCGATCATATTTTCCCTCATCATAATATCGGTTTTAAAGAATCCGTCACGAAGAAGAAGAGGTGGATCGACTATTTGATAGTCAGGACTCAATCGAGGAATGTGAGGTCTCAGAAGTGAATGACCTATTCTAAAGGCTGCCGCTGCGAATTCGTTGATGATAGAAGGGTTACATGTGGGGTTGTATTCCCTGTAATATCCTTGAGATTGAAGTTTGAGGCCGTAAAGGTTCATGGCGTTCCAACCCAATATCCTTGGTAGGAATTCGTTGTACGTGACGTGTTGCAGTCCGGCTATGACGATTCTTCTAGCGTGCTCGAAAATTTTTTCCTCGTCCCAGTGGGGGTTGATTTCGCGGAATATGTCTGATATTCGGTTGTGTTCACGCATGTAGATAGTGTGAATGGCGGTGAGGCCGGGTTGTTCAGATGCTCTCCCGTCACCTGAAACATTAATAAACAAATTAAGAATATAGAGCATACCTGAGGCACTCGCAGTAAATTGAAAAAGGAATTTAAAAAGCAACCCTTTACTAACTTACAAACATATGTCCGTTAACCTATCCAAAATTTTTAATCTTTCCGTATTTGGTTTCGATAGTTTTATATCTTACTTATAGTCAAGAGCTTTATGGTAAGAAAAATTACTTTCCATCAAAGCTAAGTTGTTGTCCATAATACTAGACATGAAAAATTCAACTATTTCAAAGAAGACGTTAAATTACATTAAACAGAACATCAACAAATTCAGAAGGACTATTTTAAGAAAATTCAATCTAATTCTGCCAACTGCTAAAGGAAATGCCATAACTATCATTAACAAGATGAATTCAATGATGGCCATTGTAGACTCTAAGGGGCTCACTACCAACTTAAAATAACTTTTTTGCCTAAACTCAAAGTAGTAAAAATAACATATTCAAAATTATTTCCTACAACTATCACTTATGGTTTTCTAAACGTTGTTTGTGGCATATTCTTGGTTACTTTTATGTTTTTTGGGCAAAAACAATCAAAATAAAACATTTTTTAAAAATATATAACCTTCTTCTATCTATAACTAAAAAGTTAAAAATAATTATAACAAAAACTGTAGCAAATAAATAACACATTCAGTGTTGTTAGGTACCTACCCAGGAAGTAAAAAATGTAAACATTAAAAGGTGCTCATTCTGTACAAATTAATTACCTACCAATCTAGAAGCCGGTAACAAGCAAATCTAAAATCTTTCATTGCGTACTTATCTACTAATTCATCAAACTTGATTGTTGCTTGGCACCGACTTTAAAAATATACTAGATTGGTAGGTAATTAATTTGTACAGAATGAGCACCTTTTAATGTTTACATTTTTTACTTCCTGGGTAAGTACCTAACAACATTGAATGTGTTATTTATTGGTTAGAGTTGTATTTTGTTATAATTATTTTCAGCTTTTTAGTTATAGGTAGAAGTCGGTTATATATATTTTTAAATGGTTTATTTTCAACTTTTTAGTATTTTTGAACTCAGGTAGTTTTCATTCTTTATTTTTTATTTTGTATGTATAACTTTAATAGACAGAACCAGGTAACATCGAAAGCCTCAACATTACACAATGATACTTTCTCATTTAAATTGACAGGTAAAGCTTTACGAAGAAAATGTACTAGTACGCGTTGACTTAATAAGCCCAAAATATATTTATGCCTTATGGACTAAGCCATGTAAACTTTTTTCAACTTTTTTTGACAACCCTGTATAACTATAGATAATTCCACTCCAACCTATGTACCAACCATCCTGTACATACGACTGCCCACGGACAAGCATAAATTTGTTAACTGCCGTCTGTAATCTATAGGACGGAGCAGAATCCATCCCATATTTACGGAGTCAAATCCGTGCTATATTTCAACCATAGTATATAACTCCTTGTGGGCTAGCCCATAAATTAGTTCATTTTTTATATTTTATATTATCGTCCTGTGTAACATTAATTCCTCGCCACACTTTATGCAAGTTCTTATGGGCTATAAAAGAAATAATTTTTTAATCACACTGTATAAATATAATTCAAATGCAGCATATATTTCAACCATCCTGTATATGATTTGCTTATTTCCACATCATATAACAGTTTTTTAATCACCCTATATAATTTTAATTTCAAATTTTTTCCAACATTTTTATACCACCAAACGTCCAGTCTATCCTATATTCCAACCATCTTGTATAGACGGCTGCCTACGGACCACTATCATTCTAGTCCGTCCTATATTTCAATCTTCATATAAATGCAACTCGTTCTATCACTTTACTTCGTGATTTTGTTTGCTATACCTAAACACCCTGTCTATAAACGTACCAAATAGCAGTTTAAAATTTGACATATGTTGTCACTGAATTTTCTATTAGGCTATTAGGCCGGGAGAATGTGACAACCAAAAGCACCGTCTTCGGAAAATGGAAAAAATTGCATTTAAATAGGTATTTGCCTGGTATACAAACAAAAAAGAGCTTGGCACTCATTGATTTAAGGAGCCGAAAATACTATGCTTTACTACCTATATGCTTAAGATGTACATAGAAATTTTTCAAATTCGCAATTATAACTTCCAGTGCCTTTATTATTAATTTATGAGGAAATGTCTTTTATGTCATTTCAATGAAATTTTTGTTAAGAATTTTGGCGATTTTCTGCAAAACTGCAAGTTGCACGTCGTAGAAAAGTATATGAGATCACCTAAGGATCTTCCTTAATAGATTAAACGTTAAAAAACTATAGACATCCATAAGGAGTTATCGAAAAATCGACTAAAATATTAGGGATATTGGTCGATTTCCATGCACACGTGTATTCATTCACAAATTTTATCACTTTACCAATAGAATTCTTTTCCAAAATTTGAAGTTTCACCAATCAGGATATATACTCTATTAAACAAGACCATATTCATTAAAAACGATGCACCACAGGAGAAGAAGTCAGGTAACATACATACAAAAAAAATATATTGAAGGAAAACCAAACGTTTCAAAGTCTATTCGTTGTCAATGGCTTTATATTTATAAATATAAATATAAAGCCATATTTATAAATATAAATATAAAGCCATTGACAACGAATAGACTTTGAAACGTTTGGTTTTCCTTCAATATACGTCGTTTTATTTCGATTGTGATGTTATTACCAAAAAAAACATAAAAGTAATCAACTATCACTTACCTGCAACAAAACACTGTCCAGACTTAGATTTGCATTCGGGGTGCTTGCTAGTCATTGGCAACAATTCCTTGCCTCTCACAGGATGAGCAGTTGCGTTCATTCTACCCGACTGCCCTTTCAGATCCCTCAACACACATCTATTCTCTCCGTAAATCTGGGAACCATCCAGGAAAGCTGTATTTTGATTGACCTGTTCCCTGGGTCCCAGTTTCTGTTGACCTGGCAAAGACCTCATGAAAGGAAAGCACATCCTTTCACCGGAAGTTATGTTGATCTCTGGATAGTAGTGGTCACCGCCTGGCATGGGAATTGGATTACACTCTGGATGAACCGTTCTAGGGCTGTCGCATCTTCTACAATCTGGGATTGACTCGTGGAAGCCTTTGTGGATTGGCGTCATAGTGAGATCGTGGTCCAAAAATTGTGCGAACTGCATCGTCATAAGGGTGTATCTTTTGTGTAAGTTGCTGATGTCTGGATGTACGGTTCTAGACACCACTCTAGGATTGGGTAGTGGAGTACCGGTTACACCCAAGAAACGGGGTTTGGATACACCTGAAAATTGAAACCATTGATAAAATTTCATGAAGAAAAATATATTAATTGATGGTGGAACCCATTACTTTGTGATCTACTATCATTATGATTGTAGAAAAACGAATTACTTTGTTTTATATCACTAATTTATTTATTTATTTAATAAATAAACATAAAAACCGTGATTAGTTTCGACAAAACTATGTCATTTTCAAACGGAAAATAATTCATGAATGACGTCAAAACATTTTGAAACAGACCGAAGGGTCCTGTCTACAACAGTAGGTATGTGTTAAATAAAGATCCAACAAACGACATTCAAAAGAAAATAAAATCCTTTTTAAATGATAATCCGTCCTTTATCAATAATTACGAGAAACATAGATTAACTATCAAAAATCCCTCAACCCTAAAGTTTATGGACTCATCAAAAATCACAAAGACAATGCTCCAATTCGTCCTGTAGTCTCTTTTATAAATACACCTATTAGAAACCTAGCAATGAAATTAAACTCACAGTTCAGACGCCTAAATAATTTTAAACCACAGTTTGTTATAAGTAATTCTATAGAGCTTACAAAATCAACTCAAAAACAAAATATCTCTGGGAATGGTATTCTAGTATCATTTGACGTATCGAACATGTTTCCTAGTATTCTACCCAAAGAATGTCTATCCTTAATACCCGACATCCTTAATAACTCCAGACTCAACCCCATAGTACAAATGAATATGAAAAAAGCCTTTGAATTGTGCCTGAGCCAAAATTATTATATACTCAACAATAAATTGTATGAGCAAAAATCAGGTTTGGCAATGGGTTCATCCCTTAGCCCATTACTGGCTGATATTTTCATGTCTCATTTAGAAGAAACAATAATGTCCTCAGAGCTTAGCAAAAAACATATTTTATTCTGATATAGGTATGTCAACGATATTTTAGCTTACTTTACAAACACAAAGAGACAACTTAACGCTTTCCTATCATTCCTTAATAGTGTACATCGTAACATCAAGTTTACTCTGGAAGTTGAAAGTAACTCATCTATCCATTATCTAGATCTCACCCTCACCAATAAACAAAATAAAATCACGTTCAATGTATTCAGAAAGCCAACATTTATAGACACTACTAACCCAAATTCATCTTTTAATCCACACTCACACAAACTAGCAGCATACGACTTAAAGAACGAACTGAATATCATCAAGAGCATAGCAATTAATAACGGCAGTTAATTAATAAACTTATTTCCCGGAAAGAAAGTCAAATTGCGCAAAATTTAATATATCCAAAAATCAAAGATAACAATGTTCAATTTAAATACGTTAGCCTTACTTATTTTGGAACCACAAGTGGGAGAATAGCGAAACTTTTGTCAAAGCATAATATTAAAGTTAGTTTTAGATCCCAATCAAAATTGTCAAATCATATTTTTAACGCCAGAGACAAAATAAATGATAAGTTCTTAAAATCTGGAGTATATAAACTAAAATGTTCAGAGTGCAATAGCTTTTATTTTGGTATGACCTGTGGAAATTTCAATATTCGATATCTTGAACACTTACGTTCCTTTAGATTAAATAAAACTCACTCAACATTTGCAAATCGTTTTCTTACTACAGGGCATACATTTTCTAAATTACAAGAAACAGAGGTCATTCACTATAACCATTTTAAGTCATTTATTCAAACACTTGAGGACATAGAAATTTACAAAAGCCATAATAATTCCGTTTCTTGCAATTTACTACTTAACGAGCAGGTAGATTTTAAAAATAGCAAATAGTGTATTAACGCACCAAATAGCAGTTTAAAGTTTGACATGTGTTGTCACTGAATTTTCTATTAGGCCGGGAGAATGTGACAACCAAAAGCACCGAAAAATTTTCATTTAAATAGGTATTTGCCTGATATACAGACAAAACGAGCTTCGTACTCATTGATTTAAGGAGCCGAAAATACTATGCTTTACTACCTATATGCTTGAGATGTAAATCGAAAATTTTCCAATTCGCAATTAAAACTTCCAGTGCCTAAAATTACCGCACTATTACGTTGGAATTAAAATATTTATGAGGAAATGTCCGTTATGTCATTTCGATGAAATTTTTGATAAGAATTTTGGAATTTTCGGCGATTTGCTGTAAAACTACAAGTTGCACGTCGCAGAAAAGTATATGAGATCACCCTTTGGATCTTCTTTAATAGATTAAATGTTAAAAAAATATACACATCCATAAGGTGTTACCGAAAAATCGAATAAAATGTTAGGGATATTGGTCGATTTCCATGCACGCATGTGTTCATTCACAAATTTTATCAATTTACCAATAGAATTCTTTTCCAAAATTTGAAGTTTCACCAATCCGGATATATACTCTATTAAACAAGACCATATTCATTCAAAACGGTGCACCACAGGAGAAGAAATCAGGTAACATACATACAAAAAAAGCGAAAATAAAATACGCGACGAATTGATAACCTCCTCCTTTTTGGAAGTTGGTTAAAAATGGGTGAAAACGCACATGAAAAATTGATATAAAATGTATATTAAATGATGAAAATTTGGCTGTAAAGGACTTATGAAAACAGGAATGTTCAATCGATGAGAAATGGATGTATAAAATGAATAACAAAATTCGAAATGTGGATAAAAAAACGGATGCAAAACTAAACGACAATACCGGACGAAAGTCGTGTGATGTTACAATATAAAATGAAAAAAATGATGTAAAAAACTGATGAAAAATTTTATATTAAAAATGGCATATCATTGGTTGGAAAAATGGATATTACGAGGAATGAAAATAAATGGAAACAAAAAATGGATAAGACTTTAATAAAAAGTGAACTTATCAATAGTTGAGCTAATGGATATAAAGGATGAAGAAGATGGATATTTTATGGATGAAAAAATGTATGTTAAATTGAATGTAACAAATTGCTTTAAAAATGTTAATTTCGATGTAAAAATACCAAGTTCGTTTACTTACCATCATCGTAGACACTAGGCAGCAATCTCGAAAAAGTTGTTAAACTTTTTCCCCAGTTTGGATTCCGCAAGTTGTTGCAATGCCCTGTGTAGGTTCTAAAGGGTGAGTTGGAATCACACGGTCCGCTATCTTCACACTGGAGATCGACGTCGAAAGTTTGAGGAGGAATCAACGAACTGATGTCGACATTTTGCAAACTGTCAGTAAGCTCGTCCCTGAATACGGACGCTACGGCGTTGTTGTCAAACAATTGACGTTTCCTTCTACGGTTTAAGAGCGAGTTGACGATCTCGTTTGATGCAAATTCGAATAGAAGGGAAGTATTGGCTAGCTTGAGGGCGTTTTTGTTGGCTTTGCTGAATGATGCTGCAGTTCCCTGAGGAGATTTTGGATTCACACCTCCCACTGAAAATATGTTTATTAATTTGAAATCATTCTGGTTGCGCAAATAATAATTAAATCAAATCAATTCAATACTCATGTTTCACGAAAGTGGGTTATCTGTAACTCAAAAAATATCAATATTAAAATTCTGCAAATCTGGCAAAGTAGGCAAGCCGATAGGTTCTGTTTGATTAAAATATTTTCAGAACTGTAGCACTTGTGGTTATACCGGAAGTAGAAAACAACTTTCTTATATCAAATAGAACATCCTGTGTGTTAGTGGAGAGTTGGATGCTATGTTAAACTAACAATTGTCTTCAAAATGTTGTTTATGGTATATTCTTGATTAATTTATGTTTTTTTTTTGGGCAGTAACACCACTATCGAAATAAAAAGACGAATATTGAACAAAAACCCAACGTTTCAAAGTCTATTCTGACTTCGTTGTCAATGGCTTTATATTTATTCATGTAAATTGCAAAATGAAACTTCGATTTATGACATTTAAATTGACACTAGAAAATTTGTTGTTTTTAGATATACAGGTAGCACAAAAAATTCTAAAGATCATTTATTATAGTTAAACAGCTTTCAAATTAGAAGAATTTGAAAGAGTTGTCTTTAGAATTTATAAGTGGCGTTTCTAGGTACGACTTTGTTATAAGATAGCGCATTTGCCAAAAATGCGGTCAAAGAATTCTATTGTTTCAGTGATCCCATTAACAGCATAAAGGAAAACCTAGGAAAAACCTTATGAACTATCCCGATATTGGGTTGTTCAAAAGGAGGTTACCATTAATAATTTCTTCCTTTATTGTCGGTAACCAGATACGATTAAATTCTATAGAAGTAGAAGCGATACAATCGTCTTCATTCAAAAGAATTTGATGCAGACTTTTTTATTTTTCGTTTTGTGTTATATTGTTCTTTGTGAAGTATAGTTCAATTGTCAAATTGTATTTTATGGCCTAGGTCTCAAGCATGTTTACAAATTTTTGTCGTTTCTTTATGTAATTCTTGTGTTCATTTATTCGTACGTTTAATGGTCTCGATGTTTCTCCAATATAAAATTAATTGCATTCGCAAGGAATCTTGTATATGCAGTTTTTTGAGTTCTGGGTTTTGTTTGTTGGTTTTGTTTTCGATATTAAAGATTTCAGTGTATTTCTTGATTGGAATGTTGTTTTAACATTAAATCTGTTGCCCACTCTTTTCAATCTTTCGGACAGACCCTGTATATATGGTATAGTTGTAACTGTAATGTAGTTGTCCTGAGTAGTAGTAGTGTTTATAAGAGAAGTTCTGGGTTGATTCGGAAGGTTTGTTTTCGGTTCAAGCCTGTTTAACTCTTTGTTGATAAATTTTGGGGGGTAATTGTTTACAGTGAGAACATTTTTGATAATTATTTTTCTTTGTTGAATTTATTATCATCAGAACAGTTGGTCTTTGCTCTATCATATAATGACTTAATGACACCTTTCTTTACTGTATTCGGATGATTTGAATTGAAATTTAGGTATCTGTTTGTATGAGTTGGTTTTCTATAAACTTCTGTTTCGAATAAAGACTCTGTTTTGTTATTAATATGTCTAGGAAAGATAGTATGTTATTTTCTTCAATTTCTAGGGTAAACTTTATAGTTGGCTCTTTGTTATTTATGTCATTTAATAATTTATCTAGTTCTTCAAGATTGTGTCCCCAAATCGTCATGTGACCTATCGTGAGATTGAATTAACCTTACACATTAGTGGCACCAGCATAAATTCAATATTGCATAAACATTTGAATATCAAAAAAATTTGTTCGCGTTGGATCCCACACAATTTGTGAACCGTTCAAAAAAAAGCTCGTGTCGATTGGTCAAAAGAAAAGCTCAAAAAATACGATCTCGGTGCTTCAAAACACGTTTATGACATAGTGTGAGGTGATGAATCGTGGATTTACGCATATGAGCACGAAAGTAAACAGCAGTCGACTATATGGGTGTTTCAAGATGAGCCGAATCCAACAAAAGTTGTTCGTGTACGAAGCACTTCCAAGCAAATGATCGCCTGTTTTTTCGGAAAAACTGGACATGTTGCAACCGTACCACTAGAACAAGACAGAACAGTCAATTCTGAGTGGTACACAACCATTTTTTTGCCAGTTGTCTTCCAAGAAATGAGGAAAACCAACCGCCGAAGACTCTTCACGACGACAATGCGAGCTCTCACACATCGGCTCAAACAACTGCATTTTTGACCACTCAAAACATCGATTTGATGAGTCATCCGCCGTATAGTCCTGACTTGTCACCAAATGACTTCTTTTTATTGATTAATATTTATTTTTGTTCTCTAATCCCGAAATATAAAAGGCAGCCCTCGTATTTAATAGATTATTATAGCTTCTTAAAGCTCTCGGCATTAAACAAATATTTTTGCATGAATCGCATAAAGCAGACATATAAAAACTTATATGTTTAATTAATGTTAATCAAACCTCCAATTGGAAAGAAATCATTACCTGTGCTCCAAACCCTATATTCCATTTTCCTTCTCTCCAAAACATCAGATTCGGCTTTCGCCAAAGCTTCCATCAGAATATCCTCAGAGAAATCGACCATGTGATCCATTTCAACCCATTCAGACAACTGAGGCAAAGGATGTTGGTCGCAAGATATCCTAGCATTCAAAAACGTGTCTTCTTGTACAAAAGCCTTGGGCTGAATCTTGTCCAGATCATCAGTATTAGCGCAAAGTAATCCAGCTATAGTAATTTTTTTGATTTCTTTAAGCTGGCCGGTAGTCAAAGAACTGGGTGGTAGATCATTTTCGTACCAAAATCGATCGGTTTGCTTCAACAACTCGAATTGGTGTTTCAGCAAGCAGTTGAATGTTGGTCCAACTAGAGTACCAGGTACGGGGTATTCCAACAGACCGCCGACAAGAAGGTCAACATCTTCTGGATTTCTGTACATGTATTTCAAAGCTTTGATGTATTCATCTTTGATGCCTGTCGAAGAGAAGTCTTCGAATTTCAGAGGTTTGGTCGAAGTTAAGTTTGAGCAGAATTTGACGTAGTTCAAATACGGGGCGATGCCATGATCCCTGCCCATATGGATGAACAAGGAAGCCGTGTCCCAGTTGTTGCGTAAAGGCATCATCATGTGCATACTTGGAGAATTTGCTGGTGTGGAGATTAACATGTCAACCATTTCAGCGAAGGAACTGACGGTTTCGTTCATCTGTAGACAAAAAATTATTTATTACATCCACTAAAGTGGCTGGGTAAATAGTAACGTATTGAGAAAATCGTGCTTTACTTCTTATGCAATGGAGACAGACAGAGATAAGGAAAGCGAGGGAAAGATATGGAGAAACGGGTAGAGACAGCGAGAGACATGGTGAAACAGGAAAAGACAGAGAGATAGAAAAAGCAAGGGAAAGGCATGGAGAACAGGTAGAGACAGGGAGAAACAAACAGTGATGGGGCGAGACAGGAAGAGAGCGACACAGAGAGAGGCATGGAGAGACAGGCAGTGACAGATAGGGGCAGGGAAAGACTGGGAGACACCAGGGAGAACAACGAAGAGATTTGGAGAGATGTGGAGAGAATGCGGTGAAATATAGAGACAAAGAAGAACAGTGAGAGTCAAAGAAAGGCAAGGAGAGTTAGGAAGGGAAAGCAACAAAAATAACATAGAGGGTCTCTTTATGGGAAATGGTTATAATTCATTAGACACTGAGATCATAAATATAGAAATTAAATCGATCCGCCCAGAAGTCGATTTTATTTATAAAAAATGCATAAAACGGTAAATTAATCTGAGCCTAGTTCCTGTAGGTGATATTTGCAAATTTTTTCTGAAGGAGCAAAACATGTTACTTCAAAAAATGACTTATTTTGTGTGTAATTTTCGTATGAATTTTTAATAAATTTCCGTTAATGTCAGATATGGTATATAATCATAATTCCTTTGGAATAAATTGCCTGACATTAACAGTCCATTTATCATCTCTGTATGCACTTCACTATAATTTTTGACGATAGTGGTCAAATTTTCTTTTTTAGTATTGAACCATTTTTCGTCAGGTTCAAATAGAGAAATATATATCAACAAATTAAGTTAAATTTAGTAAACTTACCAAAGTGTTGGGAAGCATAGAGAGAAGAGCTGGGAGGGCAGACATGGCAACTTCATTGTAGACTCCTGCTCTTTTTGCACTCGAATACTTGGAGAAACGCCCATGAGCTTTCAGCTGCAACTCTGATTGGACAATTGTTTCCTAAAATTTAAATTGATTACTTGATATCCAAATCAGGGGTTATTAATCTATATATAAATAGCCAAAGACAAAACGATTAGGTACCATTTTCTCCTCTGTTTTTCAACCGATTTTCTACATTTTTGTTTTGTTTAGTAACTACTGACGACCTTAGTGCAGAATGCTAATATTAATTATAATATTGGTTTATTCATTAAATAAAATATAATAAAAATTCATTATTTACATCCATAATGTCAACGCCAAACAACTGAATGTGCCACCGCCGCCAGACTCAAAACATTGAGTAATTATATATAGAGGGACCAATGCTGTCATATACTTAGAGCATGTACTTCTGGAAGTGGCATGCAAGCGTTGTCATTATTTAGTGGTAAAGTAATCGTTGTATATTATAATTATACAGGGCGATTCCAGATATGTTAGAAATCATTTTTTTCGTGGGTGGCACATAAGCAGTTGCATATATAGTCTGTTTAAAATATAGAGTAGAGTGCAATTATAACTAATAAAATAATTATATAGAGAAGCCCATTAGCGATTGAATTTACAGGGTTCTTGGAGTAGAAGGCGCAGTAGAATTACTGTTATACAGGGTAGTGCAAAAAATAGTATACAGAGATGCATATTCAGGGTGGCGGAAATGAAAATGCAACATTTCGTAACCCATAATCATATAGAGAAGATGAAATATAGGGTGAGAGGAATTATAGATATACAGGATAATGATAAAAAATGTTAGGAAATGAAATGATTCATAGAGTAGCCCACGTAGTTTCATATATATGATGATTGAAATATAGGTCGGAGTAGAATTATAGTTACAGAAGATACTTAAAAATTTGATAAACAAAAAGAGTAAATACGGTGGCTGATAGGCAGTGGCATATACAGAATGGTTTACCGGGTGGTTCAAAAATGTTAAAAAATCTTATGCGTGGTCCATGAGCAGTTGCATATACAGGGTGGTGGAAATATATAATGAAATCGACTTATTATTTTGAGGATTTTAATAAATGTTAGAGAATTAAGTACAATTATAGTTATACAGGGAGATTAGAAAAAATAAATATATAGGGTAGCCCATTAGCGAATGAATTTTTGTCATATTAAATTAAGAATTACGAATTTGAACACAAATAAAGTCCTATAAATTATATCTGAAAAAAACTTGAATTTCGTTACTTATTTGTAGAAGCGAAATATAAGACCGACACTATCACACAGAGATTCCGAATCTGGATCCGTTCTATGTAATTGCTGTTCTCCTTAAAGTCCTAGGATAGAATGTCAAGATAAAATTTTCAGGTTACTTAACCTGCCAGAGATATTGACACAATTGGTCGAGTTTCGACCATTGGGCAACAGCTAGTTAACTATAATTCTACGTTTTATTTTTAATGCAGAAATCAGATCAATCTCTCATAAGTCACGGTGTGTTATAGAACCAATATTTACGCACTGTCATAGTACTAATACGATTCAAGAGCAAACAACATGGTATAAGAAAGACTTATAGGTGAAAACACAAAATATGTAATACACACTTTGAGGATGATTAAGTGACATTTATTTTGATTAATTCAATTTATTTACAATTTACCCCAAGTTTAGAAGATAAATATTTTCATATTTTTTTAATACCAGCGACTCCACCAAAGTTTACTATATAAGAAAGTCGGTAAAAATGTTTTCCTGATTTTCTAAGAACCGGGACACCCTATGTTTTCGAAAAAAGTTTTCCCCCTTTTCTACGAAACGGTACAAGCTATGTTATTGAAAAAAATATTGGACCACTTCGCGATCACCGGGATCCAGTATAAACGGTCGAATTTCCTTGACCCGTTTGTAACCCACTGAACAAACACAAAAAAAACATAGATATAGACGAATTGAAAACGTCCTTCTTTTTGAGGTTGGTTAAAAATGACTTGTTCCTTTTAATGCAAAACAAGACTTAGTGAGTATCTTGGAAAGTCACTAATAAATTTCGAGAAACTTCAAAACTCGTTATCATTATTTTATACCCTCAATCAAGAATGTGCTAGCATCACATTGAGAATGTAACATTTTCTTATTCTTATTACATTACAACGCATCTGAGATTGAACTTACTTGACCTAGAATAACTGGTAGATACTCGTTATAGGTTATGTGTTGAATTTCTGCAGTTACAATTCTCTTGCTCTCCAAAAATAACTTCTCATCACTCCAATGGCGATTGAGTTCTGCTAAGTTCACAGCGATCCTGTTGTGCTCTTTGAGTATAGCAGAATATAGAGCGTTGGTCTGACACGGTAAGCATGCTGACACGTTAACTAAACCGGCATCGTAGGTACGTAGTTTGTCCACTTGTTCGTTGGTATTACCATAAATGGCAGAAGCATCCAGATATGACGAGGCGAGATTCATTTGGTTTCGGTATTCTGAAAATGAAAAAGATATTACGCTTGGAATCATTAGCGCATCCAGGCAATATAAAACGGGAAGACCTTCAACCTTATACTGAGCCAAACTGGAGTAGATATGGCTTTATTGGAATGCATTGCACTGATCCAAGAATAGACTGATTTTTCTAAACAAATCTCTTCAAAGAGTGCTGCTTTAGAGGAAAAACCACATAATCTCTTACCTTACAATAGCTGTCTGCAAAACGGATGGAGTAGAGTAAGACTAAGACTTTTCAGATTTACGGCTAGGCGATGACTTAATCAAACCTTTTGTAACCTTGAAAATGACTGTCGAAATGATACGGGATGATGGCGCAACAACGACGGTTCAGAAACAACAAGAACAAAAACAGATTTGTTGAAATAGCACCGGATTCACTCTGAATGGTATGTATAAAAACGTAAAACAACCGCAGTGTCTTTGCCCTTGTGCAGTTCTGAAGAGCAAAACCCTCTATAACGGCACTGTCAATGTAATTAAGAATAACTGGACAACACCAAGAATCGATGTTCTACAGAATGACTGGATAAAAAAGTAATACACCACATATAAAACCCTTGTCAAAGACTTAGTTATCCATCCACAAAAATTGTCTATAGTTCCTGCGCATGATACTACATAAAAAACTGTACTGAAGAACAATGTAGGTTCACAAGATCCAGTAAAGTTCGACGGTTTGTTTGCCTTATACAAACCTGGGACGTCATGGATTAAACATCGAGTTTCCAGACGCAGTGAGCTGTACTATATAATCGCTGACCACCAAAAAGAGTACCAAAACAGATTAATTGACTATGATATTTACAGAAAAGTTCATACCAAACAAAGAACATGGCAGATGTTGTAAAGTGTAAAAAATTGAAGCCTTTGTCACTTAAGTTTTATGCCATCCATAAATCAGTCTTCTTAAAAATCTGTTAGATTAATTCATGTTCTATAATTCGTAATTTCTCTGAAGCCGCTCCTGTGTTGTATAGACAATTACGCATGTTTGGTTCGTTTGAGTAGGGAGATTTTTTGAGACGCAAACGGGGAAGACAGTCTTCTCTTCGCCTTGAAGCGGAGTGAATGCATGGGCCTTGCGTTTGCAGATTAAGAGGCATTTGAAATGGCGTTCCTTGAAGTTGGTGTATGAAAGTTTTCTGTGGTCAGAAGACGAGGGCCGAATGGCATTTTTCGATGGCGAAGATTGTATTTAAAAAGATACGATGATGGCTAAAATATTTATGGATTAAACCCTTGTTGAGAAAGGTTGTTACGGTGCGTTGTTACGGTGCCTTGTTACGGTGCATTGTTGCGGTGCATTGTTGCGGTGCATTGTTACGGTGCATTGGTATGGTGCATTCTTATGGTACATTCTTATGGAGAATACTTATGGAGAATTTTGAGTTACCGTGGATTTTTCCACATTCTGAATCCTGTTTTATGAAGGATTCGTTTTACAGTGGAACCTGTTTCCTGTGTTGTTTTTTTTTAGTTTTGTTCTACGTTTGGAGCATGTTCTAACTAAGAATTTTTAAAGTTAGGATTTTCTACGTTTTGGAGCTGGTAATTTTGAGATGGAATTTTGAAGTTATTATTTGGTATGGAACCGATTTTACCGTTTAAATGGAATGTAACTGACGTCCAGTCGGTAAGGAATTAGTTGGAGATATTTGGCTTTGAGTTTCCAGATTCAAGAGTACAGTACAAATAGACATTACCGTAAATTTGTGTTAATAGCAAATTCAGATCATTTTTGTAAAAGTAAAGTTTATTTTCTGTAAACAGATTATACCAATATCCTTTTTTATAAAATCATTTTAATTAGGTGATTATTGTTGAGTACATTTATCATAGATTTCAGATATACATTTTTTGCATAAACTTCTAAATTTTCATTGTAGTTTTAAATCAGATTCTTGAATATTCCGTAATGTCCTAATGTATTTTGAAACAAACATTTTATTGCATATTTTTTGTACTATATTATTTTTTTGATTTTTTATTAAACTCTCTGTATTTACATTTCGCATAGTTTTTTTATACACTTAACCTATCGATTGTGAAAGAAGTTTTGGAAGGACCATTGAAAGTATTGAATACATAATTTTTTTAACAGAATCAGATTATTAGCAGTTGTTGTTTGTAAGGAACATACGACGTCACTATAGCCGGTGTGATTACATCATAACCGCATACTATTTTTTGGTTTTTAAGGTATATTCACTTAAAGGTTTTCAACCAAATGGCGCCCTAAAAAAAGAATAAATAAATTTAAATTTTGTGTTTTACTATCTTTTACCCACGACCTTATGTTCTCCGATGAACAGCAGCACACGTGAACAAATCAAGGTAAGTTTTATGTTGATTTTTGAGTTTTCCAAATTTAGGATACTAGGTTTGTGTCCCAATGTGAACTACAAAAGATCTTTCTATCTGCAGCCCAATTCTCCATACACCCTAAACCTAAACTAACCAGAAGAGGCTTGTTCATGGAAATTCTTTTAATCAGCTTTGGTATTGCATTAATATAAACTAAACTCGACTAACCTTCAAATTACATCTTAACAGAGCAGAATTATTAAAACCTACATTCCATTCTCATAATCTTCTAAATATTAGCAGGAAAAGAGTTCTTACCGAAATTGCAGTCGTCCATGTCCACAGCAGGTAGCGTTCTCATGTACTCCTTACACTGTCCGTGGCCTAGTCTACCGTAGCACTCTCCATGTCTACTGGCATCGTCACTGCAACAATCCTGACCTCGAAGGTTGCCGGTACCGGCCAGGTCGTGTAAAACTACTTCACTCCAGGCTCCTAATAGAGAAGTAACTGATTCGTGAACAGATGGTGGGATGTTTTGGAGCGTGGATGCAACGTCTATTGGACTAGGGAGAGGCTGGCGTGAAACTGTTCTCCTCGGTTGGGATATTCCTGCAAACAAGAGTGTTGTCGTTAGTGAAGATTTCCAAAAAGAAGGATAATAAAAAATTTAGTGATTTTAATGTAATGGGTAGTTTAACAAGAATTTTAGTTTCAAATTTCTTGTATTTTTTGAGGTTAAAAAGGAGAACTGACACTGAACGTACTGAAATTCCAAAAATTTGGTACAAAAACCTACGCCACTCAACTGAGCAAAATTTAATTTAACAGTTATAGCATATAATTGATAAAATTATAAATAAGAACCCGAAATAGTTTAAATTTTTCGTTTTTTTTTAACCGATTTCAAAAAAGGATAGGGTTCTCAACATTCGGTTGTTTTCTCTCAGAATTTGTTCCCTCAGAATTCCTTCAGTTATGGTCCAAATTAGATAAATCTTTTTCTATTTGAGCCAGTATACTTCCAAATTGGTGCCATATATTTTCGAATGATGACATTGCGTATACCATTTTTCAAAAAAGACGGTAAAGTTTTACACGAATGTTGAGTGAGTAAGTTTTAAATGAAAGAAAGTAGAGTTATTCGAAATCTAAGATAAAATTAGAAGAATATAGATTGTAATTAAATCAATATATATTAATTAATTAACGCCGTTTCAAGAACTCTAAGTTGTCATCTTCAACGAGTAAACCAAAGTAAATCTAAATAATACGTAATTTTGTGAGTCAAAATAACTCAAAATTATGAATGAGTTTTCAGTTTGGAGGTTGCTTTTATGAGCAGAAGGAAGGAATGGCAATGGGAAACACCTTGTCGCCATACCTTGCCAATTTGTTCATGGGCAGGTGGGAAGTTGAAGCAAAAAATGACTCCCAGTATTTTCCTAGGGTATTGATACGGTACGTGGATGACATATTTGCTATATTTAATACTAATGAATTTAATATTAATGATTTTGTCATGCATCTTAACAGTAAGTTTACTTCTATTAAAATTTAATGAAATATGCTTAGGAAAATAAAAGTTCCCTACCATATTTGGATGTATTAGTTTTAGGAAATGATATTAATAAGTTAGAGTTTGATGTATATAGGAAGGATACTAGCACATATAGATATCTATATATAAATAGGCAAAGACAAAACGATTAGGTACCATTTTCTACTCTGTCTCTCAACCGATTTTCTTAATTTTTGTTTTGTTTAGTAGCTACTGACGACCTTCAGTGCAGAATGCTAATATTAATTTATTATATTGGTTCATTCATTAAATAAAATATAATAAAAATTTATTATTTACGTCCATAATGTCAACGAAAAACAAATGAATGTACCGCCGCCGCCAGACTCAAAACATTGAGTAATTATTTATAGAGGGACCAATGTTGTCATATACTTAGAGCATGTACTTCTGGAAGTGGCATGCAAGC
Organism: Octodonta nipae; assembly: GCA_034190945.1. Lineage (NCBI taxonomy): Eukaryota > Metazoa > Arthropoda > Insecta > Coleoptera > Chrysomelidae > Octodonta > Octodonta nipae. Next base: position 134,627,246 of record CM067220.1, read on the forward strand.
GTTGTTATTATTTAGTGGTAAAGTAATCGTTGTATATTATAATTATACAGGGCGATTCCAGATATGTTAGAAATCATTTATTTTTTTCGTAGGTGGCACATAAGCAGTTGCATATATAGGGTGTTTAAAATATAGAGTAGAGTGCCATTATAACTAATAAAATAATTATATAGGGAAGCCCATTAGCGGTTGAATTTACAGCGTTCTTGGAATAGAAGGTGCAGTAGAATTACAGTTATATAGGGTGGTGCAAAAAATATTATACAGAGATGCATATACAGGGTGGCGGAAATGGAAATGCAACATTTCGTAACCTATAAGCAGTTGTATATATAGGAAAGATGAAATAAAGGGTGAGAGAAATTATAGATATATAGGATGATGATAAAAAATGTTAGAAAAGGAAATGATTTATAGAGTAGCTCACAAAGAGTTCCATATATATGATGATTGAAATATAGGTCGGAGTAGAATTATAGTTACAGTAGATAGTTAAAAATTTCATTACCAAAAAGAGTAAATATGGTGGCTCATAGGCAGTGTCATATACAGAATGGTTTACCGGGTGGTTCAAAAATGTTAAAAAATATTATGCGTGGTCAATGAGCAGTTGCATATACAGGGTGGTGGAAATATATAATGAGATGGAATTATTATAATGAGGATTTTATTAAATGTTAGAGAGTTGAGTGCAATTATGGCTATATAGGGAGGTTAGAAAAAATAAATATGTAGGGTAGCCCATTAGCGATTGAATGGTTGTCATATTAAATTAAGAATTACGAATTTCAACACAAATAAAGTCCTATGAATTATATCTGAAAAAACTTGAATTTCTTTACTTATTTGTAGAAGCGAGATATAAGACCGACATCTAGGATTTTCGAGGAAACTATGACACAGAGGTTCCGAATCTGGATCCGTTCCGTGTAATTGCTGTTCTCCCTAAACTCCTAGGATAGAAAGTCACGATAAAATTTTCAGGTTACTTAACCTGCCAGAGATATTGACACAATTGGTAGAATTTCGACCACTGGGCGACAGCTAGTATACTTAATACGTATTTTCACTGTCAACAACATAAAATGCCCAGGATTAATTTCCTTGTACATCGGTTGTTGACTTTCCCTCTTAACAAAGAGAGGTTTGAAAATGAAAAGAAAACTATTAGAGAAACAGTTGCATGCAATGGTTATCCAACAGATATTATAGAATAATTACTTAGGAAGAAAAATCTTCTGTTACGAATGAATGAATTGTCAACTTTTCTAAATGAGTCACAAGAACGAAAGTTTGTCTCTGTTCCGTACAGTCGCTTTAAGAAAATGTTTAAAGTAAACAGCAAGAAATAAAATCAACTTTTAAAAAACATATATTGATTTTGGCATCTTTTGTTTGTGAAGTTCTAAAACACTTGAAACTCTAGCATAATCCACGGACTGTAATAACAATTATCATTATCATCATTATACAGTTTCTCTTGGAGTTCATCTTTGTACATTACAAGTTTATAATAGCCATTAACGTCCTTTATTAAACACTTTCTTTGATCGTTCGATTAACAGTTTACGACAAACAACCTTTACTTTCTTGGGTTTTGATTACATATATCCGATTTATATCCTGTCGTGTCGTCTGTACTTACATACTTAAGAGTGAAAGAGCATATTTTTCTCAAAAACCGGTACCCCCCGTAATTTAAACGCTTTTCACTGGCCGTCGGTCTAGCCGGTACTTCTTGTGGGTTCGGCAAGTGATCTGGTTGTCTGATGTATCGTTATCGGTTTCTTTTGACATTGAATGATGATAAATTATCAGTGGCGAGTGTTAGAAATTCGACATCACTAAGCTATTTGTGAGGTGTGCTTTCACTGTTTCGTTGGGGAAGTGTTCTGCGAAGAAAGTTGAACTTTTTGCAGAACTTGTTTCAATCGTTATGAGAACAGAAAAAAAAATTGCAAAAGTAACAAGTGACTCATATGTTATATATTCGAGATGTTGTAGGCATTTGATTGCTAGACAAAAAAAACTAACAACTTCGTCAGTTTTAATTTAAATCATTTTTATTGTTTAAATCATTCCTGTATACCTATGATTTTACTTCGCTCCATGTGTCTAGTATTCCATTTGTGCAAGTACTCATGGCCTACCCTATATAGCAAAATTCTCATTTTATTACTATAATTTTACTCTACCAATTATTTCAACCACCCAATATATGCAACTGCTTCTAAAATTTTTTAAATCCATGTCTATAATTATATTATACCCCATCCTATAATTCAAATATCCTAACTGCTTGTAATTATACGGGGTGAGTTGTTTTTGATGGTCAGTGTGGGGATCTCGGAAACTAGTGGAGATAGAGCAATGGTTAAATTGGGAAAGATTTGCAGTTTTACTGACCCAATTTAATGACACTTTCGGATTTTTGTAAAAAGTCATGGCTTACTAGATATTTTGAAAAAAAACGAAATTCTGTCGATTTAGTCACATCCCCCTAGCTCCTTTGTTTCTGATTTTATAAAAAAAGTGTTAATATCAAAATTGAAGGGAATTGTATCCAGAATATGATTGTCATGTCCTCGTTTGCGTGACAGCTCTCGTTTTCGAGATATGACACAAACTTATCTTTTTATGAATAGAAACCATAGTTTGCTATGACCTCAAACAAATGGACAATTTTAGAGCTTTTCAACGATATAATACTCCATAAAAATAACGGAGTCATGTATGCTTTTCTCTCTTATGTTCACTTTTAACGTAGGTAGCCATGAAAAAGTTTGTTTTCACTTTGACGTTTCCTCATTTGAGAGTAATTCTCTTAGTAGTGCTAAACTGACAGTCGATATTGACAAGTTTTCGTGATAAAATGGAATATTCTAACGAAGAATAACTGAATATGGTGGGATGTTATATGATATGCCATAAAAATTCAGTTCGTGCATTTGAAGAATACTTTCATAGATATTTTAATCGTCGTCAACCTGCTCTATGTACATTAAAGATGCTTTACGATAGTTTACGCAGATATGGATTTTTTACTAAACCACCAAAGGAACGTAATCAAATTAACGAAACAGCACAAATAAATGTTTTGGGAATGGTAAATCAAAATCCATTTACATCAACTCGTGAGATTGCGGCAGAAGCTGGCACATCTCAACGAACTGTACTGAAAGCGCACAAGTTCCACCCGTACAAACTTTCAGTTTCTCATACTTTGCATGCTGGTGACAAACATCGACGTATTTTGTTTTGTACACGGTTTAGAGACATGTCCCTTCACACTCCACAGTTTCCATTAAAGGTGTTATGGCCAGATGAAACTAGATTTACTAACTGCGTTATGTTCAATAGACACAATGAGCATATCTGGGCTAAAGAAAACCCTTTCCATGTAGAACAAAGACGATCCCAGATAAAATTTGGTTTTAATGTTTGGTGTGGTATCATGGGGTCTACTATTCTGGGGCCTTTTATCTATGAGGAATTACTTACTGGGGAGCGCTACTTGCATTTGTTGCAATAAAATTTTCAAGACATGTTGCATAATTTGAATTTGAGAACACATTTAGAAATTGAGTGGTTTCAACATGATGGAGCACCTGCTCATAACTCGTTATTAGTAAGACAACACTTAGATAATATCTATCCAAACTCTTGGATAGGAAAAAATGGCCCACGCGAATGGCCACCCCGGTCTCCGGATTTGGCAGTCATAGACTTCTATTTATGGGGTGCGCTAAAAAACAAAGTATACAAAAGAAAGTATCAGACAGTTGGTTACCTAAGGGAGGCGGTATTACAAGTAATTGAAGAAATAGATAGGCGGTCTGTGAGGAAAGCGCTAATGTCAAAAAGATGCAATTTTTATCTAAATAACAGTGGTGGACTTTTCGAACATAAATTGTAACCATTATCATGTACTTTAATTTCTTATGTTTTTAGTAAGTACCTACTTATTTAGTTTTTTCGTTATAACTGATATACCTAATAAAAAAATCGTTCAATGTTTTTTGGAAAAGTTATTAATAAATCAATCTATTTCATGGCTAACTTCGTTAAAAGTGAAAATAAGAGAGAAAAGCATCCATAACTCCGTTATTTTTATAAATAAGTATATTAAGTATTATATAAGTTTGTGTCATATCTCGAAAACGAGAGCTGTCACGCAAACAAGGACGAGGATGAGGATACAATTCCCTTCAATTATGATATTTACACTTTTTTATAAAATCAAAAACAAAGGAGCCAGAGGGATTTGACTAAATCGACAGAATTTCGTTTTTTCAAAATATCTAGTAAGTCATGACTTTTTACAAAAATCCGAAAGTGTCATTAAATTGGGCCAGTAAAACTGCAAATCTTTCTCAATTTAACCATTGCTCTATCTCCGCTAGTTTCTGAGATCCCCATACTGATCATCAAAAAAAACTCACACTGTATAACAAGTTTTTGATGCACCCTAAATAACAATAATATACATCCACCCTTACTTCAAACACCTTGTATAACCAACTACTTATGTTTCACATAACTTTTTTTAACCGTCCTGTATAACTGTAATTCTACTCCACCTTATATTTCAACCATCCTATATATTCAAGTAATTCTAACACTTTTGGAAGCCTAAATTTCCATTCAAATCATCTGAATACAGTTAAGAAAGGTGTCAATAAGTCATTATATGATAGAGCAAAGACTAATTGTTCTGATGATAATAAAATCTACAAAGAAAAAATAGTTATAAAAAATGTTCTCACTGGAAACAATTACTCCACAAAATTGATCAACAAAGAGTTAAACAGACTTGAACAGAAGTCAAACCTTCCGGATCAACCGAGAACTTCTCTTATTAACATTACTAATAGTCAGGACAAGTACATTACAGTTACAACTATATTCCAAACAAGAAATACACTGAAATCTCTAATATCGAAAACAAAACCAACCAAAAAAACCCAGAACTCAAGAAACTGCATATACAAGATTCCTTGCGAATGCAATAAATTTTATATTGGAGAAACATTGAGATCATTAAACGTACGAATAAATGAACACAAGAATTACATAAAGAAACGACAATTTGAAAAATCAAATATTTGTGAACATGCTTGGAACCTAGGCCATAAAATACAATTTGACAATTCAACTATACTTCACAAAGAACAACATAACAAACAAAACAAAACGAAAAGTACAAGAGTTTGCCTTAATTCTTTTGAATGAAGACAATTGTATCGCTTCTACTTCTGTACAATGCAATCGTATATACAACTATATTCCAAACAAGAAATACACTGAAATCTCTAATATCGAAAACAAAACCAACCAAAAAAACCCAGAACTCAAGAAACTGCATATACAAGATTCCTTGAGAATGCAATAAATTTTATATTGGAGAAACATCGAGAGCATTAAACGTAGGAATAAATGAACACAATAATTACAAAACGAAAAATAAAAGACTCTGCCTTAATTCTTTTGAATGAAAACGATTGGTTACCGACAAATAAGGAAGAAATTATTAATGGTAACCTCCTTTTGAACAACCCAGTATCGGATAGTTCATAAGGTTTTTCCTAAGTTTTCCCTTATGACGTTAATCACTGAATTCTTTGATCGCATTTTGGCGAATGCGCTATCTTATAAAAAAGTCATACCTAGGAACGCCACTTATAAATTCTAAAGACAACTCTTTCGAATTCTTCTAATTTGAAAGCTGTTTAACTATAATACATGATTTTTAGAATTTTTTGTACTAACTGTATATCTAAAAACAACAAATTTTCTAATGTCAATTTAAATGACATAAATCAAATTTTCATTTTGCAATTTACATCAATAAATAAAAAGCCATTCACAACGAAGTCAGAATAGACTTTGAAACGTTTGGTTTTCCTTCAATATACGTCGTTTTATTTCGATTGTGGTGCTATTGCCCAAAAAAACACATCTTCTGGTTACAAGTCTTTCCCTGATTTGTAAATAAAAAAAAACAAGATTCAATGAAACGACAATTATTGTGCATTCATTCATCCAAGGGGAATCATATTAATAGTAATCATAATTTACCATACAACACATCAGCTATACAATTAAATTTTATCCAAGGATAATTTAATAAAAGTAATACAAATGTAATTACATTGAATGATCAAGACGAGGCAGTATTTCAAAATAGAATCCACCTACGCTTGAATTAACACTATTAGGATGAATAAACTATTCAGAATTTAACTTCTTTAACAAAATCCATCATCAGTGTTTTTTATAAGAGTGTAATGCACACTGTAAAGGTCACAATAGTGATTAAAGAAACACAGTACTTGTAAGAATATGAAATTAAATTAAGGTTTTTACCTTAACGTTAAATAATAACTAACATGCTTTACTGTGTTGATGTGTGGACCAAAGCCGTTGACAATTCTGAACCATTAGATGTGATTTATATAGAATTTAGAATGGCTTTTGTTCAAGTTCCTCACATTTAATTATATAAACTTGAACAATACAATGTATGTGGAAAATTATTATACTGGATGAAACACTTTCAATCGGTTCTGTCTAAATCATATGAACTAATAAATGATGTTCCTCAATCAATGCTCGAGCCTGTACTGTTTATTTTGGTTAATCCAATTTCTTTTCAGTTTATTATAGATCAAGTTTCGAACGGAAACGTTGCCATATTTTTATAATACCAGCACCTTCACCAAAAGCTTACTATAAAAATAGTGTCGACAATTCTTCACTCCAAAATTCATGGATAGTCCAGTCATTTAAGGCATTTTAAACCCCAATCTGCGGAAAAATTCCTAGTCAACTGAATTTTTGTATACACCTTCATTACGGTGTTGTAAAGGTCACGAAAATCAGTTTTTCGTAAATATCTCGCGAACTATTGCTCGGAGGTCAGTAAAGGGAGGTCATTATAAAGATTGTTCAGCTTGAAATTCCCTAACAAAAATGTCTGTTGTTTTTTTTTTGTAAAATCAACCGTTTTCGAAAGCGATTCTATTAAAACAAAGCACTCGTTTCCTCACCACCTTTCCCCCGTAGACATAATCCAGGATATGTAACAGAGGTTTTCTTATTTGAATACTGATAAATACAGAAAAAATAGACGACTGGACTTAGTCCTATATTTAAATCGACATCTTCATCATTATCATCATTGGTTGACTCTGCGTTTAAGCATGACTGGCAACGGCAATGTCCACAAACTTTTGAACATCTTAATCAAATTTTTTTACATCCACATTTGCCACCACAACCTTTTGTACAATTACAAAAGATTGTGATAAGTAGGTCTTCGGGTGCTGATGGTAATAAAGTTGTTATTGGCTGTAGTTTATTATTTTTTAACTCCCAACCCCACTGTTCTGGATCAATTTCTCTTCCTAGCCAGGTTTGTTTTTGATAGTTCACTCGATAAATATGTTGTTGAGCTGCTGAAAAAGTAGGTGGTAATAATTGCAAGGCTTAGGATGGGTGTTTATTAAAAAAAATGGAGACTAGTTCTAAGTCCTAGCAAAACAGAGTGTTCATTTTTTCACCTAAATAATAAACAGGTTAATCAAGACCCTGAAATATTCTGGAATGGTGAACGCCTTAGGTACAATCCGAACCCAAAATACCTGGGTATTACCCTGGACAGAACGCTCTCTTTTAGGAAACATATAGAAAACACAGCTGCAAAAATTCAAACGAGGAATAACATTCTGGAAAGCTCTGTGGAACCTCATGGGGAGCAACTGCCGATACCTTACGATGTTTGGCAATGGGTCTCGTCTTTAGCGCAGCTGAGTATGGCGCTCCAGTATGGATGAACAGCCAGTATGTCTCAAAGTTGATGTTCAGCTCCGCAGGAGCATGCGTATCATAACGGGATGCATAAAATCTACACCAACTTACTGGCTCCCAACTCTCAGCCATATTATGCCGCCAAATATCCGACGGAAAGAAGCTCTCCTACGAGAATACGAGAAAATAATGGATATCCCGGAGTTGCCTATCCATGAGTATATACCAACTGCTTGCCTCACCAGACTGAAATCCAGACATCCACCAATCAGGACTGCGAAAGCGTTGCATGAAAGTGATTTCAGGGGTCTCCCGGGGAATGGGATGCAGGTTGGAGGGAGGATGCCCCTCCAGAGGTACTCGACTATGTGAGCATCCATGAGGAACCTGCGGGTTTCGATCTACCTCGCAATATATGGAAGACGGCAAATAGAATTAGAACGGGACACGGCGTCTGCGCAGATATGCTGTATAAATGGAATAAACAACCCACGCACAATTGTGAATGCGGGGCAGCCTATCAAACAGTCAAACATATGTACCAAGACTGTAAACTTACGGCCTACCAGGGTACAATAACGGATATATATATACTCTCCCTCCTGCAGTGACTGAATGGATAAAGAACCTGTTAGTTTGTGATTACTATGTGTGGCCTTGTTATTTTCAAATGTTTTTACTCTGTACTATTCTTGTCCTTGTGTGTTGTTAGTGTTTAAATGTAATTTCGTATTTTTATATTATAAGATCAGTTCATGTATACTATTGTCATACGCTAAATAAATAAGCAAAGCTACAGTATATTTAATTATCTATCGAATTTCCTGATTCTGGAGCACCGTACATTGCTAGTAGAAAATGTGTTCCAGCATTGGCAATGACATCTCGAGAGCAATTCTCTTGTTGGAATATTTCTGCAGAATTGTTTAAATCGGGTCTTTTTTCAAACATCTTCATGACTTTTATTTTTCCTTTCACAAATAGTGCTGAAGTTGTATCAGATCCGGTCCTGGCATGTAGAACTAGAATATTTCTCTTGCAATGTGGATATTTGTTGAGGGTATCAATCGAGTATAGTTTTGTTTCAACATTGTTTTTTCCTGTTTTTTTTTTAAATTGATGTAGGTTGATCAAGTAATTGTGTGCGTGATATTTCAACTATTAAGTCGTCAGCATCATCACGCGATTGTCTTGTAGCAATACCAACTTTATTTATAATCATGAATAAAAGCAATAGTAGTCTAAGAGATAGAGCCGGTTTTTGCTCGTCATCCTGAGTATGGACAGAATGTGTCGTATTAAGTTTAATTCCTGAACTAAATCACGTGTCTAGGCAGGCACCACTGGAAGTGATAACCGAGGATAGTTAAAGGGGGTGAAAGTGGTAGTTTTTTTTGGTCATGCTCATCATCGAGTAAACGTTCCAAAATTGGCTGCATACAAGATTGTGATGCATTTAAGCAAATTCCCGAGAGGTGTCGGCCTAGAGCGTTACCATCAAGGTGGCGGACAGGGGTAAACTTGTCAAAAATAGGGGTGAACTTCGTCATTAAGTAAAAAGAACGCGATTTGCTCCATTTTTGCTTACACAAAAGAAATCATAATCCAAAAGGACGTACAGCTAAATGACATAAATTTATTTTCCATGACCTTGACCTTCAAGGTCATTCCAAGATCAAAGTTTGTTTGAAAAATGAACCTATTATAAAATTAATGATAAGTTACCAGCTCTTGGGCTTCTTCGCCCAACTGATGAGACCCAGAAAGGTCGAAAGCTATAGTGGGATCTTATACCAAAACACAAGGTTAAGGTGAATCCAGTTGACCCAGTTTACTCGCTTAGTGTTACGTTTGACAAAGCAAAGTGTGAGACTCCTTTGGGATTCGCAAATCTCCGCAAAGATTCACCTTAACCTTGTGTTTTGGTATAAGATCCCACTATAGCTTTCGACCTTTCTGGGTCTCATCAGTTGGGCGAAGAAGCCCAAGAGCTGGTAATTTATCATTAATTTGATATTTTAGTAGTTCAAGAAGTGATTCCTCAAAGAGAAATAACAGAATTTGTTCAAACGGATGAACTTGTTCCAAACTGCAACTTTTCCGAAATCTCGAGGTTTTCACAAATATCTGAGTTTGGACGTTAGTCCTTTCTCAAACAACTTTTCTGTGAACCTATTATAGCCAAATTAGGTGTACGGGGGGTTTTCGACGACGCTGATTTCGAATCTGAAATCAGTTTTTGTTTGAAAAGTGGTCTTGGATTGCAAAAATCTGATTTCAAATTCGTAATCAGAATTTAAAAATTGACAATTTGAAAAAAAAACAACCAACCTACTCCCAATTTGGTACACGATGATTACGAATATAAAATCAGTTTTTGAAAATTTTCAAAAAAGTAGTGGAATACCTTCTTTGAATCAGTCATTTTTCGGATCAGGATTAAAAACATCGATTACCGTTAACTGGTTGTGCACCAATTGGTTGACTTTTTAAAAAAATTGGTCCGCCATCTTGGATTGTGAATTTTGAAAAACTGATTTCAGTTTTGAAATCAGCGATGTCGAAAACCCCCGTACCCCTAATGTAGCTATAATTGGTGTGTATACAAAAATTCAATTCACTAGGAAACCTTAAATGATTGGACTAGGAATCTTTGTCCTCTGAAATAGTTAATCCGACCTATACATTAATTACATACTCTAATAATTTAGTAAGTGGCTTAATGAACTAGTATCAGTTATCTGCAACGACTTTACCTTAACGATAAACGTAAATCCTCCAACATGAAAGAATGCAGTTTTTGTCAAAACATTCCTCTAAATTTCATCACCACCCGAACACCTTGTAAATAAATTAATTAATTTTCCATCGAATCGATGGCATACTTTTACGAAATTTATCTTGCCTCGAGCTCTTCAAGACGATTCAAAACGACTACGTCACAACGGTTGAATACTTTCTCTTGTTTTGAGAGAGAAATTGTGATGATGAAGATGCTCGTTTGTGTCTTTGCTTTTCCGACAAAAATTTCAAGATTTACATTGTCAATGCCGTACAAGGTCACTTCTGTAAAATGTTCAGTTTCAACATACTCACTACACGTGCTATAATGTTTGATTTTTTTTTTTGTAAATTTACTTCTTCAGATAAGTAAGAATAATTTCTGTTTTGGTATTATCTGGAAAAATATCCTTAACAAACATATGTATTTGTAAGTATTTTGTCATTCTACTCTTAGGCATTCTTCAATAACTAAAAAACAGATGACTGATCTTTTCTTTTTTTAATGTTACAATTAGCCACAGCTTTTAAAATATTATGCTCCAAAAAATATTTCCCGTGATATACAGGGTGAGTTTTTTTTTGAGGATCAGTATGGGGATCTCGGAAACCAACGGAGATAGAGCAATGTTTAAATTGGGAAAGATTTGCAGTTTTACTGACCCAATTTAATGACACTTTCGGATTTTTGTAAAAAGTCATAACTTACTAGATATTTTGAAAAAAAAAACGACATTCTGTCGATTTAGTCAAATTATCTTTTTTTGAATGGAAACCATAGTTGGCTATGACCTCAAAAAATCGGACATTTTTAGAGTTTTTCAAAGATATAATACTTAGTTATTCATAAAAATAACAGATTTATGGATGCTTTTCTCTCTTATTTTCACTTTTAACGTAGATAGCCATGAAAAAGATTGTTTTCATTTTGACGTTTCCTCATTTGAGAGTAATTCCATTAGTAGTGCTGAACTGACAATCGATATTGACAAGTTCTCGTGATAAAATGGAATATTCTAACGAAGAAAAACTGAATATGGTAAAATGTTATGTCATATGCCATAAAATTCAGTTCGTGCAGCTGATGAATACTTTCATAGATATTTTAATCTTCGTCAACCTGCTCTATGTACATTTAAGAGGCTTTACGATAGTTTACGCAGATATGGATCTTTTAGTAAACCACCAAAGGAACGTAATCAAATTAACCAAGCAGCACAAATAAATGGTTTGGCAATGGTAAATCAAAATCCATCTACATCAACTCGTGAGTTTCCGGCAGAAGTAGACTCATCTCAACGAACTGTACCTAATTAAGGTACTAAAAGCGTACAAGTTCCACCCGTACAAACTTTCAGTTTCTCAAACTTTGCATGCTTGTGCGGAATATCGACGAATTTTGTTTTGTACATGGTTTAGAGACATGTGCCTTGACAATCCAAAGTTGTCATTAAAGGTGTTATTGTCAGATGAGACCAGATTTACTAACTGCGGTATGTTCAATAGACACAATGAGCATATCTGGGCTAAAGAAAACCCTTTCCATATAGAACAAAGACGTCCCCAGATAATATTTGGTTTTAATGTTTGATGTGGTATCATAGGGTCTACTATTGTGGGGCCTTTTATCTACGACGAATCACTTACTGGGGAGCGCTACTTGCATTTCTGGCAATACACTTTTCAAGACATGTTGCATAATTTGAATTTGAGAACTCGTTTAGACATTTAGGAGTTTCAGGAAAACCCTGTGATTCCTAGGATAGAAATTACGACACTAATTTTTCGAGATTTTTCAATCCATTGAACGCAAGACAATATATTGTTTCCAGTAGAGAACCTACATCAGTTGCGCTTCCCTCAACTAATTAAATTCAGTTATATGTACTATATACATAAATAATAATTCATTCAGTTGAGGAGAGCACAACTGATGAAGATTCTCGACTAGAAACAATATATTGTCTTGCTTTCAATGGATTTAAATATCTAGAAAAGTTGATATCGTAATTTATTTGACGGGTTTTAGTAAACCTACGATTTCTTTCTTTTGATTTCTATCCTAGGAATCTCAGGGAAATGGCGGTACTCACAGTACGACTCCGGATTTGAAGGCTCTGTGAGCTAGATTTTTATTGAAACTCCTGAATGTCGAAATTAATTTCGCGATAAAATATTTGAAAATGTCTGCTGTAGTAGCAGATAACGAGAAACCACTGGCGGATCCAGGGGAAGGGGCTAAGGGGCTGAGTAGTATGCTTTTCAGTATTTATTGTGCTATAATCAACCTTCAGAGATCAAGTCCCTCCAAATGACAAGCCTGTGGTAATTGATTATGTTGTATCTCTTGTACAAATTAGATGGCAAAAGTAAAAAAAAGGAAGTACTTACCATCTGCATAATTCGGGGGCAACATTCTGAGGAACCTGGCCCCCCTGTTACCCCATTTGGCGTGTCTTACGTTGTTGCACTCTCCCGAAGGTTTTCGGAATTTCATCGGTGGACACGATATGGTTTCGTCCGGAGTACATGTTTCATCTAGGTGAGAGTTGGTGAGTCTGGCTGTTCTCTCCATATGCAAGGCTCTTCTGACAATTGGCTTCAGCTCTTCCGGTAAGGTTCGGGTGTACTGGGTGATGTTATATTCTGATGGTGGCAGATTTACTTGGCCGTGGATAAGACTCGGGAGAATGAGTACTATACATAGCCGTAACCTGAAAAACAATACATATATTTTTAACGGATTTCCAAAAAGGAGTTAATCAGACGAGTTTTCTTTGGGTTTAATTTTTTCGTATGTATGTGTGATTTCTGCTCTGGAAATCATCCAATTTTAAATAATAATATATTCCTTTAATACACTATGTAGTTAGGGTGGTCCTCCTGCTAGTGGGATGAAATTTCACACTAAAGACATACTTGCATTATTTTATGTATATTGACCTATTTTTTCAAACCAGGCTTTCCGATTTGGATAATTTGAACTATATTAGAGAAGTTTCCGTAGTGGTGCCATATAATTCTGCAACGTAACACCTCCCATTCTCCAGATATTCGGAATAATTATTAAAAATGTTAAATCTCAAATAAATTTCACGTGAAATTACTTCATAACTATGGAGATTGAAATGTCACAGGTGTCAGAAAATAATTATTGGCAGGCAAAAAGTCTAGGAATTCTTGTACAGGATGTTTATTAGAAAAAGTTCACACAATAACAGGATACCAAAAAATCTGAAAAAAGATTTAAAAAATGACATTATTTAACACAATTTCAACCAATTTACACACAACCTTGACAAACTACACACCAAAAACATCATAATGAAAGACTCCATCGATTTTTGAAAACCGCATGAAAATCCGTTCAACTGTTTTTGAGTTAACCGTTAACAGAGACAAACAGACGCGGAAGAGGACGACTTTTTCTATAACATATCATGATAGTATAATAATTACCATTATTTCACTATTTTACTTAGATTACTAAAAAGGTTATTCAAGTCGATTCTGAGTTCGTTGTCAATGGCTTTATATGTATTGAAATTGTAAATTGCAAATTGAAAGTTTAATTTATGACATAAGAAAAAAATTGTTGTTTTTAAATATATAGGTAGTACAAAAAATTCTAAAGATCTTGTATTGTGGTTAAACAGTTTTCAAGTTGGAATAATTTGAAAGAATTATCTTTAGAATTTGTAAGTGGCGTTCCTAGGTACGACTTTGTTATAAAATAGCGCATTCGCCAAAAATGCAATCAAAGAATTCTGCTGTTTCAATGATCCCATTAAAGTCATAAGTGAGAACCTAGGAAAAACCTTATCAACCATCCCGATACTGGGTTGTTCAAAAGGAGATGACCTTTAATGATTTCTTCCTTAATTGTCGGTAACCAGATACGATTGCATTGTACAGAAGTAGAAGCGATACAATTGTCTTCATTCAAAAGAATTAAGGCAAACTCTTGTACTTTTCGTTTTGTTTTGTTTGTTATGTTGTTCTTTGTGAAGTATAGTTGAATTGTCAAATTGTATTTTATGGCCTAGGTTCCAAGCATGTTCACAAATATTTGATTTTTCAAATTGTCGTTTCTTTATGTAATTCTTGTGTTCATTTATTCGTACGTTTAATGATCTCAATGTTTCTCCAATATAAAATTTATTGCATTCGAAAGGAATCTTGTATATGCAGTTTTTTGAGTTCTGAGTTTTGTTGGTTGGCTTTATTTTTGATATTAGTGGTTTCAGTGTATTTCTTGTTTGGAATGTTGTTTTAACATTAAATCTGTTGCCCACTCTTGTCAATCATTCTGACAGACCCTGTATGTATGGTATAGTTGTAACTGTAATATGGTTGTCCTGAGTAGCAGTGTTATTAAGAGAAGTTCTGGGTTGATTCGGAAGGTTTGTCCTCTGTTCAAGTTTGTTTAACTCTTTGTTGATAAATTTTGTGAGGTAATTGTTTCCAGTGAGAACATTTTTCACAATTGTTTTTTCTTGTTGAATTTATTATCATCAGAACAGTTGATCTTTGCTCTATCATATATTGACTTAATAACACCTTTCTTTACTGTATTCGGATGATTTGAATTGAAATTTAGGTATCTGTTAGCATGCGTTGGTTTTCTATAAACTTCTGTTACGAATGAAGATTCTGTTTTTGTTATTAATATGTCTAGGAAGAACAGTTTGTTATTTTGTTCAATTTCTAGAGTGAATTTGATAGTTGGCTGTTTGTTATTTATGTCATTTAATAATTTATCTAGTTCTTCAAGATTGTGTTCCAAATTACGAAAATGTCAACGTAACGCCACCAAATGAAAGGTGTATTTTTTTTGATAAAATTACTTGTCATTAAAATTTTTCCATTAATATGTTACTTAATGCTGGTGAGAAACAAGAACCCATGGTCACGCCAAAATCTTGTTTAATTGAAAGTATGTAGTTTTTGTACAATATGTTAGTAATTCCATTATTGTTTCAACTGATAACTGAGTTCGTTTGCTTAATGAAGAGTCCCGTTCGAGTTATTGTTTTACTATAGGAAGTGTTTTGAAAACAGGAACATTGTTATAAAGATTTACTATATCAAAACTTGCTATTGTAAATGTATTTTTGGATTCTATATGAGACAAGAAATGTGCATTGTTTTTTAGATGAGAAAGAGAACTTCCTGTAAGAGGACGAATAATGTTTAAAAGAAATTTTGAAAGTTCACTACATGGAGAATTTATAGAGCTGACAATTGATCTTAAAGGAATATGGGGTTTATGAATTTTTACTCATAGAAATGTTGTGGTTTAGTATAGTGTGGGGTGAGTACTTTAGGTTCTTGTTCTCTGAATTCATGTTTGTGGTTGTACAGTAAACGGTATATTTTGTTTTCTATTGAGCTTGTTGGATCTTTTGTTAGTTTAGAGTATTGTCCTAGGTTTATTATATTTTGAATTTTGTCATCGTAATCAGTTTTATTTAAAATTACTGTTGCATTACCTTTGTCAGCAGGTAAAATTTTTATAGAATTGTCATTTTTTTAATCTGTAATTCCACATAATTCTTATTAGAGAGGTTATTTTTAATATTTACAGGTTTTTTTGGAGTTCAATTTACATTTTCAATACATACAAAGTCATTAACAACGAAGTCAGAATCGACTTTGTTTGGTTTTTTTCCTTCAGTATACAGCTTTTTATTTCAATTATGGTGTTATTCCCGAGAAAACATAAAAATAATTAAAACCTTGTTGACGTACAGTATATAAATGTCCCAATTAGATTAAATACTTTTACTCAATCTTCGAAATTCTAAAACATATAATTAATTTAATTTAAAGTAAGCATAGGGGATACTCTGTCGCAACAATCATTACAGCTTTAAGTAGTTTCTCAAAACGTGATTACCAGCTAATTCCATCATTTAAACCAAATCCAAAATCGGAACAAATCGCAAACTGCATAAGACCTAATATCGACATGTTGCAAAATCCTCTAATGAACTGAATTGGCTAATAAGCACATAATGTGGAAAACAATCAATTATTATGTAAAGGTTAAACAATTTCACATTATTATCGGCAGATACACACACACACACGGCTATGAAATAATTATCGTATGAGCTTTTTGTCGGCCTACGTGGTAAAATTGTAATGTAGTAACGTGCAGTACTGGTGGTACCTGTATTTCAATCGCTTTTGTTATGTAAACCGTAAACGCTTTTGATGAAATTAAGGAAGTAAAAACGCTTCTTCGAATCAATAAGGGAAATGTTGAGTCGATGTTTATCTAAGTAGGAAACCTCAATAGTAGCAGGATGCTATTATACGTAGCAATACTAAATAGGGTACCATTTAAAATATATTCTTGTATAAACCACCTCTAAGTGTTTGTACTGACTTGACAGCACCTTTTTATCTCCAAGCAATTTGGACGGTTTTATGTTTAAACTACACACACTGGTACTGGCAAAACCCTGCCCTCCTCCGTCGTAAATTCTAGCACCAAAAACTATATCAACAAATTTTTTTATAGAAATAATCACTGAACACGGGACGTTTTTTATGGAGTTTAAAGTTGGACAAGAGTTTATTGTCTGGTTTTCACAGAGCAGCTTTTAAAACAAAATTTTACGATATTTGGACGTAAAATTCAACAGCTGTTCATTTATACCATAGTTTCTTTTGCTAAGATTTTAACAGCAAACTCGTAGAGGTAAGAGACTAAAGTAATAAAAGCCCGCAAAAATACGAATTTCTTTCATTTTTTGCTTATACAGTGATGGGCAAATGTGTGGAACCAAGTAAATATCTCTGGAATTATTAGAGATATCAAAATAAAACTGGATTTTAATAAACATAGATTTTTTAAAATGTAGCCAGGTAGAACTGGAAGCAGTTCCGGGCCTCATCTGATAGATGTATTCATATGTCATAGCAAAAAAGTAAAAGTATTAACAGAAGGAGTCTACAAAATCCAAAATGGGGTATAAATCCTAAATCATCTAAAGGGTTAAACAAAAGTCTGATACATAGACACCTACTATCTAGAAATAGTGTTCATGTTCTTATGCGATCTAAAACCTTGTCTTGACTGAGGTTTATTCTTAACTGGATTTTTTACTTTAAGGATATACAGTGATGGGCAAATGTGTGGAACCAAGTAAATATCTCTGGAATTATTAGAGATATCAAAATGAAATTTGGTTTCTGATGAAACATTTTATTGCGAATACAAAAATATCGGGTTTGATATTGTTTAATTCAATACCTACCGCGATATTAACAGAAAAGTAATTAAGGAAAGGAAAAATCTAATATCCATTAAAGAAATACATAATCATAATTATTAATAAAATCTAAGTGATTTTCAAAACATTCAAACTTAACATAACTAAACTTAATGTATTATATGTTCAAACTGAGCACCGTTTACTTCTTTACAATAAGCAAGTCGGTTTTTAAATTCTCAAGTAACATTAGCTATTACTTCTGGTGTAATTCTCTGGATGTCTTGAGTTATTCTTGCAGCTAATTCTTGCAAATTATTTGGTCTATTAACATAAACCTTAGACTTTAAGTAACCCCACAGAAAATAGTCTAGTGGATTAAGGTCGGGACTTTCTGCAGGCCATTCATAAGTACCCCTTGTTCCAATCCATCTGTAATGAAATGTCCTATCTAAATGATCTCGAACAATGCGAGCGTAATGGGGTGGTGCTCCATCCTGCTGAAAGTAGATTATTTGGTAATTGTCCATTTACCCCCAATGCCGGAATAACTTGTGTCTCCGTTTAAAGTTTCTTGTAGGAAGAAGGGTCCCACGATTCTGTTGTTATAAATGCCGGAACAAACGTTCAATTTTTAGGGATATTGTGTATGAGCCTCTTGTACCCCATTAGGATTACTTTGCGGCCAGTAGCGGCAGTTATGTCGATTAACCGTACCATTTAAACAAAATGTAGCCTCGTCTGAAAACAACACATTTCTTATAAAATTATTATAACGGTTACAAATATCCATCATCGTTTCACAAAATTGCAAACGTCTGTAGAATTCGTCTTCGGAGAGTTCTTGAAAGAGGCGAATTTTGTATGGATGATATTTTTCTCGCCTTAATATCTTTCCTACTGAACTACGGCTAATTCCATGCATATTGGCGAGGTCGGTAGTGGATAAGTGAGGATTTTCTTCCAAAGATATAGCAACATTTTAACCGTCCACTTTTTGGTAAATTGCTAACTGTTCCACTTGTGTCGTACCTTCGCAAAGTTTGCGTCACTACTGAACGGGATATTTGTGTATTCGGATGAATAATGTTAAAAAGGTCACAAACTTCTTGATGCGTCCTTTTGCTCTCCCCATACCCAATCATCATAAATATTTCTATTTTTTCTCTTTCACTTAATTTTACAATCAAATTAAAACAATACAATCTTTTTACGTTCAAATAATAAAAACTAATAACTTATTTTCACAACTACTGTCACTTCTGCAATGAATTTCATAGACTACTAAATTTGATTCAGATTTAATTTGCGCCTGATTTAAACAAACGCACGGGTATTCGACTATGGAACAAGCAGTGCTGTTGGCTGTGACGGTTTAATGCCACCGATTGGCCAATAGAAATACAAATCCTTACCGAGCGGTTTGTTTATATCGGGCGTAAATGAAATCTGAACCGAGTTTTGTTACCTTCGAATTTTTCCTTTCCTTAGTTACTTTTCTGTTAATATCTCGGTAGGTATTGAAGTAAGCGATATCAAACCTGATATTTTTGTATTCGCAATAAAATTTTTCATGAGAAACTAAAATACTATACTGGGTGTTTCATTGCAAATTTTAAAATGGACATTACTTCCGGTAAAACAGGAAGTTCAAAATTGTAAAAAAATTTGGAAACAAATAGGCAATCTACGGCAGTATCCACCTTTCAAATTTCATTTTGATATCTCGAATAATTCCAGAGATATTTACTTGGTTCCACACATATGCCCATCACTGTATAATGAAGAGTAATGGAGGAATCGAAAGTTGTAGATAATAGGAAATCCTTCTTAATGAGTGTTTATACATTCTGATTGGATCTTTTTTTACCGAGTAAACTCAGAAAAACTGGTCAAAAATGGATTTTTTTGAAATGAATAGCTTCTAAACAACTGCCATGACCAAATTCGACGTCCTAGACTACTTTATTGTAGTACTTTGTTTGCTACTTTCTTACTCTCTTTGCTTAATTTGGGGCCAAAGTTTTTAAACAACTATTCGCACCAACTTTAAATAATGTTTACATGGTTCCTGAGATTTTATGGAAACATTCTAAACAACTGACCAAATTCGACGTCCTAGACTACTTTATTGTAGTACTTCGTTTGATGCTTCTTTTACTCTCTCTGCTTTATTTATGGCCAAAGTATTTCTTAGTTGCAATTGCATTGGTATCTTTTCCTATAAATTAAATTATCTCAGAAACTAACTTCAAATTAATCAAAATGAAATCGTTACGAACACCCTGTACAAATATCAAATCGGCATTTTCCCTTTTGGTAGCGCCCTCTTTCACATAATCAGTGAAGTAATTAAAATTGGTGTCACTGCATAATTAATGTAATCATATTGACGTTGGCCCACCTCCTTAATACACTCTGAGTATAACTGAGAAGTGTATTTTTTTGTTCACAGGAAGATTTTTACAGTACTTGACTGCAGATTATTCAATTTATTGATTTTGTGATAATTATCAACTTTTGGGTCTTGCTCGCTATGCTTTTAGGACCTACAGAAAATAGTGACTGATTCCACAGGATTTTTTAATTTAAGTCAGTTGATGTTGATTCTTTTTTAAACATAAATTATTATATTTTATGATTTAACATAATGGTAATGCTTTATACAATAAACCCGTTAGCGGTAAAAGGAAGACGTTGGTTTTTCGCAATGAATAACAATCCAACTGCAATCCACAAATCATATTTTTTTTAGAAAGCACCGCTCGAAGATACGCTTGTATTGAAAGAAACGGATTCACTTCGTAACTACGAATTCGTGTTGTGTTATCGATCGTGATAGATTCAGAGTGAAAAAATAATAAAACGAGATTCAATTGAGTACACGAAGTGTATTAATTCCTCGGGTAAACAATTTCTTGAATCATAATCGTTATCCGCCAGCATAATTCTTCGCGAACGGTTTACATTTACGTAATAACTGAAGAATCTTTAATAGGGAACGAATTAATATCAAAACACATAAATAACGTTTGGAATAATTTGAGTGTATTTTGTAACTCAGCATATAAATTGTCGAATAATGAGAATATGCAACATTTAGCATTATTTGTTGATTTCACATCTACATGACTTCGTTTGGTTTGTCTTCTACAGAGTGGCTTCGAACTGATGCCCAATTACAATTAAATGTATTTTCTAAAACAACAGAATAATTTCATTTTTTGACTGGAATGGCAAGAATTGAGTGATGGAAGTGGCTCACGTTGGGCGCCAATTTGTAAACACAGAATTTTTTATTAACCTTAATATGTGGCCTAAGAGATGCCAAATACATGTAAACCATACACAGAACGGATAAAAATTAATAACTTACAAATTTTAACATGTTTTCAAATTTAAAAAATTAAAGGGAACAAATCTGGTGATAAAAGAAAAATGTTCAATTTGAATGAAAATTGTGTCATTCTATGAGTAGCTGTTATCTATTAATTTATATTTAACGTAGAACCGACTTTATTGACTAAAAATAAAAACAGTTTTAAAACTCTCATTCTCACTCTCACTCTCTCTCTCTCTCACACACACACACACTCTCACTCTCTCTCACTCTTCTCTCTCTATCTCTCTCTCTCAACACGACGTTGCAATCGCCCTGTATAAGTAGGAATCCTCATCTACAGTTCATTCATGTTCCTGACCTATAACTTTACTTCGCGCCGTATGTTTTTTGAACCCACCTCTATAACTGTAATTTTACTTCGCCCTATATTTGAATCTCGACAAACACCTACAACCGTATACCGTATAAAAGAGATCTCCGATATAACAATTTTTCTTTTCGATAGACTAGGCTGTAAGCTCCGGAAAAGAACTTTTTTCAAAAAGGAACTGATTTCAATTGAATCACAATGAAACCGTTACAAAAACCCTGTACGACATACTTTTATGATATATCTTGCAATCTTGCACTATTTAAAATATATCTACACATTGATTGAACTGTTTAAGAGAAAACAATGAAGATTCGCTGATGTTCATTTAAATGGAGTACCTTAATTACTTTTTTCTGCTTTTCTCTAAAACCTAAATCTCACGTTATAGAAAAGATACCATTAAATAATATTCCTTAATACAATGAAATTTAAATCATCAAAATTGTCCAAGTCGTTTTTGAATAATTACTGAGTATACATAAAAAAATGTATGCCGACGAACTTATAACTTCCTTCTTTTTGGAATTCTGTTAAACAATATACAGGGTGAGTTTTTTTTGATGATCAGTATGAGGATCTCGGAAACTAGCGGAGATAGAGCATTGGTTAAATTGAGAAAGATTTGCAGTTTTACTGGCCCAATTTAATGTCACTTTCAGATTTTTGTAAAAAGTCATGGCTTACTAGATATTTTTAAAAAACGAAATTCTGTCGATTTAGTCAAATCCCTCTAGCTCCTTTATTTTTGATTTTTGTAAATACCAAAATTGAACGGAATTGTATCCCGAATATGAATGTCATGTCCTCGTCTGCATGACAGCTCTCGTTTTCGAGATATGACACAAACTTATCTTTTATTGAATGGAAACCATAGTTGGCTATGACCTCAAAAAATCGGACATTTTTAGAGCTCTTCAACGATATAATACTCGATATAGTTATTCATAAAAATAACGGAGTTATAGATGTTTTACTTTTAACGTAGGTAGCCATGGAAAAGATTGTTTTCACTTTGCCATTTCTTCATTTGAGAGTAATTCCATTAGTAGTGCTGAACTGACAGTCGATATTGACAAGTTTTCGTGATAAAATGGAATATTCTAACGAAGAAAAACTGAATATGGTGGAATGTTATGTCATATGCCATAAAAATTCAGTTCGTGCAGCTAAGGAATACTTTCATAGATATTTTAATCGCTGTCAACCTGCTCTATGTAAATTTAAGAGGTTTACGCAGATATGGACCTTTTACTAAACCACCAAAGGAACGTAATCAAATTAACGAAGCAGCACAAATAAATGTTTTGGCAATGGTAAATCAAAATCCATCTACATCAACTCGTGAGATTGCGCAGAAGCCGGCACATCTCAACAAACTGTAGTTAAGGTACTGAAAGCGCACAAGTTCCACCCGTACAAACTTTCAGTTCCTCAAACTTTGCATGCTGATGACGAACATCGACGTATTTTGTTTTGTACATGGTTTAGAGACATGTGCCTTGACAATCCACAGTTTCCATTAAAGGTGTTATGGTCAGATGAAACTAGATTTACTAACTGCGGTATGTTCAATAGACACAATGAGCATATCTGGGCTAAAGAAAACCCTTTTCATGTAGAACAAAGACGACCCCAGATAAAATTTGGTTTTAATGTTTGATGTGGTATCGTAGGGTGTACTATTCTGGGGCCTTTTATATATGACGAATCACTTAGTGGGGAGCGCTACTTGCATTTCTTTCAATATCCGTTTCAAGACATGTTGCATAATTTGAATTTGAGAACTCGTTTAGAAATTGAGTGGTTCCAACATGATGGAGCACCTGCTCATAACTCGTTATTAGTAAGACAACACTTAGACAATATCTATCCAAACTATTGGATAGGAAGAAACGACTCACGCGAATGGCCACCCTGGTCTCCCGATTTGGCACTTATAGACTTCTATTTATGGGGTGAGCGAAAAAACAAAGTATACAAAAGAAAGTATGAGACAGTTGGTGACCTAAGGAAGGCGGTATTATAAGCAATTGAAGAAATTGAAAGGCGGTCTGTGAGGAGAGCGGTATTGCCAATCTTAAAAAGATGCAATTTTTGTCTAAATAACAATGGTAGACTTCTCGAACATAAATTGTAACCATTATTATGTACTTTAATTTCTTAAGTTTTTAGTAAGTACCTACTTATTTAGTTTTTTCGTTATATCTGATGTACCTAATAAAAAAATCGTTCAATGTTTTTTGTAAGGGTTATTAATAAATCAATCTATTTATGGCTAACAACGTTAAAAGAGAGTACATATTTTTATGAATAACTATATCGAGTATTATATCGTTGAAAAGCTCTAAAAATGTCCGATTTTTTGAGGTCATAGCCAACTATGATTTCCATTCAAAATAAGATAAGTTTCTGTCATATCTCGAAAACTAGAACTGACACGCAAGCGAGGACATGACAATCATATTCGGGATACAATTCCCTTCAATTTTGATATTTACACTTTTTTATAAAATCAAAAAGAAAGGAGCTAGAGGGATTTGACTAAATCGACAGAATTTCGTTTTTTCAAAATATCTCATAAGCCATGAGTTTTTACAAAAATCCGAAAGTGTCATGAAATTGGACCAGTAAAACTGCAAATCTTTCCCAATTTAACCATTGCTCTATCTCCGCTAGTTTCCTCGATCCCCATACTGATCATCAAAAAACAACTCACCCTATATTACACGATAGATAAGCAGTTGAACCTCGAACCCAAGGATACGGAGTATCTTGAACTTATCATTTACTTCAGAAAATTACGCCTTTCCCCACAACCGTTCACGTCAAGATCAATTTTCCTAGAATATGTGTCACAGTGTTCAACGAACCAACATCGACCGTGTCATCACCATCCTAACCATCTTCATTCACCGCAAAATCGTATCATTTGACCAGTACAATGACTCATATAATAGATCCATAATTCGTGTCGCAGAAACAATCATTATTCCTGATATTTTGACCTCAACCGTAAACCAAAGGCTTTTCTTCATCACTGCCCATGCATCGTGAAAATACTCACAGATAATTACACCTCAATTCGGGTCATCTCAATTAGCAGAGTGATCATACGTAATGATCATGTATGCTGGAGGTATTTTTCTATGTCAGACTGATTTGGTCTTTGGAATGCCGGTCGGTATTTCGCTAGCGATAGTGAACGTAATCTAATTTCATTCACGACAGGATGATACAAATTTTATTAAAGTGCGTCCTTATTGGGTATTGTTACTTAATACTGACAAAAACGTCATTGAAAGACAATTTTGCTATATAAGAGCAACGGTTCTTAATTAGCATCAAAACGTTTTTTTAAGTGATCTCAATCAAGATCAATTTATTTAGGAAAACGTGTTCATAAACCTGTCACTGTAGTTCTTGAAATATATCACGGAGGTCATTAAAACCTCGGTCAGATTAATTGAGATGCTTTGGCATTTTACTATATGGTTTGCAATTACGGCTGCCAAGGAAGGGATGTTACAATTTTGTTTTTAATTTACAAAAATGGCACAAAGATGTTTTTTAAATACACAATACCAATTCGTATTGAAGAATCATCTCTCAAAAATGCTGTTTTCAATATAGATTTAATGGAATTTGTAAATAACAGCCCACAATAGTTTATTGGAGCAAAGTTTTCTGTCTGGTTTTCAGTTTCATATAAAAAAATCTAATCTAAAAATATTCAAGATATTGCTTACTTAAATGAGTAAAATTTTAATAAAAACTACCAAGCAGTTTTTTTATTAGTTTCTGAATAATGAGGTTTTTTTCAGTATGGGGATCTCGAAAACTAGCGGAGATAGAGCAATGGTTAAACTGGGAAAGATTTGCAGTTTTACTGGCCCAATTTAATGACACATTCGGATTTTTGTAAAAAGTCATGGCTTACTAGATATTTTGAAACAACGAAATTCTGTCAATTTAGTCAAATCCCTCTTTTTTGATTTTATAAAAAAAGTGTCAATATCAAAACTGAAGGGAATTGTATCCCGAATATGATTGTCATTGTCCTCGTTTGCGTGACAGCTCTCGTTTTCAAGATATGACACAAACTTATCTTTTATTGAATGGAAACCATAGTTGGCTATGACCTCAAAAACTCGGACATTTTTAGAGCTTTTCAACGATATAATACTCGATATAGTTTTTCATAAAAATAACGGAGATATGGATGCTTTTCTCTTTTATTGTCACTTTTAACGTAGGTAGCCTTGAAAAAGATTGTTTTCACTTTGACGTTTCCTCATTTGAGAGTAATTCCGTTAGTAGTGCTGAACTGACAGTCGATATTGACAAGGTTTCGTGATAAAATGGAATATTCTAACGAAGAAAAACTGAATATGGTGGAATGTTATATCATATGCCATAAAATTCAGTTCGTGCAGCTGAGGAATACTTTCATAGATATTTTAATCGTCGTCAACCTGCTCTATGTACATTTAAGAGGCTTTACGATAGTTTACGCAAATTAATGTTTTGGCAATGCTAAATCAAAATCCATCTACATCAACTCGTGAGTTTGCGGCAGAAGCTGGCACATCTCAACGAACCGTAATTAAGGTACTGAAAGCGCACAAGTTCCTCTCGTACAAACTTTCAGTTTCTCAAACTTTGCACGCTGGTGACGAACATCTACGTATTTTGTTTAGTACATGGTTTAGAGACATGTGCCTTGACAATCCACAGTTTCCATTAAAGGTGTTATGGTCAGATGAAACGAGATTTACTAACTGCGGTATGTTCAATAGACACAATGAGCATATCTGGGCTAAAGAAAACCCTTTTCATGTAGAACAAAGACGACCCCAGATAAAATTTGGTTTTAATGTTTGGTGTGGTATCATAGGCTATTCTGGGGCCTTTTGTCTATGACGAATCACTTACTGGGGAGCGCTACTTGCATTTCTTGCAATACACTTTTCAAGACATGTTGCATAGTTTGAATTTGAGAACTCGTTTAGAAATTGAGTGGTTCCAACCTAATGGAGCACCTGCTCATAACTCGTTATTAGTAAGAAAACACTTAGAAAATATCTAGACAAACTCTTGGATAGGAAGAAATGGCCACCCCGGTCCCCCGATTTGGCAGTTATAGACTTCTATTTATGGGGAGCGCTAAAAAACAAAGTATACAAATACCAATGATTCGTCCTATTTCCACTTAAATGGCAATACATTCGGCTACACATGTTCTAGGTATTTTAACAATACGAAACATTGATTTTAGATTTCATCAAACAGTTTGTTTTTTGTAAAAACATTCACCAAAGTTTACCAATTTTTAATCGTTTACTGCTTACTATAGCGTCTAGGGTTTACCAAAATAATAATACATTTAAACATCACCTTCTGGGATTTCTTTGTTGACGAGTATATTTATTAAAATCAGTTCAGTTAATCTATTAAACTCTCGAAATATTAATTCAAATCACCCAAGCACCAACTGCAACTTAAAAGCATTTCAAAATAAAGACAACTTAATGATTTTGGTCATTTAAGGGAATATTTGAAAACTGAGACACGATTCTGGAAATATTAATTACTATCCACCATCGCTGATTCAATCTCAATTCAATTAAGTTTTAATTTTTGCGGTAAAAATAAATTTAATTTGCATATACATTATTAATATAACGCATCCACATGAATTGAAAAATAAATTTTGCAGTCTTAATCAATAGATTTCCCCTCAAAAAATTGTTAGATCAGTCCAGTGTCCTAAAATCGAAGAATATTAAGGAAACATAAACCCTACTTACTCTTTTCGAATAAGAATTTAATTCTAACAAGGTTTTTTCCATTAGGTTTATTTAAAATTTCCTGTCAAATATATAAATAAGATTTATTTCGGTTTGAGTTATGAGCAAATCCGAAGGTAGTTTACTATACTCCGATTGCGTTACCGAATTTGCTTGAACGGGTTACATCCTGGCTCTATGGGAATCGCTGAATAAGTCAGGGAGACAGAATCTAACACACCCAAGGAAATTCGGTAACGCGATCGGAGTATCATGAGCTACTACATGCGTTACATATAGGTAATATATACATATGATGGTATTCGTCATCTGTCATAATAATTCTGTTCAGATCTCTATAATGATTAGTTTCCCTAAAAATGTCTAACGCATCACCTATTTCCAGGAAACCTGAATTTTTGTGTTCTAACCAAGTCAGATTGCCGTCGTATTTTTGGAAGTGACAAATCCAAGGTGGGGGGGGGGCAATGAGGCAGGCGAGCCTCAAAGTTTTTTTAATGCCATAGCGTAAGAAATGTATGCTTAAAATTATATTTAGGTTAATTTAGTACAGGATACAGCTACTTCGGGATACATGTAGATGGAATGACAATAATATTTTGACTCGTACTTTTTACCGTTATTTGAGTGTAACTTAGAATTGCTCTTTAATAAGATGATAACCAAGAAAAATGCGTAAACTACGGTATTTATAAGCTCTAAACAATTCAACTAAAATTTTACTACAAATTCCTCATGATAGTATTCGCAAATTACTGACACATAAAGATTGCACAGATAGAGTGAAACTTTACGCCTACACGTTCTTTATCTAACGTCCAAGCTACTGTTCCACTCACGAGGTTTACAGTGTTTTTTTTCACAACTACTGTTTTCCGCAACCAGCTATAAATTACATCATGACTTACTGTGATCGTATTATCTCGGCCTATATTATGATATCATTTGCATAAAACTGAAATCCGCAAGTTGATTTAGTATCCTCCAAGGCCAACGACGACCGTATTATTTATCTTTTTCATTCACTGATGCTTAAAATGTTTAAATATAACGAAATTAGATCCGCATTCATTCTCAGAACACATACTAAGTGGCATAGGTCATAGGAGGCTCCACAGTAATTTTATTTTAATTTAATTATTATTACACTCTCCAACAGTACAAAGACCAATTATACGACAGGGACAAACATAGAAATTACAAAAATAAAAACAATTCGTTACTAAATATTATACATCAGAATAATAGAAAATTTATTAGTTTTTTTATTACACTTATGGAGGAATTATAAATCTCTAATTTTCCACACATAAAGTAGAGAGGTGAAAACTTTAAAATATTATTTCTTAATTTTGGTACACAAAATATATCATCAGTACGCGAGCTAGGTCAAGGAACATCCATAGGTTATTTATATAAGATTTCACTGCAATCAATTTGGTTTCTTAGCAACTTACTTAGGAAGGCACACCTGCAAACACAACAAAAGAAGAATACAGCGACAGGAAAACCCGAGCTTAAGGCAAGCCGTAGATGCGCCATGGTTTGTGAGCAACAAGACCATCTTCCAAAACTTCAAGTACACCCCAGTACTTGTATCAGCAAGGGAAAAACTCAGAAGGACCTTCGATAGGCTGAAGAACCACACGAATGATCACCTAAGACAACTGCTATCTTATGACCTGAGATTCATTGACAAATACAAAAAAAGGCCGAAGAACCAATTACACTTTGAAGATGACCACCAAAAGCAAGACCAAGACGATTAGGGTTAGCCATTTACTAATTCAGATTTTCTCTTCCAGAATTTTCTTTTCCGGATTCTCTTTCAGGAATCATAGACAAACTGCAAACCCGGTTCCTTACCCAAGAGGACACACATACGCAAAAACAAACAACTGCTTTATCACAAGCAATCAGAAAGATAATCGTACACCCAGAAGACAATGGCTTTAAAGCCCTAGAAGGCCAAAGCCAACAACAAACCAAACATAGAAACCACAAAAGAAGACGGCGCTGTACAGGGTGGTAACTGAATAGCGTGAGGACCTCGAGTTTAGTCCAGGGGGTGGTGGAAAGGTGGCTGGGGGTACTCCTCGTATAAACCGAAGGGTAGCCTCAGTTCCCGGGCTCGCTCAAGGTGTGTGTGTGTGTGTGTGTGTGTAGAAAGACAACTGAGTGAATTCTCCACCGATCGTGCCGACTAAGAAGCAAGAATCTCTTCAGAAGCTCATATTGAGGAAACCCTATTGGAGGATATGAACCGTCAATTTTAAAAGCTAGAAATTTTAAAAATCGGCTCTTAATATTTTCCACCATCTCACTGTACTTATTATACCCTGGGTGCCAAACTAAAGCAGCGTATTCAAGTCAAGTTTTCAAAAAGGCGTTGTAAAGTCAACTCACAGTGTTTGGCTCTGAGAAGCTCTCAGAGTTTCGATTGATAAAACCAAAACTTTTATAAGCTGCTTGTACAGTATTTTCAACAGGCAAATTAAAATTTAATTTGCTATCAAAACTAACACCAAGATCTTTAATATTGTTCGGTCTTGACAAAGCAACACCCTCTATCTTCTAATCAAACAAAATAGGAGTTTGTCGTCTCGTAAAAGTCATGGCGTGACACTTTGATACTCTTAATACCGATTGTTTTTTTACACCAGGCATTCCCATTGCCACAACTTTTCTGTGGCCTAAAACAGTTATTTATATTTTCTACTACAGTATAGATTTTAATATCATCAGCATATAGAAGATATTGAACATCAACACCAACAATGTCATTTATAAACAAATCAAATAATAATGGCCCCAATATAGAGCCTTGTGGAACCCCCGATATGGACACAATTTCTGATGACTTGAAACCACGGCACTCAATGTATAGCATTTTGGTCGTTAAATATGATTCTAACAATATAATAAGTGAGGGAGATAAACCAAAATCATTTAGTTTGGCAAGCCGAATGCCGTGATTAAGTCTATCGAAGGGTTTTGAAAAATCCGTATAAACAACATCAACTTAACGCAGCTTCGTGACGTCAGTCACGGCAAAAATTTGTAATCCTCGTAAATATATGCGACTGCGTCACGTCACGTTGCATTACCGTATATTGCAGTCACATAAAACTATTTAAATGAGCCGATTTCTAGCGATCTACCGGTTATAACTTTGGTTATGCCCTTGGTTGACAGGGGTTGTATTTTGACACAACCTTTTTGAACACTGAAAGTAGAATCGAAACTGATTCGCTAGAATGCAATTTGGTTCAACCGGAAAACGTCAAAATCATATATTTAATTATTTTTGTTTAATTATATATACGTATGTGAACAACTTTGTAGCTCCTGTGGTTATTTAATCATTCGAGTGATAATTTTGATAAAATGGACAAAAATGTAAAACATCCATTACAAATGTAACAGCTATCCAAACATTGTATATAAAATAATATTGAAATCCTTGTATTGAAATATTATATGTATTAGAAATAAAAATAAATACATAACATAGAATGTCATTTAAGAAAGACAATCAAAAACAACTACTGCTTTGGGTTATTACCGGTTGAAGATATTTCATACAATGACGTAACAAAGGGCTAATTTGTGATGTTTTCGTGATGTCACTGGTATTAACCAAGACCGCTAGAATGTGTTTGGTTCAAACCACTTAGGAACAATTATAACCGGTAGATCGCTAGAAATCGGCTATGGATTTTGCGGCTGGCCTAAGAGATACAGTTTTCTATATATATCCCTATACATTGGTAATAAAATCTATTACAAAAAAAATGCAACGGATTATCATTAGAAGACAAAGCAACAGTCATTTAATGATTTTTAAAACGTTACAATCAATATGTTTCAATACAATACCAATAACATTGACACACTGGCACAACTATAAAGTATTTAAGCTCAGTCGGCCATTGACATATTTTAATAAATTATTATATTGTTATGTTGCTCAGGTATTGTGCTTTACAAAATCCATGTATGTATTATGCAAGTCGATGTACGTATTTTAAATATTCATAAATTTTAACTTTCAATGGGTAATTGAAACATAAAAATGAGTTGTGATTGTTATCTTGCATACTTGGACATTACTGGAGAGGAAACCATTAACCAGAAGGCCTGGCTTATGGTTAAAGTGACTCACTTCTAATAATTTAATAATAAAAGAACTATATAACTTATTTTATCAGATATTTTCTTACAACGTTATATAAATGAGGTCCGTCTAAATCTCGACAGTATTAAAACAAGCACAGTAGATTCTTCGACAAAAAAAGATGAGATTACTGCAATATTACTATTATGTTATGTTGATATGATAATTGAATTCGATTGATGTTCAATTAATTTGATCCTAAATTTCAAATAATATTTATATTTTCAAAAAAACGAAAGAGGTTCAATTCGTTTGTCTGTATTTATGTTTGTTCATCGATTACTCGTAAACGGCTAAAGGAATTTCGACCTTTTATACTTGATCCTGTTCCTGGATATCGCGAAGTAGTCCCATATTTTTTCCAATAGCATAGCTTGTATCGTTTCCTAGAAAATCGGGAAAACTTTTTACCGACTTTCTTATACAGTAAAAATTTGGTGGAGTCGCTGGATTCAAAATATTGAAACATTTTCTATTTGGTACATGGGGTATAATAAATTAAAAAACAAATTGAATTAGTTTCGTGGGATGCGAAGTGGTCCCATATTTTTTTTTTCAATAACACAGTTTGTACTGTTTTTTAGAAATTTGTTAAAAAAAATTTTGGCGACATTCTTATTCAGTAAGCTTTGGTGGAGTTGGTGGTATTAACTGTTCGGAACTTGAGGTCAATTGTAAATAAATTTAATTAAAATAGATCTAATACTATAATGAGAGCAATGTTTGTATATATATATATATATATATATATATATATATATATATATATATATGTCAGATAAATAATTACTTGCAACCTCTCCACTGTAAGCAACATGGATTATTATGACAAATATATACAGGGTGAGTTTTTTTTTTTTGATGATTAGTATGGGGATCTCGGAAACTAGCGGAGATAGACCTGTGGTTAAAATGGGAAAGATTTGCAGTTTTCCTGGCCCAATTTAATGACACTTTCGGATTTTTGTAAAAAGTCATGGCTTACTAGATATTTTGAAAATACGAAATTCTGTCCAATTAGTCAAATCCCTCTAGCTCCTTTGTTTTCCTTTATGACGTTAATTGGCTCACTGAAACAATAGAATTCTTTGATTGCATTTTTGGCGAATGCGCTATCTTATAACAAAGTCGTACCTAGGAACGCCACTTGTAAATTCTAAAGATAACTCTTTCAAATTCTTCTAATTTGAAAGCTGTTTTACTATAATACATGATCTTTAGAATTTTTTGTACTACCTGTATATTTAAAAACAACAAATTTTCTAATGTCAATTTAAATGTCATAAATAAAATTTTCGTTTTGCAATTTACAACAATAAATATAAAGCCATTGACAACGAAGTCAGAATAGACTTTGAAACGTTTGGTTTTCCTTCAATATACGTCGTTTTATTTCGATTGTGGTGATATTGCCCAAAAAAACATAAAAGTATATTATTTAATTCAAGAAAATTAGGAATTTCGGCGATTTCCAATTTTATAAAACTTATAACAATTAATGGGTTGGATATACGATGATAGGTGTGAGGACTTTTTTCATTCGAAATATTGTAAATAATATAAAAAAATTAATTAATTACTAAAAAATGCATTTTTTCTAGGTTATATAGTTTTTCGTTGTTTAAACAATACCGTCAAAAGATATCAATTGTCATCTTACACTTTTTTAATCAGGAAGACCTCCTCGACATTAAAAAAAAATTATGAATTAAAACAATTTTGCAAACGAATGCGCCGCTATGCTCTGGTCTACAAATCATCACTTTCAACGTCAACAACACCGTCTGTTACGACGCTGTTGTTTCGGTTTCCTAGGATGAAAGCAAAAGTTGTTTGTGTTCCATTGACCGTTACGTTGCCTCGCCAGTACTCATTTCCACGGCTCACTTGGATCGTTTGTGTATAATAATAATTTAGAAAAACAAGTGTGAAACGCGATTAGACTAGTTGGTCAACGAAAGTGAATAACTGTCGATTCGCAATTATATCCTATAAGATGCGAGAGAGATGAATTCGTTAAAGTAAAAGTGAAAAATTTCCAAGGAATTTATCTGATATAATGCCCAGGGAAAGTATTCGTAAAATGAAAAATAGAAAGGACGACATTCGTTTTAATTAATGGGTGTTTGGTATTTGATCAGATCTAGTAGACGGTCCCACAAGGCTCTTTTTATGCCAAATTGTTTTATGGCATCTTTACATAAAAGACACTAACATACTTTGGTTTAACTAGAGACAAACAGATATGAACACATTGTTCAATATGGTGTCCACCTCGGTGTCCCGATTTAATACCATTAGATGCAGTTTTACGAATATTTAAAATAAAAATCTATTAGTGAATTCAGGCAAATATGGATGAATTGGATAGGTTGTTATTATTGCAGTTGATGGTATTATCTGATATAAAAATATCTTTGTCCAAGGAGAAGTTGATTACCTGTTTTCTTCTGATTTAAAATGTCGTGATTACATTTCCTCCTCTATTTTAGTTGTTTCATACCAGGTACTTCATTTTTTATGTTTAGGCATTTCTGTTGTGAACCAGTCTTCGTTCTCTTGTAATAAATTCTCCAACATATTCTGACAAAGAACTCGAACACTAAATTGATGTAGACGCTCTACTTTAAATCTCGTATCTGTGAGTTTTTTTATTTACATAGTCTCCTCTCTTATGTATACATTTTTCCCACCGAATCGGAAGTTTTTTAATACCTTTCTCAAAGAATGAAACTGGTCCTGTCGATAACCAATTGCGCACAAACGTTTCTACACCTTCGTTGTCCTCAAAGTGGTGGCCTCCCAGTTCTTCTTTAAGTGGCCCAAACATGTGGTAGTCACATGGCGACAAATCAGGACTGTAAGGCGGGTGTTCAAGGGTTTCCCAATGCATTTTGTTCAATTTTCCTTGAGTCAATATAGCTGTATGTGGCCGAGCGTTGTCATGCAACAGAATCACACTTCGGATTGACATATCCCGCCTCTTTTGCCGATAGGCAAGTTTCACTTGTTGGAGTAGTTCGCAGTAATATTCAGCATTAATTGTACGGCGTTCGTGCAGAAAATCGATCAGCAGTACGCCTTCAATCAGCTCACGAATTGCGTAGATATTGGCCTCATTGATGCTTGTCGTGGGACGGCGTGCATGAGGCTCATTTTCCACTGTCTCTCGGCCATCTGAAAACTTTTTGTGCCAGTCGTACACTTGGGTCCTTGAAAGTGTTTCATTGCCGAACTGTGCAGATAGTCGACGCAAAATTTTAGACGGTCTAACGCCCTCCCGCTCCAAAAATTTGCTTTGCGCAACAGACGTATGCACCTCTTGCTCTGACATGATGGTACTAACAGAGCATCGACTACGCCTCGCCAAAACGACGAACTCCCCTCTTCTTAACATCCCTACCTAACATATATCGAGACGTCACGCCACTCCAATTACCTACAGGGTTTGATTCACCCTCGTACTTGGACATTGTCTTTTTGGTGTATATAAATTTTCCTAATACTAAATGATGATTAATTTCTCCTTTCTGTCTTTTCCATTTCACTACCTCTAAATCAGTGGGAGGCAGCCTAGCTATTAAAGTTAGCACTTTATTCCAAGGGTACCATTCAGTAGTCTAGATAATGTGCCAATCTGACCAGCTCTTGCCTACACTGGCTCGCAGTAATCTCACTAGGTTCAAAACCATTCAAATGTCGTAATTTTTAACAAAATTTAAAAATCCTTGCTGGAGAAAATTTGTTGGCCAAATTGTCCTGGTGGAATTTTAAAATATGGCATGACCTTAATTGGGAAATTTCAGTATATTAAAACTTCAATCTTGCGATCCAAGAACTTAAATCATAAAATAAAATCGGGAGAACATCGAAAATTGAATTTTGAGTTTTCTCAGTCACAACTCGACAGTTACTTCATCACAAAGGATGTTTGTAGGGCCATTTAAAATCTTGTGAAAGTCGAATTTCGAATCATGTATAAAAAATCTGAAAAACTCACAAAATTTTTTTGTGGTTGCTGAATCTAAACTGAGAACCCATTTGACCGCTCCTTAAGTTCATGAGAAACCAGTCATAAAAAGGGCTTTCACTATTTCCATTACGTTTCAAAAAGATCTTTCTCAAATCATATTTGTTCGAGGAAATACCGAATTCAGATTATGCAATCCCAAAAATATGCGATTGGCTCGAAATATTATTACCAACCATTTTGGTCTCCACATGGAATTTAAAACACATTCAGAAAACTTTCACGACACATTATATAGTCAATCAAGTAGACCCTGCCTTTGATTTCAGCGATCTCAAAAACACATTTTTATGATCAATTTCCAATTTAAACTTCAAATAAACGTCAGAAGTACTTCAGTAGACCTTCCACGGTCAAGTAGACCTGTATTTGGATTCATCGACCTCACGAACCTAAATGTGACTTATTTCTAATTGTTTCTAAATAATTCTTAATTTGATCTTCACATGACCTTCAAATGATTTTCAGAAGACCTTCCGTACAGCTTGTAAGGCCAAGTAGACCCTGAATTTGGGTTCAGCGATCTCAAAAACACTTTTTTATGAATAATTCCCAATTTAAACTTCAAATAAACTTCAGAAGTACTTCAGTAGATCATGCAAGTAGACCTGTATTTGGATTCAACATCAAGGACCTAAATGTGATTTATTTCTAATTGTTTATAAACAATTCTCAATTTAACCTTCAGACAACCATCAAATGATCTTCAGAAAACCTTCCGTAGACCCTGCACGGTCAAATAGACCCTGAATTTGGGATCAGCGATCTCCCAATTTAAACTTCAAATAAACTTCAGAAGTACTTCAGTACAACTTGCAAGTAGACCTGTATTTGGATTCAACGACATCAAGGACCTAAATGTGATTTATTTCTAATTGTTTATAAACAATTCTCAATTTGACCTTCAGATAACCCTCAAATGATCTTCAGAAAACCTTCCGTAGACCATGTACGATCAAGTAGACCCTGACTTTGGGTTCAGCGATCTCAAAAATACATTTTTTATGACCAATTCCCAATTTAAACTTCAAAGAAACTTCAGAAGTACTTCAGTAGACCTTGCAAGTATTTGGATTCAACGACATCACGGACCTAAATGTGATTTATTTCTAATTGTTTAAGAATAATTGTCGATTTGACTTTCACAAGACCTTCAAATGATCATCAGAAGATCTTCCGTAGACCTGGTACGGTCAAGTAGACCCTGAATTTGGGTTCAGCGATCTCAAAAACACATTTTTTATGACCAATTCCCAATTTAAACTTCAAAGAAACTTCAGAAGTACTTCAGTACACCTTGCAAGTATTTGGATTCAACGACATCAAGGACCTAAATGTGATTTAATTCTGAATGTTTATGACCAATTCTCAGTTTGACCTTCACATGACCTTCAAATGATTGTCTTCTAAAGGTTTGTTGTGGCATATTCTTGATTACTTTTATGTATTTTTGAACAATAACACCACAATCGAAATAAAACGACGTATATTGAAAGAAAACCAAACGTTTCAAAGTCAATTCTGACTGCGTTGTCAACGGCTTTATATTTATTGATGTAATTTGCAAAATTGTGGTATTATTGCCCAAAAAAACATAAAAGTGACCTTCAAATGATCTTCAGAAGACCTTCCGTAGACAATGCATTGTCAAGTAGAGTCTGAATTTGGATTCGGCGACAGCTTAGGTATAATTTCTTTTATTTTTTTTTAAATGACTTTAAGAAACCCTTCAGAGGTCTTGTAGGATCAAGTAAATATCTAAATTTGAGTTACAGATTTCAAAATATCATTCAAGTTTTTTCTTCCAATAAATTTTTGGCATCACGAGAATAAGCAAACAAGATTTTCAAATTTTGTTAAAAATTAATACATGTGGGAGATTTTGAACTGGTTTAGCAGTATAACCCCAGTATGTGAGGCCACGAAATAGAGGATTTATGGAACCAGACTGCATAACTGTCGACTTTTAGCTAACCTAGACACTCTTTCGTTTTCCTTAACGACTTCATCGTCGAGATGTATTTACCAGACTTATTGGTGACTATATCGATTGGGAATCCCCTCTAGAAATATCTTCAGCACAAAGCTTCAGTAAAGTGATTCGCCTTGAACTACTCCAAGGGCAATCTAAGCACTTTTACCATTATAAATCAGCGACTCCAACAATGACCTCCTGATGGTTTAAAGGTACTTTCTTTTTGCATTGCTTGTGAAGAATCGGATGCCCAAAGTGCTGGAAAACGAAATTTTTCAACAGGAAACTAAGATCGGAATTTGGCAAGTGAAATAAACGATTGAAAAAAATTTTTTTTTCTAGATAACCTCACGATATTTTGTGTTAATAATAAACCACTTTTGATACCAAACGTCAAAACATGTTCCGCCCATGGTTCGTGAGTACCAACTAAGACCAATCTCCTTGCACTAGACAACAAAGTAACGTCGTTACGGTTCGTGAATTTAACGAGATAATGTTATTGTGTTGTATTAATTCTTTTGTTCTTCTTTAACTAATTCTTGCGTAAGTCGAGTCGTTGTGCATAATTTAACGATTTCACGTGATGATACAAAAAATGAATGAAAATATAGTTTTACGGTTGTCAGTTCAGTTTCGACTGTTACTGGCGACACCTTTTTACGATTAGAATGGTCGTGATGCAAATAAAATTTTTGACAATTGCATTTTGTTTATATTTTAATTTCTATAAACAACATTAGGCAATATCGAAACAATTGTTTGGAAGGTCTTCGAGTTCAAAATGAAATTTGGAAGGGGATACTGCAGTAGATTGCCTAATTGTTTCAAAATTTTTTTACAATTTTGAACTATTTTACCGGAAGTAATGTCGATTTTAAAATATGCAATGAAACACCCTGCATAGTATTTTAGTATCTGATGAAACATTTTATTGCGAATACAAAAATATCGGGTTTGATATTGTTTACTTCAATACCTACCGAGATATTAACAGAAAAGTAACTAAGGAAAGGAAAAATTCGATGGTAGCTAAACTCGGTTCAGATTTTATTTACGCCCGATATAAACAAACCGCTCGGTAAGGAATTGTATTTCTATTGGCCATTAGGTGGCATAATACCGTCTCAGCCAACAGCACTGCTTGTTCCATAGTCGAATACACGTGCGTTTGTTTAAATCAGGCGCAAATTAAATCTTAATAAAGTTTATTAGTCCATGAAATTCATTACAGAAGTGACAGTAGTTGTCAAAATAAGTTATTAGTTATTTTATTTGAACGTAAAAAGATTGTATTGTTTTAATTTGATCGTAAAAGTGGCGAATTAAGTGAAAGAGAAAGAATAGAAATA
Organism: Octodonta nipae; assembly: GCA_034190945.1. NCBI lineage: Eukaryota > Metazoa > Arthropoda > Insecta > Coleoptera > Chrysomelidae > Octodonta > Octodonta nipae. Next base: position 134,666,116 of record CM067220.1, read on the forward strand.
TTAATGATGATTGGGTATGGGGAGAGGAAAAGGACGCATCAAGAAGTTTTTGACCTTTTTAACATTGTTCATCCAAATACACAAATATCCCGTTCAGTAGTGACGAAAACTTTGCGAAGGTACGACACAAGTGGAACAGTTAGCAATTTACCAAAAAGTGGACAGTTAAAAAGTGCAAGTAATGAAAGTGCAGCTCAAAATGTTGCTATATCTTTGGAAGAAAATACTCTCTTATCCACTACCGACCTTGCCAATGTACATGGAATTAGCCGTCGTTCAGTAGGAAGAATATTAAGGCGAGAAACATATCATCCATACAAAATTCGCTTCGTTCAAGAACTCTCTGAAGACGATTTCGACAGACATTTGCAATTTTGTGAAACGATGATGGATATTTGTAACCGTGATAATAATTTTATAAGAAATGTGGTGTTTTCAGACGAGGCTACATTTTGTTTAAATGGTACGGTTAATCGACATAACTGCCGCTACTGGTCGCAAAGTAATCCTAATTGGGTACAAGAGGCTCATACACAACATCCCCAAAAATTGAACGTTTGGGCCGGCATTTATAACAACAGAATCGTGGGACCCTTCTTCCTACAAGAAACTTTAAACGGAGATAGTACAGTATTTACAGCTCTTGGAGACACAAGTTATTCCGGTATTGGAGGTAAATGGACAATTATCAAATAATATGTTAGCAGGATGGAGCACCACCCCATTACGCTCGCATTGTTTGAGATCATTTAGATAGGACATTTCATCACAGATGGATTGGAAGAAGGAGTACTTATGAATGGCCTGTATGAAGTCCCGACCTTAATCCACTAGACTATTTTTTGTGGGGTTACTTAAAGTCTAAGGTTTATGTTGATAGACCAATTAATTTGCAAGAATTAGCTGCAAGAATAACTCAAGAGATCCAGAGAATTACACCAGAAGCATAGATAATGTTACTAGAGCATTTAAAAACCGACTTGCTTATTGTAAACGGTGCTCAGTTTAAACATCTAATACATAAAGTTTAGTTAAGTTATGTTTCAATGTTTTGAAATTCACTTAGATTTAGTTAATAATTATGATTAAGTATTTCTTTAATGGATGATTTTTCCTTTCCTTAGTTACTTTTCTGTTAATACTCGGTAGGTATTGAAGTAAACAATATCAAACCCAATATTTTTATATTCGCAATAAAATGTTTCATCAGAAACAAAAATACTATACAGGGTGTTTCATTGCAAATTTTAAAATCGACATTACTTCCGGTAAAACAGGAAGTTCAAAATTTTTAAAAATTTGGAAACAAATAGGCAATCTACTGCAGTATCCACCTTCCAAATTTAATTTTGATATCTCTAATAATTCCAGAGATATTTGCTTGGTTCCACACATTTGCCCATCACTGTAGATAAAGATAATAACTTGGGTCTTTCTCCTAGTACTCAAAGAACATAGATGAAAGGGTGACAACATTAATCTATACTATACCATCAACGGATATATGCCATTCCTATTGATATATAGGTAGCGCATAAAACGTTTTTGAACTTTTTCAATTTCATTACTGTGAGTTTATCAATTTGGTGACTAAATGTTAGAGGCATACTCAAGGTGAGGCCTCACCATAGATGTATAAAGTCTTTTATTTGTTTTTACACTCAAATCGGCTAATAGTGCATTTGGAAAGCAACAAAGATAATTCCTTTTAATCTCGTACAACCTAGTAATTATAATCCATTTTACCAACGCAGATCCTGTATCTTTCACATTATTTTATCTTAACAATAATCGCTGTCATCACACAGACGAATTCCATTTGACTTCACGTCCGGTCGATTCAGAAATGGAAAGCTTCCGTTAGCAAACAACTTTATTATCTGTTCTGTGATGAAATAACTCTGTCCGCACTTTCATTTGTCATATTAGCGTCGTCACACTTTTATTCTCGATTTATTACCATAGAACGCGGTTAAGCAGTCGCCTGTGAATAGGTACGCGACAACAGCATGTGGGGGTATGACTCATTTGACACTTGAAGGTTGTTCGATTTCCCGGAGATCGTATGAACTCTGCATTAGTTGGCTTTTGAGTGTGGCTTCAAAATGAAGTAAAGTAACTGGTAGGAATTGAAACAGTTTTTAAAAATAGAAACCATATGTCCAGATATAAATGCAGCTGATAACAAAGAACGATAATAGGACAGCTGAAAAAAGGCTCAAAGGCAATTGAACGTAATGGTTGGAATTTACAATCAAATCACTGAAAATGGGGATAAGAAAGTTATTTGAGACACAATTCTTATGCCTTTAAAGGGTTTCCTTTAGAAGTAATGTTGCCTTAAGAACTGTTACATTACTACCAGAAGAAGGATAGGATGTTTATTAGGCTGTGCCAAAAAACGATTGTTTTTATAACGGTACTGTAAAATTATTGTTTACGACGACAAAAAAAAGTTTTCCTGGAATTTTGAGCCGTTAATAACAGTATCTTAATAGCTCTGTAATTGCATCCTTTTATTTCTTTGTACTAGTTTTAGCCATTTAGCATTTAGTTCTACTTTGTATTCTGAAGAAGTCAGTAACCAGGTCAATAGAAAATAACTATTTTTTATTTTAAATATAAAATTAAAACTGAGTGTTCAGCACAACTTATTTTATTTCAAATTTTTTGTTTGTTTTTCTTATTACAACTTTACAAGTTTCACAGAAAAACGTTGAAAATGGGTGCTTAAAAGAGCCATAATCAGCAAAAGTCTGAGACCTAGATACATAGAATAATAGTGTAAACATATTTTTATGCGATATAAAACTGGTCGCATAATTTTTTATACAGTGATGGGCAAATGTGTGGAACCAAGTAAATATCTCTGGAATTATTAGAGATATCAAATTGAAATTTGGAAGGTGGATACTGCAGTAGATTGCCTATTTGTTTCCATTTTTTTTACAATTTTGAACTTCATGTTTTACCGGAAGTAATGTCGATTTTAATATTTGCAATGAAACACCATGTATAGTACTTTAGTTTCTGATCAAACATTTTATTGCGAATACAAACATATCGGGTTTGATATTGTTTACTTCAATACCTACCGATATATTAACAGAAAAGTAACTAAGGAATTTACACCCGATATAAACAAACCGTTCGGTAAGAATTTGTATTTCTATTGGCCAATCGGTGACATTATATCGTCACAGCCAACAGCACTGCTTGTTCCATAGTCGAATATACGTGCGTTTGTTTAAATCAGGCGCAAATAAAATCTGAATCAAGTTTAGTAGTCCATGAAATTTATTGCAGAATTGACAGTAGTTGTCAAAATATGTTATTAGTTTTTTTTTATTTGAACGTAAAAAGATTTTTATGTTTTAATTTGATCGTAAAATGGCCGAATTAAGTGAAAGAGAAAGAATAGAAATATTAATGATGATTGGGTATGGGGAGAGGAAAAAGACGCATCAAGAAGTTTGTGACCTTTTTAACATTGTTCATCCGAATACACAAATATCCCGTCCAGTAGTGATGAAAACTTTGCGAAGGTACGACACAAGTGGAACAGTTAGCAATTTTCCAAAAAGTGGACGGTTAAAAACTGCAAGTAATGAAGATGTAGCTTAAAATGTTACTATATCTTTGGAAGAAAATCCTCACTTGTCCAGTACCGACCTCGCCAATATGCATGGAATTAGCCGTCGTTCAGTAGGAAGGATATTAAGGCAAGAAAAATATCATCCATACAAAATTCGCCTCGTTCAAGAACTCTCCGAAGACTATTTCGACAGACGTTTGCAATTTTGTGAAACGATGATGGATATTTGTAACCGTGATAATAATTTTATAAGAAATGTGGTGTTTATTAATTACTTTTCTGTTAATATCTCGGTAGGTATTGAAGTAAACAATATCAAACCCGATATTTTTGTATTTGCAATAAAATGTTTCATCAAAAACTAAAATACTATACAGGGTGTTTCATTGCAAAGTTTAAAATCGACATTACTTCCGGTAAAACAGGAAGTTCAAAATTGTAAAAAAATTTGGAAACAAATAGGCAATCTACTGCAGTATCCACCTTCCAAATTTCATTTTGATATCTCTAATAATTCCAGAGATAATTACTTGGTTCCACACATTTGCCCATCACTGTATATCCTTAAAGTAAAACATCCAGTTAAGAATAAACCTCAGTCAAGACAAGTTTTTAGATTGCATAAGAACATGAACACTATTTCTAGATAGTAGGTGTCTATGAATCAGACTTTTGTTTAACCCTTTAGATGATTTAGGATTTATACCCCATTTTGGATTTTGTAGACTCCTTCTGTTAATATTTTTACTTTTTTGGTATGACATATGAATACATCCATCAGATGAGGCCCGGAACTGCTTCCAGTTCTACCCGGCTACATTTAAAAAAATCTATGTTTATTAAAATCCAGTTTTAAACTTAAGACCTATATGCCAAAATTTAACACCAAGTTTTGTTAAGATTAATGGGATCTAAACTTGTTTTTTTTTCTCATTTACATTTAATTATGACAATCACTCTCGAAAACAAGAAAAGAATTAACCATAAATTAAAATACGGAGTTTTTTATGATAATACAAATTTAATTAATGTTTTTTATCAGCAACAAATTCGATGAATTGATAATTTATAGATAGTTTTTCTTAGAACGATCAAAATCACATGAAGAATTTAAATAGAAAAAAATTATTAGTAAAAAATCATAATTTATCATTTATCAATTATCATATTATAGAATCGTAATCGAACATGAGATCATCGTCAAGTCTGATGGTTGAAACTTTCATTCATCATCTTCTTGATTGTGTAATTTTTTTAAATATTTCTGTAACATGATTTTGTCATTTGGTCACAAAGCATTACAAGCATTTTTTAGGCTCAATCTCACTCAGAGTATTACTTCTAGAGGAAAAAATTTATATTTAACAAACTGTACATGGTGTAGTTGTAGAGATATTGAAATTTTCTGAAAAACTGTTAGTCTTAAAAACCTTAATAGAACACGGTTTAAACTATACAACTCGATATAGCCGATTAATAGATATTAGCGGATATTCATTGAATGGCAATCTTAACAACAACGCTTTTCTGACAAACGTCACGTTATAGCAATTTCTATGAGACATCTTCGAAATATTCCTAAATAGAGTATAGTTTAAATTATCCAAATGGATTAAGCCAATTTAAATGAATCGGTTTTCACAAATACACCAAGATATTGCAAATTATAATCAAGAATTTTTATTTTGAAGTACTTACTTGTTGTGAGTTAATGGTTCATAATGAGTGGTTATCTATCTTACCTGAAATAAAAAACAGTAGCAAATTTTAGGAAGTTCTTAAATATATCTGCTTTAAGTGTACAATAAAAATAGTATAGGCATATTGTATCTCCGAAACTGATGTACTTATTAATTTATAGTACCTGGGTGACCGAGCTTCATTTGCTATGTAAACTAATTTAAACTCCCTAACATAAAAATTTTTTCTTACATTTTTTATTTAAATGATGTTAATACAATTCTACTTCCCCTATATTTCAACCACCATATATGCAACAAAATTATCAGTTAATACAATAGTAAAGCTTATGGAACTTTTTTAAAAACAACATATTTTCAATATGAAGAAAGTTTCTACAGACACGATTTTGGAATGGCTATAGGTTCTTCTTTCTCACCCATAGTAAGTAATATATTTATGAAATACTTTGAGGAAACTTTTATCTTTAATTCTTCAAAAAAACCTAAAGTATGGTGGCGCTACGTTGATGATATTTTTGCAATATGGGAACATAGCATAGACGACTTATACTGCTTTTTAGACACGATCAATAACAAAGAATCTACAATTAAATTTACTATTGAAATAGAAAATGGAAATAAACTTCCATTTTTAGACGTGTTGGTTGACCGATCAAACAACAATTTCACTACAAGCATTTATAGGAAACCAACGCATACTAATAGATATTTGAATTTTTATTCAAATCATTCTTTAAATGTAAAAAAAGGAGTCATTAAATCCTTATATGACAGAGCCAAAGCAGTTTCAGCAACAAAGGAAACTTTGGGAAAGAGTTATATTTGATAAACGAAGTTTTAGAACAAAACGAATACCCAAGATATTTCATAAACAAAACAATTTACCAAATCGAGAAAAAACAAAGAAACCAACAAACGACACAAACAACACACAATACTTCCAATTTAAATAACAACACACAAACTGGTATTAACTCTACAATTATAAACGTTATTCCTTATGTTTCCGGCCTCTTCGAAAAAATTAAACGTATTGGCAATAAATACCAAGTAAAAACTATTTTTAAAACAAATAATACTTTAAAATCAAATTTGACAAAAACAAAACCGAAAAACGGTACTCAAAGTTCCAAAAATTGTGTGTACAGTGTACCTTGTGCCTGCGGAAAAACATATACCTGTAAAACATCAAGACCTCTCCAAATTAGAACAAAAGAGCACCAATACAATCTCTCAAGAAGACATATAGACAGATCAAGATTGGCAAATCATGTACTCACGGATAATAGTACACACAAAATGGACTGGAATAAGACAAAAATACGACTTAAAGAAGAAAATACCAAAAAAAGAAAAATCAAAGGAAGTGTCTGCATGTTGTTGAATAATGGAGAAATCGGGACACCCTCTGTAGAGATACCGGTTGCATGGCAACAACTTCTGACGAATGAACATCAAAAAGGAAACTTCAAAGTGAATTAATCAGTCAATTGACATTACCAAAAAAGTCAAGCGAATATAGTGCAAAACATTCAAGCAAACATTGTTCGACAACGATTCCAGATAAGGAATCGAAACGTCACAAAAAAAAACAGATAAGTACAACACAAAATACACAACATATTATACTGGAATACTAGTTGACAAATCTGTAGACCTACTTTCTCACAGTTAATCCTGCGGGAGAGTTTTTTCTATAAGAGGGCAACTAGTGTTCCGGGCAGTTTCCACAAACTGCCCTTAGATACTACACCTTGATATTCAAGTACTTAACTTATCTGTATTTTTCAGAAACCATTGCGAGGGGAGAAAATCCCAGATGAACATTCAAAATAATGAGTTAACTAGTTAAAAAGCATAAATCGGCACAAATCCTCATGCTCTCCAATAACAACAATCCTAACTCTGTTCTATTGAGATCTACGAAGTCCCATTTTATATGCAGTAATACGTAGAAACTTGTTTTGCACCTACTCTAAAAGATCGACATACGACCGATATGATGGTGACCAGACCACGCAGCCATATTCTAAAATTGATCTCACTAAAGTGCAGTACAATAATTTAAATGTTGTTATAGAAAATTCAGAGGAGGATTATGTGGGTTTTCGTGAAACTCAAGCATAACATTCAATTTCGTATTATCACTTACAGCATTGGCAGCTACGTTTTTATCTATCTTACATGACCAAGCTCGCGAAAGTGCTTTTCTATTTTGCTAATTGTTCCTTGGGATAAAGGCGGCAAATTTGGAAAATTGTCGTGAAATAAGCGAGAAACTTCCATTTGTTATCTCCATAACCAATCATTTGTAGAATGGTTACTTTGTACATTTCTGCTAAATGAACCATTTTTCTGATATTACGAGGGCTGCCTTTTATATTTCGGGATTAGGGAATAAAAACAAATATTAATCATCGAAAATCGCTTTATTGTTTTTCAAAATATTCCCCATGAAGATCTATACACTTTTGCATGCGTTTCAACCAATTGTCGAAGCACTTTTTCCACTCTGATTGAGGTATATGCAAAACATGCATGAACGCAGCAATCGGTTCTTCAGGTGTTGAAAAACCTTGACCTCTCAGTTTGTTTTTACGTACGGGAATAAAAAGAAGTCACTTGGTGACAAGTCAGGATTATACGGCGGAGGACTCATCAAATCGATGATTTGAGTGGTCAAAAATGCAGTTGTTTGAGCCGATGTGTGAGAGCTCGCATTGTCGTGGTGAAGTGTGATCCGTCTTCGGCGGTTGGTTTTCCTCATTTCTTGGAAGACAACTGGCAAACAAATGGTTGTGTACCACTCAGAATTGACTGTTCTGCGTTGTTCTAGTGTTACGGTTGCGACATGTCCAGTTTTTCGGAAAAAAACAGGCTATCATTTGCTTGGAAGTGCTTCGTGCGCGAACAACTTTTGTTGGATTCGGCTCATCTTGAAACACGCATACAGTCGACTGCTGTTTACTTTCGGGCTCATACGCGTAAATCCACTATTCATCACCTGTCACTATGTCATAAACTTGTTTTGAACCACCGCGATCGTATTTTTTGAGCTTTTCTTTCGACCAATCGACACGAGCCTTTTTTTGAACGATTGACAAATTGTGTGGGATCCAAAGCAACAAATTTTTTTGACATTAAAATGTTTATGCAATATTGAATGTATGCTGGTCCCACTAATATGTAAGGTTGACTCAATCTCACGATAGGTCACATGACGATCTTGCAATATCAGTTCGCACACAGCATCAATGGTTTCCGGAACAACAACTCTTTTTCCCGACAACAAGATGCTAAAGCTATGAGTTTTGACGAAAATTAACTCAATTGTTTTTTTTTCAAATCAGTAAAAAGGAATGCAGTAATGGTTTTTGCTTATTATCTTAATATAAAGAGCTAAATGAGAATTAAGTATTAAGTGTAATGGAGCGAATTCGTGAAATAAAAGAATTGTTTTGTCTTAATGTTAATTTTTGTAATAAATCTGAAAACACTTAATATTTCCGAAACAGTTGAAACAGGTGTAGGACATTGTACATGAATTATGTCTGGGATTTTTTGAGGAACCTACAAAATAGATAATTTACAGGTGCTTGCATAGGAAAGTTGGTATTGGCCACTGTCACATGAAACACCCTATATCAATTTTTTTTTAAGAAATGCCCATTTAAAATTACAAATCGACGTGTCCAAGCTTTTTTCCCTACAAGCTCTCCTTTAATAGTTATCGAATTTATTCCATTTAGCTGTTCCACACTATATGTACAGATATCACCACAGCATTCATAACTCATGTAAGTTATTGGAATTCTCCGTAATAATTTATCTAAACAACACTCGTTGTATTTTCTATTTCAAAACGTCTAAATCACGTCACTTTACCCGTGTAGCAAAAATAAAACACAACTTTGTAAATACCTTTCATGCTGTTACAATTTACTCTCTATTAAAACTACAAATTAATTCCACCACACATAACATTTCAATGTAATCTATTATTGCCATGTAATAATAAATCGACAGGCAATTTGAAATTAGTAAACCTCTGTGGTTTTCAAGCTATAAAGCAATATTACATAAGTACTCACAAATATCGTTGGGTATTTCATGTCGAATTCCCAATGTAAAATTTTTGTACAAGACATAAACTTTTTTATGAAGCAATGAACACTAAATTTAATATTGTAAAAGTCTTTCTTATGTAATGTTTCCATTGTTACCTGTATGCTAGTTATAGTTGGTTGTTTATAGTGAGTTTGTGCAACTAGTAATTTGTTAATTTATATGCGTGCAATTAGTGATAAGAAAATCCAAATTTGATGTGGGAATACCTATTAGTAATAAACTTGTATCAAATATCAGGATAGAATGTATTTTGTTTCATAAAAAAAAATATATCGTATAAAACGAACGTGTTACAAAGTTAAATATATAAATGACGACGCCACTTCAAAAAAGAATCCCAGCAATCTGAATTCCATCACGCCACTGCAGTTCCTTGGAAGAAGTAAAAATTCGTAGATGTACAGAAAACAATACCAGGACACAAGAAGCAACTGTTCAGAACTAAAGAATAGAGCAAATGTGCGTTCTTGAAAGAAAGTTCTCTTATGTAAATGGGTTAGAGAACAAAGGCGGACAGTCTTAGTTTTGAAATTTAGTGGATAAAGCAACTGAGCTAATAGTAGTAAAGTTTTGTTGTTATTGAACTGTAAAGTTTTAAATTGTATCTTATGAAATAGAAGTTTAAAATGAAAAGGTTTTTTTTTAACTTTCAACATGCTTTCCTGATATACTAAGAAAAGAGAATCAGAATGCATAATAATTTTCAGCTTATTTTAATCAATTTTTGTTTACTTGTGTATCATATGAAAGGAAAAATGCTGTCAAAATTTGAGGGGAATTGGACAGTTAGAATCAAAAGAATCATTAACTTTCCTGTACAAACAATCATCTATCTTCAATTTTTCACGTCTGTTCAATAGGGGATAAAACAGGAGGTCATGGTGGCTAATAAGTCTTTTTGATTAAGCATAAAGTGATCCATAGTCACTAAGGCTATATTATCGATCGTCTGGGTCACATTTTGTAAACTCCTCGGTCTACCGATTTAAATCCATTCGATTTTTAACACAGTCTTATTAGCTGAATTTTGGAAAACATTTTAACCTATTTCTTGTCATAACGAAGTAACACTTTGTAAGTGTATATAGTGACGATGATAATACAATAATTTGCTTTTTAAACCGACTTCTAAAAAGAAGGAGGTTATCAATTCATCGCGTATTTTTTGCTTCTTTTGTAGGTATGTTACCTGATTTCTTCTCATGTGGTGCACCGTTTTGAATGAATATGGTCTTGTTTAATAGAGTATATATCCGGATTGGTGAAACTTCAAATTTTGGAAAAGAATTCTATTGGTAAAGTGATAAAATTTGTGAATGAACACATGAGTGCATGGAAATCGACCAATATCCCTAATATTTTAGTCGATTTTTCGATAACTCCTTATGGATGTGTATAGTTTTAACGTTTAATCTATTAAGGAAGATCCTTAGGTGATCTCATATACTTTTATGCGACGTGCAACTTGCAGTTTTGCAGAAAATCGCAGAAAATTCCAAAATTCTTATCAAAAATTTCATTGAAATGACATTTCAACATAAATATATTAATTCCAACGTAATAGTGCGGTAATTTTAAGCACTGGAAGTTTTAATTGCGAATTTGAAAATTTTCTATGTACATCTCAAGCATATAGGTAGTAAAGCATAGTATTTTCGGCTCCTTAAAGCAATGAGTACCAAGCTCGTTTTGTTTGTATACCAGGCAAATACCTATTTAAATACAAATTTTTCCATTTTGCGAAGACGGTGCATTTGGTTGTCACATTCTCCCGGCCTAATAGAAAATTCAGTGACAACACATGTCAAACTTTAAACTGCTATTTGGTGGGTTTATAGACAGGGTGTTTAGTTATATCAAACAAAATCACAAAGTAAAGTGGTAGAAGGAGTTGCATTTATAAGAAAATTGAAATATAGGACGGACTAGAATGATAGTGGTCCGTAGGCAGCCGTATATACAGGATGGTTGGAATATAGGGTGGACTGGACGTTTGGTGGTATAAAAAAGTTGGAAAAAATGTGAAATTAAAATTATATAGGGTGATTAAAAAACTGTTATATGATGTGGACATAAGCAAATCATATACAGGATGGTTGAAATATATGCTGGAGTTGAATTATATTTATACAGTGTGTTTAAAAAACTATTTCTTTTTTAGCCGATAAGAAAGTTGCACAAAGTGTGGAGAGGAATTAATTTTACACAGGGCGATAATATAAAATGCTAAAAATGAAATAATTTATGGGGTAGCCCACAAGGAGTTATATACTATGGTTGAAATATAGGACGGATTTGACTCCGTAAATATGGGATGGATTCTATAGTTTACAGAAGGCAGCTAACAAATTTATGCTTGTCCGTGGGCAGTCGTATGTACAGGATGGTTGGTATATAGGTCGGAGTGGATTTATCTATAGTTATACAGGGTTGTCAAAAAAGTTGAAAAAAGGTTACATGGCGTAGTCCACAAGGCATAAATACATTTTGGGCTTATTAAGTCAACGCATACTAGTACATTTTGTTCGTAAAGATTTACCTGTCAATTGTGTACTGTTAAGGCTTTCAATGTTACCTGGTTCTGTCTATTAAGGTTATACATACAAAATAAAAAATAAAGAATAAAACTACCTGAGATCAAAAAAAACTAAAAAGTTGAAAATAAAACATTTTTAAAAAATATATAACCGACTTCTACCTATAACTAAAAAGCTAAAAATAATTATAACAAAATACAACTCTAGCAAATAAATAACACATTCAATGTTGTTAGGTACCTACCCAGGAAGAAAAAAATGTAAACATTAAAAGGTGCTCATTCTGTACAAATTAATTACCTACCAATATAGTATATTTTTGAAGTCGGTGCCAAGCAATAATCAAGTTTGATGAATTAGTACATAAGTACACAATGAAGGATTTTAGATTTGCTTTTAGCAAAATAAAACTCTAATGTTAATTTTGGGGACCAAATTAGAAAATTAAATACATATGTTTTGTTATACGAGATAAAATAAAAGTCTATGTGTGGAAAATGTAAGTGTATATTTTTTATAAAATTAAAACGGTTGCTTTAAAAGATATTAGGATAAATATAAGAAAATGCGCTCATTCCCTGCTTGTCTGAAACTGGAATATTAGAATCTTGAAGGTGGTACGGAACCCTTAGTATGCGAATCCAACTCGCACTTGACCAAATTATTTTTAATTACCACCATTAATAAAAAAAAATTCTCTAAAAAATAGACAATTACTAAGAAACAGAATCAGACAGATAACGAGAGTCGGAAAGTATGTTAATTAAATCTCAAGAAGCTTTCGTTTCCATCGTTCAGCATGGACCCAAAAAATATGCCGCTAGGCTGCAAAACGTCCCATAAATTCCCTGACTTTCCCGCCCTCCCTAGGCTAAATTTTTTTCTGATTTGCACCTCTTTCTAGGACATTTTTCCCTGATTTGCCTCTCTCTAGGACACTTTTTTTATTTGTCCCTTTCTAGGCCAAAAACAGATCCAACTACATTTTTTAACTAGTTGTTTCATACAACTTGATAGAAATTACACCCACAGCCATATCTTCGATCATCCAATTACCTAAACACGCACCAGTTCTCCCAATGTAACATCAATTTGACATCGCAAACACCTCAACGTACCAACGCACCTCTTTAGGTCATCAGAACGGCCTCGAACAACAATTTTAAGAAACTTTCGCACAACGTAAACTGCGTATTCCAGCGGTATCTTCCTTCACCATCTGATTCTGCGTTTACCTTATTTGAAGTATCACCACTATAATTCAACCTATTCTGTTCCAATTACTACATTCTTTACAAAAGAAGAACGGGCTGCAATAATACTCGTCATGACTTTGCATAATTGACGGTACATCTAAGTTGGCTATCAAGTTCGGATTAAAAATAGTGTGTATTTCGTCACAGCCATCTTCACTGAATGAGCTCTTTCGTTTCACAATTGCGAACAATGTACAATAATAATACTTAAGATTAATGTGATAAGTAATTGTGTTTTCTTAGAGGATGTATATGGGAACGTTATTATACGGGGGTAATGTAAAAATATAATATTTTTGTACACCGAGTCGGGCACAGTGGTAGTATCTTCTTCTCAAGACCCCGCAGTAACATCAATGTGGACAAAGCTAGAAGCACTAATTTTCTCAGTGACCAAAAAGATGTAATATAACGGTTTAAAATTTGGCATACCTGAACATGAAAAAACTCTTGAAGATGTTGTGGCGAGTGTTGAAAGTTCAATTCAGTACTTACCAGACAATTCTAAAGGTTTAATCCGTGAACAGGTTCGAAATTATTTAACAAAAAAATTATCATCTATTAATAAACACACGAAACAGAACACACAAAAGAAAGTTATTAAACGATTGAGAAACAGGGACATTATTTACTTGAAAGCCGGTAAAGGCAACAAAGTAGTCAACCTCGACAAATCTGATTATTTTGATAGAACTAATAATCTGATTACGAATGGTCCGTATTCAAAATTAATTAGAAATCCTTTATCAAAGATGACATCAGAAGTAAACAATGTCCTTAAGCATGCAAATCTGTTGTAAGTCCTGAGCTGAAACGAAGACTACATGTTTCTAATTCATCGATCCCGAAATTATATGTCCTTCCAAAAATTCACAAACCGGGAAAAACAGTACGTCCGATTGTTTCAGCGATTGACGCCCCATCATATAAGTTAGCGAAGTGGTTAACAAAACCATTCGAAAATTTACCTTGTCCGCAGCAAAACTTTAGCGTAAAGAATTCTTTAGAGTTTATTTAATCTATACAAAACATTTCGCTGCAACCTGGAGAAATTTAGGTATCGTTTGATGTTAGTTCTTTATTTCCTAGTGCACCTATTCCACAAACTCTGAAGTACCTGGAGGACTTACTGCGTGAAAACTCTTTTTGTGAGGTAGAAATTAATGAGTTAATTTCCCTCACAAAATTATGTATGAGCCAAAATTGTTTTCAGTTTGGAGGTTGCTTTTATGAGCAGAAAGAAGGAACTGCAATGGGAAACCCCTTGTCGCCGTTTCTTGCAAACTTGTTCATGGGCAGGTTCGAATTTGAAGCAAAAAATGACTCCCAGTATTTTCCTAGGATAAGGATACGGTACGTGGATGACATATTTGCTACATTTAATACATTCTTATGAGTTCAATGTTAATGATTTTGTTATGTATCTTAATAATAGGTTTGCGTCTATTATATTTACATATGAACAGGAACAAAAGGGTAGTCTACCATTTTTAGATGTATTAGTTATAAGAAATGAAAGTTAGAGTTTGATGTATATAGGAAGAATCCTAGCACATATAGATATTTATCTAATACGTCTTTTCACTGTCAACAATATAAAATGGGATGATTAATTTCCTTGTACATCGGTTGTTAACATTCCCTCTCAATAAAGAGAGGTTTGAAAATCAAAAGAAAACTATTAGAGAAATAGCTGCATGTAATGGTTATCCAACAGATATTATAGATAAATTAATTAGGAAGAAACGGCTTCGGTTACGAATGAAAGAAGTGTCAACTTATCGAAACCGCAGTTTGTCTCGGTTTCGTACAGTCGTTATACTAGGGGCTTTAAGAAAGTTTTTAAAGAACTTGGTATGAAGGCGGTGTATAGAACAACTACAACAATACAGAAATTGTTGGGCAATCCTAAAGATAAACTTGCGGATTTCGAGAAGTCCGGTATTTATGAAATCAAATGTGATGATTGTGATTTAAAGTATTATTAGGTTTCAAAGAGCATATTGCCCCTTTGAAATACGGAAGAGCGGATAAATCTAGTGTTGGCACATCATGTTTTAGCACACAACCACTCTGTAGATTTATCTTCTTTAAAATTAGTTAAACAAGTAAATAATTATAGGGAACTGGACTCTTACGAAAGCATAATGATTTATAAAAATAATAAACTAATGAATTCATGTAAGGGTCCTATTCCGTACAGTTCATTGTATAGTTTACTTTCTAAGAATCCATAAAATAAGTATTAAAAATGTCATTACTTGATAATGTAGCGTAAAAGTAGGTAGGTAATTAAGGATTATCCTAATTTACATAATTGCATTAAATAAAATCTGCCTTATCTTTGAAATCTGCTATTTAAAATTCAGGTACTTAGGTGTACTATTTACTTAAGTAGTAGTTTAGTGGTAGGTATAAATAAAGAAAATTGTAAATTAGATTTAGTTTGGTTTACTCCTTGAAGATGACAACTTAGTTGTTGAAACGGCGTTGAGTATTTAAAATAAAGGTTTGGTGTTTGGGTGCAAAACTGAGTTTTTACATTAACCTCCTCCTTTTTGAAAGTCGGTTAAAAACTAACTATAATACTGCAATAAACTGCGTGGGTTAAAATTCAATTTTAAAACAATAATATTTACATTCTCTTTCTAGAACTTAATTTACACATAAAACTCCAATATTTACAACAACTGATTTCGAAAACAATTTACATCAAAATTATAACTGTACCATTTCTTTTATACCTATCATCGAATCTTCCCGTCGTTCTGTATGGGTAATTAATTGTTTGCTCAGCGTTCGATGCCAATATTTTTTGCTCCATCGAAGGTTCCCGACAGTGCCGTTCTATTTTTTATCTGAGAAATTGATGTTTTGTTTTCATCAGAATGACCAAATTAACAAACATTCACACCTATAGTTTATGAATTATATAATCTCTTTGTTTTTGTCACTGCACTTACTGATATTCAAATTTATAAGGTACTTCTGCTAAACACACTTACTTAAAGTATTGAATTCGGTTAATTTTTAACCCATGTAGGAAGTAAACTTTCTCAGAAAATCGGAAAATAGGTTTAATTGTTAAAAAATCCAGAAACATCCAATAAAACTCACATAAATTTTCTTCATATATACAGAGGGGTCCAAAAATTGTATCCACTGTTTAAAAGTCCATAACTTGCGTATATATACGACTTCCTGAAGATAACAGAGTTAAGATATATCAAGATTATAGTAAATTTTTGACCGTCAAAACAGGAGTTCCTCAGGGAACAATTCTGGGGCCACATTTTTTATTTTATACGTTAATGACATCTTGGTGGATATAACTTTCAATATAATATCATATGCAGATGATATTGCCGTTATCTCAAGGAGAAATATTGGGAAGGAGTTTAAATGAAAATGAACGAGTATCTCGATCACATTCCTGACTGGCTTTTGTTAAACACACTGTCCTTAAATACGAAGAAAACCGTATGTATGACGTTTGGGAATTATTCTGATAGTGTCCCTGATATATTTAATATACAAATAAAAGTTACTAATATTACTAAAGTACAAAATTGTAAATATTTAGAGAATATTTTTGATCAGAATTAAAAATGGGATCAACATATTCAATTCATTATTAACAAAACCAAATATCTTGTTTTCATATTTGCCAAATTATCTGGAGTAATAAACTGTGAAACTCTTAGAATGATATATTACGCCTTATTTCATAGCATAATTAATTATGGAATAATAGTCTGGGGAGTGACCTGCAGGAAAATTGTTAGAAAACATCCAAAATCGAATTTTGAAACTAATAAATAATAACAAACTTGTACTTATGGGTAATAAACTAAATATAAAGCAGCATTACGTTTAATCACGTATGTACCATTGTAATAGTCTAAAGGATAAATTTAAAAAATCGACAAGTTTAACCAGAAATAGCATGTCAAATGAGTTACAAATCTTAAATAGCGATCACAAAAAAAAAATAAAAATGAAAAAGTAGAAGAAGTAAGGATAGATTTGTGAATGAAATTGTGAGTACACTAAATTTGACTTTTTTAATTTTGTTATTATTGTATTGTTGTTGTATGTTTCTTAAATATTTGTTATATGTTTTATGTTTCTTTAAACATTTTAACAATTCAACATGCATCTTGCCCAAAATAAAGGGGTACTATTAAGTTTTGCATTAAGTAATTAGTATTATATAAAAATAAAAAAATATTAGCAATACTTGAATATATTTTAGTCTATAGTGTTTTAGTATAGTAGTTTCTATGTCTATTTTTGTATGTTAGTATGTATGTTTAGGTAATTTGAACTGGAATAAAGAGTTTCAACGTTTTTTTGTCACTGAGTATAGATTGAATAAGAAATGTTGAAACAAAAAGAAGGAGTAAAGTTAATAAAGAACTGTAAATATCTACAGACAACAAGCAGCAGATTTTACGACAGATATCTAGAATAACGGAGTAGAGTCCACTAGATAGAAGGAAACATGGTCAACCAAGAACATCTTGGACTGACCCAATGAACTAAATAATGGAGACCAGATGATTTAAGGGAATTAAATGGGAAAATAGGGATAATAAAACAATTTGTGACAGCCCTGGAATAAAAGTTTGAATTACCACTAAGTTTTCCCAAAAATTATCAAAAACGAAATGAAAAGCAGAATTATTGTTAGCCGAATGTTAACAAAAAACTTTGACACTGAAAATTTTCTAAATCGCTTAGCAAAACTATACAGGCGGCCCCGGTAAGGACCTATTGCTGGCGCCTCATGTGAATTCCATCAGAACTGGCATTGCATAGAATCGACTCGTCGATAGTTGTGCAACACAATAAGAACTTGACATGGTTAACTAAGAATATCATTATTGAAGTAGTTACGTAACTGCAAACGTCTCTTTACTAAGTAAAGATGATGTTGATGTTCATTGTAATGATTAGCGTTTATTGTTATTGCGTGAACGGCCGGCAATAAAAACTGATTGGAGCGCCATTTTTAAATGTGTATGTCGATATTTGCATAACGAAAATTCCTTAGCGGAATATACGCGGGCACTCGCGATGTGAATAGAAGACACGTACGTAGATGACCTCTTGATTAATCAAAAGGTTAGTTTTGTAAAGAGGGTGTTTTGCAAGGTAATATTCGTGTCATAAGGATAGTTTCTAAGGGAAATTAAGAAATTGTTACATGTCAAATTTCATGTTTATCCCAAATTTATGAAATTTTTGTGTCCATTCATTCGTAAATTTAAAGTCCAGGGATTTGTCCAATATAAAATTCAAAAATTATTTTTATGTGCTCTGGGGAAGTAACACCACACTCGAAACAATAATCTGTATATTGAAAGAACTAAACGTTTCAAAGTCTACTCTAACCTCGTTTTCAATGGCTTTAACATGTATTGAAAATATAAAATACAAAATGAAAGTTTGATATATGACATTTAAATTGATGGTTACAATTTATGTTCGAAAAGTCCACCATTGTTATTTAGACAAAAATTGCATCTTTTTAAGATTGACATTACCGCTTTCCTGACACACGGCCTATCAATTTCCTCAATTGCTTGTAATAAATAGAAGTCTATAACTTCCAAATCGGAAGACCGGGGTGGCCATTCGCGTAGCTAATTTCTTCCTATCCAAGAGTTTGGATAGATATTATCTAAGTGTTGTCTTACTAATATCGAGTTATGAGCAGGTGTTCCATCATGTTGGAACCACTCAATTTCCAAACGAGTTCTCACATTCAAATGATGTAACATGTCTTGAAAAGTGTATTGCAAGAAACGCAAAAAGCGCTCCCCAGTAAGTGATTAAGGCCCCAGAATAATCTATTTGACTGTATGATACCACACCAAACATTAAAACCAAATTTTATCGGGGGTCGTCTTTGTTCTACATGGAAAGGGTTTTCATTAGCCCAGATATGCTCATTGTGTATATTGAACATACCGCAGTTAGTACATCTAGTTTCATCTAACGATAAGATCTTTAATGGAAACTGTGGATTGTCAAGGCACATGTCTCTAAACCATGTACAAAACAAAATACGTCGATGTTCGTCACCAGCATGCAAAGTTTGAGAAACTGAAAGTTTGTACGGGTAGAATTTGTTCGTTGAGATGTGCCAGCTTCTGCCGCAATCTCACGAGTTGATGTAGATGGATTTTGATTTACCATTGCCAAAACATTTATTTGTTCTGCTTTGTTAATTTGATTACGTTCCTTTGGTGGTTTAGTAAAAGATCCATATCTGCGTAAACTATCGTAAAGCTTCTTAAATGTACACAGAGCAGGTTGACGACGATTAAAATATCTATGAAAGTATTCCTCAGATGCACGAACTGAATTTTTATGGCATATGATATAACATTCCACCATATTCAGTTTTTCTTCGTTAGAATATTCCATTTTATCACGAAAACTTGTCAATATCAACTGTCAGTTCAGCACTACTAATAGAATTACTCTCAAATGAGGAAACGTCAAAGTGAAAACAATCTTTTTCATGGCTACCTACGTTAAAAGTGAAAATAAGAGAGAAAAGCATCTATAACTCCGTTATTTTTATGAATAACTATATCGAGTATTATATCGTTGAAAAGTTCTAAAAATGTCCGATTTATTGAGGCCATAGCCAACTATGGTTACCATTCAAAAAAAGATAAGCTGTCACGCAAACGAAGACATGACAATCATATTCGGGATATAATTTTCTTCAATTTTGATAATTACACTTTTTTTATAAAAACAATATCAAGCTAGAGAGATTTGACTAAATCGACAGAAATTCGTTGTTTCAGAATATCTAGTAAGCCATGACTTTTTACAAAAATTCGAAAGTGTCATTAAATTGGGCCAGTAAAACTGCAAATCTTTCCAAATTTAACCATTGCTCTATCTCAGTTAGTTTCCGAGATCCCCATACTGATCATCAAAAAAAAACTCACCTTCTATAATCTAGTTACACAGGGAACTAAATAAGTGGGAACTTCAGTTAAAAAACTTTCACTTCAAATAATCATGTGGCCATCTCCCTTCCAGATTTGTCACCAATTGAAAACTTCTGGGATAATTATCACACTCTGCTATATTATTTACACCAAGATTCATAAAGCCTAACTGGCATTGCCACGGATTTCAAATAAGTTATTTATTTTGAAAAAAGTGTCAAGTGCATCAGGTTAATATTTTGAAATAATTTTGTTTGAAAGTGTCAAATTTTTTGTTGTATGATTAAGCAAACATTTATTGAAATTGATCAACTCTTAAGTTAGCTCGGATTTTTTGGATAGTCATTATATTTAAACGTTGTTTTTACATATTGATTTCAGTATCCTTATAAATCATATTCTGAATAATTAATCAGGTACAAAATGGTATCTGAGTGTCACGTTCAAGACCAAGGCAATCCTTTCCAGACTTTGAACAAGAATGTTACCTTCCCCAGGCTAATGCGACCTATCAAGAAATTGAAAAATGTACACGCGCCAATGTCTTTTGCCTTGAATTATGACGAATGTAATCATTTAATATTAGATAGTGACTCTGGAAAAATATTTTTACGAGGGATTTTTAATTGAAGAATCGATTTGATGGGCTTGGGCTTTTTGTGCGCTAACAAACTAATAACATCTGATAAGGTTCTTGAGAATTATTTGTGAATATATCAATTATTTTGTACATAAATTGGCTGATATTGCCTTTAAATGGAATGTTAATTATTAAACAGGAAATGGTATTACTGTAGGTTGATTTCTGTAATAAAAAATTAATTCCATAGGCCCCATGGTCAAAACAGAATATCACAGCATAATTAAGATTTTGATAATTAGCTAAATAATTAAATCTGAATATATATATTTGTACGACTTGACACTCCTTCTATGCTTTACGTGCTTTTAGGGGAAAATTCACTAAACCCCAGATATCCTAAATATCAAAAGGGTTTAGCTCTGTGGAAGCCCTTGTCAGGTATTCAGGCCCGTGGTTGGAATCGTGGCGGCAGTTTCCCATGAATTTCCTGACCGTCCTGGATGTTCCTAAGATGACGAATTTGTTGGTAAAGATATTCGTTCAGACCGATGTATTTTAAATTGTTTAATAGATGATTTGGGACTACTCCTGTCATTGACATAACAATTGGTACAGTTTTTGTGTTGTTTATATCCCACTGAGCCTTTATCTGAAATTCCAATATATTTGGTTATTTTCTCAGCCTGTTTGATATTTATATTATTGTTGATAGGAATTGCTATGTTAATTAAAGTTGTTTTCCGAGAGATTTTATCTACCAAAAGTATATCTGGTCTATTGTGAGCAACAGTCCGATCAATAAGTATCGTGCGGTCCCACTACAGCTTGTAGTTGTTATTTTCTAAAACAGAATTTATAGTATGGTAATCTTACCGACTGTGATAGTTCAAGTTTCAGTGCTAGTTCCTGGTGCAGTATTTTAGCCACAGCATCGTGTCGTTCTTTGTATTCAGTTGCAGCGAACGCTTAACAACCTCCTGTGATATGCTGTGCAGATCAGAAAATTCTGCGAGTTTCTGGAATTTGTTGATCTAATACTTTGGTTAGATCTGGCAATCCTCTTCCTCCTTCAAACCGTGCCAAAGTTGTACGTTCAACAGAGCTATTTGGATGCTGATCTTGAGCTTTTGTTATTAAAACTCTAACTTTTCGTTGTAATTTTTCAATGTCAGTCTTGCACCAATTAACTATCCCGAAAAAGTAACTGAGCACTGAACATGCATAGGTGTTAATAGCGTGAAACAGATTTTTACTGTTTAGTTTGGTTTTCAACAGTCGTCGTGCCCTTCTATAAAACTCTATATTATTTATATGAAAATATTCGATACCAAGAAACAGTTCAATAAAAAAATTAAATTATACATAGCCCAGAACTATGATAGCTTATTAGCCCTTCTGGTATAATCAAAACACTAAAAATAAATTACTTTATTTAAAGAACAATACCCTTATTTACACATCTCTATTTCTAATTCATGTTTAGTTATACTTTAGGTGGTTATATCTGTTGTTTTGTATTATTGTAATTATGTTATTCTCAGTGACTAGTAAAATGAAATATTATAAATATATATTAATTAAGGGTATGTATGGGTTAGTATGAGTATATCTGTCTGTGTGTATATATGAGTATATGTTTATGTATATAGGTACGAGTATATATGAATGTCTTGGTTAGTAAAGTAGCAGATTTTAATTGTAATGAATTTAGCACTAACTTAAACATACTTGAATGTTCTCTTGGACACAACACAAGCTTATGCTTAGGTGAATTCTAACATTAATGTTTGATATTTTTACTTATTACTGTTCTTGGTAATAATGTTATATCTTATGTAACAACTATAATTGTATTTTTTTTTGCTAATAAATTGAATTGAAATTGAACTATTCCCACTTAAATTCACCCTAGATATATGCCGACAAATTGAAAACATACAGCTGGAAAGCAGTTAAAATAACAAATAACTTGATGAATTTCATTAATGATGAAATTTCAATCTATTTTCAATTAATAGCATCCTAGATTTGTAATAAGAATAACTAAAAATGTTTTAATACTAACGCATCCGTCATATATTATTACCTTTCCATGTCATTGAAAAAAAAAAAGAAAAAATATGGGACCAATCTGAAAACAGATTCTATCAAATGAAAAAAGAATCCTTGAAATCGGTTTATATTTTCCGGAGTACTGAGATAACAAAAGCTAAAAAAAATACAACCGAAATGAGAACTTCCTCCATTTGTGAAGTCGACTAAAAACTACTTTTATCGTTAAACCAATCAAATCTAAAAGAGGTTAAACACGATCCTAAACTGCTATTAAGTCAAAAATACACACATTAACTCCATTCAACGTCTTAGCTGTCATCTTGTATTCTACAATTTTTTTTCGATGCCACTTTCACCGATTCTTGTTACTTTCATTCGACGTTCTCGTTTTTTAATTTCAGTTACAGCAACAACAACCGGTGGTGGTTGTTGACTCAAAGCAATTCGACTTCGATCGGACAAGCCTTCAACTTGGAGCGAAAAAAAAACATTTAAGGTTAATATTATTCGACATATTAATAGACCGACTCGTATTAAATTACTTGGAATTTTTTTAATTGTGATCTATCGTTTGCCAGTTGCCATAAATTTTGTAGATGTCGTAAAAAAATGCGGAAGAATTTAATAACAGTATGTGAAATTTGTTGGTTGATAATTTTGGCGGTAATTAAAGAGACGGTGATTGGAGTTGAAGTGTGCGTTTCGTTCAAGGGTTTATGACGTCGAAATAATTCAACTTGAGATAAAAGAATTGTATAGAGTGAGGTATTGATGACGTCTTCTTATTTCAGATAGGCTGCGATTTTAACAATTTTAACGTTGTCTTCTTTGATTTGTTTGAGGCATATTCTTGATTACTTTTATGTTTTTTTTTTGAGCAATAACACCACAATCGAAATAAAACGACGTATATTGATGGAAAGACCAAACGTTCCAAAGTCTATTCTGACTGTGTTGTCAATGGTTTTATATTTATATTTACATCAATAAATAAATGGAGCTGATGTGCGTTGCCTTATCTCTTAATCTAAGAATTAAGGAAGATTAATTTTGGTGTAGATTATTTTGGGACCCACAGAAAACTTATAACAGTAGGGGCAGAAGTGGAATAAGTGAATTTTAAAATCCCAATTAATTTATGGCACCTCCGAGAAACTAAGTCGAATCTTGGAAAAACGTAGCAAAATGGGGAAACGTAAAATTGAGCTAGAAAATCTTATAACCACAATAGATGAAAATAAAATTAAAAAGGCATGATGAACTTAAAATATTAGAAAAAAGACGGCAGGCTGATGAATGAGGAAGGCAATATAAACTTAAAATACTAGAAGAAACACGGCAGACTGGTGAATAAAAAAGTAAGATAAAATATTAGAAGAACGATAGGCTGATATACTAAAGAAGCAAGGTGATGCAGTTAGTAATACAAGGTAATGAGAAAATATAGATTATTGAATCACAAATAAAAGGGATAAATAATGAGATAAAGGTCCTAACAAGAATGTAGATACTCTTGAAACCAAATAGATGCGCACATTCCCCTAATTCTTGTTGGCCTATCGCTCAGCCGTACCCCAACAGCATAGGACTGACTCCAACAAAGGTAGTATTCAGAAAGGACTTGAGACTACCATGTGATTTGGTCTTTGGCTTACCAGAAACACCGTCAAATCAAGTTTATTATACCGACCAACTCCGATAAAGACATTTACGATATCAAGGCAAATTCATTCAGGTTCCAAGATAGAGGTCTTTGGCTATTCAACCTCACAGAAGAGTAAGGGCAAGTCTCCAGACTTCTCATACCAGCTTGGTAAAGGACCATATGAAGTAGTTAAAATGACCAAGGTTGTGGTCTATCGTATTAGCGGGAATCCGAAGGCAAAAATGAATCGACTGGCTCCCTAGCATGGACAAGACAATTATGGTCATCCCGATCACAATTGTCCAGGATTGTAAACACCAAGGGCTGAAAATAAAATTTGAGATAGAGTATGGTCTTCAGTTCATGGTGTGAACAGAACCTACAACACTATGGTAAATTTTTCTTATTTTGTAACTATTTACCTCGCTATCTCTATCCACCAACAACCTGAATTGGTTGACAAAATAAACTTTTTTTTCTCAACATTTTCAAATCTATATATAAACAGGCAAAAACAAAACAATTAGGTACCATTGTCTACTCTGTCTCTCAACCGATTTTCTTCATTTTTGTTTTGTTTAGTAGCTACTGACGACCTTCAGTGCAGAGAATGCTAATATTAATTTATAATATTGGTTCATTCATTAAATAAAATATAATAAAAATTCATTATTTACGTCCTTTATGTCAATGCCAAACAACTGAAAGTACCGCCGCCGCCAGACTCAAAACATTGAGTAATTATATAGAGGGACCAATGCTGTTATATACATAGAGCATGTACTTCTGGAAGTGACATGCAAGCTTTGTTATTGTTTAGTGGTAAAGTAATCGTTGAATTTATAATTAAACAGGGCGATTCCAGATATGTTAGAAATCATTTTTTCGTGGGTTGCACATAAGCAGTTGCACATATAGGGTGTTTAAAATATAGAGTAGAGTGCAATTATAACTAATAAAACAATTATATAGTGAAGCCCATTAGCGGTTGAATTTACAGGGTCCTTGGAATAGAAGGTGCAGTAGAATTACAGTTATACAAGGTGGTGCAAAAAATATTATACAGAGATGCATATACAGGGTGGCGGAAATGGAAATGCAACATTTCGTAATCCATAAGCAGTTGTATATATAGGAAAGATGAAATATAGGGTGAGAGGAATTACAGATATACAGTATGTTGGTAAAAAATGTTAGAAAAGGACATGATTTATAGAGTGGGAGTTCCATATATATTATGATTGAAATATAGATCGAAGTAGAATTATAGTTACAGAACATAGTTAAAAATTTGATAAACGAAAATAGTAAATACGGTGGCTCATAGGCAGTGGCATATACAGAATGTTTTACCGGGTGGTTCAAAAATGTTAAAAAATATTATGCGTGGTCCATGAGCAGTTGCATATACAGGGTGGTGGAAATATATAATGAGATGGAATTATTATAATGAGAATTTTAATAAAAGTTAAAGAATTGAGTGCAATTATAGCTATACAGGGAGGTTAGAAAAAATAAATATGTAGGGTAGCCCATTAGCGGTTGAATTGTTGTCATATTAAATTAAGAATTACGAATTTGAACACAAATAAAGTCCTATGAATTATATCTGAAAAAAACCCTGAATTTCGTTACTTATTTATAGAAGCGAGATGTAAGACCGACATCTAGGATTTTTGAGGAAACTATCACACATAGGTTCCAAATCTTGATCCGTTCCGTGTAATTGCTGTTCTTCTTAAAGTCCTAGGATAGAATGTCACCATAAAATTTTCAGGTTACTTAACCTGTCAGAGATATTGACACAATTGCTCGAATTTCGACCACTGAGCGACAGCTAGTATTAATTAAAACTTTTAAATACGTTTTAAACTTTAATTTAAAAAGCATTTATTATAATTATTAAAAATCTTCTTGACTTATCAGCTATTTGAAAGGTCAAACAGAGAATTTGTAAATTTATACCTTATTGGTATTTATCCAAGCACGTACAATGCCGGATATATCATTTGGCATTAGCAACTGTTAAAATTACACGTTAATGAAGGATCATTGTATTTCCCTGAATGCGTATTTTAAATCCTCTTGCTTTAATTACAAACTTGACATTAAATATACTAATGATAATAATGATGGTTATCATTTCAAAATAATTCCCAAGAAGAAGTGTAATTATGACAAACACTTGATATGATTTCCGCAATCAGGAATCTTCATTCGCATTATGTTGTATAACAAAGAATTTAATTTATTATTTTTTTCTGCAGCAAGGTGAACTTCTCCATTTTTTCATCATAATAGTATTCAGCCTTTGGATTACGATAATCTGTTCTGGATATTGACTTGATTACGTATTTCTAATTATACTAAGCTATTCAAAAATTGTTATTATTCTCACTTAATACGAGTTGGGATTTAAATTTTCAAGTAAAAACGATTTCAAAAACTAATACCAATGTCAAAACAGGGAAAACTGTGGATCCTTTGGTGTGTTATACGTATACAACGTCACAGAAAACCATTATTTATTTATAAATAATTTTCACAACTTATTATTCATTTTGTCAAACAACAAAATAAGTCTCGTACTTAGTCAAGCTTTAAATATAATTTATGTTATAGCCGCAAATAATAGTTTTAGTTCAACCTTAATAAAGAAATTTTTTGACGCATAGCGCTTCAACTAACCTATCAAAGTAGTTATCCCTTTGTTAAGAACAGGGACCCAGTACAAAACATTTCATTAAGTTATTTTGGAAACGCCAGTAACAGAAGAGACAGAATTTCATCATGTCAAGTTATAAAAGTCAAGAAAGACCAAGAAAATATATACAGCAGGTTAGGAGTTTATAAGCTTATTGGTTAGGACTGTAATAGCTTCTATGTTGGAATGACTATAAGAAATTTTTCTACCAGATACTCTGAACATTAACGTTGTTATAGATTACAAAAAACATATTCAACCTTATCTAATCACATAATTCAAATAGGACACACTTTTCCTTCACTTGAAAACACGGTAATTTTAAATTATAGCAGAAATTATTATCAAACATCTTATGTATGTCATAACTCGCTTAATTTTCATCCTAGAGACCTTTACATAAAAAAACAAGTTAAAGAATTTATTAAGCACAAGTATTTACAAACTTTTCCATAAAAATTACATTATTTTGAGTTATTTAACAATAAACCATTCAATAATATTGAAAATACTTTAAATTACAACACAAGAGGATTTTGGGGGTATACTAAAGGCATGAAAAAGTCTTTTAATATTCCGAAATCCATGTTTTCTAAGGATGAAATAAGCAACGGGGCTGAGGAAACTGCAGGTATTTTTGCTACCTACTTTTCAACAGTCTATAAATTGGATCAGAACATTAATGTGTCTGATTTTCATTCTATAATTTGTCTTTCTTGTGTATAACTGTAGCAGACATCATTAGAAGAATTAATGAACTTCGGATAAAGCTTTCGTGTTGCCCTGATGGTATTCCCTCGCATTTTTTAATAAACTGTGTCTACCCTCTGGCGCTTCCTCTGAAAACAATTTTCAACTTGTCACTGTCATCCGGAAAATTTCCCAGTTTTTGAAAACATTGCTACCTGAGGCCAATCCAAAACGGTGGATCTAAAGAAAATATTGAGAATTACCGAGCTGTATGCTTCCAATCGGAAATCCCGAAATTATTGGACTACTTTTTCTCTCAATCCTTATCATGGCAATTTAAACACATTTTTGTTAACGAACAGCATGGATTTCTTTCGGGTAGATCTACTTTAACCAATTTGATCGTCTATGAGTCATTTGTAGTAAAAACTTTGGAGAATAGTCTACAAGCTCACTCTGTTTATAGAGATTTCGCTAAAGCGTTTGATAGGGTTAACCATAGAATACTTTTTGCCAAACTTCATGCTCTATGATTTAATGGGGCATTTTTAGAGTGGACAAAGAGTTATCTCTCAGACCGATAAAATTACGTTAAAGTGGGGAGTATTATGTCCAGTATTATAGGTGTGTGATATTTCGTTTACTGTATTGTTCACTAGTATGATCTATTCTGGAGTACTGTTCTGTTATATGGAACCCCCACTATAACACAAATACAGCTAATATGTAGAAAGTTCCTATAGTAGCATTTAACATGGGTTTGAGCAGG
This sequence comes from Octodonta nipae, assembly GCA_034190945.1. Classification (NCBI taxonomy): domain Eukaryota; kingdom Metazoa; phylum Arthropoda; class Insecta; order Coleoptera; family Chrysomelidae; genus Octodonta; species Octodonta nipae. The sequence continues at coordinate 134,694,758 of CM067220.1, forward strand.
GACAATTATCAATATAGTGATATTTTATCACAAATGCATTTACAACCTGTGCAAAATCGGCGTAACATAGCTGATATTTGTTTTCTATACAAGTTGTTGTCAGGTGAACTAGACTGACCTTCCTTACTAGATAGAAGTTCTTTGAATACGACAATGAGAACTCGTTCGTCAGAACTCTTCCATGTTGTATTCCAGAAAACTAACTATGGATTTTGTTCAGCAATGTCTAGGTTAATGCGTACAGTCAATCAGTACTCCTCGCATATTGATGTGTTTTATAACTCCGTCAATGTAATCAACCGCGCCTTATATTATAATATTTAATGCTGCGTTTTGTTTTGTTTTGGTGCGTTCTTTTCTTTTCTTCGCGACAACATGTATTTTATTTTAATTTTATTTAACTATATTTTGTTCTGTATTAAGTATTGTTCCTAAAATTTTAGTCCAATGTTAGTCATGTCAACTTTAGGTTTATGATTTTAGATTTAATGTTATTTACACTAGAAATTGATCATTTAGGATGGTTTAAAAGTTTATTACCTAAAACTGCCTTCAAAGTTATGAAATTTCAATAATATTGCGATTCTGTGACTAACCTTTCCAAATTACGTTAGTGCGACATATCAAAATTGCTCTGTAGACTTTACCTTACTATAATAACACAGTATCTTGCGGAATATATAAATAATAACAGTGGATGTTATTTATACCGACTTTGCAAAGGCCTTTGATAAATTGTATCAGGGTATTTTACTTCGTAAAATGACTTATTTTGGATTCGGTAGTCAACTAATTACTTTTTTAAATTCTTATTTTAACAATAGAATTCAGTCTGTTTTCTATAATGGATTTAAATCAAACCAGTACGTTGCTACACCATGGGTTCCTCAGGGGTCGAATCTGGGACCTCTGCTGTTTCTTCTTTTCATTGATGACTTAACAAGTAGGCTAAAGTGTATCAATTTATTGTATGTTGACGATTTAAAAATCTTTCTGGAGATTACAGGTATGGATGATTCCTATTTTCTACAAGAGAATCTTAATGATGTTAGTGACTGGTGCTTGCAGAATAATCTACATTTGAATGTGTTACCAAAAAGAAAGCTTGTCTAGATTTTAATTATATAGTAAGCGATGCTTTTCTTAGCCGCACGAATTTAATTAAGGATCTTGGTGTGTGGTTTGATAGTAAGTTGAATTTTTACCAACACATCTACCTTAAAATTGACGAAGGTAGTAAATTATATGGCTGGCTTTATCGTCAGGAATTGTAAATTGTTTTGTAGTATACATGCTCTGAAAGTGCTTTATTTTCTTTGAATAGGGCCAACGCTTTATTTATTTTATAATTTTTAGTCAACTTTGTAACTTTATACTTGTTATTTCAGTTATCGAGTATTTGTTTATGTTTCTGATTATATCTTACTATTTTTTGCTAGCTGTTTTTTAATGCATACTTTAATATTGCCCTGTTAATAGTTTTGTACTGTTGGGCAATAAAGATTTATTTATTTATTTATTATTTATTTAAAGCCATAAATGTAACAACAACAAAGAGCTTTCGCATCCATCGTTTACTCTAAAATGACTGCCGTTCCTTTATTATTGAATTCAGTATTCAATAATATGTCTACAAAAAAATATGGTAAATTTCAATTACTGAATTGATTCGGCCCATACTTGTTAGAAATTCATTATAATAATTAACTGATACTACAATTGCAATTTCCACAAATTACGTTTTTTGAAAACTGTCCGACGCGTTTCGACTAATGTCTTTGTCAGGGAACTAGACTAACTGGGTATTTCTTGAGGAAGTTGTATTTATATTCGAGAAGTGATATAATTACCAGGTACTTAGTTTTAAACAGGATTATTTAATTTTATTACAGGTAAAACGATTAACTAAAGAGGTTTATTAAGGGAGAATTATTTATTTCTGTCTGGTCGTTTAACAAATTACCGGTATTTTAAGTTTATTAATCTCCAATGATTCTAAAAGGTTTAATTTATTGCCTTTATTTTCTGAATGTAATAATTTAAAATTTTCGTCGAAAAGATGATTTTCTGTTACTAAATGTTGAGCATAATTGGAATCTGTTTTTTGATTAATGAAAGAATTACGGTGTTCATAGATACGTTTTTTACACGCTCTGCCGCTTTGACCGATATAGGCTTTAGGGCATGACCCACATGATAATTTATAGACTCCAGATTTATTTTTTGGATCGATTTTTGATTTGTTATTTTTGATAAATTTTGCAAGACTGTTTTCTTAAAAAGCATGCTATTTTTAAACTTGGTTTGCCAAACTATGTTATACTATTATATGAATCAATATTGGTTTTGCTGTCAGTGTAAACTTCTCTTAATGCCTTTTTGTGTTTTTGATTTCCAAGAATATTTTCTATTAATTCGGCCTCAAACCCGTTATTTACTGCTATCTGTTTGATTATGTTTAATTCTTTCTGAAAATTATCTGGTGATTGTTTTATGGAAAGTAATCTATGAACCATACTATTGTAAGCGGAAAGTTTTTGTTGATATGGATGTATAGAAGTGCGGTGAATCGTTAGATCGGTTTGAGATGGTTTGTTAAACGACCAGACAGAAATAAATACTAAGTACGTGGTAATTATATCACTTCTAATAAATACAACTTCCTCAAGAAATACCCAGTTAGTCTAGTTCCTTGACAAAGACATTAGTAATTTGTGGATATTGCAATTGTAGTATCAGTTAATTATTAAATTTCAATTAAGTAGTTTCCATATTATACCTCCTCTGTTTTGCCTTGTTTTATTGCATTTGTCAACTATGCCTTCAATCAAAGAAAATTCTTATAAAAAGCTGCAATTTGCATAATTAACTCTAAGTAATTACCAACAACTGATTTTACGCCTCTTTATTATGCACATTTTATTATCGACATTATCTATTAATGCTTTTAACTTAATCAAACTGTAAAAAATTACATTTTTTATCCTTACATAGCGTATGTGTGACTGATTGATATAACAAAAGGATACTCATGTTCATGTTTTAATTGTTGTCACTGGTATTTTTGTGATCTCAACGATTGTGTGGCACGTGATATGTCAACTCATGTGTCGATAGGAAGATGTCGCATACAATACACAGAGTGTTTATTAATGATTAGGTATTCAAATGTCCTCAGCACCAGCACATCTTCACTATTCAGGAATTTCTATTGCCGCCTGATTATGTTAATTGTGAATATTTCGTATTTTTTTATTTATTAACGTATCCTTGGTGTGAAGTCTGTGAAGCAAATGTTTCGCGTTTATTTACATTGAAGATCCGGATAAGATACTTGGAATTCTTGGTAGTTATTTCATAAGGAGAAATGATATAGCATTTGTTTTTCAGGAATTTGTGTTTGATTAGAACGTGGCATGGTAACCCTATATTTAGGCATGTTAACATAATTGCTACAAGTGAATAAAAGGCGCTAATTCAAAACTATGTACTAGATATACTGTGTATTCCATCTCAAACGAGCCACCTTGAATATCTTGGTAATTTTCAAAACAATTGAAATAATAAAAAACAGGTTGATTTTTTGTTTCGAGAGGGAAATTTTTTGAGGTTAATATAAACAGGCCAATTCAATGACTTTGAGATTTGAGATAGGGAAAATGGGTGTTGTCTTATATCATATGAAAGCCCTTTTTACTGTCGTAATAAAATTTTTTGTTGCCATTTCTGTACATATACGAGGCCTGCCTTTTATATTTCGGGATTAGAGAACAAAAACAAATATTAATCATCAAAAATCGCTTTATGTTTTTGAAAATATTCCCCATGAAGATCTATACACTTTTGCAAGCGTTTGAACCAATTGTCGAAGAACTTTTCCCACTCTGATTGAGGTTCTCCAAAACATGCATTCTGAAAGCAGCAACCGCTTCTTCAGGTGTCGAAAAACGTTGACCTCTCTGTTTTTTACGTACGGAAATAAAAAGAAGTCATTTGGTGACAAATCAGGACTATACGGCGGCTGACTCATCAAATCGATGTTTTGAGTGGTCAAAAATGCAGTTATTTGAGCCGATGTGTGAGAGCTCGCATTATCGTGCTGAAGAGTGATCCGTCTTCGGCGGTTGGTTTTCCTCCTTTTTTGGAAGACAACTGGCAAACAAATGGTTGTGTACCACTCAGAATTGACTGTTCTACCTTGTTCTAGTAATACGGTTGCGACATGTCCAGTTTTTCCGAAAAAACAGGCGATCATTTGCTTGGAAGTGCTTCCTGCGCGAACAAGTTTTGTTCGATTCGGCTCATCTTGAAACACCCATACAGTCGACTGCTGTTTACTTTCGGGCTCATACGCGTAAATCCACGAATCATCACCTGTCACCATGTGATAAAAGTGTTTTGAAGCACCGCGATCGTATATTTTGGGCTTTTATTTCAACCAATCGACACGAGCCTTTTTTTGAACGATTGACAAATTGTGTGGCATCCAACGCGAACAAATTTTTTTGACATTCAAATGTTTATCCAATATTGAATGAATGCTGGTCCCACTAATGTGTAAGGTTGACTCAATCTCACGATAAGTCACATGACGATCTTGCAATATCAGTTCGCGCACAGCATCAATGGTTTCCGGAACAACAACTGTTTTTGGACAACCTTCACAAAATTCGTCTTGGCGTGAACTACGACCTCGATTGAATTCACCATACCATCGATAAAGAGTGGTCCTTGATGGAGTTCCATCGCCAAAAATTAAATTAAGTTCATCCATGCACTCTTGCTGACTTTAATCCACGTCGAAAGTTGTAAAAAATAATCGCACGAAAATGTTCACGATTTAATTCCATTTTTTGGCCGAGATGAATCCTTTAAGTTACTGTAAACAACACATAGCGCTCGTATGTCAAAACGTTCTGAGTACGTATATCCTCAAAAATGTCAAACTTTACGATAGAGCTGTCAGTTGTCAGATTGCAACACTAGAGTTGTCCAATCCCGAAATATAGGCTTTCGTTTCTAGTTATTCGAGTAACTAGAAACGAAAGCGAAGTCTACGAGAATTATGCGAACCGACCTGAAGAGGGCAGATGTGACTCTGCCGAAACGTCGTCATTTTACAATCGATCTCGGCAAGGATCAGTTATCAACTACGCGGATGAATTCCCGGAAACCACCTAAAACATATATATATATATATATATATATATATATAAACAAACCTTGCTCTAATTATAGTATTAGATTAGATTTATTGTAAGCTAACTCTTATTCGTAACTCTCAATATGTACTTTATATACTCTGCAATGACTGATGACTGACTCGAGTTACGGTTAAACTTAGCCTATAGTATATCTTACCCGCAATACCGCACATTATCATTACATTAATAAACAGAGATACTAAAAGCTACGTAATCCATACTTACAAAAACTCTCTCTCGATATCCTGGATTACTAACCTGCAACAACAAAAATAAAAAACAAATCAGTTAAAGCTCATTGACCTACAATGCACAACATAAAATTCACTTATGAGGAAATTTTGTAATATCAATTGCTATCAATTTGCATACATAAATGTGACTTTCTACTGCCCCGTATTTGCCACTTATCACAGTTAGAACGCTCGATTTACGTAAATTGAAATATTTCCTTGTTTTTTAATCAAAATGTGAAACGATGAGATGATTTAACAACCGAGAATTGTTTACGGAAGATTCGGAAATATATATGTCAGTCTGACTCCTACACAATATGTTAATGTTAGCGTTTTTAATATTCGAATCATTTTTCGTAAATATAAATGGTTTCGTTTATCCGAATGTCGTAACATACGTTTCTGTTAATCTCTCATAGCAACAGTCTGGTTTCCTTTCACTTCAAATTGTCGTATAGATGCCTACTCTTCTCCAGCCTGGAGAAAAACAGATCTATTTCAAGGAAAAGTCCCTGCCAATGCATACCATGGACCTCCTCTTTCAGTACATTTGGCTGGGAGGAAATTATAGACCAACCTGTCCCTTCGTCATACCAGTAAGTACCCCACTCCCCGCCCCCAACCATATATACACCATCTTCCAACACCTCTGGCTAACAAGAACGAGATTTTTAAAAGCCACCTAGAAAGTGTCCAGGTCAACAGATCATTAAGGTACAAATCCCACACCATAGAAAGCTCTGCGAACAACATTCTGGGAGGCAAAAAATTGACCAACTACATCGAAAACTTTTAATGAAAGAAAAACAGAATTAAACTCAGTTTTTATATCACTTTGCTGTGACTAGTTTTGGCAAGAGGCTATGCCATCATCAAACAAGAGCGAACTGATGAATGAATTACAGTTTCTTACAATTTTACAATTTATGCACAAACAAAACATACAGTAGGTATTACTTAATGATAATGATGCAGTGGTCGAATTTCATGAAATTGTAAAAAGTGTATTTTTATAAGAAATAGAGTTGTGGAGAAATCACAGAAGTAGATGTAATGACCAAAATTGTTTACTCATATTGACAAACCTATTGCAATAAAAAATAATAAAAATGTAATGAAATATCCGTATTCGAAATATTTTTGACAAATGACCCCCCCAAATTTTTGGCTGGAACCGCTCTTGGCAAAATATTAGATTTAATAACTGAAAGATTGTTCTTTGCAACCTAAAAGTTTTTCTCATTTGCGATCTCAATCAAGTTCAAGAATATTAAAGAAAAGAGAGGACCAACAACCCTAGGAGAACTTAAATATGTAATTCATTCTCTATTGTTTGCTGTCTGACAATTTTTTACACAACACGTTCGGGAAGGTTGTAATAATAATATATTAATCAAATAATTAATTTCACATTAAAAACAGAATATTTAATATGAAAGTTATTGCAACGCGTCCGAAAACTCAATACATTGACTATTTTACCACTAAACACTAACAACGCTTGTATGGCACTTCCAGAAGTACATGCTCTAAGAATATAACAGCATCTAACGATCGCTCCATATATAATTACTCAATGTTTTGAGTTTTGACCGTCTGGCGGCGGCGGTACTGTCAGTTGTTTGGCACTGATAGTATGGACGTAAATAATGAATTTTTATTATATTTTATTTAATAATGAACCAATATTATAAATTAATATTAGCATTCTGCACTGAAGGTCGTCAGTAGGTACTTAACAAAACAAAAATGAAGATATTATTTTATTAAAATTTTACAACACAAACATACTATGGCTATTAGTTAAAAATAATGGTGGATAAAAGTATGACAGCCTGAAATTTTGAGAAAAACCACAAGGGTATTATTTGAATAGCTCGAGGAGGACACTTTTTGTGACTGTAGCTGGTCATTTAAGATTTAATTCGAGGATAAGGGGTAGTTAATACTCTTGAAAATTTCAACTGATTCTAAAATGGTGATGATCAGTTTAAAACTGTGTACGTGAATAATTTATGTATCTATGAATTTTGGGAAGGAATGTCCTGTTTGTAAGCAGTGATTTGCAAATGTTGAGTTTTTTCTGTGATATCTAGAATGATCGAAAATGTTCATCGTAGCGGGTGGTGAAATTACTGCAGGTGATATGTAAAAACTATTGCATTCCAAACATGAAAGCTTATAAACTCCTGAACTTAAATATTTGTTAACTGTTCTGTCTTTAAAAGATTACTAAGTTTGTATCGTGATTTAAAACTGACTTGGATGTTCCGTTCCAAATTTTTGGCAATTTTGTCGGTCACGTTTCCAAAATATGTAAAGGAGACATATTTTGATGGCTTGTCCACAGCCGACATAGTGGGATAAATTAATCATTGAACTAATTGTTGTTCTTTTTGGTAGATTAATTTATTAATCCAGTTTTGGTCCAATTCAATTTTTAAATTATTCTCAGAGACAGGCAATGTGTAAACCCTGTGAATCATGAATCTATACGCTGACAGTTTGGGAATGCAACTGTGGTATCCGCGAAAGTGGATTTCCTGTAGATGTTAACCTGTATGGTATTATTTTGGCATGCTAGGGTTAAGTCTAGAAATTTAGTTTTAGTGTCAGTTTCGGTTTCCACGGTAAAGGTTATATTGGGATGTAAATTGTTAAGGAATGACAGGAAAGAGTGTAATTGTCTCTTAATACCTGTACCAAAACTTTAAATATTTTTGAGAGAAGGTTTGAAGTTTCTTCTATTTTTTAGAGAAGCTAAACCAGTGGTAAAATTTAGGTCTAAAATCTAAAACACATAGACCCAAACCAGATGCAACAAAGAACAGCCAAGTCACAGCAACATCCTTCTAAGTGTGTCAGAAAAATCTCTGCCTCACAAAAGACACACAATGGAGTGGTCTATTATAAAAATGGAGCCCATAGCAAAACAGAGTGTTCCTTTTTTCACCTAAACCAGTATTTTGAGCGTCCGAACCCAAAAAATTTACGCTCTCTTTTGTAGAGAACACGGCTAAATCAAACGAGGAATAACATTCTAGCTCTGTGGAAATGGGGAGCAACTAAAACATGGGTCTCGTCCATTAGCAGTATGGATCCAAACCAGACTGTATCATAACAACAAATAACTGGCTCCCATCCTGCCGCCAAATTCCGACGGAAAGAAGTTCACGAGAAAATAAGCAACATGAGTATATACAACTCAAGATGACAGATTAATAGAAGTTTGATATAGTAAAGTCCTGGGAACAAGAAGCAACCAACTGTCAACAGCTTGCTATTCAGTTCACAAAAGACACGTTGAAATTATAAGTAAATCGATAGAAATCCAAAAAAGTAACAAAAGTATTTTTACCAATATAGTATTGAAAATTTATAAGCAAAAAAGAGAATATTTATCGTCTTGCATGTTGATTTAGCATGCGTAAAGTTGTGTAGATAAATAACTTGCTTTCTCTCTCATTAGGTATTCATATACTGAAATATATAAATAATTGTAATAAAACAATGATAATAAAACCCATATTGAAAACAGCGTTGTTATGAATTTTAATTGTTGATGATAACATCTTATATTCAATAAGAATTCTTTTGTAGTAGCATTTTTAAGTTTTTACGAATATATCACCATGATTATAGGCTTTGAATTTCAAATACCTGGGGCAAAATATACCTTCTTGAAGTAAAAATAGTTTTAAATTTATTTTTATCTCTGCCTTTGCTCCAGTCTTGGTACCAGGGTATTTGCTAGACACAGCCAAGAACATATATGCATCTGAACAATGCATCTAATGTTTTTTCTTCTTAATTTCTTAGTTCTTAAGTATCTACCACACAGTTAGATTGTACCATTTGTTTTCTTTTTTCCTCCAGGTATATTGAATGAATTCCCAATCTAATTTTACTACTTGCATGAAGATGCACGTTTTACTTTTATTTTGTTACTACGCACTTTAGTCATTATTTATCTATTGACGAATCTTTGAGTTGATGCTATTTTTTGAGTTTGAGGCTAGTGATTTTTTGACTTGCGACCATAGAGGTATTATACTGTAGAGTGAATTAGGTATAGGCGTTACTGTAAGTGGCAGTGTAATAACAATAGAAAGAGAAAGACAATATCAGGGTGCGCTTGCTATGTCTGTACTCTACCAATAGTAGGCGTCACCACTGACACTGACGATTCAGGGACGACCCGCCTATTCTCTCTCTCTTTCTATTGCTATTACATGAATTTCGCTACTTCATTTGCTCTACAGTATAATACCTATATGCTTGAGACTGAGCTGAATTCTGCTTAAGGTAAATATTTTGTTCTATGTATTTCTTCTATCCAATCAACATTTATTTAATTTGTAATTTGTTCATAGTATATATGTAACACATTTTTAACCGACTTCCAAAAAGGAGGGGGTTATCAATTCGTCGCATATTTTTCTTTTGCTTTTTTTGTATATTTGTTACCTAATTTCTTCTCCTGTGGTATACCGTCTTGAATGAATATGTTCTTGTTTAATAATCTTGGAAAAGAATTCTATTGGTAAAATGATGAAATTTGTGAATGAACACATACGTGCATGGAAATCGACCAATATCCCTAACATATTAGCCGATTTTTGAAAAACTCCATATGGATGTGTATAGTTTTTTAACGTTTAATCTATTAAGGAAGATTCCTAGGTGATCTCATATACTTTTCTGCGACGTGCAACTTGCAGTTTTGCAGAAAATCGCCGAAAATTCCAAAATTCTTATCAAAAATTTCATCGAAATGACATAACGGACACTTCCTCATAAATATTTTAATTCCAACGTAATAGTGCGGTAATTATAGGCAATGGAAGTTTTAATTGCGAATTTGAAAATTTTCTATGTACATCTCAAGCACTTAGGTAGTAAATCATAGTATTTTCGGCTCCTTAAATCAATGAGTACCAAGCTCGTTTTGTTTGTATACCAGGCAAATACCTATTTAAATGAAATTTTTCTATTTTGCGAAGACGGTGCTTTTGGTTGTCACATTCTTCCGGACCAATATAAAATTCAGTGACAACCCATGTCAAACTCTAAACTGCTATTTGGTGCGTTTATACACAGGGTGTTTAGTTATAGCAAACAAAATCACAAAGTAAAGTGATTGATTTGCTTTTATATTGTGATTGAAATATAGGACGGAGTAGAATGATAGTGATCCATAAGCAGCCGTATATACAGGACGGTTGAAATATATGGTTTACTGGACGGTTGGTGGTATAAAAATGTTGGAAAAATGTGAAATTAAAATTATATAGGGTGATTAAAATACTGTTATATGATGTGGATGTGAACAAATCATATACAGGATGGTTCAAATATATGAGTTGAATTATATTTATACAGTGTGATTAAAAAAATATTTCTTTTATAGCCCATAAGAAGTTGCATAAAGTGTGGGGAGGAATTAATGTTACACAGGGCGATAATATAAAATGTTAAAATTGAAATAATTTATGGGGTAGCCCACAAGGAGTTATATACTATGGTTGAAATATAGGACGGATTTGACTCTGTAAATATGGGATGGATTCTACTCCGTCCTATAGTTTACAGAAGGCAGCTAACAAATTTATGCTTGTCCGTGGGCACTCGTATGTTCAGGATGGTTGGTACATAAGGCTGAGTGGAATTATCTATAGTTATACAGAGTTGTTAAAAAAAGTTGAAAAAAGATTACATGGCGTTGTCCATAAGGTATAAATATATTTTGGGCTTATTAGGTCAACGCATACTAGTACATTTTGTTCGTAAACATTTACATGTCAGTTTAAATGAAAATGTATCATTGTGTAATGTTGAGGCTTTCGATGTTACCTGGTTCTGTCTATGAAGTAGTAGATAAGTACGCAATGAAGGATTTTAGATTTGCTTGGCACCGCTTTCAAAATAGATTGGTAGGTAATTAATTTGTACAGAATGAGCTCCTTTTAATGTTTACTTTTTTACTTAGTTTTTTACTTATTTGCTAGAGTTGTATTTTGTTACAATTATTTTTAGCTTTTTAGTTATAGGTGGAAGTCGGTTATATATTTTGTTAATGTTTTATCTGACTTCATATGTTTGGGATCTGAGAATATTCGATCTTTTAAAAAATTAGCTACACCTGATGAAAAGAAAAGTACTGAAATAAAGTTGATATGAGATTTTAATAAATTCGTTTGGATGTTCCATATTTAAATACTATTCACACTAGATTTCAAAGTTAGAAACTTAGAAGTCTAGACTTTATGGGAAGATGAAAGTAAACAGTTTTGCACAAATCATACAGATAACGACTTTTAAAACAATGTAATTAGTTTTATAAATCATCTAGGAACTATAACTTCAAAGTTAGAAACTTAGAAGTCTAGACTTTATGGGAAGATGAAAGTAAACAGTTTTGCACAAATCATACAGATAACGACTTTTAAAACAATGTAATTAGTTTTACAAATCATCTAGGAACTATAACTTCAAAGTTAAAAACTTAAAAGTCTAGACTTTATGGCAAGATGAAAGTAGACAGTTTTGCACAAATCATACAGATAACGACTTTTAAAACAATGTAATTAGTTTTATAAATCATCTAGGAACTATAACTTCAAAGTTAGAAACTTAAAAGTCTAGACTTTATGGCAAGATGAAAGTAGACAGTTTTTTTGCACAAATCATACTTCAGATAGAAGTCTAGACTCTTAAAACAATAACGTAATTAGTTTTATAAATCATCTAGGAACTATAACTTCAAAGTTAAAAACATAGAAGTCTAGACTTTATGGGAAGATGAAAGTAAACAGTTTTGCTAGGAACTATAACGTCAAAGTTAGAAACTTAGAAGTCTAGACTTTATGGGAAGATGAAAGTAAAATCATACAGATAACGACTTTTAAAACAATGTAATTAGTTTTATAAATCATCTAGGAACTATAACTTCAAAGTTAGAAACTTAAAAGTCTAGACTTTATGGCAAGATGAAAGTAGACTTTTAAAACAGTTTTGCACAAATCATACAGATAACGACTAACGACTTAAAACAATGTAATTAGTTTTATAACATCATCTAGGAACTATAACTTCAAAGTTAGAAACTTAGAAGTCTAGACATTATGGGAAGATGAAAGTAAACAGTTTTGCACAAATCATACAGATAACGACTAAAACTTCATCTAGGAACTATAACGTCAAAGTTAGTAGAAGTCTAGACTTTATTAAACAGTTTTGCACAAATCATACAGATAACGACTTTTAAAACAATGTAATTAGTTTTATAAATTATCTAGAAACTATAACTTCAAAGTTACAAACTTAGAAGTCTAGACTTTATGGGAAGATGAAAGTAAACAGTTTTGCGCAAATCATACAGATAACCACTTTTAAAACAATGTAATTAGTTTTATAAATCATCTAGGGATCATAAAAACAATTGGGGCTCGATGCTGCGTGTTCAATTGTATTTTATCTGAAGGATCACAACAGATTAAAATACTATTAAATAATATCAACGGTATTGCTTTCAATAACGTCCGTAACATTTAGCACATCCTTAACACTCCTGTCTAGCAGTTGGTTGATCGATATTTTCGATTTGATATGCTAAAAGCCAGTCGAGTTCCGTCCACGAAATGTTAAGAGTACAATAAGTGCGACCTTCGGTATATTTTAGGTGTGTTTTGGGTTGTAGGAGTGCTGCTGGTTATAGTATCCTTGTAATTGTAGACGAGCTTCCGCGATATTATAGGCCGGTCTTAGGCGAAAGACTCGAAAAGTAAAAGTTAATTAACAAAAATTAACAGATTAGTATTTAAATTTTGCGAGACAGGCTCTTATATTCTTTGATTCTCTTCTATAGAATTTGAATTGCATCTCTTCCATTAAATTTGAATATGTCTAATATTATACTCACTAATAAAGAACTAATCCCAGCCTTTTTAGTCTTTCATTTTGGTTTTGATTATTTGCGATTGTGTGGTATTCAATTTTGTTCAAATCTTAATTTTTCTTTTTTTTATGTGTATATTTAAGGAAAAATCAAACGTTTCCATGTATATTCTGACCTCGTTTTCAAGGGCGGTAAACATGTTTTGAACTTCTCTTAGTAACACTACCTACTACTCAGGACAACTAAATTGTAGTTACTACTATAGCATATATACAGTCTCCAAGAAAGAACAGTTTTAATGTCAAAACAACATTCAAAATAAGAAATACACTGAAATCACTGATGTCGAAAACAAAACCAAACAACAAAACTCAGAACTCAAACTGCATATACAAGATTCCTTGCGAATGCAATAAATTTTATATTGGAGAAACATCGAGACCATTAAAAGTAAGAATTAATGAAGACAAGAATTACATAAAGAAACGACAATTTAAAAAATCGCAAATTTGTGAACATGCTTGGAACTTAAAATACAATTTTACAATTCAACTATACATCTTTTTAAGATTGACATTACCGCTTTCCTCACAGACCGTCTATCAATTTCTTCAATTGCTTGTAATACCGCCTCCCTTAGGTCACCAACTGTCTCATACTTTCTGTATCTTTGTCTGTCTTTTTAGCGCTATCCCATAAATATGAAGTCTACTCAACTGCCAACATGTCGGGAGTACCGATTCGGATGGCCATACTTATGATACCACACCAAACAATAAAACCAAATTATATCTGGGGTCGTCTTTGTTCTACATGGAAAGGGTTTTCTTTAGCCCAGATATGCTCATTGTGTCTATTGAACATACCGCAGTTAGTAAATCTAGTTTCATCTCTAAACCATATACAAAACAAAATACGTCGATGTTCGTCACCAGCATGCAAAGTTTGAGAAACTGAAAGTTTGTACGGGTGGAACTTGTGCGCCCTCAGTACCTTAACTACAGTTCGTTGAGATGTGCCAGCTTCTGCTGCAATCTCACGAGTTGATTTAGATGGATTTTGATGTGCCATTGCGAAAACATTTATTTGTGCTGCTTCGTTAATTTGATTACGTTCCTTTGGTGGTTTTGTAAAAGATCCATATCTGCGTAAACTATCGTAAAGCCTCTTAAATGTACATAGAGCAGGTTGACGACGATTAAAACATATTCTGTGAAAGTATTCCTCAGCCGCACGAACTGAGTTTTTATGTCATATGATATAACATTTCACCATATTCAGTTTTTCTTCGTTAGAATATTCCATTTTACCACGTAAACTTGTCAATATCGAATGTCAGTTTAGTACTACTAATGGAATTAGCAAAAATGCCAACTATGGTTTCATTCAAAAAAGATAAGTTTGTGTCATATGTCGAAAACGAGAGCTGTAACGCAAACGAGGATATGACAATCATATTCGGGACACTCCCTTCAATTTTGATGTTTGCACTTTTTATAAAGTCAAAAACAAAGGAGCTAGAGGGATTTGACTAAATCGACAGAATTTCGTTTTTTCAAAATATCTAGACTTTTTACAAAAATCCCAAAGTGTAATTAAATTGTTTCTTACGGTTTCACTCAAAAACTACCAAACCGATTTTATCGAAAGCTGCATCTCCTCAGAATTACATAGGCTATTTTATATTTTCTGTAAATAACCCGTGCGAAGCAAGGGCGAGTTGCTAGTAAATACTAAAATGTAGTTTTGTTCAAGAAATAATCTTTGTTTGGTAGTTTCTAGGTTTTTTTGTAATATAACATTCTAGATCATTTTTAACAAATATCAAATGCCCAGAAGAAGTTATTACCAGTTTGTCTACAAGGCTATCTGACAAAAAGGCTGTTATGTTTACTTACTTCCCTATCGCATGCATGTTCAGAGTAAAGAATCTGTTAGCGAATCAATTTTGTGAACAATCTAAAAGTAAATGAAGTGAAACGTCCTTCTATTCGATAATTAATTGTTGCAAATCGCTGTGATTGTCATTGACAATGAACTCTAAGGTATGCCAATCACTTTTTGCATATACCGGTAACAACACTTACCAGATGTCGGTAAAGTTAAAAACTTTGCAAACGCTTTCAATTAGATTTCAGTTAATAATAATTCCAGGTAAACGAAAATTGTTTGACAAAAAAGCAAAGGGCATCAATTGAGTGTCACTATAATTCAGATCAGTTACAGAAAGGAATAATAATACTAATTGTTTGAACAAATCTCTTATTTATGGTTTAAACCACTTGAAGTTTGAAGACAACAGAACACACAGAGTACCACAGGTCTCTAACTGACCACAGAACTACACACAGAACAAATATGTGAACCTGTTTCTACCTTAGAACATGTACATGATCTAAGGGTCATGTACCTTCTAGCTATAGCCTGTCATGCACAAATTTCGTCGTAAGACTAAAGAGAGAGAAGGCAATAGTGAGGGCAACACTCAATTGGGAATTACTTCCAATGAAATACGTTCAGCATGTTGTTCATTGGCTGCTTCCACCCACTAAGTGAAATAGTCTGTTACCGTCTCTGTTCCCCTCTCTTTCTAGCGTTGCCACGATTTTGTGCTTGACAGGCTATATCAAGGAGGTACATGGTCTAAGGGCAAGGCTAGAAAGAGAGCGAAATAGAGACAGTAACAGCCTATTTGACTTCCAATAACCTATTTTATTGGAAGCAGCTCCCAACCGGGTAAAATAACCTCTGGCCCCTTCTTTTGCCACGTCTTCTTTTAGTAGTAGACGATATTTATGCATTGCAAGCTACCTCCATCTAGTACAAGCTCTAAGGTTTCTACGTATTTTCAAAATACATCTACCCGAACTATGCTTATAAAAGAGTCGAATACCCAATTTTTTTTCTTTAAACTATGGAGGGTTGAATATGAAGGAGGACAAACTTATATGAGAATAAAAGTGAAAAAGTGTCCAGCGAACGCTTTCAAATAAGAAGTTCCAGAATTGGCCAGAATGGCGCAAGTGTGACGACAGGGTATGTTAGGAAGTTAGCAATTGTCAACGGATTGAAATGCACAAATCCTAAATTTAGAAGTGAAGTGGCTGAAATAGTAATATGAGTTTATAGTGTGTTAATTGTGATATAAATTAATAAGTGTGTGGCCCAGTTTTAACTTGTTATACAACTAATTTTATAGTTGTTATTTTATTATAAAACTTTTTGAAATAGTTAAACAATGGGAAAATCTTGTATATTTGTAATATTTTTATACTTATTACCGACATCTGATGAACTAGATGTTGTACATTCGTATATGCATATTTAAAAAGTGTCCCTTTACAAAGTTGGTGTTTATACTTCCTTGTTCAGCTCTCTCTGGATAAAAGGTAATTAACAATTGTTTTCATCACTGAATAAACTGCTATAATTAAATTATCTCTTCTGTTATCATTATGGAATTATTCTAGAATAGTTTCTTTTTCAAGGATTTTAACATTTTCACACACTGGTTTTCTATTTTTTCTTCTTGTCTAGTTGGACAAAAAGCTCCATTAGCTACAATTAAATGACTATTTTTGGCATGTTTCTGCTATAGTTGTATTTTAAATATTTCCAAAGGTTCACACAGTGAATGCCCCTGGGAAAATTCCTTCAGAAATTTGTCTAAGTTTCCCTGGTTGATAGCCATTGCTTAGTTATTATATAATAATAACTTCTTCTTAATTTATGTAGGAATTTATCTTGACTCCTAAAAAAATGTGCAAATAAAATTTTACTCGTAAGTCATTTTTATCTATTTACAAGGTATTTCATTGACTTAACACTTTATTAATGTTAAATACAAATCTGGATGTTTAACTGCGATCGTTAATTTGCATTTTTGGATGTAAATTCTTCACATTAACCTAATTTTATTCACGTAGGTTTGTTCGTAGAAAACTGATTTCTACGAACAAATTACCCGGTCGTCCCAGTGGCTCCCCCAAATTGAAAGCATTTCGTGGACACTTTCTTACACAGAGTGTGTCCTCCTTTACTCAACTCTCCATAATTTTATCAAGTTTCTCTTTATTTGTTACATGATAAAATATTTATCTTGTACCTACTTCTTACAGATTTATTTGTACCTCTTTTTCATTGATACAGGTTACTTATATTTATCTAGTATCTAGTTTTTTAATCTGTCCTTAGTTATTCTTTTATTACAGAAAAGCAACTACTTTAGAAACAGCTAGATTGTTTCTAAAGTAGCTACACTTTTCATATGTTTATTTTTAGTATATACAAGGTGAGTTTTTTTGATGATCAGTATGGGGATCTCGGAAACTAGCAGAGATAGAGCAATGGTTAAATTGGGAAAGATTTGCAGTTTTACTGGCCCAATTTAATGACACTTTCGGATTTTTTTAAAAAGTCATAGCTTACTCGATGTTTTCAAAAAATGAAATTCTGTCCATTTAGTCAAATCCCTCTAGCTCCTTTGTTTTTGATTTTATAAAAGAAGTGTAAATATCAAAATTGAAGGGAATTGTATCCCGAATATGATTGTCATGTCCTCGTTTTCGAAATATGACACAAACTTTGTTTTTTAATGGAAACCATAGTTGGTTATGACCTCAAAAAATCGGACATTTTTAGAGCTTTTAAACGATATAATACTCTATATAGTTATTCTACTTGACAAGTAGATATCAGAGAGTAAAAATAAATGACACTGTAAGTGGTTTCAGTGAAATTAAAACAGATGTTCCACAAGGTACCATCTTGGGTGCCCTACTATTTATATTATATATAAATGACCAACTAGTTGATATACCAGAGGGAATTATATTATCTTTTGCTGATGATACGGCTGTGATATCAACAGGAAAAACATGGAATACAGTCGAAACGCAAATGAATTACTACCTTAATTTGATAAATAAATGGCGTGCCTTAAACAAATTGTCTCTAAATGTTGATAAAACGGTTTTCATGACATTCGGAAACTACTGCAATAGTGTTCCCCGCGATATAAATATTAAGATAAATACCAAAAAAATACGCAGGGTAGAAAGTTGTAAATACTTAGGAATTTGTTTTGACTATAGAATGAGATGGGACACGCATGTTGAATATTTAATAAATAAAACAAAATACTTAGTCTTTATATTTCGGAAAATGGCCAAAATTATGTTGAGAGACTCGCTGATAATGTTATACTATGTACTTTTTCATAGTATTATCTGCTATGGTAACATAGATTGGGGAGGGATTTATTTATTCCGTGTAATTGCTGTTCTCCGCAAGACTATTTGCGTACAAAGAAATGACACCTCGAAGAGAGTATTCAATATCTCTGACAGGTGAAGTAACCTGAAAAATTTTATCGTGACATTCTGTCCTAGGAGTTAAGAGAGAACAGCAATTACACGGAACGGCTCCAGAATCAGAAGCTCTGTGTGCTGATTCTGTCGAAAATCCTAGATGTCGGTCTTACATCTCGCGTCTTCAAATTTAACGAAATGTTTCAAATACATAAAGAAGTGTTCGAGAGGACATTTAATTGTGGGAAGCGCAAATGATGAAGATTCCCGACCAGAAACAATATATGTTATATATAATATATAATATATATTGTCTTGCGTACAAAGGAATGACACCTCGCAAAGAGTACCTTAACTACAGTTCGTTGAGATGTGCCAACTTCTGCCGCAATCTCACGAGTTGATGTAGATGGATTTTGATTTGTCATTGCCAAAACATTTATTTGTGCTGCTTCGTTAATTTGATTACGTTCCTTTGGTGGTTTAGTAACAGATTCATATCTGCGTAAACTATCGTAAAGCCTCTTAAATGTACATAAAGTAGGTTGACGACGATTAAAATATCTATGAAAGTATTCTTCAGCTGCACGAACTGAGTTTTTATGGCATATGAAAATAAGAAAGAAAAGCATCCATAACTCCGTTATTTTTATGAATAACTATATCGAGTATTATATCGTTGAAAAGCTCTAAAATGGTCCGAAACTATGGTTTCCATTAAAAAAAATAAGTTTGTGTTATATCTCGAAAACGAGAGCTGTCACGCAAACGAGGACATGACAATCATATTCGGGATACAATTCCCTTCAATTTTGATATTTACATTTTTTTATAAAATCAAAAACAAAGGAGCTAGAGGGATTTGACTAAATCGACAGAATTTCGTTTTTTTCAAAATATCTAGTAAGCCATGACTTTTTACAAAAGTCCGAAAGTGTCATTAAATTGGGCCAGTAAAACTGCAAATATTTCCCAGTTTAACCATTGCTCTATCTCCGCTAGTTTCCGAGATCCCAATACTGATCATCAAAAAAACTCAACCTGTATATATAGCTTTAAAAAAATATTTATTAATAATTATTATTTAGTTATATAATATTTATTATCGTTATATAAAATTAAGCAAGACGAGATGAGACAACTGAGACGGGACCGAGACTTGAACAAGACTTATTTTTTAGGAATTAACGAGACCGAGACCAGATTTAGAACACTCTGACCTACTCTCGTCTCGTGTGAAGCCCAATTCCTATCTTATAAAAGCAGAAACAGAGGGAGATTTCATTAGCACCGTGTGGTATTTCTCTCGACAGGTACCTTCTGTTAATGTCAAGTATCTACATTCTTAAACAATCGCAAAAGTCTAGTGAAAGATCCAACAGCCTTAGGTTAGGTTAGATATCTGCAGAATTTATTTACAAATATCGTTTACAACATAAATCTCTACAAATGATCTCGTAAAGAAAGGAGGATAACCTCTATTTTTTGCAGTACTTTTCGATAGAACACTAGGGAAAGTACGTGCAAAATTGAAAGTGTTCGGAATAAGTGGCATATCAATTTCGTTGTCTACTTTCGATTAATCTTCCTTTCGTAGGAATGAAATGAAGATTTACAGGTATTCAACTAAACGATGTAACTTCAAGGTCAATGAATACCGTTGAGGTAATATTGAAGTGAATGTATGTGACAGGTCGGGTCCAAATTTAATAAACGTTAAGAATTTGAATGTTAAACTTGGTGCTTTGACTAAAAGGATTTTTAAATTAAAATTTTTGCGAATTTTGTCAAGGATTTTAACTAATTCCACTTGTAGCTTTCAACGCCCGGATTATGATACTGCTGCGATCTTTTATGGACGAAACTAAAACGGACTTTAATCAAGCAGATTAAATGTAATAAAAGATTTCCAAATGAAAAATTATTAGCATATTTAGTTTGCCAAATTAATTCGGAGGTGAAATGAAATCCGAAATTAAATAACTTCAATAGTAGTTAATGTAAAAAAATAATAAAAATAACAAAAAACTATACTACGAAAAAACAATTAGAATGAAAACTAAAGAAATCTGGGGGCATGGTGAATTTTCCCCTAAAAAAAGGGCATTCCTGAGAGTGCAAGTGACATGAACACCATCTTTTATCAGCAGTTACTGGTTTATAGAGACTAGTTTGTTCGACGCATGTGTATAATCTATAGAGTGATGGGCAAATGTGTGGAACCAAGTAAATATCTCTGGAATTATTAGAGATATCAAAATGAAATTTGGAAGGTGGATACTGCAGTAGATTGCCTATTTCTTTCCAATTTTTTTTTAAATTTTGAACTTCCTGTTTTACCGGAAGTAATGTCGATTTTAAAATTTGCAATGAAACACCCTATATAGTATTTTAGTTTCTGATGAAACATTTTATTGCGAATACAAAAATATTAAGTTTGATATTGTTTACTTCAATACCTACTGAGATATTAACTGAAAAGTAACTAAGGATTTCATTTACGCCCGATATAAACAAACCGCTCGGTAAGGATTAGTATTCCTATTGGCCAATCAGTGGCATTATGCCGTCACAGCCAACAGCACTGCTTGTTCCATAGTCGAATACTCCTGCGTTTGTTTAAATCAGGCGCAAATTAATTCTGAATCAAGTTTAGTAGTCCGTAAAATTCATTGCAGAAGTGACAGTAGTTGTCAAAATATTTTTTTATTTGAACTTAAAAAGATTGTATTGTTTTAATTTGATCGTAAAATGACCTAATTACGTGAAAGAGAAAGAATAGAGATACTAATGATGATTTTTAACATTGTTCATCCGAATACACAAATATCTCGTTCAGTAGTGACGAAAACTTTGCGAAGGTACGACACAAGTGGAACAGTTAACAATTTACCAAAAAGTGGACGTTTAAAAAGTGCAAGTAATGAAGGTGTAGCTCAAAATGTTGCTGTATCTTTGGAAAACAATCCTCACTTATCCACTACCGACCTCGCCAATATGCATGGAATTAGTCGTCGTTCAGTAGGAAGGATATTAAGGCGAGAAAAATATCATCCATACAAAATTCGCCTCGTTCAAGAACTCTCCGAAGACGATTTCGACAGACGTTTGCAATTTTGTGAAACGATTATGGATATTTGTAACCGTGATAATAATTTTATAAGAAATGTGGTGTTTTCAGACGAGGCTACATTTTGTTTAAATGGTATGATTAATCGACATAACTGCCGCTACTGGTCGCAAAGTAATCCTATTTGGGTACAAGAGGCTCATACACAACATCCCCAAAAATTGAACGTTTGGCCCAGCATTTATAACAACAGAATCGTGGGACTCTTCTTCCTACAAGAAACTTTAAACGGAGATAGGTATTTACAGCTCTTGGAGACACAAGTTATTCCGGCATTGGAGGTAAATGGACAATTACCAAATAATATCTGGTTTTAGCAAGATGGGGCACCACCCCATTACGCTCACATTGCTCGAGATTATTCAGATAGGACATTTCATCACAGATGGATTGGAAGAAGGGGTACTTATGAATGGCCTGTGGGGTTACTTAAAGTATATGGTTTATGTTGATAGACCAAATAATTTGCAAGAATTAGCTGCCAGAATATCTCAAGACATCCCGAGAATTACACCAAAAGTAATAGCTAATGTTACTAGAGAATTTAAAAACCGACTTGCTTATTATCAAGAAGTAAACGGTGCTCAGTTTGAACATCTAATACATTAAGTTTAGTTAAGTTTCAACGTTTTGAAAATCACTTAGATTTAGTTAATAATTATGATTATGTATTTCTTTAATGGATATCATATTTTTCCTTTCCTTAATTGCTTTTCAGTTAATATCTCGGTAGGTATTGAAGTACAAATATCAAACCCGATATTTTTGCATTCGCAATAAAATGTTTCATCAGAAACTAAAATACTATACAGGGTATTCCATTGCAAATTTTAAAATCGACATTACTTCCGGTAAAACAGGAAGTTCAAAATTGTAAAAAAATTTGGAAACAAATAGGTAATCTACTGCAGTATCCACCTTCTAAAATTCTAATAATTCCAGAGATATTTGCTTGGTTCCACATATTTGCCCATCACTGTATATAAATAGGCAAAGACAAAACGGTTAGGTACCATTTGCTCCTCTGTCTCTCAACCGATTTGCTTTATTTTTCATTGCAGAATGCTAATATTAATTTATCATATTTGTTCATTCATTAAATAAAATATAATAAAAAATTCATTATTTACGTCTCTACTCTCAACGCCAAACAAATAATACTGACAATGACGCCAGACGGTCAAAACTCAAAACATTGAGTAATTATATAAGGAGGGAGCGAGCGTAGATGCTGTTATATTCTTAGAGCATGTACTTCTGGAGGTAGCATGCAATACACAAATGTCATACCAAGAGTAAAATGACAGGGCAATAGAGAGATCAAGAAGCTATCTCACTCGATTGGGAGGTGCAGCCAATGAACTACATAATGCACATAGCTCTTTGAATGCAGCTCTTAATCGAGTAAAATAGCATTTTGCTCTCTCTTTCTAGCCTTGGCACGATATTTGTGCATTACTTGGCTGGATTAGATTGGTTGACAGTGACAGGCTAACGCTCTTTCACACTATCATGCGGTGACTATCTTGGATAGTTCAGCATAAAGCGTTGTTATTGTTTACTAGTAAAATAGTCAATAGTAGATCAGTATTGATTTTTCGGACGCGTTGCAGTAACTTTCATATTAAATATTCTGTTTTTAATGTGAATTTAATTATTTGATTAATATCGATTGAAACCCGAATTGAGGAAAACTTTTAAGTTACAAAGAAGAATCTTCCAATTATTATATCGAATATTTTGCCAGGAGCGATTCCAGCCAAAAATTTGGGAGGTCATTCATTTGTGAAATTTACTTTGAATACCGATATTTGATTAAATTTTTATTTTCTTTTTATTTCAGTAGATTTGTCAATATGACTGAATGATTTTGGTCATTACATCTACTTTTCCGATTTCTCCAGATCTTTATTTCTTATAAAAAAATACTTTTTACAATTTCATGAATTCACTGGGCGACCACTAGTTTTACCGATTACCATGCCACCCGACATACTTAAACTTACCCATACGTTGTAATTATGATCACATAATGTGCCTTGGATGTTTTGCAATACAGAAAACTGATGAATATTCATCTCATTAAATCGACGATTATTCATTCACATTCAGAAGCAGACAACAATAAAAGAAGTTGAGAAATAAACAAACCGTTCACTTTGATCTGCTACTAATCCAATTTGAATCCTTTGAACATTACCAGAACCAGATCTATTAATTTTTTTTGCTCTCTGTAAACATCGCAAATGTACATCCTTATGAGTTGGTAATTTTATTGTTTTTGTTGTCCGGATAATTATTATTATTAAAGCCACCGGATAGAATTGCTAATGTAAATATGAGATGAAGAATTTCGTTAACTACATCCTGCTTCAGTGACACGGAGTAGTTAATAAGATTGACCTCCGTGGAACATAAATGCAGCGCCTTAGTGCGCTAATTTTTTAATGGTGATGAATTTGTAATGAGTGCTAATGGGCAGGCAAAAAAGTGTGTAATTACTTTTAAGATGTCAAATCAAATTGCTCTTAAAATAATATGATCGTTAGTTATATTCCGGCATTATTTTTTATGTCAATAGGAACTTGTTTTGAAGATTCTGTTGTTTTCTGACAAGAATTAATATTATAGTTATATTCAAAATGATATCCAAAAAGAAAGAGCAAAGAAATTTTCGATACATAACTTTTTGACGTCATTTTTACTAGAACATGGGAACCAGATTGTTATCTGGAGCTTAATTGTAGCATCTTCTTGTTTATTTTATCGTTTGATTGAATTAACCCCACCACTTGAGAAAAACATGTTGTATATTCCCAAAATTCCAGTGGGTTCAAAGCCTTAATCTGACTTCGTTGTCAGTTGCCTTACAACTGAATAAAATACAAAATTTAAATTGAAATATATCTGGATCATTTTAAGAAATTTACTTGTCATGCCATGTCAAAATATCCCGTAAAATTACACCGTCACACAAAAGGCGTTTTTTTCGACCCGCTGAATACGGGTTTCGGGTCCGTTGGGGCCGCCCAGCCTTCGGTTTAGAGTAAGTTGCGGAGAACCCAAAGAGTGGCGAAGGTTCGATGTTTTGACAGGAAAGAGAATTTGGGGTCTGGGAAGGGCATGATTGTTGTGTGTTTTGATTTGTCGAACACTAGTTTTGGTTGTGCTCGAATCATAGGCTGTTTCGGGTCGAAAAGGGTTGGAAAAAGTCCTTAGGGATTGCAAAGGTTGCGATGGTTGGTGTGGGGAATTTGTGGACGCGGGTTGACGGGGGTTTTGATGTTATTTGGTCGTTATTACTCTCCAAGACGAGCCAAGCGAAGAGCGAAGAGGGGCCCTACTACCTTTTCTCGAAGTGCTTCGTAGTGCTCTTCCTCTAACAATATTGTATAATTTATCTTTGAAAACATTGACATTTCCGAAAAAACGCAAAAATATGTCCAATACACAAAAATGGATATAACTGAAATCAATAATTACAAATGCAATTTTGCAAAGGTTTTTGAAATAGTTTTGTTTAATGGGATAAATCCACAAGTCAACTCCGTTATTTCCACATATCAACATGGTTTTATTCGTAACAAATCTACACTAACAAATTTAACGGTTTTCACTCAATATCTCTCTGAAGCAATTGATTCTGAAGCGTAGGTTGATGTTATACGTACAGATTTTTCAAAGGCGTTCGACCGGGTAGACCATAGTATCTTATTGATAAAGCTTGGTGCTTATGGCTTTTCAGAGACTATGATTGGATTCTTTCAGTCATATTTGCAACAAAGACAACAGTTTGTGTTCTTTAACAACCACACCAAATTTCGTTCCAACATCAGGTGTTCCACAAGGGTCCAATCTTGGACCATTACTTTTTGTAATATTCATTAATGATCTATGCAGCTTATTGGACTGTCAACGAGTGATGTACGCTGATGATTTAAAATTATATAATATAATATACGATTCAACTGATTGCCAAAAACTTCAATCAAATGTAAACCAAGTGTCTCAGTGGTGTTCAATAAATAATTTACACTTAAATGCAAAAAAAATGTAATATCATGTCATTTGCGCGGAAAAAGACCACTGTTAACTACTGTTATGTAATAGATGACTTACCGCTGAGTCGACAGTGTTCTGTTAAGGACTTGGGAGTCACATTTGACTCAAAACTAACCTTTGTAAACCACATAAATGACAAATCAAAGGAAGCTCTGAGATTATTGGGTTTCACAATTCGTAATTGTAAAGGCTTTAACAACATAGTAGCTTTGAAAACACTATTTTTTGCTTATGTCAGATCTAGGATAGAATATTGCTCGCTAATATGGACATCTTTTTATAATGTTCATATTTATACATTGAAGAACGTACAGCGAAATTTTTTTAATTTTCTATTTTTTTCTATTTATAATGCGTATCCTGATCAGGCCACTTTATTAAGATTATTTAATGTCGACAGCTTAGAACTTAGACGAGCATTTTTATCAGTTAAATTCTTATACAACCTTATTCATAATAAAATAAACTGTCCAGATTTGCTTAGCAAACTTAACTTTCATGTTCCAAGATCTTGTATAAGGACTAATAACTTCACGCTTTTTTATATATCAACTGCCAGAACCAACATCATGATAAAGTCGAGCTTATATAATATGTGTAGTGCGTTTAATAAAATTTGTGATATTTGTGATATTAATGTTAGTGATCTAAATCAGATAATAACATGTCTAAGAGAAAGATTTTGACATTATTTACAACTAGGTAATTAACTAGTTGTATATTGTGTTCTTCTGTACTTTTTTTATATAATCCTATAAATGGGTGGTTTTGTCCTGTTGGGTAATCAAGATTATTATTATTATTACTAAGGATATCTGTTAGTCAACTTTATGGATTATCGTCCATAAGTTTTTATTGTATTATAACCGTGACAGTGACCTTTGCCCTTCCAACCAGTTTGTTGCCCAAGAAACATGACAAATGTTTTAACATCCACAATTTCGTCAACATTCATCTTTTTAATCGTATGTTTATATAATCAGTAAATTAACAGAAACTTAAACCCTCATAAATACGAAACTCGCCATTCATTTGTTTTCAGCTACCGTCCATCAAAAGAACAATCTAGTGATGTCATCACGCAGCTAAGTGAATCCGAAAGTTGTAATATGCATACGAGTACGAACGTATCCATTGAAAGTTGTAATATGCATACGAACCGCAAGCAGTATCCATTTTAGCGGAGATATTAAACTTGGCTGCAAACTTCACCATCATAACTACTGATCATCGCCGTACATTTATGATCTCCTCCTACTTTCTAATGTAATAATTAAACGAAATTGTAACTGTACACCGGACGGTTGGGTGTCAGTAACGCTGGACAAGCTTTCGCTTTCTTCTTCTTCACTTTTGCTCGGTGTCGAATTCACTGGTACTGCAAGGTTCAATGGTTTTCGTTTTGTGCGAATGAAGGTCAATAGGTTGTGTTCTGGTGTTGGTTCCGCTTATGACATGTTGTTCTGGTCCGGATAAAGTGGTTCAAAAGAAACTTGTAAATTATAAAATAAATAACTACTTTCAAAAACAAAACTTAGGTGGGAAGAGAGGATTTGAAATTCGTTTTCTTACATGATCTACATTAAATTTTCATAACCAAATTGATTTACATTTATTTCGGAAAACAACTGCTTGTTACAATAAATGATTTACCTACTAGCAATTACTCAATATGTCACCAACAAACAAGTCAACGTAATCTATACAGATTTCAGTAAGGCATTTCGCAGAATTGATCATAGAATTATGTAAAACAAGCTATCAGGATTTGAGTTTTCTATCCAAGCAATAAATTTCCTCAAGTCTTACTTATCACTAACAGACAAATATATACAGTGATGGGCAAATGTGTGGAACCAAGCAAATATCTCTGGAATTATTAGAGATATCAAAATGAAATTTGGAAGGTGGATACTGCAGTAGATTGCCAATTTTTACAATTTTGAACTTCCTGTTTTACCGGAAGTAATGTCGATTTTAAAATTTGCAATGAAACACCTTGTATAGTATTTTAGTTTCTGATGAAACATTTTATTGTGAATACAAAAATATTGGGTTTGATATTGTTTACTTCTATACCTACCAAGATATTAACAGAATAGTAACTAAAGAAAGAAAAAATTCGATGGTAGCTAAACTCGGTTCAGATTTCATTTACGCCCGATATAAACAAATCGCTCGGTAAGAATTTGTATTTCTATTGGCCAATCGGTGGCATTATACCGTCACAGCCAACAGCACTGCTTGTTCCATAGTCGAATACACGTGCGTTTGTTTAAATCAGGCGCAAATTAAATCTGAATCAAGTTTAGTAGTCCATGAAGTTCATTGCAGAAGTAACAGTAGTTGTCAAAATAAGTTACTAGTTTATTTTATTTGAATGTAAAAAGATTTTATTGTTTTAATTTGATCGTAAAATGGCCGAATTAAGTGAAAGAGAAAGAAGAGAAATATTAAAGATGATTGGGTATGGGGAGAGGAAAAGGACGCATCAAGAAGTTTATGACCTTTTTAGCATTGTTTACCCGAATACACAAATATCCCATATCCCGTTCAGTAGTGACGAAAAATTTGAAAAGGTACGACACAAGTGGAACAGTTAGCAATTTACCAAAAAGTGGACGGTTAAAAAGTGCAAGTAATGAAGGTGTAGCTCAAAATGTTGCTATATCTTTGGAAGAAAATCCTATCCACTACCGACCTCGCCAATATGCATAAAATTAGCCGTCGTTCAGTAGGAAGGATATTAAGGCGAGAAAAATATCATCCATATAAAATTCGCCTTGTTCAAGAACTCTCTGAAGACGATTTCCGCAGACCATTGCAATTTTGTGAAACGATGATGGATATTTGTAACCGTAATAATAATTTTATAAGAAATGTGGTGTTTTCAGACGAGGCTACATTTTGTTTAAATGTTACGGTTAATCGACATAACTGCCGGTACTGGTCGCAAAGTAATCCTAATTGGGTACAAGAGGCTCATACACAGCATCCCCAAAAATTGAACGTTTGGGCCGGCATTTATAACAACAGAATTGTGGGACCCTTCTTCCTTCAAGAAACTTGAAACGGAGATAGGTATTTACAGGTCTTGGAGACACAAGTTATTCCGGTATTGTAGGTAAATGGACAATTACCAAATAATATCTGGTTTCAGCAGGATGGAGCACCACTCCATTACGCTCGCATTGTTCGAGATCATTTAGATAGGACATTTCATCACAGATGGATTGGAAGAAGGGGTACTTATGAATGGCCTGCACAAAGTCCCGACCTTAATCCACTAGACTATTTTCTGTGGGGTTACTTAAAGTCTAAGGTTTATGTTGATAGACCAAATAATTTGCACGAATTAGCTGCAAGAATAACTCAAGACATCCAGAGAATTACACTAGAAGGAATAGCTAAGGTTACTAAAGAATTTAAAAACCGACTTGCTTATTGTCAAGAAGTAAACGGTGCTCAGTTTGAAGTTCTAATACATTAAGTTTAGTTAAGTTAATTACTTTTCTGTTAATATCTCGGTGGGTATTGAAGTAAACAATACCAAACCCGATATTTTTGTATTCCCAATAAAATGTTTCATCAGAAACTAAAATACTATACAGGTTGTTTCATTGCAAATATTAAAATCGACATTACTTCCGGTAAAACAGGAAGTTCAAAATTATAGAAAAATTTGGAAACAAATAGGCAATCTACTGCAGTACCCACCTTCCAAATTTCATTTTGATATCTATAATAATTCCAGAGATATTTGCTTGATTTCACACATTTGCCCATCACTGTATATTCCCTTTACCCTTACTCCACTGCCGCCTGTAAGGCGACACGCAATAGACGAAAGAAAAAAAATTGGGACGAGGTAAAGAAAGTTTCACTTTGAAAATGGTACAAGTGATCATATTAACGACCTTTCTGATGATACTGATGTTTCCTCTAAGTTATTGTTTGTGTTAAACTCTCGCTGCCCATATACTATAGTTTTCAAAGTGCCCCACAAAAAAATATCCAGAACTGTCACGCCCCGAGTTTCCTATATACTTATATGGAAATCTTTCAGAACTCTAAGCTATTATTATGTGGAGAGGCTCCGTTATGCTGAAACCAGTACCTATTATAATTGATAAGAGGCCCCACATTTTTGGTGTCAATCCCTACGCATCTGAACTCTCCGGTTTTTATAAACCTATCCAAGGACCGGCAGATCATACAACCAGTAACATAGAAACAGCTGTTAAAAATAGAATACATTAAACTTATTTAATACAACAAAATTCCAGACCACAAGCGTGAGAATTCGTCACAGATGTAATTACTTTGGTAGCAAATCATATAATACTTAGAATATCCTATGAATCATTAGTAGATCCTCAAGAAAAAACGTTAACTGCATTTACGAATACTCATGAATGAAACAAAATAATTCACCAAGATGATTCTCATCATTATGACTATCTAGTTATAACATTGTAATGAAATCCAAGAATATGAAAATATTCTGAAATTCCCTAGAAAATGAATATCGTGATCAATACACATATAATGTATAAAAACAGATGAGTACTCTTCCTAAATATACAGCGTGAGTTTTTTTATGATCAGTATGGGGATCTCGGAAACTAGCGGAGATAGAGCAATGGTTAAATTGGGAAAGATTTGCAGTTTTACTGGCACAATTTAATGACACTTTCGGATTTTTGTAAAAAGTCATGACTTACTACATATTTTGAAAAACGAATTTCTGTCGATTTAGTCAAATCCCTCTAGCTCCTTTGTTTTTGATTTTATAAAAAAGTGAAATATCAAAATTGAAAGGAAGTGTATCCAGAATATGATTGTCATGTCCTCGTTTGCGTGACAGCTCTCGTTTTCGAGATATGACACAAACTTATCTTATTTTGGATGGAAACCATAGTTGGCTATGACCTCAAAAAATCGGACATTTTTAGAGTTTTTCAACGATATAATACTCGATATAGTTATTCATAAAAACAACGGAGTTATTGATGCTTTTCTCTCTTATTTTCACTTTTAACATAAGTAGCCACGAAAAAGATTGTTTTCACTTTGACGTTTCCTCATTTCAGAGTAATTCCATTAGTAGTGCTGAACTGACAGTCAATATTGACAATTTTCGTGATAAAATGGAATATTCTAACGAAGAAAAACTGAATATGGTGAAATGTTATATCATATGCCATAAAAATTCAGTTCTTGCAGCTGAGGAATACTTTCATAGATATTTTAATCGTCGTCAACCTGCTCTATGTACATTTAAGAGGCTTTACGATAGTTTACGCAGATATGGATCTTTTACTAAACCATCAAAGGAACGTAATCAAATTAACGAAGCAGCACAAATCAATGTTTTGGCAATGGTAAATCAAAATCCATCTACATTAACTCGTGAGTTTGCAGCAGAAGCTGGCACATCTCAACGAACTGTAGTTAAGGTACTGAAAGCGCACAAGTTCCACCCGTACAAACTTTCAATTTCTCAAACTTTGCATGCTGGTGACGAACATCTACGTATTTTGTTTTGTACATGGTTTAGAGGCATGTGCCTTGACAATACACAGTTTTCATGAAAGGTGTTATGGTCAGATGAAACTAGATTTACTAACTGCGGTAATAGACACAATGAGCATATTTGGGCTAAAGAAAACCCTTTCCATGTAGAACAAAGACGACCCCAGATAAAATTTGGTTTTAATGTTTGGTGTGGTATCATAGGGTCTACTATTCTGGGGCCTTTTATCTATGACGAATCACTTACTGGGGAGCGCTACTTGCATTTCTTGCAATACTCTTTTCAAGACATGTTGCATAATTTGAATTTGAGAACTCGTTCTGAAATTGAGTGGTTCCCACATGATGGAGCACCTGCTAATAACTCGATATTAATAAGACAATACTTAGATAATATCTATCCAAACTCTTGGATAGGAAGAAATGGCCCATGCGAATGGCCACCCCGGTCTCCCGATTTGGCAGTTATAGACTTCTATTTATGGGGTGCGCTAAAAAACAAAGTATACAAAAGAAAATATGAGACAGTTGGTGACCTAAGGGAGGCGGTATTACAAGCAATTGAAGAAATTGATAGGCGGTCTGTGAGAAAGCGGTAATGTCAATCTTAAAAGGATGCAATTTTTGTCTAAATAGCAGTGGTGGACTTTTCAACATAAATTGTAACCAGTATTAGGAACTTTAATTTCTTAAATTTTTAGTAAGTACCTACTTATTTAGTTTGTTCGTTATATCTGATATACATAATAAATACATCGTTCAATGTTTTGTGGAATAGTTATTAATAAATCAATCTATTTCATGGCTAACTACGTTAACAGTGAAAATAAGAGAGAAAAGCATCTATAACTCCGTTATTTTTATGAATAACTATATCGAGTATTATATCGCTGAAAAGCTCTAAAAATGTCCGATTTTTTGAGGTCATAGCCAACTATGGTTTCTATTCAAAAAAAAGATAAGTTTGTGTCATATCTCGAAAAGGAGAGCCATCACGCAATCATATTCGGGATACAATTCCCTTCAATTTTGATACACTTTTTTTATAAAATCAAAAACAAAGGGGCGACTAAATCGACAGAATTTCGGTTTTTCAAAATATCTAGTAAGCCATATCATTAAATTGGGCCAGTAAAAATGCAAATAATTCCCAATTTAACCATTGCTCTATATCTGCTAGTTTCCGAGTTCCCCATACTAATCATGAAAAAAAACTCACCCATTATAGAACTTGTATTGATTGTAAGTGTATTGATTTTATAAATGATTACAGAATACCAAACAGACTCTAATGCACTTATTTTAATTAAATTTATGCATACCATAAACAAAAATAAACAATTTCTCTCACACAAAGGTATATACAAAACGGTAGCAATTTCTAAACAGGAAGAACAATCTGTTAAAAGTAGCACATCACATTCAAGTGACGAAGTTTTCAGTTTATATATTTTTAAATTCCCTTATATACCAACAGATGGTGATATCATCAGCTAATTACTTTATGCTCACTACCATAAATAACTCTTAAGAGAAAATACAATTTCAGTATAATGTTTACCTATCAGCAAATTTCGGTTCTTAGCAATTATATTCATTGAAATTAGCAGCCTAAAAGGTCAAGGATAACAAATTTCAAATTAATATCGCTATATTAAGTAAACAACGTTCCTATGTCAAAAGAACCATCATAATTCATATGGCTCAAAAAAAAAGATGAGGATTTTATCAAGATATCAGCGTTGCAGGTGGCGAATCCCTCACAGGTCGCCTGTCTACATTTAAGTTCGAAATCATTAAGCAAACACTATGGTTAAGTTCACAACTGATCAAAAAACTTTTAAAATATACCCCTTGAGTTTTATATCTCGTATAATAATCTTTCAAACGATGTATCCTATAATTTGTTGTCGAATAAAACTTTTATAAATTGTTTTTTCTATGTCTTTGGATGTCTTGATTTCGTGGAAGTCGTAAGGGTATAGTCAAGTTAGCGAAGTAACATAAGATTAAAGATACTAGCATCATGTTATCAAAATATTTTGTGGGCGACGTTTAAAGTCAAGACATTTGGTAATTTTTTTCTGTCTTTTGCTATCTTGATTCAGTATTTTCGGGGAAATCACTAGTTTAGGTCATTTACAGAAGAAAAGACCTGTTGGCGAGAAAATTAATATTAAATCAAACCATCAACTATTTGTTCTAGGAATAAATGAAGAAAAACTGACAAGAAAAGATTTTTTATCCATGTGTTTTTGTTTTTTAATCGATTTGCAAAAATAACTACTAATTCGCCGTGAATTTTTGATACATGATTTCTTCTCCGGTTCTGAACCGATTTAAATAATTATTTTTCTGTTAATAGAGTGTACATTTGGCCCTTCAAAATGACAGATGGTGCCTCAATAAAGTCCAAGGAAGAAGGATATAAACACCTTGGAATAAAGCAGCCCCAACAGCAGCCCCAACGAATTCATCACTCTATTATGAAAAAGGACCAAAGGCAGAGTTCTACAGACTGTTGAAGACCAAACTGTTCCAGACTATTAACACCTACTCAGTGATCAGTTACTCGTTCAGTATAGTTAATTGGTGCAAGACTGACATTGAACAATTACAACGAAAAGTTCGAGTTCTACTAACAAAAGCTCAAAATCACCATCCAAAGAGCTTTGTCGAACCTACAAATTTGCTACGGTATGAACGAGGAAGAGGGTTGGCAGATCTAAGCAAACTATTAGACCAACAAATTTCTATTTTTGCGTTCTCATTTCCAGTTATGTGCCAGGTTGATGACTCAACACCACAGTGACTGACACAACAACATGTCCAATTACACCACCAGACCACTGATCAGAAATTGATGAAATGGAAAGAGACAACCAAGATTATGTCGACAGTGCAGCGTCGAACTACTGATTGATCTCTGGTCATTTGTTTACTGAAACCAAAGGCAATCCAGGATTAAGAAATTCCAACTAAGAACTTTCTGACATACCTCGTTAAAGACGTCAAGCTTGGGCCTGATAATCTGCCAAAGGCTTCCAAAAACCTAAATTATTTTTATACCTAGTACACCTGGGGTTTGGTGATTTTCCCCCTAAAGATAGGCTTACCTTTGGCAGGAATATCCGACTTACATTGTAAGGTCAAGTCATTGGGATAATCTGTATATAAATAGGCAAAGACATACGATTAGGTACCATTTTTTCCTCTGTCTCTCAACCGATTTTCTTCATTTTTGTTTTGTTTAGTAGCTACTGACGACCTTCAGTGCAGAATTCTAATATTAATTTATAATATTGGTTCATTCATTAAATAAAATATAATAAAAATTCATTATTTACGTCCATAATGTCAACGCCAAACAACTGAATGTGCCGCCGCCGCCAGACTCAAAACATTGAGTAATTATATATAGAGGGACCAATGCTGTATATACTTAGAGCATTTACTTCTGGAAGTGGCATGCAAGCGTTGTTATTGTTGAGTGGTAAAGTAATCGTTGTATGTTATAATTATACAGGGCGATTCCAGATATGTTAGAAATCATTTTTTTCGTGGGTAGCACATAAGCAGTTGCATATATAGGGTCTTTAAAATATAGAGTAGAGTGCAATTATAACTAATAACATAATTATATAGGGAAGCCCATTAGCGGTTGAATTTAAAGGGTTTTTGGAACAGAAGGCGCAGTAGAATTACAGTTATAGAGAGTGGTGCAAAAAATATTATACAGAGATGCATATACAGGGTGGCGGAAATGGAAATGCAACATTTCGTAACCCATAAGCAGTTGTATATATAGGAAAGATGAAATATAGGGTGAGAGGAATTATAGATATACAAGATGATGATAAAAAATGTAAGAAAATGAAATGATTTATAGAGTAGCCCACGAAGAGTTCAATATATATGATGATTGAAATATAGGTCGAAGTAGAATTATAGTTACAGAAGATAGTTAAACATTCCATAAACAAAAAGAGTAAATATGGTGGCTCACAGGCAGTGTCATATACAGAATGGTTTACCGGGTTGTTCAAAAATATTAAAAAATATTATGCCTGGTCCATGAGCAGTTGCATATACAGGGTGGTGGAAATATATAATGAGATGGAATTATTATAATGAGGATTTTAATAAATGTTAGAGAATTGAGTGCAATTATAGTTATACAGGGAGGTTAGGAAAAATAAATATGTAGGGTAGCCCATTAGCGGTTGAATTGTTGTCAAATTAAATTAAGAATTACGAATTTGAACATAAATAAAGTCCTATGAATTATATCTAAAAAAACCTGAATCTCGTTACTTATTTGTAGAAGCGAAATGTAAGACCAACATCTAGGATTTTCGAGGAAACTATCACACAGAGGTTCCGAATCTGGATCCGTTTCATAATAAATAATTATAAAATAAAATAATAAATAGTATACAATATTGAATATGCTTGTCTTGTCTTGTCCCAAGAGCTTCAACAACAACAAACACAAAAAGAATGTGTAAACATTGATGATGTCCATGATTCCTATGAACATACATAATGATAATTAGGAAAAGATTCTGATGATAAACAATCAATTGTCAATATAAAACGCTAGATTCCGAGTATTATCGATGAACCGATGAGTTAAAAATAATTGTTCCTCATACCATCTATCATCATAAAGATGTTTTTTTCCAGTCAAGGACTCATTACGATCTATCCAAATAAATGACGTGATTTTTAATAAATACTAATATTTTTTTGCCAACAATATTTTTTTGGCGATAATAAGTCGTGAGATGACAAAATATCATATAAGATGTTGAATATCCGGTAAGAAATATTGTCCTCAACATGTACCAAGTCTAATAAATGAGCAAATGGTGATACTGGCGCCTTTTAACCGAGTTCCAAAAAGGAGGAGGTTATTAATTCGTATGTACCTTTTATTTTATGTATAACCAGTTATTATTCAAAAACGGCTTGGGCAATTTTGATGATTTGAACTACATTATATTAACGAACAGTTCAGAAAGGTACCATATAATTGTCTACAACATGACATTTAAAGTTTTCCAGAAATCAGAAAAAAAAAGTAAATAAGGGACTAGATTCAGTGAGTTTAAATGAATCTCCACTGTTTTATCTAGAACGGCTCAAGCAATTTGAATATTGTAAATATTATTCTACAAAGATTTTTAATAAAACTAGTTGTCGCCCTGTGATCGAAATTCGACCAATTGTGTCAATTTCTCTGGCAGGTTAAGTAACTTGAAAATTTTATCTTACGGAACGGATCCAGATTCGGAACCTCTGTGTGATAGTTTCCTCGAAAATCCTAGATGTCGGCCTTACATCTCGCTTCTACAAATAAGTAACGAAATTCAAGTTTTTTCAGATATGATTCATTGGACTTTATTTCTGTTCAAATTCGTAATTCTTAATTTACTATGACAACAATTCCACCGCCAATGGGCTACCCTACATATTTATTTTTTCTAACCTCCCTGCATTGGTATAATTGCACTCAATTTTATTTTATTAAAATCCTCATTAAAATAATTCCTTCTCATTATATATTTCAACCACCCTGTATATGCAACTGCTCATGGACCACGCATAATGTTTTTTAACATTTTTGAACCACCGGGTAGACCATTCTGTATATGCCACTGCCTATGACGCATCATATTTACTTTTTTTGTTTATGAAATTTTTAATTATCTTCTGTAACTATAATTCTACTCCGACCTATATTTCAATCATTATATATATATGGAACTCTACTCTATAAATCATTTCCTTTTCTAACATTTTTTATCATCATCCTGTATATCTATAATTCCTCTCACCCTATAATTCATATTCCCTATATATACAACTGCTTATGGGTTACGAAATGTTGCATTTTCAGTTCCGCCACCCTGTATATCCATCTATGTATAATATTTTAGCACCAGCCTGTATAACTGTAATTCTACTGCACCTGCTATTCCAGGAACCCTGTAAATTCAACCCCTAATGGGCTTCTCTATGTAAGTATTTTATCAGTTATAATTGCACCGGAATATTCCTACTTGTCATTAATTACAAGGTGTTTGAAGTAAGGGTGGAGTAAAATTATTGTTATTCAGGGTGTATCAAAAATATATGAGCATAAGCAGTTAGGATATTATTTGAATTATAGGATGGGGTATAATATAATTATAGACATGACTTCAAAAAAATTTAGAAGCAGTTGCATATACCGGGTGGTTGAAATAAATGGGAGAGTAAAATTTTAGTCATAGAATGTGGTTAAAAAATGTACATTTTGTTTTATAGGGTAGACCATGAGAAGTTGCATAAATAAACTTATGGGGCGAAGTAAAATCATTGGTATACAGGATTTAAACAAACAGAAAAATAGAAAGAGTTAATAGTGTGGAGAGGATTTATACTTATACAGGGTGATTTTAAAGATATCAGGACCGTTGCAATATTGTGTATTAATGTTGAACTATAGTTGTACAGGATGATTCATATCATAAAATGATAAATATAAAGATAAATAAGTTGTATACGGGTGACCAATATACAGTGTAGATGCAATATAGAACGTGGTCCAAGTCATAAAACAAATAAAAAAAGTTAAAAAATATTTGGAAAGTATAAAAAAATAATACAAATTAGAAAGGGAGTAAGAGAGAGGGACAAAGAGACAGACAGAGAGAGAGAGAGATAAGAATAAGCTAAAATATTCACTAGAATTATACCTTAAATCACCTAAAAAAGGAGATATGTCAGGAAATAGTGATTTTTAAATATAAATTATATATCAACCTTTTTTTTGTAAGTATAGAATTGCTTCCTGTTTTTCTCTTAAAGTGCAAACAATAACTCACGTATTTTTACAGTAGTTTCTCCTCGAGATCAAGTAGCTGCTTGAAAGATCAATCGCAACAAAGAAATGGCTAAATAAAGTGTTAAATTCCATAAACAGTTGTAGCGTTAATAGAAACAGTACAATTAGGTGCCATAATCGAACCGCAAAAACGAGCGGTAATGTTTTGTGTGGTATAATAAAGCCGCGAATGCATTCATTCATGAAACTTGTAATTAGTGTGTAATTATGGCTTTGTCAAAAGGAATAATGATCAAACAAATGATGTGATATTTTCCGCATTTTATCTACAATCTACACTGCTCGTAGATATTTTTGTACAGGATGAAATTTTCAGCTGGGATTTTAAATAAGTGATATTGTTTTAAGGAAAAACTGTTGGGCAATTAAAAAGGCACAAGTAAAATTTTAAAATGAGTTTTAATACGGAAATTTCTGTATCATGCACCTGTATTTGTGTATGTATCTGCAATTTTTTTAGAAAGTACGCCACTTTTATTTACGATCATTTTACCCAGAGAATATACAGGGTGAGTTTTTTCTTATGATCAGTATGGCGATCTAGGAAACTAGCGGAGAAAAAGCAATGGTTAAATTGGAAAAGATTTGCAGTTTTACTGGCCCATTTAATGACACTTTCGGATTTTTGCAAAAAGTCATGGCTTACTAGATATTTTCAAAAAAACAAATTCTGTCGATTTAGTCAAATCCCTCTAGCTCCTTTGTTTTTTATTTTATAAAAAAGTGTAAATATCAAAATTGAAGGGATTGTATCCCGAATATGATTGTCATGTCCTCGGTTGCGTGACAGCTCTCGTTTTCGAGATATGACACAAACTTATCTTTTTTTTGAATGGAAAACATAGTTGGCTATCACCTCAAAAAAACGGACATTTTTAGAGCTTTTCAACGATATATTACTCGATATACTTATTCATAAAAATAACGGAGTTATGGATGCTTTTCTCTCTTATTTTCACTTTTAACGTAGGTAGCCATGAAAAAGATTGTTTTCACTTTGACGTTTCCTCATTTGAGAGTAATTCCATTAGTAGTGCTGAACTGACAGTCGATATTCACAAGTTTTCGTGATAAAATGGAATATTCTAAGGAAGAAGAACTGAATATGGTGGAATGTTATATGATATGCCATAAAAATTCAGTTCGTGCAGCTGAGGAATACTTTCATAGATATTTTAATCGTAGTCAACCTACTCTATGTACATTTAAGAGGCTTTACGATAGTTTACGCAGATATGGATCTTTTAGTAAACTACCAAAGGAACATAATCAAATTAACGAAGCAGCACAAATAAATGTTTTGGCAATGCTAAATCAAAATCCATCTACATCAACTCGTGAGATTGCGGCAGAAGCTGGCACATCTCAACGAACTGTAGTTAAGGTACTGAAAGCGTACAAGTTCTACCCGTACAAACTTTCAGTTTCTCAAACTTTGCATGCTGGTGATGAACATCGACGTATTTTGTTTTGTACATGGTTTTGAGACATGTGCCTTGACAATCCACAGTTTCCATTAAAGGTGTTATGGTCAGATGAAACTAGATTTACTAACTGCGGTATATTCAATAGACACAATGAGCATATCTGGGCTAAAGAAAACCCTTTTCATGTAGAACAAAGCCGACCCCAGATAAAATTTAGTTTTAATGTTTGGTGTAGTATCATAGGGTCTACTATTCTGGGGCCTTTTATCAAAGACGAATCACTTACTGGGGAGCGCTACTTGCATTTCTTGCAATACACTTTTCAAGACATGTTGCATAATTTGAATTTGAGAACTCGTTTAGAAATTGAGTGGTTCCAACATGATAGAGCACCTGTGCATAACTATAGTAAGACAACACTTAGATAATATCTACCCAAACTCTTAGATAGGAAGAAATGGCCCACGCAAATGGCCACCCCGGTCTCCCGATTTGGCAGCTATAGACTTCTATTAATGGGGTGCGCTAAAAAACAAAGTATACAAAAGAAAGTATGAGACAGTTGGTGACCTAAAAAGATGCAATTTTTGGCTAAATAACAATGCTGAACTTTTCGAACATAAATTGTAACCATTATTATGTACTTTAATTTCTTAAGTTTTTAGTAAGTACCTACTTATTTAGTTTTTACGTTATATCTGATGTTGTTTGGAATAGTTATTAATAAATCAATCTATCTCATGGATACCTACGTTAAAAGTGAAAATAAGAGAGAAAAGCTTTAAAAATGTCCGATTTTTTGAGGTCATAGCCAACTATGGTTTCCATTCCAAAAAAGATAAGTTTGTGTCATATCTCGAAAACGAGAGCTGTCACGCAAACGAGGACATGGCAATCATATTCGGGATACAATTACCTTCCATTTTGATATTTACACTTTTTTTATAAAATCAAAAACAAAAGAGCTAGAGGAATTTGACTAAATCGAAAGAATTTCGTTGTTTCTAAATATCTAGTAAGCCACGACTTTTTACAAAAATCCGAAATTGTCATTAAATTGGACCAGTAAAACTGCAAATCTTTCCAATTTAACCATTGCTCTATCTCCGCTAGTTTCCGAGATCCCCATACTGATCATCAAAAAAAACCCTGTATACAGACAACGAAGTCAGAATAGACTTTGAAAC
Organism: Octodonta nipae; assembly: GCA_034190945.1. Taxonomy (NCBI): domain Eukaryota; kingdom Metazoa; phylum Arthropoda; class Insecta; order Coleoptera; family Chrysomelidae; genus Octodonta; species Octodonta nipae. The sequence goes on from CM067220.1 coordinate 134,735,637, forward strand.
GTTTGGTTTGCCTTCAATATACATCGTTTTATTTGGATTGTATTGTTATTGCCCAAAAAACATAAAAGTAAATACATTGTTGATAAACCATCTACCACTATGAAGGCACACCGCTTTTGTATACCTTTCAAATCAATTTCAATTTTTTTCTTAATTTACAACAAACATGAAGAACTATTAGTATTTTTTTATTAGATTCAAGTTATTTCAGACTTATTCTAAACTAGAAATAAAAAAGTTATCTTCAATGTCATTCCCAACCAAGCGTATATATAAAAAAAAGGTCACTGACTACTTAGAAATTATATGAAAATTAAAACAGATTCCTTTCCAGGATCTTGTAGAGCACGTTTTTGTTTCTATTTTTGTGTTCCAAAATGTCAGAAGATTACATCAGACCGGTTGAAATATCCGGGCAGATGATACCCATATAATTAAACAGATTCGAGTAACTTTTTTTGGTATTATATACATATTAGTATCTTTAATAACAACTAATTGTGATTCTGAAAATGATCTGCATTACTCATGTTTATATTTACAAACCGCGAGTAAATTACAGTGTGATTATCCAATTAAATGATAGTAAATCCGTTTCATAATTGAAATAATATCAAAGTCATGAATCGATTAGTAGAAAAACGGTTTTTGCTAGATCGAAGATATGTTATTACACCTAATGTTTTATGAATCATTGCAGTAATTCTTATTAGGTATCATCATGTTCCTACACGTGTTATTTAATGACACTTTTGGTTGTCTAGAAATGATGTCTTTACTAAGTTCAAACAATAAGGAAGTAAAACCACATATTCATTTGTGCTTGGTATGTGTGATATGAATGTCTTTGTGTAGGTTCTCATGGTCGGGCGGATCATCTTTGACCGTAAATGGAATAACTTTTACTCCTTGGATTTTCGATAGCTTTTAATTACTTCCAGATTGCATAGGTTAGGTTAGCAATTTATCAGGCATTAGAACATGTATTGAACTCCTTAAACCATGATAAATACACTGTTGGCTTTTGTATGGACTTGTCAAAAGCATTTGACACAGTTAATCATTGGATTCTGGTTCAAAAATTAGAAACGTATGGAATCAGGGGTGTAGCAAAGGAGCTGTTAACATCAAATTTGTCTAACAGGAAACAAATTGTTGTCGAAAATGATAATGAAGGAAATTTACTACAATCGAAATTGCTTTATATAAAGAAAGGGGTACCACAAGGATCAATATTAGGCCCTTTGTTGAATATTGTTTATACAAATGAAATTCCAAATTTAATTAATGATCTAGTAATCATGTATGCTGACGACACAACTATTATTTATGAGGAACAAAATCATGAACAGCTTCTGGCAAAGATAACAAGTAACCTGGTCAAATTGTCAGACTGGTTTACAACTAACCGACTGCTTATAAATATTGAAAAAACCAAAATGATATGTTTTGGAAGGAAAACAGAAAATTATATTTCGGAAGTTAGGTTTGAGGACAAAGCTGTCCAAAATTGTCAGCATGTAAAGTTTTTGGGTCTAAATATAGACAATAAGTTAAATTGGAAATTTCATGTAGAAAATTTATGTAAAAATATTGCAAAGTATAGTTATGGGTTAAAAGTGATTGCACAAAATGTATCAAGTGAGGCAGCATTAGTTTCATATAGTGCGTATATACAATCAAGAATTCACTATGGGATAATATTCTGGGGAAATTCAGTTGATATTCCAAGAGTGCTGAAGCTACAAAAGAGATGTATTCGAAATATCTATAACATGAAAAGAACCGATAGCTGTAGAGATGTTTTTATTGATAAAAAAATATTGACATTGATTAATCTGTACATTTATGAAGCAATAATTTTTGTTACAAAACATAGAGAATTATTTAAAGATTGTGAACAAATACATGAACATGAAACCAGAAATATATTTAAGTTAACAACAGAAACATGTAAATATACATATATTCAGAGAAATGTTAAATTTAGTATCATTAGTATATATAACGAAATTCCAAAAATCATTAGAGAACAGCCAATGAAAAAATTAAAACTATCATTGAAAGAATATATTTTGAAAAACCATACTATTCTCTGCGTGAATATTATGAAGACAAAAAAAAGAGAGATATATTTACCACCTACTTCACACTGAAATAAGTAAGTAAATAGGTAATTGTTTTTTGCTTCTTCTTTGACTTGATAAAATACCTATTGTCTAATGTAAAAGAGAATTCAGTATATGTATTGTATATAATAATCTTGATGGTTGTCTTAGTTTATATTGTATTTTGTTGTAAGTTTTCCTTTTTTCTTTTTCTTTTCTTTTTTTTTGACATGTTCTACACCCTGCGAGGGTTATTTTTTGTATATTAAACAAAAATCAGAGCAAATAAAGATATCTATCTATCTATCTTATTCAGAATAAATATACTCAGGGACATTAAATGTGTTACATCAGAAATAATAAGACTATAAACTTATAACATCGTCGATTAATGCTTGCATTTTCAGACACTATGAGCTGAACAACATAATTACTTAACAATAAACAGGGTGCGCAAAAAAATTCGAGGGGGTGCAAAGAACAACTAATTATTGATTATATTGTCGCAATCAGGCCCATACCAAACGACGAAATCTCTGCTTGGCATATGTAGACTACAAAAAGGCATGACGGTTGCAACATCGTGTAGAGTTGATTTATAGTTGTACAGGGTGGTTCATAAAATGATAAGATCAATAAGTTATATTGGGGGACCATTACACAGAACCATATACAGGGTTGGTGCAATATAGGGTGAATAGAGTTACACTTATAGAAGTAATAAAACAGTTTAAAAAAGTTAAAAATCATGTGGAAAATATAGAGAGAGAACACAAGTTAGAAAGAGATTAGAATACGCTAAAATCAGATAAGAAAAAGGTATATCAGAACCTAATAATTGATGGCACAAGATTTCTAAACGGTTTTTATTTTAAGTGAATTGAGTCGGTTCTTTTTTAAATATAAATTATTAGACTCATGTCCACTTGGCCAACCAAAATCTTTCAAAGTGAAGCCGACTGTTCTATACAAACTGGCCCTATTCCAATCAGAAGCAGTATATTCCAGGCAGACTCTTTTAGCCCGCTGTGGTTCTCCCTCACACAAACTGAACTAACTTTGGGTTTAGTCTCAAACACAACAACGTACAAGCATAAAAAATAAATAATATGTTAGACATGGACGAGTTAAAGTTAATGGTAGCTGTTAAGACAACTTTTGTCTAAATTTCATATTTTATATTTTAATTTAGGATTTACCATTTAAAATGTTAATTATTTCCGGTACTATTGTATGTTAAGAAAACTTTTTCCCTCCATTGTCATTTTGTCACTTTATTTATGAGACTGTAAATGGCATGTAGTATCGTTAGTATTCGAGCTGTATTGGGACATCACGATATTAACCGATGCTCACAATAGATAGAACAACCATACCTAATATAAATATTAAGCAGGCTAAAAAAACAATCAAATACTTACAGGAATTTACAATTCCAAATAAAGAGGCAGTGGAAAAGCAACAACACACGAACTGTACTAACAGTTATGTCAACAACAGGAGTAGTCCCAAAACATCTATTAGACAATTTAAAATACCTCGGTCTGGACGAATACCTTTACCAACAAATGCAAAAAGCCGACCTGTTAGGAACAGCCCGGACGTTCAGACAATTCATGAGAAACTGTAGCTACGACGCCAAACACAGGCCTGATAACCTGGCAAGGGCTCCCTCAGAGCTAAATCCTTTTGACATCTAATATATAGGGGGGGGGGGGTAGTGTATGTTCCCCTAAAGGCACGCTATCTCTGCCTTAAAGGGAGTGTGAGTGTCATACATTTTTTGATCAAGTTGTTGGGATAAATGAAAAATGGGTACAGTGTCTAGAGCGACATCTGCGGACTGCACTAATAACGAAAAAAGTTGTGTGCCATAACTGTTTATGTGACTGAGATCTCACTTTTAAATAATGTTGATTATTTTACAAGGTTTTTACGTTTCGTAAATATGTTTCACTTTTTTGATAATTTTGAAACCTTAAAGGCTGAATCTAAATATAATAGGCATACTGTCAATGCTAAACAACTGAATGTGCCGCCGCCGCCGCCAGACTCAAAACATTGAGTAATTATATATAGGGGGACCAATGCTGTTATATACTTAGAGCATGTAGTTCTGGAAGTGGCATGCAAGCATTGTAATTGTTGAGTGGTAAAGTAATCGTTGTATATTATAATTATACAGGGCGATTCCAGATATGTTAGAAAGCATTTTTTTCGTGGGTAATAAGCAGTTGCATATATAGGGTGTTTAAAATATAGAGTAGAGTGCAATTATAACTAATAACATAATTATATAGGGAAGCCCATTAGCGGTCGAATTTACAAGGTTCTTGGAATAGAAGGTGCAGAAGAATTACAGTTTAACAGGATGGTGCAAAAAATATTATACAGAGATGCATATACAGGGTGGCCGAAATGGAAATGCAACATTTCGTAACCCATAAGCAGGTGTATATATAAGGAAAATGAAATATAGGGTGAGAGGAATTGTAGATATACAGGATGATAATAAAAAATGTTTGAAAAGGAAATGATTTATAGAATAGCCCAAAAAGAGTTCCATATATATGATGATTGAAATATATGTCGGAGTAGAATTTTAGTTACAGAAGATAGTTAAAAATTCAGAAACAAAAATAGTAAATACGGTGGCTCATAGGCAGTGTCATATACCGGGTGGTTCAAAATGTTAAAAAATATTATGCGTGGTCCATGAGCAGTTGCATATACAGTGTGGTGGAAATATATAATGAGATGAAATTATTATAATGAGGATTTTAATAAATATTAGAGAATTGAGTGCAATTATAATTATACAGAGAGCTTTAAAAAAATTAATATGTAGGGTAGTCCATTAGTGGTTGAATTGTTGTCATACTAAATTAAGAATTACGAATTTGAACACAAATAAAGTCCCATGAATTATTTCTAAAAAAAACTTGAATTTCGTTTCTTATTTGTAGAAGCGAAATGTAAGACATCTAGGATTTATCACACATAGGTTCCGAATTTGGATCCGTTCCGTGTAATTGCTGTTCTCCCTAAAGTCCTAGGATAGAATGTCACGATAAAATTTTCAGGTTACTTAACCTGCCAGAGATATTGACACAATTGGTCGACTTTTGACCACTGGGCGACAGCTAGTATGAATAAATATGTTGATTCTAAAGTTTCGTTTTTATTTATAATGTTACAAACATCTCGTTAGGCTGTTACAACCAACCCAAGAGGTAGGGATGGTTGTAACAAATTCCACAATTTTCAATTGGCTATTTCCCCAAAAATCTGTAATATCAGTTGAATTAAAGCTGGTCTTAAAATATAGCTGGAGAACCAGTCTATACCTGATACGTACCTACTGACTAGAAATTGTTACATTCATCTCTAGTCTCTATTACGAATTACACAGTCCTTATTGAAAAAGAAACGCAAAAACTTTTCAAAATCGCAAACCATCTACAATGAAACACAACTGGCTAAATTAGTGAGTTAGAAATTTAAAATTAGTTTCAATTACTTTTACTGCTGTACCAACAGGGAAATCCCAACTAATTAAAATGCTATTTTATTAAAAATGGGATTTCAATGTTTCTTCACACTTACATGTGTAGAAATCCGGAATAATTACTAAAAACCACTATATACATGTCAACTTTTAAATAATTAAATCGTTTTACTCGACCACTGAAAACATTGCTCAAAGATAATAACATTAGCGATATTAGTAAATAGATTTCACCCAATATTTATCGCATTTTATTGCCTGCCAAACTAATAGACATTTCGAATATTAATTGACAATTTCAAGTCGATATTTCTCAGTTGATACTATTTAAAATTAATTAAACACGTTCATATCACGACAGCAGGAATTTGTCATAAAATTATCTATGATATGGAGAAGAATGTGAAATATTCAGGTGTTGAAATTTTCTATTGGTCAGCATAATTAATTATGTTTAGAAGGCATTTTTGAAATATTTATACAGAATACTCGATATACACACACATTTATAGGTGTACTTATAGCGCATTCAAATGTACCTAATTACCTAGGTATAGGCACCACCTACAAGGCATCTATATATAAATAGGCAAAGACAAAACGATTAGGTACCATTTTCTCCTCTGTTTCTCAACCGATTTTCTTCGTTTTTGTTTTGTTTAGTAGCTACTGACGACCTTCAGTGCAGAATAATAAATAAAAATTCATTATTTACGTCCATAATGTTAACGCCAAACAACTGAATGTGCCGTCGCCGCCAAACTCAAAACATTGAGTAATTATATATAGATAGACCAATGCTGTTATATACTTAGAGCATGTACTTCTGGAAGTGGCATACAAGCGTTGTTATTGTTTAGTGGTAAAGTAATCGTTGTATATTATAATTATATAGGGCGATTACAGATATGTTAGAAATCATTTTTTTCGTGGGTGGCACATAAGCAGTTGAATATATAGTGTGTTTAAAATATAGAGTTGAGTGCAAATAATTATATAGGGAAGCCCATTAGCGGTTGAATTTCCAGGATTATTGGAATAGAAGGCGCAAGTAGAATTACTGTTATACAGGGTGGTGCAAAAAATATTATACAGAGATGCATATACAGGGTGGCGGACGACATTTCGTAATCCATAAGCAGTTGTATATATAGGGAAGATGAAATATAGGCTGAGAAGATTATAGATATACAGGATGATGATAAAAAATGTTAGAAATTAAATGATTTATAGAGTAGCCCACGAAGAGTTCCGTATATATGATGATTGAAATAAAGGTCGTAGTAGAATTGTAGGTACAGATAATAGTTAAACATTTCATAAACAAAAAGAGTAAATACGGTGTCTCATAGGCAGTGGCATATACAGAATGGTTTACCGGGTGGTTCAAAAATGTTAAAAAATATTATGCGTGGTCCATGTGCGTTGCACATACAGGGTGGTGGAAATATATAATGAGATGGAATTATTATAATGAGGATTTTAATAAATGTTAGAAAATTGAGTGCAATTATAGCTATACAGGGAGGTTAGAAAAAATAAGTATCCAGGATAGCCCATTAGCGGTTGAATTGTTGTCATATTAAATTAAGAATTACGAATTTGAACACAAATAAACTCCTATGAATTATATCTGAAAAAAACTTGAATTTCGTTACTTATTTGTAGAAGCGAGATGTAAGACCGACATCTAGGATTTTCGAAGAAACTATCACACAGAGGTTCCGAATCTGGATCCGTTCCATGTAATTGCTGTTCTCCCTAAAGTTCTAGAATAGAATGTCAAGATAAAATTTTCAGGTTACTTAACCTGCCAGAGATATTAATAAATTGGTCGAATTTCGACCACTGGGCGACAGCTATTTTAATTTAATTTTTTAATTTAGGTTGGTAATTGTCTAATCTATCATCACATACATACAGGGTGTAAATTAATAAATGCGAAAGGTTTCAAAATGTGCATAGTATCTACCTACAGCTTCTTCTAATTCTAGTGTTCTAATATCGAAGCTTCTAAGGAATTACCATTAGAGAGACCGTAGACGAAATACATGTCAGCCATTTCTGAGTTTCACTACCTACGTAGGTACGTATACTAGGTACATTGTTTTAGCTCTATTCTGTAAATATGTAGGTTCATTATACCTACCTATTTAAATTTTTGTCACTTAATTTGATTTAGGTAAATATCCTTACCGGACAACATCTAATTATAAAGGTAGGTTTCTTAAAAAATATTTAAGATTAGGGAAGTAGGTACCTACCTACCTACAGAGCAACTGTAATTAGGTTTTTTTTGAGCTGTAGGTACATCATTCTTTCCATCGTATTTCAATTTCAAACTACGCCTAATTAAGGCATGTATACCTACCTACTGTAAGTTTCTTTAGGAAAGCGATTTTATAGCATCAGTGTAGGTAAATTAACTTAAGTTAAGAAGTTAATTCAAATAAAACAATTCTTAGATTTAGAGTTCCCTTAATGACTGAACAGAAAGTTTGCTGCTTAACTTTTCATTGAAATCTCCAAGACCACAAATTTGAAAATAATTATTGAAAAGGTTTTTAACTGTTTTTTCTAGTCACTAGGAATTTTTAATCCCTTATATAGAGGCCTAAATGCCTAGATTAGATACCTACTGGCTGTCCTTCAAATGAAGTTAAATATTTGTCAAAACAAAAATGTGTGTAGGTCCTACCTACCTACCTCTCTATTGCATAGAAAGCTAAAAAAATAAAAATGAATATTTTAGGAAAGCTTAGAAGAAGATAGATTGCAGCTAGTGCCATCTACTAACTTCTCAATGTGACTTTTAAACACAGGCGATGTCTGGTCGGCCAGTTAAAGTTGTGATGCTTCCCAAAAAAATGTAGAGACACCAAAGTAGGTACAACAAGAGTTTTTATAGACACAACAAAATTCATAAATAAATAAGTTCAGCAAATATGCTCAAAATTGAAAACAACCTGTATCTTTTAAACAGTTGAAGATCTCGATACGCGATTTAAGTAAGTACCTACCTACTTACCTACTATGTTCAGATTCTCAAAAAAAATCGATCTCCTAAGGTGTAGGTTATTTCATTTCTAGCTCTTTTCAAAATTGATAAAATACGTAAAATATGAGGGGTAGATTCTTTGGTTCATTTTATGAAAAAAACTTCACATGAGCATAGGTATATTCTAAACGTCTTAACTTTTGAGATAAAAAAACGATAACACTCTTATCGTTTTCTGAAAAAAAAAATTATAGATAGGTAGGTAGGTCCCCATTATAACTGTGTTCTATTGTAGTTATATTTATGAAACTTGGTACACATTTTCTATGCATCAAGATGAATTTTCCGATGTACCTACAATCAGTTTTATTATTTGTATCAGTGGCGTGCGAGATTTCATTTGATTAATTGTCAATTCAATTCTTAGTAAATTTGATCACATAATTTTGTTTCGTCCCACACATGGCTTTGATTAAAAATAATTTGGTCAAGTGCGAGTTGGACTCACATACTAAGATTTCCGTACCACCTTCAAGATTCTAATATTCCAGTTTCAGACCAGCAGGGAATGAGTGCATTTTCTTATATTTACCTACCTTAATTTCTTTTAAAAGAAGCGTTTTAAATTTATAAAAAATATACACTTTCATTTTCCACACGTAGACTTTTTATTTTATCTGCTTCAGGATTCGCTTGATTTTTATAAAAATCTATATGTATTTAATGTTCTAATTTGGCCCTCAAAAATTAACATTAGAGTTCTATTTTACTAATAAACTTTCAGGGAAGCCTTTTATAATTAACTGTCTCAAATTTGAGGCTCTGTATATTGGAAGATATAGGACAAAACAGGTCAAGTTTTAAATTATAAATTATTAAATACATTATTCAAATTATTTAAAAATACCAATAAAATATATATTTAAAAATTTAAATAGTGTAGTTTCTAAAGTGGGAATTAAACCGATGTTTAATATTTTTGTTAATTTCTTTTAAACAAATGATTTAAAAATATGATATATTTGTAATTCACATAATGAGCCTTTTATCTGATATGATGCGTAGAAAATTGAATTTTTATTTTCCACTTAATTGTATAATTTGTCCCTAAAATTACTATGGGGGTTTTTTAATAAATTTTCTTATAAATTACAAGTGAGCACCAGTACCTTTAATTATTTTCAAAATTTGCCAAAATGCGTTAAAAAATATTTTTTTTATTTTCCGTTTAATTCTGTAATTTGGCCCCCAATATTAATAATAAGGATTTCTTCGTATTTTTCCTGTAAACAAAAAAATGTAGGTCTTATAGTTTGGGGAATAAAGGGGGGAATGGGTAATTTTTTAAATATTTTTTTTAATATATTTTAAAATATTTATTAAAAAAAAAACTAAAAAAAAAATATATTACCTAGTATTCGTAATAATGAGCCCTTTGTTTTGATATATTACTTGATCTGTTAGAAACAATTATAATTTTTTATTTACTATTTAATTCTATAATTTGCCCCCCCCCCTATTTCTATTTTTTCACCAAAAATATTATCCGTATGCAAGCCACTGATTGAAATAACAAAAAAAATGCGCACATTGTTGGTTTTTCACACGCAAAAATCGCCCCATCAACTATTTTACCTCATTTTTCAACTATGTAACACCCTGTATATAAAAAGTATTTATTTTTCTACAATGAAAAATCTAAAATTCCATCAAATCTACATCTTAACTTTTCATTCTTAATCTAATTACATCTACCTATCTGCTTTGTGATCAGAATAAATAGACCGTGACTAATATCAGTTTCCTAGATAATTAGGATTTAATCATCAGAATGAGGAAATGTCATAATGCCTTATATTATAATAAAATCTCATAAAATAGAAACTGTCTGGAAATTACTAAATATGTCCGTTTAGAGTGTATGTAATATAATTAATTAGGTACATGTACATGATCTTATGAAAATTGTCACATCGCGTTAGCGTAGGTCAGGAAATCGGTGACATTAACATCAATTGTTTATGTAGGATGCATATATTTTCCGGTGATTGAAGATGTGATACATGAATGGGAATTCCTGGGAATTTCGTCATGAAGGTTATACGTTTTAGAGCTTCTTTTGTCATATTACTTGTATTTAATATGAAAAGATGTTGATTTTGGTAATATCACCATGATTTAAGCCATCTTGTTTGAAATAAGAAATATTTTTCGAATAATTTTCAAGCAACATTGACACTCAGTTGTGGCTGTGCAGTGTGAAAACACTTTGAGAACGAAGAAATCAAATTAAGTGCTTAAAATGGCCATCTTCAGGCATTGCACAGGAGTACCTATAGACATCGTTACATAGATCTTTGTATTCGATTGAAAATCCCAGGAGAACCCTTTATAACTCTACAAGAAACAATAATGCGGTTTGTTAAGTCTTCTATGTCTTGAACACGAGTTCCATTATAAAACAAGGTTTTTAAATGTTTAACACAGACTTTTTATACAGGGTGAGTTTTTTTGATGTTCAGTATGGGGATCTCGGAAACTATCGGAGATAGAACAATGGTTAAATTGGGAAAGATTTGCAGTTTTACTGGCTTACTAGATATACTGAAAAAACGAAAGCTGTCGATTTAGTCAAATCCCTCTAGCTCATTTGTTTTTGATTTGGGAAATTGTATCCCGAATATGATTGCCATGTCCTCGTTTACGTAACAGCTCTCGTTTTCGAGATATGACACAAACTTATCTTTTTTTTAATGGAAACCATAGTTGGCTATGACCTCAAAAAATCGGACATTTTTAGAGCTTTTCAACGATATAATACTCGATATAGTTATTCATAAAAATAAGGGAGTTATGGATGCTTTTCTCTCTTATTTTCACTTTAAACGTAGGTAGCCATGAAAAAGATTGTTTTCACAACGACGTTTCCTCATTTGAGAGTAATTCCATCAAAGGAATGTAATCAAATTAACGAAGAAGCACAAATAAATGTTTTGGCAATGGTAAATCAAAATCCATCTACATCAACTCGTGAGATTGCGGCAGAAGCTGGCACATCTCAACGAACTGTAGTTAAGGTACTGAAAGCGCACAAGTTCCACCCGTACAAACTTTCAGTTTCTCTAACTTCGCATGATGGTGACGAAAATCGACATATTTTGTTTTGTACATGGTTTAGAGACATGTGCCTTGAGAATCCACAGTTTCCATTAAAGATCTTATCGTTAGATGAAACTAGATGTACTAACTGCGGTATGTTCAATATACACAATGAGCATATCTGGGCTAATGAAAACCCTTTCCATGTAGAACAAAGACGACCCCAGATAAAATTTGGTTTTAATTTTTGATGTGGTATCATAGGGTCTACTATTCTGGGGCCTTTTATCTATGACGAATCACTTACTGAAGAGCGCTACTTGCATTTCTTGCAATACACTTTTCAAGACATGTTGCATAATTTGAATTTGAGAACTCGTTTAGAAATTGAGTGTTTCCAACATAATGGAGCACCTGCTCATAACTCGTAAGACAACACTTAGATAATATCTATCCAAACTCTTGGATAGGAAGAACTGGCCCACGCGAATGGCCACCCCAGGCTCCCGATTTGGCAATTATAGACTTCTATTTATGGGGTGCGCTAAAAAACAAAGTTTACAAATGAAAGTATGAGACAGTTGGTGACATAAGGGAGGCGGTATTACAAGCAATTGAAGAAATTGATAGGCGGTCTGTGAGGAAAGCGGTAATGTCAATCTTAAATAGATGCAATTTTTGTCTAAATAACAATAGTGGACTTTTCGAACATACTTAAGTTTTTAGTAAGTAAGTAAGTACCTACTTATTTAGTTTTTTTGTTATATCTGATATACCTAATAAAAAAATCGTTCAATGTTTTTTGGAACAGTTATTAATAAATCAATATATTTCATAGCTACCTACGTTAAAAGTGAAAATAAGAGAGAAAAGCATCCATAACTCCGTTATTTTTATGAATATCTGTATCCAGTATTATATTGTTAAAAAGTTCTAAAAATGTCCGATTTTTTGAGGTGATAGCCAATTATAGTTTCCGTTCAAAAAAAGATAAGTTTGTGTCATATCTCGAAAACGAGAGCTGTCACGCAAACGAGGACATGACATTCATATTCGGGATACAATTCCCTTCAATTTTGATAATCACACTTTTTTATAAAATAACAAAGGAGCTAGAGGGAGTTGACTAAATCGACACAATTTCGTTTTTTCAAAATATCTAGTAAGCCATGACTTTTTACAAAAATCCGAAAGTGTCATTAAATTGGGCCAGTAAAACTGCAAATCTTTCCCAATTTAACCATTGCTCTAGCTCCGCTAGTTTCCAAGATCCCCATACTGATCATCAAAAAAAACTCCCCCTTTATGATAAAAAATCAAAAAAAGAACATTTGTTAATTATCTTGCCATATGATAGCAAAATTCTGGTAAATTTTGCGCATAACTACTCAATTTTCATTACCAATGTCTTCACATTGGTAATAGTTAACAATTTCGTCGAACAAAAATTACCAAATTATCCATTTATACCAAAAAATCGTATAATAAAATGAGCATTATTTAATAACTTTTACTTTTACTTTCACGTTCTCATTGTTTCATAAACAGACCAATTCGCAATAGACAGTAGAATTATTTGTGCGTTTAATGAAAGCCGCGTTAAAATTTGGCGAACATTTTTTCAAATAAAAATAAAACTGACCTTATTAACTCCATTTTCGTCTCAATCTTCCAGTAAAAAAAAATCTTCTCAATTACCAAACTAACAACTTCAACTCACTGACCCTTCACCTGCTCATAATCACACCAAAAATTTAAAAAAAAACTCGAACGGACCTCTTTCGAACCCGGATCTAGCAAATACGAGTATCGCTAAAATCCTCGCCTTACGGAGATGATCACCAGGTACAGCGACAGCGGAGTGTGTACTACCACAACTCACACTCACCGTGCACCCAGATAGCGTGATCGGCGAGCCAGAGAAAGTCGACCCAGCTGATGGGGATTATGAGAAGGACTCTTCTTCGTCTTCTTCGGCGTCTTCGGCGAATCGTCAGTGGCACACAAACGCAGTCAGTGGCACCCAAACGGTAGGAATCCCGTTTTATACGGCCCTCTCCTCCAGACTTTCTCGAGCAGTCATGTGACGGTGATGTTGCGGCAGTTCGTGTTTCTGTTGCGATGTTTTTCCATGCAGGATGTAAAAATGACGACAGATTACGATGGGAATATGCTAATGTCTGCCGAAGGTAATCTTCAAATTCTTTCGACAAGGACCTTTGCAATTTGATGTTTGTAAAAAAACAAAGTGTACAGCAATTTACACAAAATAAATAGAACTTCACAATTTTATAGCATCATGGAATAATTAAATAATATAATGTAATAAAATTTACTACGATACAGGGTGTTTTCAAAGATGGATAATTTATTTTAACAATTTGTACAATTTCGACAAGCTTGTTGAGTGAATATTGGATTATTATATATATACAGATATATATCCACATATTTACAACTATATCATTCAACGTATAACAGCCGTTCCGAACCAGGAGTTATCGTCAGATACGCTTCCTTGAATGACAAGTTGTAAAGTGAAATACTTGGATGTAATACACATCAATAAGGCAACAGTCAGTGTATTGAACCTGCAAAAAACAAAAGAAATTCATATTTTTGCCAGTTTTTACTGTTTAATTTATTTACTTCTAGGAGTTTGCTGTAAAAATTAATTATACAGTTCTACAAAAAAGGAGTTTTCTGTACTTTACAGGTGACATATGATATCCGACGTATTTTGGCCTCCTGAACAAGAATCTGCGGCTGGATTTGGTCTATCACCCTTCAGTCTTAAGTCTGAAAAACTTCAGAAAAATTAAGACTTGTGGGCTAGTCGAATCTGCACATGTGATGTATAGATGGCTATGTATTTTCACATGCTGAACATGTGTTTGCTATCAAAACCGCTCCATCTTTGGTCAGTCTTTAGAAAATCGCTAAAAACCTTTAGAAAATTGAGACTTTGGAAGGCTGGTCAAACCTGCAAATTTTCATTGCCTAAAAAACTAAATAATAAGTGTTTTGTGATGATCAGTATGGTCATCTCGGAAACTATCAAAGATAGAGCAATGGTTTAATTGGGAAAGATTTGCAGTTTTACTGGCCCAATTGAATGACACATTCGGATTTTTGTAAAAATTTATGGCTTACTAGATATTTTGAAAAAACGAAATTTTGTCGATGTAGTCAAATCCATCTAGCTCCTTTGTTTTTGATTTTATAAAAAAAGCGTAAATATCAAAATTGAAGGGAATTGTATCCCGAATATGACTGTCATATCCTCATGACATGACATGACTATCATATTCGGGATACAATTCCCTTCAATTTTAATATCTACACTTTTTTATAAAATCAAAAATCCGAAAGTGTCATTAAATTGAGCCAGTAAAACTGCAAATCTTTCCCAATTGGTTTTTAGAGTCTCTCATCATGAATCCTAGGTCAGATCAGCAAAATTCAAAATGGCGCTTCCAAGATGGAGAATAAAAATTTAAAAATCAGCCGTTTAGACCAAACTTCTTATAAGGGGGTTTTTGGATTCGCTGATCACGAATCTGATAGACAAAATTCAAGATGGGGGATCCAGTATGGACGATGAAAATAACTCACATGACGAAAATTTAGTCAGCCATCTTAATTGTTTTTAAATTGCGGACTCGTGATCAGAGGCCCCAAAAAAACCCTACATACCAATTTTGACGTATTTCGGTTGATTTTAAAAAGTTTCTTCAGCCATCTTCAATTCGTCATTTTGAATTTTACAGATCTGATGTCGGATTCGTGATCAGAAACCCTAAAAACCCCCCTTAACCAATTTTCATGTAATTGGCAATTATTTTCAAAAATTTAATTTTTTACGAATTTATTAGTCTGTAAAAAATAATTTGATTTAAAAAAATGATAAAAAAGACCTTTTAAAATGAGGTAAAGACCTTTTAAAATGAGGTACCTCTTTGTATGTATAAATGAGGTAAAGACCTTTTAAAATGAGGTACCTCTTTGTATGCGTCCCCCCACCCCCCGTAAATATAAATTAACGTGTTTTTGTCTTTTTCTTTTATTTAGTATTTTAAAAGTTATTTTGGGTGGCTAGTTTTGAAATGAGAGCCCTGTATATAGATGAATTCAGAATCTCCTTTCCGAAGTTGGTTAAAAAAAGGTGATGTTTTTTTGAAAATGAAAAGTCATATTACAAATTGGTAAATTATATCATGTTCAGCTTGAAAAGTGAGAATTAATTTTTAACTTTTTAGGGTTCCGTATATACAATATGCGGATACCCTTATAATATCACTCCGGATTTATGCCTCTGTCATATCACAGCAATTTTCTCCTAAACTACTGGACGGAAGAGGTTGAAATTTGGTATAAATGTATAGTTTGGTGACCGGATCAGGAGTATATATTGTAAAAGAAGAAGATTTGATTTTAGGGGTACTTCTTTCCCCCTCCCCCCTGATCTCCGAAACTATTGAGTCTAAAATTTTGAAACAAATAGGAAATATAGAACGTTGCCCGAACTTTACAGGAAAAATAAGGAGAAACCATTAGTATTAATTTTGGGGGGCAAACTATAGAATTAAATAAAAATTTCAAAATAATAAAAATTCAAACGCATCATGTAATATATCAAATGAAAGGTCTCATTCTGAGGAACACAAATATATTTTTTTTCATATTTTAAAAATATATATTTAAAAAGATATTGACGAAACTATACCAAAATTTACCCACCCACCCCCTATCTCCGAAACTATAAAACGTAAAGTTTTGAAAAAAATTGGAGGTGTAGGTTCTGCCCTGAAGTTTACTGGAAAAATAAGGAGAAACTTCTACTTTTAATTTTGGGGGGCAAATTACAGAATTAAATGGAAAATATAAAATTAAAATTGTTTCTAACCCATCATGTCATATATTAAATGAAAGGGCTCATTATTTTTTCAAATATTTTTAAAATAAATTAATTAAAAGATATTAAGAAAAATATAAAAAAATTTACTCATCCCCCTCTTATCTCCGAAACCATAAGCTAGAAAATTTTGAAAAAAATGGAGGTATAGCCCCTCACCTGAACTTTACTGGAAAAAATAAGGAAAAGCCCCAATATTCATTTTGGGGGGCAAATTATAGAATTAAATGGAAAATATAAAATTAAAATTGTTTCTAGGCCATCATGTTATATATCAAATGAAAGGGCTCATGATGAAGAAAACAAACATATTTTTTCCACATTTTTAAAATAAATTAATTAAAAGATATTAACATAAATATAAAAAAAATTATCCTTTACCCTCCGCCTTATTGCCGAAACCATGAGCTGAAAAATTTTGAGAAAAATGGAAGTATAGCCCCTCACCTGAACTTTACTGGAAAATTAAGGAGAAACCCCTAATATTCATCTTGGGGGGCAAATTATATAATTAAATGGAAAATAAAAAATTATAATTGTTTCTAACGGATCATGTAATAAATCAAATCACAGGGCTCATTATGACGAAAACAAATATATTTTTTAATTTTTTTTAAAATGAATATTTTAAAATATATTAAATAAATATTTAAAAAAATACCCATTCCCCGTTATTCAAACTAAAAGACATAAATTTTTTAGTTTATAGGAAAAATATGAAAAAATTCCTAATTCTATTATGTGGCCCCCAAATTATAGAATTAAACGGAAAATCAATTATTAGAAAACCCCCATAGTAAATGTAGAATAAAGATTCAGTTTTCAAACGCATCATGTAATATATCAGATATAAATTTCATTATGTGAATTACAAATATATCATATTTTTAAATCATTTGTTTAAAAGATATTAACAAAAATATTAAACATCGACTTAAATCCCACTTTAGAAACTACACTATTTAAATTTTGAAAAATATATTTTATTTGTATTTTTAAATAAGTTGTCTAACAGATTTAATAATTTATTATTTAAAACTTGACCTATTTTGCCCTATATCTTCCAATCTACAGAGCCTCAAAATTCAGACAGTAGATTATAAAAGGCTTCCCTCAAAAGTTTATTAGTAAAATAAAACTAAAAATGTTAATTTTTGGGGGCCAAATTAGAAAATTAGTACATATATATTCTGATAAAAATCAAGCGAATCCTGAAGCAGATAAATTAAAAGTCTATGTGTGGAAAATCAAAGTGTATATTTTTATAAACTTAAAACGCTTCCTTTAAAAGATATAAGAAAATGCACTCATTCCCTGTTTGTTCGAAACTGGAATATTAGAATGTTGAAGGTGGTACGGAACCCTTAGTATGCGAGTCCAACTCGCACTTGAGCAAATTATTTAAAATAATGTATTTCAATTATACAATGTTTTCCTAATTTACCCGATGTAGTAACTTCTATGGTTTTCACGATTCTATTGGTATTCTATTCTTATGTTATCTTATTATTTTCTTAGTAATATCCATTCAAGTTGCAATGCCTTTCTTTGTAAAACTGGAACACATCTAAGAGCGACATGTTACCCTGACATTTCGAAAATAAGTTAATGATAGGAATTAACATTAATATAATTTGATATGAATACAAGGTCGGTCTTTTTTCATAATTACTAAACGACAAACAAATTAAAAAGGATTACATACAATATCATCTCGTCTTCTCATCATGTCGAATGTATAACTGAGGAGGATTCATTTGGTTAACCCTGAATGTGAGTGATATATTTCATTTATTTGTGACCCAAGTATATTTTCACTAATTCACTGGCATTACCAATTCGGAGCATTTTGAGAAACATAACTTTGTTTTAAAGAAACAAAATAGACACACGTTCTCGAAAACGGCTCTAACAAAAGATTTTAGTTTAAACTAGCTGAGCTGACGTATTTATCTTGACACTTTTTTCATTTATTTTTCGATATTCTCTGTAAAAACCAGTCGGCTTTCCTGAACCAAATTTATATGTCAACAATGGTTTCTAAAATACGATATGATGACGAACTAGACATATTTGAACTGTTTGAGATTTGATATTTTTATTAACCGACTTCCAAAAAGGAGGAGGTTATCAATTCGTCGCGTATTTTTTTTTGTATGTGTGTTACCTGATTTGTTCTCCTGTTGTGAAGCGTTTTATATGAATTTGGTCCTGTTTAATAGAGTTTGTATCCGGCTTGGTGAAACTTCAAATTTTGGAAAGAATTCTATTGGTAAAGTGATGAAATTTGCGAATGAACACATGCGTGCATGGAAATCGACCAATATCCCTAATATATTGGTCGATTTTTCGAAAAGTTCTTATGAATGTGTATAGTTTTTTATTAACGTTTAATCTATTAAGGAAGATCCCTTAGTGATCTCATATACTTTTCTGCGACGTGCAACTTGCAGTTTTGCAGAAAATTGCCGAAAATTCCAAAATTCTTATCAAAAATGCATCGAAATGACATAACGGACATTTCCTCAAAAATATTTTAATTTCAACGTAATAGTGCGGGAATTGTATGCACTGGAAGTTTTAATTGCGAATTTGAAAATTTTCTATGTACATCTCATGCATATAGGTAGTAAAGCATAGTATTTTCGGCTCCTTACATCAATGAGTACCAAGCTCGTTTTCTTTGTATACCAGACAAAAATCTATTTAAATGAAAATTTTTCCATTTTGCGAAGACGGTGCTTTTGGTTGTCACATTCTCCCGGCCTAATAGAAAATTCAGTGACAACACATGTCAAATTCTAAACTGCTATTTGGTGCGTTTATACACAGGATGTTTAGTTATAGCAAACAAAATCACAAAGTAAAGTGATAGAAGGGGTTGCATTTACATGATGACTGCAATATAGATAAGGCCGTTTAGCCGTATATACAGGATGGTTGGGATATAGAGTGGATTGGACGTTTGGTGGTATAAAAATGTTGGAAAATATGTGAAATTAAATTTATATAGGGTGATTAAAAACTGTTATAAATATGGACGTGAACAAATCATATAGAGGATGGTTGAAATATATGCTGAAGTTGAATTATATTTATACAGTGTTATTAAAAAATGTATATCTTATAGCCCATAAGAAGTTGTATAAAGTGTGAAGAGGAATTAATGTTACACAGAACGATAATATAAAATGTTAAAAATTAAATACTTTATGGGGTAGACCACAAGGAGTTATATACTAAGGTTGAAATATAGGACGGATTTGACTCCGTCAATATGAGATGGATTCTACTCCGTCCTATAGTTTACAGAAGGCAGCAAACAAATTTATGCTTGAACGTGGGCAGTCGTATGTACAGGATGGTTGGTACATAGGGTGGAGTGGATAGTTATACAGAGTTGTCAAAAAAAGTTGAAAAAAGGTTACATGGCGTAGTCCATAAGGCATAAATATATTTTGTGCTTATTAAGTAGAGCGCGTTCATTTTGTTCGTAAACATTTATGTGTCAATTTAAATGAAAATGTATCATTAAGTAATGTTGAGGCTTTCGATGTTACCTGGTCCTGTCTCTTAAGGTGATACATACAAAATAAAAAATAAAGAATGAAAACTACCTGTGTTCAAAAAAACTAAAAAGTTGAAAATAAAACATTTAAATATATATATATATATATATATATATATATATATATATATATATATAACCGACTTCCACCTATAACCAAAAAGCTAAAAAATATTTTAACAAAATACAACTCTAGCAAATAAATAACACATTCAATGTTGTTAGGTACCTACCCAGGAAGTAAAAAATCTAAACATTAAAAGGTGCTCATTCTATACAAATTAACCTAACCTACCAATCTAGTATATTTTTGAAGTCGGTGCCAAGCAACATTCATGTTTGATGAAGTAGTAGATAAGTACGCAATGAAGGATGTTAGATTTGCTTGGCACCCACTTCAAAAATATACTAGATTGGTAGGTAATTAATCTGTACAGAATGTGCACCTTTGAATGTTTACATTTTTTACTTGCTGGGTAGATAACATTAAATGTGTTATTTATTTGCTACAGTTGTATTTTGTTAAAATTATTTTTAGCTTTTTAGTTAGGTGGAAGTCGGTTATTTTTTTTATGTTTTATGTTTTATGTATGTTTGTGCCATTTTTATTGACATTTTTGACGTTTTTGACATTTTTGACATTTTTGAAAGTTTTCACACTTTCGATATAACTAACATTTTTAATATCTTTTGCGTTATTAATTTTTTTTACATTTTTTACCTTTGATATCTTCGGCAGTTTTGAGATTTTTGAGTTTTAAATTTTTGACATTATTGGCATTTTTAACATTTTTGAAATTTTTGAGAAATTTTTGATATATGTGACATTTTTAAAATTTTTGACTACATTAACAATTTTGAGGTTTGACACCTTATATAATTTTGACAATTTTAACATTTTTTACAATTTTGTTATTTTTAACATTTTTGACGTTTTTGACATGTTTGATATTTTCGACATTTTTCGCTTTTTTCACATCAAGGTGACGCTGACATTTTTAGTTATTTTTGTCAGTTTTTGTATTTTAGTCGTTTTGTATGTTTTAAATTTTTCGATTTTCCTTATTTAGGGTTTTTGACAAAATAATTTTGACAATTATGTCTTTACGACATTTCCTATTTTTTTTGAGATTTCACCTACGATTAACCAGAGAATGAACACGATTCAGTCCCTACCCCCTCAATAAATTTAATATTGGCAAAATAACGAGTCTCCATTTATTTCAAGAAAAGAGTCAGCTACAGATATACAGGGTATAATCATTATCCTTTGCGAGATAATTTTTTTCTTTAATTCCAATGGTAGTGTTGGTGTTGTATAAGTACACAGAAAAATGTATAATGATTTTGTCGAATTTCGACCACTAGGCGAATAAAACAAAAGCCTTTTTTTATATAAAACGAAAAATTTTTAGACAATTTATAAAAAACTTTATAATATCCATTATACAAAAACGAAACTGGTATGATATGGTCTAAAGTTTAGAAACGCACATAAGATATTTATTTCAAAATTCAATTCTTAAGGGGTTCAAAGAGGGGATACAATCTTTTTCATAATTGGCTGGCAGATAAATTTAGTATTTGGAATAAATATGGTTAAAGTATTTTTTGTAAATTTGACTAAAGGGGGGAAAACAGGGTCTAAAAGTTGTTAGATAAAGTTGTTGTGCGTAGTTTTTATGTATATTAGTAGATTAAGTTTTGGTTATTATTATTATCTTCAATATCTGTGAAATGAAAAATTTCAAAAACCACAAGTGTCATAAATACCAAAAATGTAAAAAACTCAAAATTGTCAAAACTGTCTAATATTTCAAAAATATCTGAAATGTCTAAATGTAAAAAATATCTAATATGTCAAAAATATCAGAAAATATTATGGATTTGAACAGTTTTCTGTTATTAATCAGATTGGGAATTAATTTTTAAAGCAATAATATCCTCACATAAATATTAAAAATCTTTAATTAAGATTTAAATACAACTTATTCTAAATCACTATAAATGTTGATTACTTTTCTATTCAAAACACATTTTATTAATGTATCTGTTTGTTTCGTCACTGGGATAAAAGTGTTAGTGATTTTTGTCACTGTTTCCTTATATTCATTTGCTTTATTGATTTCTTATATATCTTCGTAGTAATTACATTTTAACGCACACTAATGCCACTAATGCAATTATTTTATGTCATATACGTGCCTAGTGTTAATAGAAAGAAAACTGTTCGTTCATAATATTTACGCAACCAAATTCTGTGAAACACTCAGTCGTCTCCTACGTGTTGACATTCACGATTTGTCGTAAAAAGGACTATTTCTATATAATTTATTGATCAAGTTATAGATGCTTTAAAATGTTGATTCCTTTTCCGGATTTCAATACCAAGCATTAATATGACATAGTAAAAATAATGGTTTCTCGCTTGAGTATAAGCGTTTCACAATAATTTTATTGAAAATGGTTCATTAAGTCCCCAGACTAACAAGTAAAGACTTTTTTTTCGTCTTTATTCATCAACATAATAATCTTCTATAGGGATACAACCATTTCAATGTACACATCACCAAATTTATATGGAAACCTTCTAACTAACAAAGAATTTTTTTAAGGAAAATGATAACAATTAAAAGCGAATTTATTTGCTGCAAAAAATGGGTGTATATGCCTAAAAAGAATTGTCAGTGACAGTATTACAATCCCAAATTCGTTGGACATCAATGCTAATTAAATATTATTTTCGAAAATCTATTTATAAATAGGCAAAGACAAAATTTTCTCATCCATCCCTCAACTGATTTTTTTTATTTTTGTTTCTTTTAGTAGGTATTGACGACCTTCAGTGCAGAATATATAAAGAGTCTTTATTTATGTCTTTTCAAATAAGTAATTTAAAGATAAATTGTTAATAAAATTCCAGTAAGATGGCGCCTACTATGAACAAGTAGCTTAAGCCTTAATCTAATGTTCGAAATTTGACAGCAGTCGACAGTAAAATCCCAGGTGTGTACAATCGTGTAGCAAAGTACAAATATTACTAAAATAATCGACTTTTACTTACAAAGATGTTTGTTCTAAAAATCTTTTCTATACATTTATTAGGTTATTTTTTTACAACAACAATGACGTCAGGAACTATTAAAGTGACCAAATTGAATGTGTTTATAAGAAGTTTGTGCATTTAAAAAAGAATCCAAATAAAAAGTTTTACGTAAGTTCACTATTCAGAGATTCTAAAGCTAACTGATACATTTGATTTCCGAACCTCACTAGGTGTAATTCTCGCAAACTGCGGACTTTGTCGAAATTCTATTTCGGGGATTTAGCGTCTACAAATCGGGATAAATCGTATTACCGAGAAATAATGAGATTGTGACAATTATGATAGCAGTTTTGCAATTCCAAGGAGTTTAAGGCAAGGTGATTTGGTGACCTACTTAAGAATGAAACTGCTCTTGATAAAATTCTCTCAATACAAATTGATGTTTAGAATCTTAAAAGAAGACAAGAGAATGGTCGGAATAGGACAATCAAATTACGAGGGCTGCCTTTTATATTTCGGGATTGGCTAACCCTAGTGTTGCAATTTGACAACTGACAGCTCTATAGTAAAGTTTGACATTTTTGAGGTAATACGTACTCAAAACGTTTCGACATACGAGCGCTATGTGTTGTTTGCAGTAACTTAAAGGATTCATCTCGGCCAAAACATGGAATTAAATCTTGAACATTTTCGTGCGATTATTTTTTACAACTTTCAACGTGGATTAAGTCAGCAAAAGTGCATGGACGAACTTAATTTAATTTTTGGCGATGAAACTCCATCAAGGGCCACATTGATGCTGTGCGCGAACTGATATTGCAAGATCGTCATGTGACCTATCGTGAGATTGAGTCAACCTTACACATTAGTGGGACCAGCATACATTCAATATTGCATAAACATTTGAATGTCAAAAAAAAATTGTTGGCGTTGGATTCCACACAATTTGTCAATCGTTCAAAAAAGGCTCGTGTCGATTGGTCGAAAGAAAAGCTCAAAAAATACTATCGCGATGCTTCAAAACACGTTTATGACATAGTGACAGGTGATGAATCGTGGATTTACGCGTATGAGCCCGAAAGTAAACAGCAGTCGACTGTATGGGTGTTTCAAGATGAGCCGAATCCAACAAAAGTTGTTCGCGCACGAAGCGAAGCGAAACTGGACATGTCGCAACCGTATTATAGAACAATGCAGAACAGTCAATTCTGAGAGGTACACAACCATTTGTTTGCCAGTTGTCTTCCAAGAAATGAGGAAAACCAAGCCGAAGACGGATAACTCTTCACCACTACAATGCGAGCTCTCACACATCGGCTCAAACAACTGCATTTTTGACCACTCAAAACATCGATTTGATTAGTCATCCGCCGTATAGTCCTGACTTGTCACCAAATGACTTCTTTTTCTTGCGGTACGTAAAAAACAAACTGAGAGGTCAACGTTTTTCGACACCTGAGAAGCGGTTGCTGCGTTTAGAATGCATTTTTTGGAGATACCTCAATCAGAGTGGAAAAAGTGCTTCGACAATTGGTTCAAACGCATGCAAAAGTGTATAGATCTTCATGGGGAATATTTTGAAAAACAATAAAGCGATTTTCGATGATTGATATTTGTTTTTGTTCTCTAATCCCGAAATATAAAACGCAGCCCTCGTAAAAGGCTATTAAATGCTTGCCAACGTTTCGTTTATTTAATTAAGTCGAAGACCTGCAGATGATATATTCTTGTCTTCAGAATAGTCGCTGCAACAGCATCCTTACACTAAAATCTGGACGGTACACGTTACACACCAAAATAGCGACTAAAAATTTTTCTCGATTGAACAAACAAAGAATGTTTTCGTAAATGCGAAAGAAACAATTATAGCTCTCCCGTAGGAGAATCCAAATGCAGTAAATTGATACGACCGGAGTTAGTAACTCGCGAAGTCTGCGAACTGTAATTCAATCAACTTTAAACAATGAAAATAAACATATGCTTTTTATTTTAAAATCATTTATTATTAGTAAAATTCTGTTTTTTATGTAATCTCTAGTTGATTTCATACAAGTTTGGTTGTGTGCATTTCGAAAAGTTTGATGACCTCAAAATAGACTTGTTTTGGTAACATTATTGAAGTCACACCTATTTTCAGGTCTGCAAGCAAGTGGAACTCAGATGGGTCGAGATCTGGTGAATTTGGGAGACAATTCTAATCATAAATTCCTCAATGGGTCTTAGTAAATCTTTTTTTGCCATATAAAGACTTTTCTGCTGATACATACAGAAGTCACCACTTTTCCTGCTCAGTTTTTTGACTTCGGACGCTTTCACCGTCTGCCTGCCTCTCCTTTCCACTCGGTTGACGCATTTCTGTAAGTCGGCGTTTCACGATGAGCCCATGTTAATAAGAACAGATTTTCTACTTTTAACAAGCAACTGCTACAATTTTTTTTTGTCTGTGGGGTACTTGAAATCCAAGGTCTATGCTAAGGAACACTACACTATTAACATTTTAAAACAGGGAATTAATGAACGTCATATATTACTGTTACTTCATCTGTCATATCTTTATGTCATTTTTGTGCTCATTTATTCCTACATTTAGAAATCTAGACGTATGTCCAATATACAATTTACTTTCTAATTAATACTGGAAAACTGAAGATATTACGCAAGAAATTGGGTTTACAAATTATTCTAGAAATTTAAATTGAGAAAATCATTTCATGATGTATAAATTCCCAGAAATTGTGTTGATAATTCACAAACACGACACACACAAAAATTGAATGACTTTAGACCTTTCACCTGACGTAATGTGACTGAAAATCATTCGAAAATATATTATAGTGACAAAACTTCTTCAGCATGACCAATAGCTTTGGTTCCACAAGAATACCCAACCCGAATACAATGTAGTTTTTCATTCCCATTATAAAACTGCGTATAAAGAAAATCATGTGTCTCAGGGAAACTCTACCATGATAATCATGTGATCAGTGAAATTTCGGTCAATTCAATTATCTCAGTTTACGACCATGAATGGTTTAATTGAACTTCCATCTAATCGCTGTAATTGATTTTTTATTTACCTCATATAGATATAAAATGTTGCGAAATTGTTGGTGAAGATTCGCACACATTGGTTGGTCTTCCGTGTCAGGGGTTTTAATTATGATAATAATAAACGTGTTTTGATATAGCAGATAATTATTTTCACAATATAAAAGCTTACATGGGTTCAGCAGAATATGCATGCGATATGAGAATCTTTATATAACTAGGCAAAGACAAAACGTTTCGGTACCATTTTCTGCCCTCTGTCCCTCAACCGACTTTCTTTATTTTTGTTTTGTTTTGTTTTAGTAGCTATTAACCTCCTTCAGTGCAGAATATATAAAGAATCTTTATGTCTTTTAAAATAAGTAATTTAAACATACATTATTAATAAAAACCAATTGAGATGGCGCCCACTATGAACAAGTAGCTTAAGCCTTAAACTAATTTTCGAAATTTGACAGCAGTCGACAGCAAAAATCCAATTGGGTACAATCGTCTAGCGAAGTATGCCTCGGAAAAGAGCCACTAGCTGGGGAAGTATAAATATTAATAAAATAACACAAAGATGTATGCACTAAAAACTTTCTTTTCTATTCATTTGTGGCGGTATCTTTTACAAAATCGATGACGTCAGCAACTATTAAAGTGACCAAATTCAATGTGTTTATAAGTTTGCGCATTTACAGAAGTATCCACGTGAAAAGTTTTATATAATTCTAAAGCTAATTGATACATTCGATTTCCGATCCTCACGAGTTGAGTATGTACATTCCTTCAGTCAAGATTTATCACAAATCTAATAACAATTTAAGTATTGCGTCTAAATTGTATATTGGGCATGTGCAAATGGAACTTGAATAAGTTATAATTACAAAATAAAACGAATTATTTTGCAGTTTTACTTCATGAATGGCAATATTTTAAATTAAGTTTAACATGTCATCTAAAATATCATCTTATTTATATGTAATGAAATTGTCCAAAACCATTTGACAAACTAGTGGTTCAATTATATAATTATGTCCATTTGATGCCTTGTTTATAATTGCAAGTAAATTTTAATACGTACAACAAACTCCTGATATTCATATATGATAAATTCAGTTTGAGAATTTTGTGAAACGACAGCCATTTCTTTATGTTAACGAACTTTGCACATGTGGTATAGTTCGGATAGCTTTAGAAGAATGGGTTTTCGTATGACCTTCAGCCATGTTCCGTATGCAGCAAGAGACATCGTCATTAATTTTTTCTCCTAGGTCTCCAGGATTTCTTTGAATTGGTACATCCAAATGAATAAATTTGAAAATCCGATATAAGAGATTCACAAACAGTCCTTAGACTTTGTAATTTTTTTATACGATGGCAAACATACTTAGTCATTATTTCGGATAATTATGATTAAGTCGGTTAAAAGAATATTTACAATAATGTTATGCACAGCATAAATGGTACTTCCAGGAAGTATTTTAAAAATTGCTTGTAAAATTTAGTTTGCCGAATTACCAAAACAATCAAAGTGTCTAATTAATTTATTTAAATGAAAACCTGTCGATTTTTAGTTGTTTCTCAAATGTCAAATGACAGTTATGACATCTTTATTTAATGTTGATGAACTTATTGGGAATAAATTTGGTGAAGAGAACCATCATCAAATTTCTATATGACAAAGCAAAAACCACCTGGTCGGACATCAATAAATTTAATGGTTTATAAAAAATGAGTTTCCTGAAAATAATTATCCAGAAAAAATTATAAATAAAGAGTTAAACAAAATCGAATACCAAACAACTGCTAACAATCAACACCAAACTCCACCAAGCAAAACTGGGTAACAAGATAATCACATTATTACAATAACAAGACAATTCAAACAGGGTCTCTCAGAAATACTAAAAACAGTAGACAACAGATATAATATTAAAACCTTATTTAAAGCAAGACATACACTAAAATCAATTGTATAAAAAAAATGTTTGCAGAAAAAAAACAGTTAACTCAATGCCCAAAAGAAAAACAACAAACACAACAAAATAATTTAAAATCAATTATTTCAAAAATAAAACCAAAAAACATGGCTCTAAATACCACGGCTTTTACGTCTTAAAATACAGTCCCATCTTAACGAAACACCCTATATGTGGAATAACTTCCAGCACATTTTTGCTTTCATTTTAAATTATATTTTTTTCAGAAATTTATTTATTTTTTGGCAGTAAAAACCCGTTAATCCAACAATTGTTTTGCCAACCTCCACGGCTTTCACGTCATAAGATACAATACCTGCCCCATCTGCGAAACACCCTATATATACATCCTATATGTGGAATAACTTCCAGCACATTTTTGCTTTCATTTTAAATTATATTTTTTTCAGAAATTTATTTATTTTTTTGCAGTAAAAACCCGTTAATCCAACAATTGTTTTGCCAACCTCCACGGCTTTCACGTCATAAGATACAATACCTACCCCATCTGCAAAACACCCTATATATACATCCTATATGTGGAATAACTTCCAGCACATTTTTGCTTACATTTTAAATTATATTTTTTTTCAGAAATTTATTTATTTTTTGGCAGTAAAAACCCGTTAATCCAACAATTGTTTTGTCAACCTCCACGGCTTTCACGTCATAAGATACAGTACCTGCCCCATTTACGAAACACCCTATATATACATCATATATGTGGAATAACTTCCAGCACATTTTTGTTTCATGTTAAATTATATTTTTTGGCAGTAAAGACCCGGTAACTGAATTTTTTTTGCCAACCTCTACGGCTTTCACGTCTTAAGATACGGTACCTGCCCCATCTTGACGAAACACCCTGTATATCCACCCTAAAAATAGAATAATTTCGAACACATTTTTGCGTCATTTTGAATTATATTTTTTTCGAAATTTAGTTATTTTTTAGCAGTAAAAACCCGTTAACCTAATAATTTTTTCCAACCTCTACCGCTTTCACGTCTTAAGATACAATACCTGGCCCATCTTAATGAAACACTCTGTATATTCACCCTATATGTGGAATAATTTCAAGCACATTTTTGTGTCATTTGAAATTATATTTTTTCAGAAATTTATTTATTTTTTGGCAGTAAAAACCCATTAACCCAGTAATTTTTTTACCAACCCCTACGACTTTAACGTCTTAAGATACAATACCTGGCTCATCTTAACACCCTCTATATCCACCCTAAAAGTGGAATAATTTCAAACACATTTTTGCGTCATTTTGAAATATATGTTTTTAGAAATATAGTTATTTTTAGCAGTAAAAACCCTTTAACCTAATAATTTTTTTGCCAACCTCTACGGCTTTAACGTCTTAAGATACAATACCTGGCCCATCTTAATGAAACACCCTGTATATCCACCCTAAAAGTGGAATAATTTCAAACACACTTTTGCGTCATTTTGAATTATATGTTTTCAGAAATTTATTTATTTTTTGGCAGTAAAAACCCGTTAACCCAGTAATTTTTTTACCAAACCCTACGACTTTCATGTCTTAAGATACAATACCTGGCCCATCTTAATGAAACACCCTGTATATTCACTCTATATGTGTCATAATTTCGAACACATTTTTGCGTCATTTTGAATTATATTTTTTTAGAAATTTAGTTATTTTTTGGTAGTAAAAACCCGTTAACCCAATAATTTTTTTGGCAACCTCCACGGTTTTCACATCGTAAACAACAACAGCCTATATATTCACGATAAATGTGGAATAATTTCGAACACATTTTTGTATCATTTCAAATTATATTTTTCCAGAATTTTCTCTGCCAACGTCTACGACTTTAACGTGTTAAATTACATTGCCCATATTAATGATACTTAATGATACACCCTGTTCATATATATATATATATATATATATATATATATATATATATATATATAACTAAGCTAGGTTCCGGGTGAGAACCGCGTCTGAATTTATGAAATACTCGACGTTTCGACTCTGCTTTGGAGCCATTATCAAGAGAGAAAAAATGAAAAAGAGTTTCAGACTCTAGATCGAACTCGGGGCCTCAACCTGCCTACTCCCCAAGAGTCACTAGGTAACTGAACTGAAGGTAAATCTGCGCTGCTTCTTTTATTTATAGCTATCGGTCGATTAGGGGGGGATGTCGCGTGATCAAGGGGCAGTGCGGTGATTGGTTGGGTGTTGGTGGGCGTGTCTGGTCTGTTTAATCTGGCAATTACGGAGGTCCAAGCTGTGGGAAGGCGCATAATTCTCGTGATTTCCCGGAAACTACCTAAAACATATATGTATATATATGTACCTATATAGGGTAAGTTCAAACACATTTTTGAATTATACTTTTTTAGAAATTTTTTTGGCAGAAAAAAAGTTAACCTAATGCTCCAAAGAAAAACAACAAAACAAGTTGAAATAAATTTGTTGCTAATTTTTTGCATTAAGTATTTGTTAGAATACCTTCGGATTGCTCAATTTTAAATGGTGAAGCATCACAAAGGTGAAGTAATTCTAAAAATTCTATGTATTTACCCGGTTCGGTGGCAGTTTCGCAACACAGTGTGAATTAGACCATTGATTACATTACAGTGAAGGTGAATTTAAATATATTCAAATATCCAAGCAAATTAGTATTATTCGCTTACATTAGTATCATTATACGTATACATACGCGTAAATTATAATGAATTTCTTGGCCTTTCTACTCATAATTTGTGTTTACTGTTTGATGATGATAAGTATTTTAATAATGAATTAACAGATTATAGAAATTAAGACAAAGATTTTTGTATATTACTTCGCAAGGACTTGTCGGAAATAAGGAGCATTAAGGTTAGGAGTAACGTCAAACACAACCATGAAGATATGAAAGAGGTTGAGGTGATGGTTGTCGAATACAACAAGTCACTTATGTTGGCTATTAGTCATTGAGATTTTGCACGCTTTGGAACGCAAGACGATATATTGTTTCTGATTAAGAACCTTCATCAACTAACTTTATAAGTTTGAATGCTCCAAAAATTCTATTCTCGAGTAATCATGTATCCTTATCATCGAAAAAATATTTGAGTTAATAATAAGGTTTCAAGATTTAGGGCTATTTAATTATAATCATAAGCTCTTAAAAACAAAACCAACAATTCAATTCAATTACTAATAAATTTTCGGTTAATAAATATATTTTATAATACTTTTTATTATTTAGAAAGAAATTTGAACATATTGAAAGTTCAAAAATGTCAATAAGTGACAAACGTCAAGTGTCAAAAATGTCAAAGGTGTCAAAAATGTCAAAGGTGTCAAAAATGCCAAAAATGTGAAAAATTTAAACTCCAATTACTCTTTGAAACTGACATGGACAGTTTTTTATAATTAAACTTTTTTTTTAAATTGCTTTGATAAAATTAAGATGTATTTCTTTGCATTTTTTTGGAAAATATAATAACTTTTCTAAAAATTAATCAGTTTGCTCATTAAGACTTTTGATGTATAGCTGACAGTGATTTCACATTTTGAACCTGAACGATTTGAACAAAAAAAGTTAAATTAAAACATATAATACCAAAATCAACTTGTTTAAATTTATTTTCAATAACTATAACGGTATTTACAGACTTTGTTGATTGACGAAGAAAACCTATTTTTTTTAACAGGACGGAGCACCTCCACACTATGCCTTGCCTGTACGAAATTGGCTCAATGAGACATTTCCAGATAAATGGATTGGCTTCTAAACGTTGTTTGTGGCATATTCTTTATTACTTTTATGTTTTTTTGGGCAATAACACCACAATCGAGATAAAACGACGTATATTGAAGGAAAATCAAACGTTTCAAAGTCTATTCTGACCTCGTTGTCAATGACTTTATATTTATTGATGTAAATTGCAAAATGAAAATTTGAATTATGACATTTAAATTGACATCAGAAAATTTGTTGTTTTTAGATATACAGGTAGCACAAAAAATTCAAAAGAGCATGTAATATAGTTAAACAGCTTTCAAATTAGAAGAATTTGGAAGAGTTGTCTTTAGAATTTCTAAGTTGCGTTCCTAGGTACGACTTTGTTATAAGATAGCGCATTCGCCAAAAATGCGATCAAAGAATGGGTTGGAACAAGGGGCGCTATTGTATGGCGAGCAAGATCACCCGACCTGACGCCCCTTGACTTTTTTTATAGGGACATCTAAAATCTGTGGTGTATAACAGTCAACCTCGCGATATTCTTGAACTTAAACGTAGAATAGTGAAGAAGTGTGAGCGGATTACACCAGAGACGCTTCAAAAAATGCGGGAGGAATTCGAGCAGCGTCTTTACCATTGTCTTATCAACAATGGCGGACATTTTAAACATCTAATTTAACTACAAGGTAATTCTCACGCTAATACAATATTGATAATATAAATACTTTCAGGCTATTAACACCTATGCGTGTTCAGTGCTCAGTTACTCTTTCGGTATAGTTAATTGGTGCAAGACTGATATTGAACAATTACAACGAAAAGTTCAAGTTTTACTAACAGATGCTCAAATCACCATCCAAAGAGCTCTGTGGAACACCACAGATCAGAAACTGTTGAAATGGAAAGAGAAGTCCCTTCATGGAAGACATATAAATGACGTCAACCAAGATTATGTCGATAGTGCAGCGTCGAACTACTGGTTGATCTCTGGTCACATGTTTCCTGAAACGAAAGGCTTTATATTGGCAATCCAAGATCAAGTAATTCCAACTAAGAACTACCTAAAGTACATCGTTAAAGACCCTTCTATTAACAACGACAGAGCAGGTACGGTTGCCAAACATCTGAATCTATCCAGCATATCACAGGAGGATGTCAAGCGTTCGCTGCAACTGAATACAAAGAACGACACGAGGCTGTGGCAAAAATACTTCACCAGGAACTAACACTGAAACTTAATTTATCACAGTCGGTAAGATTACCATACTATAAATACAAACCAGAATCTGTTTTAGAAAATAGCAACTACACACACGATACTGACCGATCGGACTATTGTTCACAATAGACCAGACATAGTTTTGGTAGATAAAGCCTCTCGGAAAACAACTTTAATTGACATAGCAATTCCTAACGACAATAATATTAATATCAAGCAAGATGAGAAAATAACCAAATATAGAGATTGGGAATTTCAAATAAAGACTCAGTGAAACATGAACAACACACGAACGGTACCAATTGTTATGTCAACGACAGGACTAGTCCCAAAACATCTATTAAGCAGTTTACAATACCTCGGTCTGGACGAACATCTTTACAAACAAATGCAAAAAGCCGTCCTGTTAGGAACAGCCTGGACGGTCAGGAAATTCATGGGAAACTACCGCCACGACTCCAACCACGGGCTTGAAAACCTGTCAAGGGCTCCCACAGAGCTAAACCCTTTTGATATCTGGGGTTTAGTGAATTTTCCCCTAAAGGCACTCATAGCGGGCCTTATAGGGAGTGTGATACCATACATTGTATGGTCAAGTCGGGAAAATGTAAATACAATGTAAATAATGATTATTTTAATTTAATCTTTTAAAGATATTAAAAAAAGTTATTATATATTTTTTTGGTTTTAAAATAAAAGCCCTGTATAAATAAGTCCGTACAAATTATATAATACTAAGTGATGGTTTCTAATATTTAGCATTTAGATTGAACTTTTCCACAAATTTCTTTAATTCACAGCGAACATACGTACGAATGTTTACAATATTTTCACCGATTTACTTACTAAACACTAAAAACACTTTCACTCAATTAACGTGATATTATCCAAATATTTATTCACGCCGGCATTTTTTCCGGTTTCTATTTTATTTGCCGCTTCGGTTGGGATTGTGGCCGTCTCTGAGGTTTCTCGTTTAAAGTGCATGCTAGAAAAATATCTTAGGGAGTGCTAAGAAATTACTACTATCATCAATTTATAGTTCAAATTATGAGTTAGTTTGAGATTTAGTTAGGTTTATTAAATTATTAGTACTATAAAATATATTTGAACTTTCTAGTTAACCCTCAAAACTCGCTAAGGTTTTTTTGTAATCGTTTTCAAAGGTGATAACCGCGAAATAAATCTGTTTCATTATTTTAAGATTTTGAGGAAGTATATCACATTTCTCGTAATGAGCACTTTCATCTGATATGTTACATAAAACGTGTGGGTAATATTCATATTTTTTTAATTTGTTAATTTACCCAAAATTAAAAAACGAACCTTCTCAAAAACCTTTATGCACATTTGTTTCAAGTAGTTTTTAATGTGCCCCACAAATTGTTATCATAATTTTCGCTTAGCCTTATATTCTGTATTTTTATTAGAGGTTTAAAACTTTCGCTGATGAGGTTTTGTTTCAATTTCAAAAAAGGTATAGTTGTGTTTTTCATGTGGTGCCCTTTCATTTGATATGCATGGTGCACTAGAAAACATTTATTTATTTATTTTTAATTTGAGGTGGCCCCCTCAATATTAACATTAGTATGTTTATTTAATTTAATTTACTGTATTTTATTTATTTTAGGCTCAGTAGTTTCGTAGGTAAAGAGTAAACAATTTTGGAAGCATTAATTCCAGAGAAAAATGTCAGAAATGTCAAAAAATCTCTAAACTGGCAAAAATAACAAAATGTCAACAATGCCACAAATGTCAAAAACGTCAACATTGTCAAAACAAAATCCAAAAAGCCAAAAATATCAAAAACTTCCAAACTCTCAAAAATGGCAAAAATGCCAAAACGTCAAGAAGGGCAAAAATGCCAAAAAAGCCAAAAACGTCAAAATTGTCAAAAACTTCAAAAAAGTTGAAAGTGTTAAAATGTCAGAAACGTCAAAAGTGTCGAGAATGTCATAAACGTCAAAAATGGCAACAATGCCAAAAATATTAAAAAATGCCCGAACTGTCAAAAATGACAAAACGTCAAAAAGTCGAAAGTGCCAAAAATGTTAAAATTGTCAAAAACGTCAAACAAAGTTGAAAGTGTCAAAACTGGCAAAAATGGCAAAATCATCAAGAATGTTAAAAATGTCAAAAAATGACAATCAACAATGCCGCAAATGTCAAAAACGTCAACATTGTCAAAACAAAATCCAAAAAGCCAAAAATATCAAAAATTTCTAAACTCTCAAAAATGGCAAAAATGCCAAAACGTCAAGAAGGGCAAAAATGCCAAAAAAGCCAAAAACGTCAAAAAAGTTGAGTGTTAAAAAGTCAAAACTGTCAATAATGGCAAAAATGCCCAAAAATGGCAAAATAGGAAAAATGTCAGAAACGTCAAAAATGTCGAGAATATTAAATATCTCAAAAATGTCAAAAATAGTAAAAATGTCAAAAACGTCAAGAATGTCATAAACGTCAAAAATGGCAAATGGCCAGAAATATTAAAAAATGCCCAAACTGTCAAAAATGACAAAAACCTCAAAAAGTCGAAAGTGTCAAAAATGTTAAAATTGTCAAAAACGTCAAAAAAAGTTGAAAGTGTCAAAACTGGCAACAATGGCAAAACCGTCAAAATTGTCAAGAATGTTAAAAATGTCAAAAATGACAGCCAACAATGCCAAAAATGCCAAAAATGTTAAAAATGTCAAAAACGTTAATAACTTCAAAAATGTCAAAAAAGCCAAAAATATTAAAAATGTCAAAAATGCCAAAAACGTCAAAATTGACAAAAATGTCAAAAAGATGTCGAGAATATTAAAAATATCAAACATGGCAAAAATAGCAAAAATGTCAAAAACGTCAAGAATGTCATAAACGTCAAAAAATGGCAAAAATGCCAAAAATTTCAAAAATGTCCAAACTGTCAAAAATGGCAAAAACGTCAAAAAGTCGAAAATGTCAAAACTGGCAAAAATGGCTAAAATAGGAAAAATGTTAAAAACGTCAAAATTGTCAAGAGTTAAAAATGCCAAAAATGGTTAAATGTCAAAAAAGTCAAGTGGCAAAAATGGTAAAAATGACAAAAAAATGTCAAAAATGGCAATAATGTCAAAGATGTCAAATTGTCAAAATAGCAGAACAATGTCAATAGGCCCTTATATAGATCCGCCATATAAAATATATACATTGAATTCTTAAAGTAGCAGATAAATTAAATAAAATTTACACTGGGAGTTTCAAAAACTATTTTTTGCAGACGTTAGTGGTCAAGTAGGATACGAATCATCTGATAACACCGGCAGGGGTCACATGAGTCATGAATACCCAAAGGTTCACATCTAATCGACAAACCTCTTTAAATAAAATTTAATAAATACGAAAAATGAATAAATAATTGATATTCAAAATAATTTTGAAAAATACGTTCTCCTCTTCTTTGTCTGCGGTCGCTCGTGCTCTTCTCTTGTTACATCATCTGTAATAAAAAATGCGTAAAGTGTAAAATTGCAAGATGGTGTATAACAGAAGTGCTCTTTTATGATAATTCATTTAAGAAGTTTCCATCTAAAAAAGAATCCATTGACAACAGGGTCTGATCTATACCCCGAAACGTTTGGAATATGCAGCAATTCTCTTTAAACTGTGGTGTTATTTCCCAAGAAGCACTTAGACATTGAAAAATATGCCACAAGTATCATTCAGAAAACAAATAAAAAGATACTGACTAAAAAAAGATATTAATGAATACATTTTGATTAGATAGTACTAGAGACATCTGTCAAGTACATGACGTGACTTTACATAAAGTGTTCTGCCACAGGATTAGAGAATTTTAAGAAACTTATACAGAGATGGCGCGAATAATCCCAAATTATATGTCCGTATAGATCCGTCCTATTAACATACAACAGACTGGTTTTATTTTCTTCAACTCCTATAAAGCACAATAGCTTTGTCTTTCTGTCTACACGCACAAATGAAAAACACTTTGATTAATTAATATTTTTAATTATACAACAGTCCATTTCTATATTTATGTACACATGACATTTCCTATTTACAAATAGATGACTATACAAAGTGTAATTAATCTGCGTTAATTGGCTTCTACTGTAAGTAATGTTTTATTTTTAAATTAGTTTGTGTTTACATTCAACTGTTTAGCTATCTTATCATATTGTATTTAAACAGGCACAGGTATTTGAGAAAATACATAAATAACATTAATTATAATTGTAAAAAATTAATTGTGAATGTGAAATGTGATTTTCATTGAAGAATTTCTTAAGAATATGGTTGAGGTGTTTACCTGCTTATATTGTGAATGAAATAGGTATTTAACTTCTTTTTTAAAAATCTGTATAGATAACCAAAATATTTCGCGATTTTGCTAAAAATAATTTCGGGTTTGGCATCGATTAGAAAATAAAGCAGTCAGTTAGAACTATTGTTTTCGGTTCAGTCAAGTTTGTTGTGAAACAAATATTAATTTTGGAAACTATCGAATTTTTGTCATATTGATGTAACCAGGGAGTTCCGATTTCAAGACCAAAAATTTTTTAAAGGTCGTTACTGGGTTTCAGTAACTTTTTCTATGGCTAGGAAATTATTAGTTACATGTGAGAATAATGTTTAGGCATTTGTCATAATTTTGGGAAAATAATCAGTCATGAGTAAAAAAGTATTTTTCTATTACCTACTAGATATTGTTATATTTAGATTTTTTACTAGCAGAAGTGAAAATAAAATTAGGTTTAAATTTAGTAAGCCTTTAGACTATTTTAAAAAAAACATAAACATTTATACACATTTTGC
This sequence comes from Octodonta nipae, assembly GCA_034190945.1. Lineage (NCBI taxonomy): Eukaryota > Metazoa > Arthropoda > Insecta > Coleoptera > Chrysomelidae > Octodonta > Octodonta nipae. The sequence goes on from CM067220.1 coordinate 134,773,626, forward strand.
TGGCATTTTTTAGATTCTTAGTTTATTTAAATTTTTGGAAATTTTTGACTTTTCGCATTTGACATATTTGACATTTTAACATTTTTGACATTTATAAAATGTATTATGACATTTATGACATTTTCTGCACGTTTGACATTTTGGACACTTTTTGACATTTTTGACATTTCTACATTTTTGACTTGTTTGACATTTTTGACCTGTTTGACATTTGTTTTCTGAATGATACTTGTGGCATACTTTTCAATGTCTAAGTGTGTCTTGGGAAATAACCCCACAGTTTCAAGAAAATTGCTGTATATTCCAAACGTTTCGGGGTCTAGGTCAGACCCCGTTGTCAATGGTTAAGAAACTACGGATTAAAAAGGCACAAATCTAAAATGTAAATTAAAATATTTGACAATGTGTATTATTTTATTTTTGACGTAAGTAAGAGAATTTTATTTGTAATATACAGGGTAGCACACAAATTTCTAAAGATCATCAGATCAGAATTTTATGTGGCTCTCCTAGGTGCGACTTTGTTATAAGATAGTGCATTTGCCAAAAATGCGACCAAAGAACTTTGTTGATTCAGTGATCCCATTAAAATCATAGGGAAAACCTTATGAACTATCCCCATATTGGGTTGTTCACAAGGACATGACCATTAGCAATTTCTGCCTTAATCATTGGCAACCAGGAACGACTGAATTCTACGGCGGTAGTAGCGATACAATCGTTTTCATTTAACAAAATTAAAGCAGACTCTTTTAGTTTTCTCTTGGTGTTGTGTTCTTCTTTGTGTAATATAACTGAATTTTGAAACTGTATTTTATGACCAAGGTCCCAAGCATGTTCACAAATTTTGGATTTTTCAAATTGTCTTTGTTTATGTAATTTTTATGTTCGTTTATTCGAACATTTAGAGGTCTAGAGGTTTCTCCAATATAGAATTTATTACATTCACACGGGATTTTATAAATGCAATTTTTTGTATTTTGAGTTGTGTTATTTGATTTGGTTTTTGATATAATTGATTTTAGTGTTTTTCTTCTTTTAAATGATGTTTTGATATTATATCTGTTTCCCACTCTTTTTAGTCTTTCTGATAGATCCTGTATGTATGGTATAGTTATTGTATTAATGTGATTATCTTGGGAGTCAGTGTTGCTTGGTGAAGTTTGATGTTGGTTGTTAGGGATTGTTTGGTATTCCATTTTGTTTAACTCGTTATTAATAAATTTATTTGGGTAATGATTGGCAGAAAGTACATTTTTTATAAACGTTTTTTCTTTATTGAATTTATTGATATTAGAACAGTTGGTTTTTGCTCTGTATATTACAAATAAAATTCTCTTAGTTACGTCAAAAATCAGATAATACACATTGTCTAATATTTTAATTTACATTTTAGAATTGTGCCTTTTTAATCCGTAGTTTCTTAACCATTGAAAACGGAGTCTGATCTAGACCCCGAAACGTTTGGAATATACAGCAATTTTTTTAAAACTGTGGTGTTATTTCCCAAAAAACACTTAGACACTGTTTGACATTTTTGACATGTATGACATTTTTTATTTATTTGACATTTTTTGCTTGTTTTGCTTGTTTATTTGGGTTTTCTCTCTTCAAATTATTCTTGCAACAGATAAGTATTTGAAAATTGCAAATGGAGAGCATAGTATAGTAAGCCAATTTCGAAAAAAATTGACCGGATTACTTACTGTCTGAGTGACTGTTTCCACTACAACAAGAGAGTCGTTGTAAATCGCTGTGTATTGTAGCTGGAGGTTTATTCTAAAATCTGAGGAGAGAAAAACCTAATGAACAGACAAAATAATCCAAGACCTCCTCAACAATCTTTTCGCAATTACTTATTTTTGACTCGTTTGACCTTTTTGACTTAGACTTTTTGAACTGTTTGACATTTTTGCCTTGTTCGAAAGTTTTCAGCTCCTTTGGCATTGTTCACATGGTTGACACTTTTGACATATTCAGCTTTTTTCTTTTTTTCGCACTTTTGACCTTGACATTGACATTTTTTAGTTGTTTGATATTTTTGATATTTCTGTATTGTAAACATTTTTGGCATTTACTATCTTTGTATTTTACAAACACAATAATTTACCTCTTTATTAGTCTTTATATATGAATACAAACAGTCGTATACTTAATAAAAATAGTAATGAAGACAATAACCTAAAAATTAACCAAAACTAAATCTACCAAAGAAACTGAACTTATACCTACATAAACTCTATTCCTAACAATTATTACGGCCATTTTAAGGTTATTTAGTCAAATTTAGTCTATAAACTAAAGCTATCAAAATCGTAATAGCGATTTGAGTTTTTCCGCGCAAACTTTGATATTCTTTTCACCTCTTTCAATCCTTTAAGGGTTGAGTTTTGAAACAGTAGCCTATATCCGTTCTTGAAGTCTACTTATCACATAAGAATTTATGTAAACTGACCATCGTTAAGGACCTTGAGCTTGGAACATTTTATAACATCTACGCGTTTAGAATATTATTTTTTAACTTATTTAACTCAGTTATTTTCATTTTCTGAATGATAAGAGGGCTGCCTTTTATATGTCGGGATTAGAGAACAAAAACAAATATTAATCATCGAAAATCGCTTTATTGTTTTTCAAAATATTCCCCGTGAAGATCTATACACTTTTGCATGCGTTTGAACCAATTGTCGAAGCACTTTTTCCACTCTGATTGAGGTATCTCCAAAACATGCATTCTGAACGCAGCAACCACTTCTTCAGGTGTCGAAAAAAGTTGACCTCTCAGTTTGTTTTTTACGTACGGGAATAAAAAGAAGTCATTAGGTGACAAGTCAGGCCTATACGGGGGATGACTCATCAAATCGATGTTTCGAGTGGTCAAAAATGCAGTTGTTTGAGCCGATGTGTGTGAGCTCGCATTGTCATGGTGAAGAGTGATCCGTCTTCGGTGGTTGGTTTTCCTCATTTCTTGGAAGACAACTGGCAAACAAATGGTTGTGTACCACTCAGAATTGACTGTTCTGCGTTGTTCTAGTAGTACGGTTGCGACATGTTCAGTTTTTCCGAAAAAACAGGCGATCATTTGCTTGGAAGTGCTTCGTGCGCGAACAACTATTATTGGATTCGGCTCATCTTGAAACACCCATACAGTCGACTGCTGTTTACTTTCGGGCTCATACGCGTAAATCCACGATTCATCACCTGTCACTATGTCATAAACGTGTTTTGAAGCACCGCGATCGTATTTTTTGAGCTTTTCTTTCGACCAATCGACACGAGCCTTTTTTTTGAACCATTGACAAATTGTGTGGGATCCAACGCGAACAATTTTTTTTGACATTCAAATGTTTATGCAATATTGAATGTATGCTGGTCCCACTAATGTGTAAGGTTGACTCAATCTCACGATAGGTCACATGACGATCTTGCAATATCAGTTCGCGCACAGCATCAATGGTTTCCGAAACAACAACTGTTTTCGGACGACTTTCACGAAATTCGTCTTGGAGTGAACTACCACCTCCATTGATAATCAGTGGTCCTTGATGCTGAAGTTTATCCATGCACTCTTGCTGACTTAATCCACGTCGAAAGTTGTAAATAATAATCGCACGAAAATGTTCACGATTTAATTGCATTTTTTGGCCAAGATGAATCCTTTAAGTTAATGTAAACAACACATAGCGCTCGTATGTCAAAACGTTCTGAGTACGTATAACCTTTACGATAGAGCTGTCAGTTGTCAGATTGCAACACTAGAGTTGTCCAATCCCGAAATATAAAAGGCAGCCCTCATACTTGTGGCATATTTTTCAATGTCTAAATACTTCTTGGGAAATAGCACCACAGTTTAAAGAAAATTGCTGTATATTCCAAACGTTTCGCGGTCTAGATCAGACCCCGTTGTCAATGGTTAAGAAACTACGGATAAAAAAAGGCACAATTCTAAGATGTAAATTAAAATATTTGACAATGTTATCCGTAGTTTCAAACCATTGACAACGGGGTCTGATCTAGACCTCGAAACGTTTGGAATATACAGCAATTTTCTTTAAACTGTGGTGTTATTTCCCAAGAAGTACTTAGACATTAATTCATTTAGTTAAGGCTGTAATTATTTTATAAAAGCTTTAATAGATTTATTACTGTCAAATAAGTTTGTAATTGAAAATTCACTCTTTCATCTCATTTCTCTTGCAATATAATGTTTTGATTTCAGCTGGAAATGATTCTCTTCCTCGGTTCACCGCTTATAGATGTCATAGCATACGTTAACAAAGACTTCCTCGAAAAATATCGCCTAAAACCGGACGATACAGTTCGAGCGACACCAGAGTTAGAACCCGTTTTCCAAGAAGTACTACAATTCAAACCCATAGTTCAATTAGGAGGCAGCGTCGTCAATTCAGCCAGACTTTTCCAATGGGTGTCCAGAAAATCCTATCCAGTCGTAATCACCGGATGCGTGGGCACCGACGAAAACGGGAAACTCATAGAAAAGAAATTGACCGAAGAAGACATTCACTGTGATCTCTTTGAAGTGCCGAACGTTTCCACTGGAATCGTAGCCGTACTGCTCACTGACCAGAATCGGTCTATGGTGACCCATTTGGGAGCGTCCAAGTGTTTTAGTATGTTGCACCTCAACGAGCACCTGCAGAAACATGTCGATGAGACTGATTATTTTTACTTTTCGGTAAGTTAAGTATTTTAGGGGTAGGCTCTATATCCAGAGACATATCTACAGCATTCTATTTTTTTGCCCCCCACCACCCAATGAATATGAAATTAAATTTTTCGTGCCCCCTTATCAAAATACTGAAGATACGCCCATGTGTATATCTATATATGGTTACTTTTATGTTTTTTTGTGCAATAACACCACAATAGAAATAAAACGACGTATATTGTAGGAATACCAAACGTTTCAAAGTCTATTCTGACTTCGTTGTCAATGGCTTTATATTTATTGATGTAGATTGACATTAGAAAATTTGTTATTTTAGATATACAGGTAGCACAAAAAACTTAAAGATCACGAATTATAGTTAACCAGCTTCAAATTAGAAGAATTTGAAAGAATTGTCTTTACAATTTATAAGTGGCGTTCCTTAATTTTCGGTAACCAGATACGATTAAATTCTACAGAAGTAGAAGTGATACAATCGTCTTCATTCAAAAGAATTAAGACAGACTTTTTTATTTTTCGTTTTGTGTTATGTTGTTCTTTGTGAAGTATAGTTGAATTGTCAAATTGTATTTTATGGCCTAGGTCCCAAGCAAGTTCACAAATTTTTGATTTTTCAAATTGTCGTTTCTTTATGTAATTCTTGTGTTCATTTATTCGTACGTTTAATGATCTCCAATATAAAATTTATTGCATTCTATATATGGTGTTTCTAAAATAGGGTTCCAAATTTCTGCTGTTCATAGAACTCATTGAAATAAGCCAAAAAGTCCGTATAACATGTGCCCTAAAATGCACCCTTAGGAAGTAACGTGCCCTTAAAAAGGCTGAAACAAGACTGTTTTTTTCTGTCATTGACAAAACGGTCGAAAATAAATAGATAAAAATGTATAGGTCTAACTTTTTACACTATTTCTTATATCAGAAAATCCTATAAGCCAAGTTTTACGCTAAAAGTTCCGATAACTGGTCAGTGGATCAAAACTATACAGTGATATTCATTTAAACTGATGCCATCCCTCCCCTCCAAATCCTTCATTAGTGTGCCAATTTTTATACAACTAGTTTTTAAATTATAAATCATATAATATGTATATATATATATATATATATATATATATATATATATATATATATATATATATATTAAGTAGAAATTAGAATGTTTAATTTAAAAAATAGGGGTTCACACGAGAGCGAGGTTTCTCTCACCTCGTATGATTTGAATGATGAAATGAAGTATGATTTTTCACATTTTTACTTTAACTTGTTAACGCTTCTTATAGTAACGTATCTCTTATCATAAATATTCATCCTGTCAGATATTTATATTTTAACTTTGAATATATATTTTTTAACAGATCGATAAGTTAAATTAGTTAAATTTGAGAGTAATAAACGTACATACACAGGGTGAGTTTATTGATAATCAGTATGGGGATCTCAGAAACTAGTCAAGATAGAGCAATGGTTAAATTGGAAAAGATTTGCAGTTTTACTGGCCCAATTTAATGACACTTTCGAATTTTTGTAAAAAGTCATGCCTTACTAGATATTTTGAAAAAACGAAATTCCCTCTAGCTCCTTTGTTTTTGATTTTATAAAAAAGTGTAAATATCAAAACTGAAGGGAATTGTATCCCGAATATGATTGGCATGTCCTCGTTTGCGTGACAGCTCTCGTTTTCGAGATATGACGCAAACTTATCTTTTTTTGAATGAAAACCATAGTGGGTTGTGACCTCAAAAAATCGGACATTTTTAGAGCTTTTCAACGATATAATACTCGATATAGTTATTCATAAAACTAACGGAGTTATGGATGCTGTTCTCTCTTATTTTCAGTTTTAACGTAGGTAGCCATGAAAAAGATTGTTTTCACTTTCACGTTTACTCATTTTAGAGTAATTCCATTAGTAGTGCTGAACTGACAGTCGATATTGACAAGTTTTCGTGATAAAATGGAATATTCTAACGAAGAAAAACTGAATATGGCGGAATGTTATATCATATGCCATAAAAATTCATTTCGTGCAGCTGCGGAATACTTTCATAGATATTTTAATCGTCGTCAACCTGCTCTATGTACATTTAAGAGTTTACGCAGATATGGATCTTCTACTAAACCACCAAATGAACGTAATCAAATTAACGCAGCAGCACAAATAAATGCTGCGGTATGTGCAAAAGACACAATGAGCATATCTGGGCTAAAGAAAAGCCTTTTCATGTAGAACAAAGACAACCCTAGATAAAATTTGGTTTTAATGTTTGGTGTGGTATCATAAGGTCTACTATTCTCGGGCCTTTTATCTATGACGAATCACTTACTGGCATTTCTTGCAATACACTTTTCAAGACATGTTGCATAATTTGAATTTGAGAACTCGTTTAGAAATTGAGTGGAGTTTGAACATGATGGAGCACCTGCTCATAACTCTTTATTAGTAAGACAACACTTAGATAATATCTATCCAAACTCTTGCATAGGAAGAAATGGCCCACGCGAATGGCCACACCGGTCTCCCGATTTGGCAGTTATAGACTTCTATTTATGGGGTGTGCTAAAAAACAAAGTATACAAAAGAAAGTATGAGACAGTTGGTGACCTAAGGGAGGCGGTATTACAAGCAATTGAAGAAATTGATAGGCGGTCTTTGAGGAAAGCGGTAATGTCAATCTTAAAAAGATGCAATTTTTGTCTAAATAACAATGGTGGACTTTTCGAACATAAATTGTATCCATTATTATGTACTTTAATTTCTTAAGTTTTTAGTAAGTACCTACTTATTTAGTTTTTTCGTTATATCTGATATACCTAATAAAAAAATCCTTCAATGGTTTTTGGAATAGTTATTAATAATCTCTTCGAGGTGTCATTCCTTTGTATGCAAGACAATATATATTATATATAATATATATTGTTTCTGGTCAGGGAACTTTCATCAGTAACGCTTCCCACAATTGAGTGTCCTCTCGAACACTTATTTATGTATTTGATACATTTCGTTAAATGTCGGTCTTACATCTCGCGTCTTCAAATAGTTAGATATTAATAAATCAATCGATTTCATGGCTACCTACCTTAAAAGTGAAAATAAGAGAGAAAAGCATCTATAACTCCGTTATTTTTATGATTAACTATATCGAGTATTATATCGTTGAAAAGCTCTAAAAATGTCCGATTTTTTTAAGTCATAGCCAACTATAGTTTCCATTTAAAAACAGATCAGTTTGTGTCATACCTCGAAAACGAGAGCTGTCACGCAAACGAGGACATGACAATCATATTCGAGATACAATTCCCTTCAATTTTGATATTTACACTGTGCTTATAAAATCAAAAACAAAGGAGCTAGAGAGATTTGAATAAATCGACAGAATTTCGTTTTTTCTCAAGACATCCAGAGAATTACACCAGAAGTAATAGCTAATGTTACTAGAGAATTTAAAAACCGACTTGCTTATTGTCAAGAAGTAAACGGTGCTCAGTTTGAACATCTAATACATTAAGTTTAGTTAAGTTAAGTTTTTAAGTTTCAATGTTTTGAAAATAACTTAAATTTAGTTAATAATTATGATTATGTATTTCTTTAATGAATATTCGATTTTTCCTTTCCTTAATTACTTTTCTATTAATATCTCGGTAGGTATTGAAGTAAACAATATCAAACCCGATATTTTTGTATTCACAATAAAATGTTTCATCAGAAACTAAAATACTATACAGGGTGTTTCATTGCAAATTTTAAAATCGACATTACTTCCAGTAAAACAGAAAGTTCAAAATTGTAAAAAAATTTAGAAACAAATAGGCAATCTACTGCAGTATACACCTTCAAAATTTAATTTTGATATCTCTAATAATTCCAGAGATATTTACTTGGTTCCACACATTTGCCCATCACTGTATATTATTATGTTTTCTGTTTTTCACATTAATTCAATGTTTCAGGCATTTTCATTGGGAACCTGCTCTGATGTGGTCGAAAAAATATGCCGAATCATCAGTGCTAAACAGAAAACAATAATTATGAATTTAGCTGCGAGTTTTCTTTGTTCAAAATATCCACAACAGATGGTAAACTTGTTCGATAACGCGGACATTATTTTTGGAAATGAAAACGTAAGTCTCGTTCAAATTAATTTTTTCACTTTGTGTTAATTTGTGTTACTTAAATTAAGAAATTCAGAGCCCTCTACTGGATTTAACATTATGCAGGTCAGTTTTGCTCATGTAAAGGGTCGGCCACCTACCGTTTGGAATTTGAACTATCACTTATTTTGAATCTTAGAGCATGTACATCCTAGAGATAGCCTATAGTGGATAAATTTCGAGGGCAATAGAGAGAGTAAGAGGCTATTTCAGTCGATTGGGAATTTAAAATTAGTTGTAAATAATGTATTCGTGACCAGACATGTGGATGCAAATTGAGTTTAATTAAATATTTAAATACGGAATTTTATATTTTATTTGTAGCAACTGTACATCCTTCGGTAATATCGCATACAATTTTTGTACAGATTTTGTGAAAATCATATAAATTAATTTTCTTATATGTCAGTCAAAAGATGAATAGCTAACATAATTAAAATCACAATTTGTATAAAACATTAAAATATATATATATATATATATATATATATATATATATATATATATAACCGACTTCTACCTATAACTAAAAAGCTAAAAATATTTATAACAAAATACAACTCAAGCAAATAAATAACACATTCAATGTTGTTAGGTACCTACCCAGGAAGTAAAAATGTAAACATTAAAAGGTGCTCATTCTGTACAAATTAGTTACCTACCAATCTAGTATATATTTGAAGTCGGTGCCAAGCAAATCTAAAATCCTTCATTGCGTACTTATCTACTAATTCATCAAACTTGATTATTGCTTGGCACCGACTTCAAAAATTTACTAGATTGGTAGGTAATTAATTTGTACAGAATGAACACCTTTTAATGTTTACATTTTTTACTTCCTGGGTAGGTACCTAACAACACTGAATGTGTTATTTATTTGCTAGAGTTGTATAATTATTTTTAGCTTTTTTTGAACTCAGGTAGTTTTCATTCTTTATTTTTTATTTTGTATGTATAACCTTAATAGACAGAACCAGGTAACAGCGAAAGTCTCAACATTACACAATGATACTTTCTCATTTAAATTGACACGTAAATCTTTACGAACAAAATGTACTAGTACGCGTTGACTTAATAAGCCCAAAATATATTTATGCCTTATGGACTACGCCATATTACCTTTTTTCAACTTTTTTGACAACCCTGTATAACAATAGATAATTCCACTCCAACCTGCTCACGAACAAGCATACATTTTTTAGCTGCCTTCTGTAAACTATAGGACGGAGTAGAATCCATCCCATATTTATGGAGTCAAATCCGTCCTAGATTTCAACCATAGTATATAACTCCTTGTGAGCCACCCCATAAATTATTTCATTTTTAACATTTTATATTATCGCCCTGTGTAACATTAATTCCTCTTCACACTTTATGCAACTTCTTATGGGCTATAAAAGAAATAATTTTTTAATCACACTGTATAAATATACTTCAACTCCAGCATATATTTCAACCATCCTGTATATGATTTGCTTATATCCACATCATATAACAGTTTTTTAATCACCCTATATAATTTTAATTTCACATTTTTTCCAACATTTTTATACCATCAAACGTCCAGTCCACCCTATATTCCAACCATCCTGTATATACGGCTCCCTACGGACCACTATCATTCTAGTCCGTCCTATATTTCAATATTCATATAAATGCAACTCCTTCTATCACTTTACTCTGTGATTTTGTTTGCTATAACTAAACACCCTGTCTATAAACGCACCAAATAGCAGTTTAAAGTTTGACATGTGTTGTCATTGAATTATCTATTAGGCGGGAGAATGTGACAACCAAAAGCACCGTCTTCGCAAAATGGAAAAATTTGCATTTAAATAGGTATTTGCCTGGCATACAAACAAAACGAGCTTGGTACTCATTGATTTAAGGAGCCGAAAATACTATGCTTTACGCTTGAGATGTACATAGAAAATTTTCAAAGTCGCAATTAAAACATCCAATGTCTAAAATTACCGCACTATTACGTCGGAATTAAAATATTTATGAGGAAATGTCCGTTATGTCATTTCGATGAAATTTTTGATAAGAATTTTGGAATTTTCGGCGATTTTCTGCAAAACTGCAAGTTGCACGTCGCAGAAACGTATCTGAGATCACCTAAGGATCTTCCTTAATAGATTAAACGTTAAAAAACTATGCACATCCATAAGGAGTTATCGAAAAATCGACTAAAATATTAGGGATATTGGTCGATTTCCATGCACGCATGTGTTCATTCACAAATTATATCACTTTACCAATAGAATTCTTTTCCAAAATTTGAAGTTTCACCATAGTAACAATACATAAATTAAATTTGTAGTTTTTAACACTAATGTTTATTTTATTAATGATCAGTATATTAATTACTTTAAATCTAATATGAGTATCATTTTTGTCCTAACCTGTCAAATAGATCAGCTTCATTTTTGCCTTGTATATGAAAATAACACCTTAAACACCATTGCAACGTATTATAATTATGCGCTTTAGTAGAAAGATGTACAAATTAAGCCCCACCAATTAACATTTTATTTAATTACAGTGATAATAAGTGTAATGATACGAGTTCCCCATGCATATTTGCAAAAAGTGCCCGAAACTTCCATATTCCCACCTTCTCAACATGCCAAATGCGCCTGCGCGTTACAAAGGGTGTAAAAAAAATCAACGAGCTATATGCACTATGTAATTCATTGACTACACCTACCAATCGAATGAAATAGCCTCTTTCTCTCTCTATTGCCCTCTGTTTTTACTCTTGGCACAATATTTGTCTATTCCATGCTACCTCCAGAAAGTACATGCTCTAAGATTCTTATCCCTAACAAACTTAGAGCAAATAGTTCTGGAGGTATGCGCCTGCGCATTACAAAAAGTGTATAAAGATCTACGAGCTATGTGCACTATGTAGTTCATTGACTGCACCTTCCAATCGAATGAAATAGCCTCTTGCTCTCTCTATTGCCCTCTGTTTTTACTCTTGGCACGATATTTGTCTATTCCATGCTACCTCCAGAAAGTACATGCTCTAACATTCTTATTCCTATCATACTTAGAGCTTATAGTACTGGAGTTATCCGCCATTTCACAAATATTGAGCCAAGATTAAAAAGAGAGGGCAATAGAGTAAATACGAGGTTATTTGACTCGATTAAGAGCTGCTATTTCGAGTATATAGTTCATTGGCTGCCACCTAGTGAAATATCATGATGCTCTCTTTATTGCTCTTTCTTCCTAGTCTTGCCGCGATACTTGTGCATTACAGGCTATCACCAGAAGTATATGTTCTAAGTTAACAAACTCCCAGAGACATTCCCATAAAAATTTACAGTCCGGTTAATAGCGTTTATCAATATTTTATTTCAGGAATACAGGGCTTTGTACAAAATCGTCAGCCAAGAAGATGCCTTCGACCACGAGCTCCTCCAAAAGCTCAATACGATGTTTTTTAAGAAACCTTCTCGTCTGTTAGTGATGACGAGAGCCAGTGAACCACTGTACGTTCTCAAGGATGGAAAGTTACGGGAATTTGACGTGTTCCCAATTTCGAAAGACAAAATTGTTGATACGGACGGAGCTGGGGATGCTTTCGTTGCGGGTTTTTTGAGCCAGTACGTTCACAACAAAGACATTCCGGATTGCGTGAAGTGCGGCTTGTGGACTTCTAAAGAAGTCATTCAGCAGCATGGTTGTAATTTTGATGTTAATAAAATTTATGAGAATTAGTGTTTGTTTCACTAAATCTAGTAGTGTAAATCATTATTTCTTTAAAAAATCTCTTTAAACCTCTATTTGTATCTCCAGGGAGAAGCAATGGGGAACGATCGCTTCCTTCGAGATATGGAGGGTTAGGTTAGGTTAGGTGAATGAGGACAAACTTATATATTTCTTCTGAACCTATATTAATGTATTTTCTAGTTAACGGCACGTTTTTTGGTATATAAACTCCATGTTAACGCCTAATACGACCATTGTGACACTTTGGATTCTCAATATGTTATGCTTGCCAGTATTTTTCTCTGCTGTGAATACTGTCATTATAATTGGCCGTGATTTGTTTAAAATAATTCACTTGAACACACAGATCTGTTCAATCATTTCTAGTGACTTAACGGAGTGAAATTTATGAGCTCATTTACCAGCGTGGCTTACGTTTACTACGACGTTAATGTCAGTATTCTGAGTCAATGATTTCCGTGTAAATTGTCATTATAATAAATGTATGGAGGGTTGAATGAAGGAGGACAAACTTATATGGGAATAAAACTGAAAAAGTGTCCAGCGGACGCTTTCAAATAAGAAGTTCGGGAATTGGCCACAATGGCGCAAGTGTGACGACAGGGTATGTTAGGAAGTTAGGAATTATCAACGGATTGAAATGCACAAATCCTACATTTAGAAGTGAAGTGGCTGAAAAAGTGAAAATGATGTAATTATTTGTAAAAATCGAAAATATAACGTAGAAAATCCTGCTTCCAATGAAATACGTTCAGCAAGTTGTTCATTGGCTGCTTCCACCCACTAAGTGAAATAACCTCTTACTGTCTCTATTGCCCTCTCTTTCTAGCATTGCCACCATTTTATGCTTGACAGGCTATATCTAGATGGTAAATGATCTAAGTACCAGTGGCTCCCCGAAATTGAAACCATTTTGTGGACACTTTTGCTTACACAGAGTGTGTCCTCCTTTTACTCAACCCTCCATACTTCGAGAGCTTCAAAATCATTGAGTTCAACCCAATAGAACGAGCAATTCTTTCAACCGCAAGCTTAAAATAAATCAATTTTTGTGAGTTTAGAGCGAAAATCCATTGTTTTTAATTTAAGAACCCAAGAAATATAATGTTTTAGAAACTCTAGATATTAGGTAAATTTCGTACGACGTACCTGATCCCCCTCAACTAATTCCAATAAAGTATCATCCTTTAATGATATCAGAAAGTCATAAATAACAGCTCCCAAGTTCAGCTACATACTTTCATAAACATCTTGACACAAAAAGTGATAAATAATCAGTTTTTAAAGAAGCATGAGTTTCAATAGAAAGCAAAATTACATTAAGAATGAGGACTCGGTCACAACAGGTACCCGAAGAATCAGAAAAACTGGATACTTTCGTAACAAAATGCGTCTTGAGGACAATTGGCAATTGCTTTCTTTATTAATAACTAGCCGTTACCCGCGGTTTCACCCGCGTAAAGAATGTTCAAGCCTTCGCAAAAAGAAATAACATGAAACATATGGGTAATCCTATATAAAATTTTTTAATCACCTTGAATAACTGTAACTCTATTTCACCCTATATTGCAACCATTCTGTATATGCTGCTGTTTTATAATTTTTTGAACACTTGACTATAACTTTTCTCTACCTTATATTTCAGCTATGCAACGGCTTATGGTCTACCCTATATAACATTTTTTTTAACTTTTTTATCCATCCTAATGGAGATGATGTGGAAACTTTTATTTAAACCCTCACCCAAACTGCAACTGCTTATTGGCCACCATATATAACAATTTTATTCAAAAAAAATTTTAATTGCTGTGTATAACCACCTCTACTTCCATCTACATTAAAACCATCCTGTATACAACGCTGCCAATTCGTCAAACATTACTACTTATTTTTTAACCACCCTGTATTACCATAATTTTACTCTACAAAATATTTCAACCACCCTAAGTGTGCATCTGCTAAGGGGCAACCAAATATAAAATTTTTAAATTCATCTAATCACACTGTATGAACTATAATTTTACTTCGATCCATGTTTCAGATTGTGCAGATATGCAACAGCTAATGTTCTATCCTAGAAAAAATAGTATCCAACTTGTTTGACTATAAATCTACTACACCCTCTATTTCAATCACCTTGTATTTGCAACTACTTATCGGCCACCCAGTATATCATTTTTTTCTACCACCCTGTATAACTATAAATCCATCAATGCCAAATATATTTTACCACAACCGCAACTGCTTATGGGGCACCGAAAATAACAATTTTGTTCAAAATGTTTTTGAATCACCTTGTATGTATTATAACATAATTCAAACATCCTAACTGCTTACCTAACACATTTTTTAAGTTTTTTTATTCACTGTATAAATATTCTACCCTTTTTCAACCACTTGGTATATGGAACTGTTTATGGCCCACTAAATAAACTTTTTTGAACCACCCCATATAACTAATTCCCCCTTATTTCCACCACATCGTATATATCCAGCTGCTTATAGCACACCAAATATAACTTTTTTTAGATTTTTTAAATCCATGTAATTCTACTCCGCTCTAAGTTTCCTATATACAGAACACGCTGAAAAATTACGCTTGATATACAGGGTGTCCCAAAAGTCCCGGAACGGCATTTTATCTCGGCGGGAACGCATTTTAGAGAAAAATGTTTCAAACAAAACTTATAGGATTCGTCCCTGGCTATCGAATTGTGACCTTGAATTTGACCTTGCTTTGACCTTCAAGGTCATTTCAAGGTTAAGTCGATTTTTTCAAATGGGACAACATATTTCTGACCTCGGAAATGGAAAGATCGGAAATTTTTACGTTCAAATATGTCCTTGACCATTTTTAAAACTTGACCTCTGGTGGTCAGTAAGGGTGTCCCAAAAGTCCCGGAACGGCATTTTATCTCGGCGGGAACGCATTTTAGAGAAAAATGTTTTAAACAAAACTTATAGGATTCGTCCCTGGCTATCGAATTGTGACCTTGAATTTGACCTTGCTTTGACCTTCAAGGTCATTTCAAGGTTAAGACGATTTTTTCAAATGGGACAACATATTTCTGACCTCGGAAATGGAAAGATCGGAAATTTTTACGTTCAAATATGTCCTTGACCATTTTTAAAACTTGACCTCTGGTGGTCAGTAAGGGTGTCCCAAAAGTCCCGGAACGGCATTTTATCTCGGCGGGAACGCATTTTAGAGAAAAATGTTTCAAACAAAACTTATAGGATTCGTACCTGGCTATCTAATTCTGCCCTTGAATTTGACCTTGCTTTGACCTTCAAGGTCATTTCAAGGCCAAGTCGATTTTTTCAAATGGGACAACATATTTCTGACCTCGGAAATGGAAAGATCGGAAAATTTTACGTTCAAATATGTCCTTGACCATTTTCAAAACTTGACCTCTGGTGGTCAGTAAAGGTCAAGTTAAGGTCAAGGACAACTTCGTTGCGTAGCCATACTAAGCATGGCATTGCCGTGGACAAATCTTAAACCTTAGTTCTTGAAAAAAAAATTTTGAACCCATATTTGACGAGCTACGCAACGAAGTTGTTCTTGACCTTGTCTTGACCTTTACTGGCCACCAAAGGTCAAGTTTTAAAAATGGTCAAAGACATATTTGAACGTAAAATTTTCCGATCTTTCCATTTCCGAGGTCAGAAATATGTTGTCCCATTTGAAAAAATCGACTTGACCTTGAAATGACCTTAAAGGTCAAATTCAAGGTCACAGTTCGATAGCCAGGGACGAATCCTATAAGTTTTGTTTGAAACATTTTTCTCTAAAATGCGTTCCCGCCGAGATAAAATGCCGTTCCGGGACTTTTGGGACACCCTGTATATTGCTTTTTGTTAAATCGAAATATGTTACATTTGCACATTCCGAATTTTGAATAAAAGCTAAGCTGATGCTAGTATCTAGTATTGTGTGCGTGCGGTGGAACCAATTGAGTAATTGAATTACCCAACATGGTAGAAGTTTTTTCGCTATATCTACCGTTTCTGTCAATTTAGAGAGATAAAATGTCTACCAGATTTTAAGTCAAACTATAGGCTTCGCAACAAAAAAAGATTCAGCAAAATCAGTTAAGTAGTTCTTACGTGATGCCTGAACAAACAAACAAACAAACAAACAGACAAACTTACAATTTTATAATAGTATAGATGCTATAGCCATCTACAAATGTTATAAAAAAGCATGGGACCACATCGTAACTATTCTTAACAGAATCCCGTTTAAAAGATCCAAATTTGTTGAGCCAGTTTCGAGTAATCGCCGAACATATAAAAAGAAATAAAAACATGTATAGAGACGAATTGAAAACCTCCTCATTTTTTGAAGTCGGTTAATAACAGAAAGTACGTCAAAAGGTTAATTAAAAAACCAACTGCTGACAGTAAAAATACTTTAATGTTATTACTGTTAATATAACATAATAAAATGATCATAATAATAATAATAATTAATACATTAAAAAATATCACAATATTAGTCTCCTGACTCCACACTCGACGCAAAATTTTGCCGTGGCCAGCGGATACTTGTTGCCGCATTCATGGCAGAATTTCGGCATTCGATGATCCTGACTCTTTGGCGAAACAGAACGATCTTTCTCATCCAGGACATCCCCATCCATTATGGTCTCCTCCAAGGGGAAGTGATTCGGGATAACGTGACGATTTTCCGGTGTACTCCTTGTTAAACTGTAATATAAGAAACAAGTAAATACCATATGATCCTATATTTTTGACAACAATGTTCTAACCTGCCGTAAGCTGAATCCGTTGATATCTTGTTATTGTTCCGATTGGAGGCTTGGTTCTCTTCTGAAGTTAGTATTTTGTAGTTAATCTCGATTAGTTTAGGCTTTTGTTTTTTGGAAGAGTTCTTCTCTTTCCTCCCTTGTAAGTACATTTCCTCGTATTTTTTGAACTCCTCATACATGGCGTCATCTACTGCGAACAGATCCTCTGGCTTTAGTGACAGCTCGGAAGATTTCAGCTGGAAATAAAAGTGGATTTTAAGAAAATCTGATATTACCAAGTGGGATAGCAACAGTGAAAAACATTTTTAAAAAATATATAACCGACTTCTACCTATAACTAAAAAGCTAAAAATAATTATAACAAAATACAACTCTTGCAAATAAATAGCACATTCAATGTTGTTAGGTACCTCCCCAGGAAGTAAAAAATGTAAACATTAAAAGGTGCTCATTCTGTACAAATTAATTACCTACCAATCTAGTATATTTTGAAGCCGGTGATTAGCAAATCTAAAATCTTTCATTGCGTACTTATCTACTAAATCATCAAACTTGATTGTTGCTTGGCACTGACTTCAAAAATATACTAGATTCGTAGATAATTAATTTGTACAGAAGGAGTGAAATCCGTCCTATATTTCAACCAAAGTAAACTCTTTGTGGGCTTCCCCATAAATTATTTCATTTTTAACATTTTATATTATCGCCCTGTGTAACATTAATTCCTCTCCACACTTTATGCAGCTTCTTATAGGATGTAAAAGAAATATTTTTTAATCACACTGTATAAATATAATTCAACTCCAGCATATATTTCAACCATCCTGTATATGATTTGCTTATGTCCACATCAGTTTTTTAATCGCGCTATATAATTTTAATTTCACATTTTTTCCAACATTTTTATACCACCAAACGTCCAGTCCACCCTATATTCCAACCATCCTGTATATACAGCTGCCTACGGACCACTATCATTCTAGTCCGTCCTATATTTCAATCTTCATATAAATGCAACTCCTTCTGTCACTTTACTTTGTGATTTTATTTGCTATAACTAAACACCCTGTCTATAAACGCACCAAATAGCAGTTTAAAGTTTGACATGTGTTGTCACTGAATTTTCTATTAGGCAGGGAGAATGTGACAACCAAAAGCACCATCTTCGCAAAATATATTTTTTTTCATTTAAATAGGTATTTGCCTGGTATACAAACAAAACGAGCTTGGTACTAATTGATTTAAGGAGCCGAAAATACTATGCTTTACTACCTATATGCTTGAGATGTACATAGAAAACTTCCAGTGCCTAAAATTACCGCACTATTACATTGGAATTAAAATATTTATGAGGAAATGTCCGTTATGTCATTTCGATGAAACTTTTGATAAGAATTTTGGATTTTTCGGCGATTTTCTGCAAAATTGCAAGTTGCACGTCGCAGAAAAGTATATGAAATCACCTAAGGATCTTTCTTAATAGATTAAACGTCAAAAAACTATACACATCCATAAGGAGTTATCGAAAAATCGACTAAAATATTAGGGATATTGGTTGATTTCCATGCACGCATGTGATAATTCACAAATTTTACCACTTTAGCAATAGAATTCTTTTCCAAAATGTGAAGTTTCACCAATCCGGATATACACTCCATTAAACAAGACCATATTGATTCAAAAAGGTGCACCACAGGAGAAGAAATCAGGTAACATACATACAAAAAAAAAGCGAAAAAAAACGCGACGAATTGATAACCCGTTCTTTTTGGAAGTCCGTTAATGAAAACGAAATAAATGTAGAAAAAAACAAGCAAGAAAAATGAACACATTAAAAACTGGACATATGTTTTATCAGAATTTTTCAGCAACGCAGCAAAACATCAATGACTAGCTATACCAATATACAGACATCTAAAGGCATAACATAATATTATACACTGTTAGATTGATAGATAGATAGATATATAGATAGATAGATAGATAGATAGATAGATAGATAGAGGGAGGCATAACAGTTTAACTTTATTCCTGATACTCCCTACAGATTATGAATGTCTATGCACCAACCAGTACTACACAGCAGAAAAAGATGTAAAGAAAATGTACCACAACAATATCTGGGATAAAATTTAACAAATTGTCAAATATAAAAATGAACAAAATCTCCGAATATGCTAATCTCAAATATCAAAAATAATGGAGAGACAATTAAAGTTGACAATGTTTTCAATGTCAAAAATATCGATTCAAAATTTCAAAAACGTCAAAATTTCATAAAAAATATGGAAAAAATTTTAAAAAGTCAAATTGTTAAACTGTCAAAAACTTGAAATTGGCAAAGATGTCTGAACTGTCAAAAATGACTAATAATGGCTGAAATATTAACAACGTCAATAATGACAAGTGTCAAAAATGTAAAACTGTCAGAAATTTGAAAAATTAAAAAATAAGAAAAATTTTAAAATGTCACAAAATGAAAAAATAAAAACTGTCAAAAATGTCCAAAAAGGAAAAAATCTCAAAAATGCCCAAAAAGTTTCCAGTGTCTAAAATGTTAAAATGTCAAAAATACCATATCAAAAATGCCAAAAAAGTAAAAAACATCAAAAATGTATAAATGTTCAAAAACATGTGAGAAATGTCGATTTCAAAAAAAGTCAAAAATGTCAAATTGACAGAAACGTCAAAAAATAAATTTTAAATTTCTGACCATATTCGGACATTCGTAAATATATCTAAACTCTTCAGTTATTTAGTCGATAAATAAAAATTGGTATGAAATTATTTAAATAGATACAATTAAAAATAATTTCAAATAAAAATACTTACATCATTATTGATGTCGATCCAGTCACCCTTGGATCCCTCTTTCTCCTCATTTTTAACACCTCTCGTGTTCTTTCTATTCTTAATAGAAGTCGACAGGTCAGGACTGATGGATTTCTTCGAAGACACCGAGCTATCCCTTCTGTCCATCTTCACCAATTTCTCCGTAGAATAGCTAGAAACAGACTTATTGGTTAATCTCTGTGAACTCTTACGAACAAGACCGTTGGTCGGTTTGGCGCTAGGTGGCGCTGTTACAGATTTCTTTGCTGGCATTGGTGACTTTTTAACTACGTTTCCCGAGAATATCCGCTTATCGATGTTGGATTTTTGTTGTTTATTGTTGACGGCTTTTTCCAAAACAAAATGGTTTCCTATTGAAGATGTAGGAGAATCCTCATCGATACCGAAATTTTCTGGTAACGATAGATTGTCGTTCTCGTTGATCAGATAAGGATCAATGTCAGGAACCTCATCGTCCACGATGGTTTTGCTATTCGCTGACGATGTGTTTGAATCGCGAAAATTTTCATCTATAAGACTTTCCATCAATTCAAAATCGTCACTAAGAGAATCCAAGGAATCACTAGGCGTGCGCTGGTTTTTAGAAGAATTTTTCTTCGTCGGCGTCTTGTGATTTGAATGCTTTGTGGATTGTTGTATGCTCAAGTGTTGTTCGTGTTTTGTGGGTGTATACGAAAGAGATTTGAAGTCGGTACATTCGAGAAGTTCCATGAGTTGTTGTTGTGCTATGCTGAAAGGATCATCGGTGTAGTTTTTACCGCTGTAAAAACAAAGATAGAGTTGATTTGAAATAGTTTTGACAATTTATTTGTATGTGTTTATTGTAACTACGCAGAGGTTTTTGCGATAGTGTAAGACAGTGCTAGTCAATAACATTCATACTAAAAGAAATGCTCAAAAAATATTGTTAACATTTTTACTTACTGCAAAACATAGACTAAGAGTGAACTCTAGAAAAAAAACCGAAAGATGAGGAATCCAAAGACGAGAACCCCTTTAGAACAACAAGAAATTGAGGGTCAATGTGTAGACTGCCACAAGATTTATGTGGGACAAACTAACAGAAGATTTCAAGTCAGACATGATGAACACGACATAGCCATAAGAAATAAAGACAACATCGCTTGCGGAACACGACATCAAGGCCCCAAAATTATATGGGAATGGGGTCCAGTGATACCTTAGTTTAAAGGTCATCTAATTCTCTGTTCAACGAATCTAATACTGTAATAAGATGTAACCTTTCTGGAGCAAATAAGGGTAGAAGAATAAAAAGAAAAAAATATTGCTCCGTTAATAAATACAGAGATCTATACAAAGAGAACATACATACATGTATTTTAAATATCTTAATAAGGATATGTATAAAGTACATTTTATATATTCTGGATAGGCTAAGTGAATATAGGCTACTTTTTCATCAACCTTCTTTGGAGAAAACGCAGCAGAGTAGTTGTGTTTACAAACAATTAAATACCTACCTCCTACTAGCAGAGGATTTCAAAAAATATTTGGATCCAGCAAAATTCTTATCCAAGCATCGAGGCAGTCTTTCGAAAAAATTTACTTGAACAGCTTTTTCATCTTTAGAAATTTTATTTTCACGAACTAATATTTTTGGCAATTTTAATTGAGCCGGAAGCGCTTTATCTTGATTAGACTGATTATTATTTTCTTTATTGGGGATTTTATTTACTTGACTGACTGGAAAATAAATACGTGTACTATTTTGTAGAATTATGTAATAAATATTCACCTAGTCGTGAAAACTATCTTATTGTTTTTAAGAAACACAATTACTAAATTGAAAAAACAACAACGAAAATTACACCAATGCCCAACTATACTATTTGAGGAGTTTTATATAATTTGCCCAATATATACAGTGCCAGTCTATTTTTCGAGCAGTTATACTTATACTAATAGAATTTTGAGCGAGAAAATAAACAGTAATAAACTTCTCTTCTATTACTTTCAACTAAATTTCAGTAGAGTAAGTATAACAGTTCAAAAGATGTGAGGGAGAGAGGACTTTTAACTGGCTCTGTATATAGAGGGAATACACATATCGGAATAATTTAAATCGTTTCACTGCATAAATTCAAGACTAGGTTAGGTTTGTTACACACTACAATAACTCAGCAAATTTAATTACCAGTGTATATTGAATTCTGCCACCGTGGATTCTTGCTACTCCTCAAGGGTAGTAAGCCTTTGGGTAACACAATTTTTGGAAAACTATCCTCTGTACCCTCATTGGAAACGCTACTCTCCATAACATTTCTTTTAGCATGATCTTTAAAATACTTTCTAAACTTCGACAGCCTTTCTTTCTTCGTACCCAAACTAATATAATTTAAATCAGACGTTAAACCAAAGTTAGACTGAAGTTTTCTTTTCTTTTTCGGAACTGTGTAATCATCATCTGGAAAAACATCGAACTCTTCTAAAAAAGGTCTGTTCCGATAATCCTGGTAAAAATCTTCAGCTTCAATTTGAAGATTCCGTACTCTTAACATTTCCTCGCTGCTGCTGCGTTTCATATTTCTTTTGGAATCTTCAGCTATTTCTCTGTCAAATGTTTGTTTTGACACATTTTGAGATCGTTCAGTCAAATTGCTCAAAGGCATATTAGGTAATGAATGTATCGATAGTTTTCTACTGTTTATGCTTTCAACATCGAAGTCTTTGCGTTGAGTTGAAAATATGGAAACCAGAGTGTTGTTGCTGTTTGAACCACCGTTTAGGTTTAGGTCAGACACGGATTTTTTTAAAACAAAACTGAATGTTCTGGCCTGAGGTAATTCCAGCTGATTTCGATCATATTTTTGCTCACCATTGAGTGTTTTTGATGATTTATATAATAGCACAATGCCTTTGGGGTCTTCAGTTTCTTCAACTGAGTCGTCTTCAATTATTGTGCTAGAGGAGTTGCTATACTTAACTGCTGTATCTTCACCTTTTGGTTTATGTTTGTCACAATCTGCTTCATTATTGACGAGCAGTGTGTGTGTGTTTTGGTTCAAATGAGAAATACTTTTGGTAAATTGGGGCAATTCTCCAGATGTCCAGTCAAATTTTGGACAATGTTTAAGGATGGTTCTATTTAAACTCTCATTACTGATATTTTCTGTTACTTCTGAATTTAAAGTGTCTTCAGAGACCTTGATATCCAAATTGAATGCTGTATCACTGCATTTTAAAGGGGATTTCAAACAATCATCGCTTGTTACGACCGACGTCCAATCTTCGTGAGAGCTTTTTAACGTCAATTCACTGGACACTGTGGAAGGCACAGATGATTTTTTTCTAATTAGCTTTTCGAAGGAAAATTCTTCGTTTACATCAATATCTGTTGTTTCGTGGTTGATGAATTCTTTGTTCCAAGAATAGCTTTGTGCTACTTGGTGTATGTCTTCAGATTCAACTCCAGTTTCTTCCCCTTTGTTATCATCTTCGTTAGTTTTAGTATCTTCAATCTTGGTGACGTCTTTATGCTGCTCTTTCAAAGTTGTCTTTAATTTTGTGATAGAACGTTTCTTATACGGCTTAAACTTTTCAGGTTTTTTTGAAATACTGCTATCAGTTGATTTTAATTCTAACGAAAGAACATCTACGTCTTCTGAAATTGAGGATTCTGAAGGTTTTGGTGCGCATTTCTTTTGATTTTTGACTGAATTTATTTTTAAGTGAGGGAAATTTTTAATTATGTTATTTATGGGAAGGTTTTCTTTTATTACTGGGGCAGTTTTCGAACTGATAGTATTATCAGATTGACTTTTGACTGTATCACCCCATGTTACTAGTTTTTTTGCCACGGTATCGTATTTCATTGATGCCACTGTTATTCCGTCAACTTGACTATTGATGTTCGATTTGTTGACTTTCATTAAAGGGAAACTCCGTTTCTTTTGCACGGGTAAACTGAAAAGAAACGGCGAATATAAAAGACTATTCAAAAGGAACATGGACTTGGGGTAAATTCTCTGGGGAAAAGGTACTAGGTGAACATTAATAGCTAAGTATCGGGAAAACTGGCATTTTCAATATTATAAAATGAATTACCATTTGTATAATACAATTTATTTTGCACTAGCTGGTATGTTGCATCTTTTCTCCAAAGAAAGTACCCACCAACAATTATTTGGAGATGGCTAAATTTTAAATCAATAAGAAGTATACAGCGTATGATCTTATCCCCTCCAGAATATCTTGACTAAGAACCTTAGATACGTCCACGTTTGGACAAGTAGTATCCAATCATTTTACTCAGAAATTAAGAGTAATCAACAAACAGAAATAAAATGTGTTACAGAGACAGAAGAAACTTAAAAGATGGATAATATGCGTGAGAAAACAGTTAACAAAGGGGTCCGTAGTTCAACGGATGCATTGTTCACTTCAAAAATGAGCGGTTTAGCAGGTATACACCAGGAAATAGAGCAAAATTGTTGGCTATAAAATGTACGACAAATGTAGAAATAAATTATTTAAACCTCAAAATTATAGATTCTTTTTCTTTTTTTGTGGTTTATACTATGAAAAGTGATGAAGAAGTCGTTAAAAAGTTGTAAAGTATTAGAAAAATTTCAAAAAATATGTTTATAAGTTCAAATCGGAGCATATTACACTGAAAAAAATAAGTAAGTAGTGGATTTTAGTTCAAAAATTCAAAACTTCGTTCTAATGAAAATTGGAAGTTTATTCTTCAGTAAAAGGATAGATTATGATGTTAAGCTTAATTGGGTTCAAGATGGACACAGTATGATAAGTAATTTCTAAAAACAATTATAATTTAATAACTAATATAATATTTTGCAAAATGAACCGTATTAATCATGATCGTCCAATAGGGATATAATGGACTTCAATTTATTTAGCCTGTAAAATGGTAGTGAATACTACATTAAATACGTAAATATGCGACAGACAATCACCGGACCCATGACACTGGTTGTAAAACACCTGAGGAAATGTAAGCATTGCTTGTTAAATTCAATATTTATCAATTTTTGTATTATTGTAAAGAAAATGTCAACAATTTGAAGTATTTATGGGATTTGAAGATAAATTTGTATATCCCGATGAGATTATCACCATTGATACGGTGCATTTTGCAAAATATTTTTCTAAAGTATTTCAATTGCATTTCTGCTCAAACTACTTAAAGTAGCAATTATTTTGACGCAGTTTAATGTAATTAATGGACAAATTTCGATTAACAAACGAAAATTTTGAAGAATTTTTGCTTCTCTAAAACAATTTCATTGAAAACATTACTTTCGCTCATCACTTGTCATAATAAAAGCAAAAAAATGAAACAAATTTAAATTTTTGCGGGTATTTATTGTTTAAATATCTTGCTGTTAAAATCCTTGTACCTACCTTATGAACTTAAGTGACGGCATAAGCAGTTTACTGTTAAATTTTATGTCCCTTAAAAACCCTATTGGTTGGGGTAAATGCCTATCGAAGTTAGTTTCTGTAATTTGCTAATTCCATGGAAATTTAGAGAAGTACAAAAAACATAACCTCACAAAAAAGTATTTATAGTTTGATGCCACAAATGGTTTTCGATGTATTTTTTCATGCTGATCACGAATCCGAATTCCTAACTTCAAAAATACGAGATTACGACCAATAAATCCTAATCCACTGCTGCACAGAACAAAAAAAATTTCTAACCTCAAAACACGGGCGCAAGAACATTATTTTTCAAAATACAACGGACTGAAGCTAAATTCGGTATGTAGGTTTTTTTGGAATCGCTGAAGTTGAATTCGTAAAATTCAAGATGGCAGATCCAATATGGCGGACATGATTAAAAAAACTGTATACTTTGCACCAACAAAACAAAAAGAGCCTCTCATTAATTCCCTTACTGCATCTATGTAGCTTTCTTACGCTTCTTGTAGCATTATACACGATAGGTTAGGTTAGGTGTTATCCTTATTCTGACTAGTCACTAAAATCAGGAATTATCCAGAACATTAAATAAATGAGGGCAAGCGCAAAAATTTTAACAGAAAAGATTTATTGAGATGACAAGAAGCATATACAAACAATTGATTGTGCAAAACGAAATCGAAAGTGAACAGCTTAGAAACTGAAGTATTTAGTTCAATCGCCTGCAGACCTTCCTATTAAAGATAGATCAGTTGAATTAGGTTTATTTATTTATTATTCCTAGATAGAATGACTAATTACCTTTCCAAAGAATATCAACAATAAATGCCCAGTATAATGTTAATCCGTAAAGATCCTGTTACACTCAACTCTACTATTAGTCTAACTCTACCTCCTTAAAAAAGAGCTCCTGGCAACACTTTTAGAACTTACTAAATGCATTCAATTCTTACCTTTTGACCGAATCACCATTGGCTGTCGATGTTATCATAGGTAGTGCACAGTTTGCCTGTTCAAACGCCCGAACATGATCATCACCTTTACTCTCTTCAAACCGTTTTTCAAGTTTTTTCCTTGGCACCTCACGTCTCGGTTCAACAGCAGTCTTCTCTCTGGTCTTAGCAAAGTTACTATCGACTTTGGCTTTTCTCCTTATCGACGGTTGTGACACCAGCGATATGGTGCTACCGGTTTTTCCAGGGGATGGTGACTGATTCGAGTACTTTTCCCTCACTGGTGTTTTCCTGGCTTTGTTCAAAGGAGGAACGTATTTGGTGCGAGCCTCCAAACGTTCTTTGGCCAACAGAACGTCAGCGGGGGAATTGACTATCCTCTGATTGGCTTTCTTCTCTTTGCACCATTCCACGTGACGATCGTAGGCTTTCGGACCAAATTGCCTGTCGCACGACGGACATCGTTCCGTATCCGAAGCGAAGGAAGCTGTGCTCTTCATGGGTGGACCTGGGCTGTCACTTTCGGATGGAATACCTGCAATGGAAAAAATGAGGACAGTTAGGGTTATAGTGGAACACAGTGCACGATGAATCAAATACGTGCCAATCAAAAGTCCCCTCCCCCCTCCTCGTATCTTTTGAACGATTATACTTATACCAGTACGTTTTTGGTGGGTTGCCTATCAAGATATGTCCGCAAGTATTTGGAGCTACTTTTTCATTCATTTTCTTAAACTATTTCGTTAATAACGTATATAAAATAACTATCTTCGGGTATTTCGAGAAAAGCAATAAGTAATTCTACTAAGTCTTACCTTTAGCCGCTCGAATTGAGCTCAAAAGTTCCAAATGTTTCTCCTTCCAAGTGTTTCTTTTGGTTTTCTTAATCTCTTGTACCGGTTCTGGTTTCTTCAAGTAGGTTTTCTGATGGAACTGTGCTATATCGGTCCCTTCTACTCTTTGCTTGAGAGAATCAAAAGGTTTTCGACGTTTTGCTAGGTTCTTTTCACAGACCTTCTCGTGTTTCTTCAAGGAGGCAGAGTTGAATGTCCTGCCGCATACATGGCAGGGTTCCAAATCGACGGGATAGTCTGCAACAAAAATAAGGAATAGAATAATGAACGAATATTGTGAAGTTCGAACAGGTGTTCCACAAGGAACAGTACTGGGGCCGTTGTTATTCATTTTGTACGTTAATGACTTGCTAACAACTATGCCTGATGACGTAATAATATCATTTGCGGATGATACAGCGGTTATATCTATAGATGAAAGTTGGGCTGAAGTAGAGATCAAGATGAATAACTATCTTAAAGCTATAAGTAACTGGCTAGCTTTAAATAAACTATCTTTAAATTTGGACAAAACTGTTTACATGACATTCGGAAATTGCAACATTAGTGTTCCGGTAAACTTAAACATTTCAATCAACGGAAATGGAATCATTGCCTGGGGAAGAGCTTACACCAACGCTACAAAACTTCTGCAAAGCCCACTATTAAAAATCGTAAACAAGAATAAAACGAACTTACAAAACAATCCTTTAAATTTGGAGGAGCTCTTCTCACTTGAATCCTTAAAATATCACTACATTACGTTGAAAGAAAAATTCCTGAACTCAAACAGTATTATGAGGAAGAAGAGCATTCTTCTCCTACATAGATCTAAAACAGTCAGTAAGAAACGCAGTTTTATAAGAGCAATAAATGTATACAACAGTCTTTCAAATGAACTAAAAGCGTTAAGTAATGTAAGTGCAATAAAAAATAAGTTAAAAAAGTGGATAATTAATAAAGATAATAACAGAATCAGATAGGCAATTGACAAAAAAGTTCAAATTGTTATTGAAACTTCCTGAAAAATTATGATTTATTTTTTTTTCTTTTATGTTCTTTTTTATGTATTTTTAGATATTTCCCTTTATGTTAGTATATATATTTTCGATTGGATAGGTTTATATATTATTAGTTTTAGGTATTATGCCAAGACCACGAACAGGTAACTCCGATTACCTCTGTGGAGATTATGTAATAATGTCCTGATATTATTGTGTATATAAATAAATAAATAAAGATCCTAAGCAAGCAATTGTAGATTTTAAAAATAGTTATGACACTTTCCCTAAATAAAATTAAACTTTATCAAAACACAATGCAATGTTCTAACACAACCGATTTTCATAAATCGCATGAAAGTTCTAAATTTCAGCTTCGATCATATTTCTTCATAATTCTTTATTAGACAGTTTCATCACTTAACTTAATTTACCTGATCTTATCTGTACTTACATTTATTGATTAACGATTTTACTTATTCACTTATCGTAAATGCCCAACCTAATATCCTTTGAACATCAGTTAATAAATCGTATGTTCTATTTTTGAAGTCGCTAATTCGTTTAATGCCATCGATTATAATATGAATATTGATATTGCTACACGAATTTTGTTTATTTTTAGCACCTAACCGTTTGCATAATAGTATGTTAATAACAAAACAGGAATTAATTTTGGTAGAATATGTATGACATTTTTCTATTTTATGCTTATTTTTGAACCGAATTCAAAAAGAAAGGATGATCTGTATATAATGTTCTTAACAAATAGATTTTTTTTTCACTGTGTGAAAAATGTTACCCTTCATAAAAAGTTCTATTCCTCCGAAAATATTATTGGAATTATAAAACTTAAAAAATATCTTCCAGGGTTGCCAAAAACTTAGAAAAACTAAAATTGTATGAAGAGAAAACTACCCATATACAGTGATGGGCAAATGTGTGGAACCAAGCAAATATCTCTGGAATTATTAGAGATATCAGAATGAAATTTGGAAGGTGGATACTGCAGTAGATTGCCTATTTGTTTCCAAATTTTTTTACAATTTTGAACTTTCTGTTTTACCGGAAGTAATGTCGATTTTAAAATTTGCAATGAAACACTCTGTATAGTATTTTAGTTTCTGATGAAACATTTTATTGTGAATACAAAAATATGGGGTTTGATATTGTTTACTTCAATACCTACCGAGATATTAACAGAAAAGTAACTAAGGAAAGGAAAAATCTAATATCCATTAAAGAAATACATACTCATAATTATTAACTAAATCTAAGTGATTTTCAAAACATTGAAAGTTAACTAAACTAAACTTAATGTATTAGATGTTCAAACTGAACACCTTTTACTTCTTGACAATAAGCAAGTCGGTTTTTAAATTCTCTAGTAACATTAGCTATTACTTTTGGTGTAATTCTCTGGATGTCTTGAGTTATTCTTGCAGCTAATTCTTGCAAATTATTTGGTCTATCAACATAAACCAGTTTAAGTAACCCCACAGAAAATAGTCTAGTGGATTAAGGTCGGGACTTCGTGCAGGCCATTCATAAGTACCCTTTCTTCCAATCCATCTGTGATGAAATGTCCTATCTAAATGACCTCGAACAATGCGAGCGTAATGGGGAGGTGCTCCAATCTCCTGAAACCAGATATTATTTGGTAATTGTCCATTTCCCTTCAATGCCGGAATAACTTGTGTCTCCAAGAGCTGTAAATACCTATCTCCGTTTAAAGTTTCTTGTAGGAAGAAGGGTCCCACGATTCTGTTGTTATAAATGCCGGCCCAAACGTTCAATTTTTGGGGATGTTGTGTATGAGCCTCTTGTTCCCAACTAGGATTACTTTGCGACCAGTAGCGGCAGTTATGTCGATTAATCGTACCATTTAAACAAAATGTAGCCTCGTCTGAAAACACCACATTTCTTATAAAATTATTATCACGGTTACAAATATCCATCATCGTTTCACAAAATTGAAAACGTCTGTCGAAATCGTCTTTGGAGAGTTCTTGAACGAGGCAAATTTTATATGGATGATATTTTTCTCGCCTTAATATCATTCCTATTGAACGACGGCTAATTTCATGCATATTGGCGAGGTAGGTAGTGGATAAATGAGGATTTTCTTCCAAAGATATAGCAACATTTTGAGCTACACCTTCATTACTTGCACTTTTTAACCGTTCACTTTTTGGTAAATTGCTAACTGTTCCACTTGTGTCGTACCTTCGCAAAGTTTTCGTCACTACTGAACGGGATATTTGTGTATTCGGATGAACAATGTTAAAAAGGTCACAAACATCTTGATGCGTCCTTTTCCTCTCCCCATACCCAATCATCATTAATATTTCTATTCTTTCTCTTTCACTTAATTCGGCCATTTTACGATCAAATTAAAACAATACAATCTTTTTACGTTCAAATAAAAAAAACTAATAACTTATTTTGACAACTACTGTCACTTCTGCAATGAATTTAATGGACTTCTAAACTTGATTCAGATTTAATTTGCGCCTGATTTAAACAAACGCACGTGTATTCGACTATGGAACAAGCAGTGCTGTTGGTTGTGACAGTATAATGCCACCGATTGGCCAATAGAAATACAAATCCTTACCGAGCCTTTTGTTTATAACGGGCGTAAATGAAATCTGAACCGAGTTCAGCTACCATCGAATTTTTCCTTTCCTTAGTTACTTTTCTGTTAATATCTCGGTAGGTATTGAAGTAAACAATATCAAACCCGATATATTTGTATTCGCAATAAAATGCATCTTTAAACGACATTGGCATTAACCTTTCTCACGTTATTTAAAGAAAAAACCTTAGACGAGTAAAGTTCGAGGTCATAATTCGGGAAACTACTTTTATAAATATTGATTTGAAGGCAATAAATTACTGCCCAGCAAATCAATTGCGAACATAGAATTTCTATATATGGAGTTTCAACTAATTTCTACCAATTTTAACGCAATATTTCATTTTGAAACGGCACGCTACCTCGCCCCAGACAATCACGCACGAATGACATTGTTCAAAAACCTTCCCTTAAAATCTACTTACATAAATCAGAATTCCGCACGATTATTTATTCGCCACTTGACCGTATTTATCGATATTTTTTTACTGCAGATGTCCAAATACGACTAACAGCCAGTCATACAAATAACGCTGTGTTACGATTCACCTTGAAGGTTGAAAATTATTCAAGGTTTTGTTAAACAATTATTTGTTATCGTTTACGGAATACTGATTAGCGATCTGTTGATCAGTTAAATAACTCTCTCACACATAAGGTATTCATGTTTTCTCGGTAAAGTAAATGAGATAAAATTATTGCGCTATCGATGTCCAAACATGCCGGTCTCATTGAAATATATCTCAAAGAAATACTTTTATTAGTAAAGAATTAAGAAGCGACTTAAAAAAATTGCCTATGTATACTTTTATTTTTATCTATACAGGGTGAGTTTTTTTTTTGATGATCAATATGGGGATCTCGGAAACTAGCGGAGTAAGAGCAATGGTTAAATTGGGAAAGATTTGCACTTTTACTGGCCCAATTTAATGACACTCGAATTTTTGTAAAAAGTCATGGATTACTAGATATTATGAAAAAAAAAAAGAAATTCTGTCGATTTAGTCAAATCCCTCTAGCTCCTTTGTTTTTGATTTTATAAAAAAAGTGTAAATATCAAAATTGAAGGGAATTGTATCCCGAATATGATTGTCATGTCGTCGTTTGCGTGACAGTCACATCTGCCCTCTTCAGGTCGGATGTGAGTCTGCCGAAACGTCGTCATTTTACCATCGATCCCGGCAGGGATTAGTTAACTACGCGGATGAATTCCCGGAAACCACCTAAAACATTTAGTGCCCGCGAAAACTTAAAAATAAATAAATATATATATATATATATATATATATATATATATATATATATCAATTCAATTCAATTTCAATTTATTAGCAAAAAAAATACAATTATAGTTGTTACAATAAGATTGTCACTAACATTATTACCAAGGTAACAGTAATAAGTAAAAATATCAAACATTAATGTTAGAATGGTAAATAAGAGAGAAAAAAAATGAACACCTAAGCATGAGCTTGTGTTATGTATATGGTTGATGATTTATTCCGGTGTACATCCGTTCGTCGGTAATCGTTTGAAAAATCACTTGACGTTTCGCCAAAATCATATTTGGCTTTCTCAAAAGATACTAAGTAACTGAAGAATTTCTGGTTCTTGATCTCAATTTATACCTGCCCTGTGAGCCTGAATGAGGGCTTCTTGGGAAATAACACCACAGTTAAGAAAATTGCTGAATATTCCAAACGTTTCGGGGTCTAGGTCAGACCCCGTTGTCAATAGTTAAGAAACTTGGATAAAAAAGACATATGTTAATATCTTATAAGCAATTAATTTTAAAAATATGAAAAATATATATTTGTATTCCTGGGTTAGAAACAATTTTAATTTCTTATTTTCCATTTAATTCTGTAATTTGCCCCCCAAAATTAAAAGTAGAGATTTCTCCTTATTTTTCCAGTAAATTTCAGGTCAGACCCTATACCTCTAATTTTTTTCTAAAACTTTACGTTTTATAGTTTCGGATATAAGGGGGGGTGGGTGGGTAAATTTTGGTATATTTTCATTAATATCTTTTTGACTATTTTTTTTAATATGAAAAAAATATATTAGTGTTCCTCAGAATGGGACCTTTCATTTGATGTATTTGAGAAAAATTGTATTTTTAAATTTTCATTTAATTCTATAATTTGCCCCCCAAAATTAATATTAATGGTTTCTCCTTATTTTTCCTGTAAAGTTCGGGCAACGTTCTATATTTCCTATTTTTTCAAAATTTTAGGCTCAGTAGTTTCGGAGATTAGGGGGGGAACAGTCGATTTTTTGTTTTTCCCCCCAGAAGTACCCCTAAAATCAAAATTTCTTCTTTTACGATATCTACTCCTGATCGGGTCACCAAACTATAGATTGATGATATTATAAGGGAACCCTAAAAAGGAACGCAGGAATGGTTTTTGCTGACTATCAAAATATCAAGAGCTAAATGGGAATTTGGAAAAACTGCGCGCAAAAATACAAATCGACGTGTCCAAGCGTTTTTTCCTACAAGCCCTACTTTCTTCGATATGCAATTTATTCCATTTAGCTGTTCAACACTGTATGTACCAACCAAACCCGACTTAATTAAATCAGCACTAAACGTATCTCTTAAGTATGTCAAGACAGACTTCGAAAGCTCCAATCTATTGTTCCGAAGAACTTGCCAAATCTCAACTAAGTATTCTTAGTGAGTCATAGGAAATGAGGTTACGGTTTTCAGTAGCGGCTTTGCATCCAGATCTTGTTGGTTTTATAATAATGTTACCGCTAGCCGTCATGCATCCGGGAACTAGTCAAGAGTGCATCCCGATTACTTTTCTATTTTAAATATACAACTTATAAATATATCCCAGACTATTTTCGTGATATCGCTCTTAGTTGGTGTCCCTATTTTTCTTTATTTCTTCCCGAAAGTCGTTGTAATTAACGACAGCTTCGTCCGCCTGCCACCCAATTAGTTTATTGGTCCGAGTATTATCTTTCAAACGGACGATTTTTTTTTTCAGCCAAAAAAGATAAAAAAAAAGATTTTCTTCTGTTTTGTATCTTTTGTATGGTAAACGAATTGATTATACAGAGTCCAACCGCTATGAAATAATTTTTGAAGCGAAAGTTTTTAGCACATACACATTCGAAAATAGATTAGTATAGTAGTAAAATGCAAAAATTGCATTTGTTTTCACACTTTTCTGACCGTCAACATACTTTATTCATTTTAATAGCCATACAACTTAGTTTTGTGTATAAAAAACAGGGACCAGTCTATATATTAAGTATTTCTTGATTTACAGAAAATCAAAAAAATACAGTAAATAAACAAATGTAACATGCATTTAATATACAATACCAACACAAAATTTACTTTTCGTTATACTAAACATTCCAATTCTCTGTTTTCGATCTTTTAAATTGGAGATTTGACAATGTCAGAAGTCAGGACACCACAAAAAAGGGCAACGTTACTTGCCATTAAAGGACCAGGCACCTTTCTTATGGAAAAATGGACCTCCGTCAAATTGTTTGAAAATTTTGGTATGTTGTAAGGGTTAATATTGTGACAAAAAGAATCCATGGTTATTTTTATGTTTCTTTGGGGAATAACACCACAATAGAAATAAAACTACGTATATTGCAGGAATACCAAACGTTTCAAAGTCTATTCTGACTTCGTTGTCAATGGCTTTATATTTATTGATGTAGATTGCAAAATGAAAATTTGATTTATGACATTTAAAATTGACAATAGAAAATTTGTTGTTTTTAGATATACAGGTAGCACAAAAAATTCTAAAGATCATGAATTATAGTTAACCAGCTTTCAAATTAGAAGAATTTGAAAGAGTTGTCTTTAGAATTTATAAGTGGCGTTCCTAGGTACGACTTTGTTAAAAGATAGCGCATTCGCCAAAAATGCGATCAAAGAATTCTATTGTTTCAGTGATCCTATTAACGTCATAAGGGAAAACCTAGGAAAAACCTTATGAACTATTCCGATATTGGGTTGTTCAAAAGGAGGTTACCATTAATAATTTCTTCCTTAATTGTCGGTAACCAGATACGGTTAAATTCTACAGAAGTAGAAGCGATACAATCGTCTTCATTCAAAAGAATTAAGGCAGACTCTTTTATTTTTCGTTTTGTGTTATGTTGTTCTTTGTGAAGTATAGTTGAATTGTCAAATTGTATTTTATGGCCTAGGTCCCAAGCATTTTCACAAATTTTTGATTTTTCAAATTGTCGTTTCGTTATGTAATTCTTGTGTTCATTTATTCGTACGTTTAATGGTCTCGATGTTTCTCCAATATAAAATTTATTGCATTCGCAAGGAATCTTATATATGCAGTTTTTTGAGTTTTGGGTTTTGTTTGTTGGTTTTGTTTTCGATATTAAAGATTTAAGTGTATTTCTTGTTTGGAATGTTGTTTTAACACTAAATCTGTTGCCCACTCTTTTCAATCTTTCTGACAGACCCTGTATATATGGCATAGTTGTAACTGTAATGTTGTTGTCTTGAGTATTAGTAGTGTTGGGTTGATTCGGAAGGTTTGTTTTCTTTTCATAAAATGACTTAATGACACCTTTCTTTACTGTATTCGGATGATTTGAATTGAAATTTAGGTATCTGTTTGTATGAGTTGGTTTTCTATAAACTTCTGTTTCGAATGAAGATTCTGTTTTTGTTATCAATATGTCTAAAAAAGATAGTTTGTTATTTTCTTCAATTTCAAGGGTAAATTTGATAGTTGGCTCCTTGTTATTTATATCATTTAATAATTTATCTAGTTCTTCAAGATTGTGTTCCCAAATTACGAAAATGTCGTCAACGTAACGCCACCAAACTAAAGGTTTATTTTCTTTTCATAAAATTACTTGTTGTTCAAAGTTTTCCATAAATATGTTACTCAATGCTGGTGAGAGACAAGAACCCATGGCCATGCCAAAATCATGTTGGTAAAAGTCTTCGTTTAATTGAAAGTATATAGTTTTGGTTGGTACAATATGTTAGTAGTTCCATTATTGTTTCAATTGATAACTGAGTTCGTTGATTTAATGAAAAGAAGACAACAAGAATCCATGGGCTCAAACAAATTCTATGACTAGTTTTCGATATACAGAGTATAAGAAAAAGGAGACATTTCCGATGTTTAACACCCTATATCTCGAAAACTAGTCGTACAATTTTAATAATATTCTGCTCAGTAAAACACTGAACATTTGTTAACGTAAAAATGTGATAAAATACAAAGTTGACGGAGAGAATTTAAAACTACCGGGTAGTATAAAAAAATACATTTTTTCAATATGTATAGTTCTTCAGTTTAACATACCGTTGAGTATAAGGAAACAGATAATATATCTTTTTAATGTCTTATTAAAATTGCAGCACGAATGGTTCGTACAGAGTGACTCATTAATAGGAAAAAATCCTAAGTGATATTATAACGGTATCCGTATAATGTATATACGGAACCCTAAAAATAATATATGCCTTCTTTAGCTAAATTTATGGCTCACACTGTATATTATATGAAGCACACCAAAGAAATTATTACTTTAACGAGATATTAATTGTGCAATAACATCTTATGTTTTCGACGTTGTAATAAAAAAAAGTTTTTATCCAAAATCATATGTTACGTATTTCTTAAATACCCTGTAATCCACCAAAACGTATGGCAATTGTTTGTGAAATATTTATGTCCAATAATGTACAAATCACAATTTCTCTAATAACCGGAAATAAAGCACGTCTATCATTGGAAATCTGATATCAAAAATGCGGCATTTTCGATATTTAACACTCTGTATCTCGAAAACTAGTCATAGAATCTATTTGAGCCCATGGACTCTTTTTGTCAGAACATTAACCCCTACAACATACCAAAATTTCAAACAATTTGTCGGAAGTCCATTTTTCCATAAGAAAGGTGCCTGGTTTGGGTACTGACTAAGTTCATATTATAAAGTCTATTTCTTCTTGAGAAATATTATCCCAAGCTACCTATATTTCATGTCTTAGAAACTCCAAAGTCCGTGGGCCGAATTGATAACTTCCTCCTTTTTGGAAGTCTGTTAAAAACAGAGCAAATAATTCAAATGTCTTGTCAAGAACCTTAAGCAACAACTTATATCAAAATATAATTTGTTTAAGTCAAGAATTTTATAACTATTTTTTCGTTCTAGTCACTATTTTTTTGAGTAGATTTATAAAACAACAATGAGTTTCCGTAATCCTACACTTAATAAAATATTGATAAAGTGTAGGCATAAATATCAAATTCAATCAGATGTTTACAACCACCTACTCCGAACATACACAACACGGTAAAAATGTGTCATCAAATGTCATGGAAGACTCATAATTTAATCTTTTGATATTGATTTTTAATAATGTCGTAAATTTTATTTTCAGCAGTATAACTGTTGGAACTCGGTAGTTAGATGTTTATCAAGAACATACATATTATGTATTGTATCCTAGTATTACCATCTTACCATCACATTTTCAATTCTTTGTTTTTCTGATATAAGTTAACCATTTTGCTATAACTTATACAAAATTAAACAAACTTTAGCCATAAAGTTGTTAACGGGCGCTCGTATATTTATATCCTTTGAAATATTATATAGGGTGTGCCTTCCTTTATTCGTTATCGAATTTATTCCATTTGGATGACCCACACTGTATATACAATGTGTATTCATAAGTTAGAATCAAACAGAAAACTTTCTCATGAATATTATTAAGAGAAAAAGTTATTCTTCACAAAAAGACCTAAACTGTACCCATTATATTTTACCTTTATACACTAAATAATAAATAACAATAAAAACATTTATTTCGGCTTTTTAAACACTAAGAAGAGAACTTTTTTGTACAAATTTGGAGTAAAGAAAATGATCACTAAAATCGAAGTTATTACATAACATAAAAAAATATATCCAGCCGAAATAATAAACAATACGGGTTTTTAAAAACCAAGGCACGAAAGATGTCATCTACCTAGTTCACCAGTTAATTACCGATAAAATAGAAAAGAAAGAGCCTGTCATAGCAACTTTCCTTGATTTGAAGAAGCCTTTTGATACGGTTAATCATGAGATATTATTGGAAAAGTTAAACAACTATGGGATTCGAGGAATTACCCTAAATCTCATAAAAAGTTATTTGACAGATAGGTATCAGTTTGTAAGAATTACTAACTACAAAAGTAGCAAAGATAAACTAGCTACGGGAGTACAACAAGGCACTATACTAGGACCATTACTGTTTCTCCTCTACATAAATGACCTGCTGTTTAGCTTACCCAATAATTCCATATTATCTTAAGCGGATGATACCCTAGTAATAAGCAGCGGTAATTCTTGGAGCGAGACCCAACTCCTTACGGAGAACTACATCAAAATAATCAGTAAATGGCTCCGCAGTAACCAGTTATCATTGAACCTGAATAAAACAGTTTATATAACCGTCGGAGGCTACATAGATAGCATACCAAAAAATTTAGAAATACACATAGATGGCCAAGAATTGAAAAGAGTAGACACATGCAAGTATATTTCGATAGACACCTTAAATGGGAAAGACACATAGAGCATGTAGTTAGCAAATCTAAATATTTAATCCTCATATTCAAAACACTGTCTGAATTTATACATGCAAAAACATTACTAAGGATTTACTATGCACTATTTCATAGCATTGCAACGTATGGGATACTAGCTTGGGGAGGAGCGTACAATAAAGTGATTGATGTACTAATCAATATACAAAACAAGTTACTAAAAGAACCAAAATAGATAAGCTAACAGTAAATCAAATTCCTTTAAGCCTAAAACAATGTTTTATATTAGAATCCCTCAAGTTTCATTATGACAGCTGAAACGATAAATATTTTCACTCGAATAGTATAACAAAAAATAAACCACTGTTACTTCCAAAAATAACTAAAAACTGCAGAATACAGAATTCTAAATACCAAGCCATTAAATATTTCAATAAACTAGAGAACAATCTTAAAGCTATGAATTGTAGAAAACAAATGATAAAAAAAGCTAAAATTGTGGGTTTCAAACACAAAGCCTAGATAGTACAAGTCCATATATTATAAGAAATAGGTAGAAAATAATTCGAACACTATAGATATAAATGTAGAAGAATATTTGTATATCGGTATATGTGAGTATGATATATGTATGAGTATAGAACGTAAAACAGTATATGTGTATTTTGGATGTATGTATTTATAAGTATATGTTATTACTGATATAACGTAATCACTTAAATATTGTAATTAGCAAACAAATATTAATCATCGAAAATCTCTTTATTGTTTTTCAAAATATTCCCCATGAAGATCTATACACTTTTGCATTCGTTTGAACCAATTTTCGAAGCACTTTTTCCACTCTGATTGAGGTATCTCCAAAACATGCATTTTAAACGCAGCAACCGCTTCTTCAGGTGTCGAAAAACGTTAACCTCTAGTTTGTTTTTTACGTACTGGAATAAAAAGAAGTCATTTGCTGACAAGTCAGGACTATACGTCGGATGACTCATCAAATCGATGTTTTGAGTGGTCAAAAATGCAGTTGTTTGAGCCGATGTGTGAGACCTCGCATTGTCGTGGTGAAGAGTGATCCGTCTTCGGCGGTTGGTTTTCCTCATTTCTTGGAAGACAACTGGCAAACAAATGGTTGTGTACCACTCAGAATTGACTGTTCTGCATTGTTCTAGTGGTACGATTGCGACATGTCCAGTTTTTCAGAAAAACCAGGCGATCATTTGCTTGGAAGTGCTTCGTGCGCGAACAACTTTTGTAGGATTCGGCTCATCTGAAACACCCATACTGTCGACTGCTGTTTACTTTCGGGCTCATACGCGTAAACCCACGATTCATCACCTATCACTATGTCATAAACGTGTTTTGAAGCACCGCGATCGTATTTTTTGAGCTTTTCTTTCGACCAATCGACACGAGCCTTTTTTTTAACGATTGACAAGTTGTGTGGGATCCAACGCGAACAATTTTTTTTGACATTCAAATGTTTATGCAATATTGAATGTATGCTGGTCCCACTAATGTGTAAGGTTGACTCAATCTCACGATAGGTCACATGACGATCTTGCAATATCAGTTCGCGCACAGCATCAATGGTTTCCGGGTTTCCGGAACATCAACTGTTTTTGGAGGACCTTCACGAAATTCGTGTTGGAGTGAACTACGACCTCGATTGAATTCACCATACCATCGATAAACAGTGGTCCTTGATGGAGTTTCATCGCCAAAAATTAATTTAAGTTCATCCATGCACTCTTACTGACTTAATCCACGTCGAAAGTTGTAAAAAATAATAGCACGAAAATGTTCACGATTTAATTCCATTTTTTGGCTGAAATGAATCCTTTAAGTTACTGTAAACAACACATAACGCTCGTATGTCAAAACGTTCTGAGTACGTAAAACCTGAAACATGTCAAACTTTACGATAGAGCTATCAGTTGTCAGATTGCAATACTAGGGTTGTCCAGTCCCAAAATATAAAAGGCAGCCCTCGTATCATTTGTCTAATGTCACCTTTTGGCGCTCATTAGAAATAAATCTTTTAGCGTGTAATTCAATTTTGTATTAGTTTTTTTTTTGTATTCTCCTAGCTCCTGTGCACAGAGAGTTCATCTCTCTCTTACAGGATACATTACATTGTATTATTGCTTAGGTGATTTTCTATGGATTGTGTATGAGCTACTAAATAAATTAATAAATAATGAAAATCTTGAAATCTGTTAAAACTAAAACAAATTCATTTTCACAAATGACGAAATGAAATTAGATCACATTTCCATGAAACAAATGCGTAACAAATGTCTAAGAACGATTGATTTTTTTACCTTGAATAGCCAGAACTTTTCTCGAACACTTAATGCAACACGCAAAAAGAAAATAATCTTTAAAAACGTATCTATCATTCGACGTATAAGTAGGCGTATATGGTGGGTATGAAATTGCTTAATTTCCATTTTAAAATGCCGTCTTTACCATAAAATTCGTACCGTTGCACAGTGACGTGTCAATTTTATTAGTATTTTTTTTTATTTCTTGGGATTGTTATTTAGAAAGAAAGTCAAACAGGTGTGGTTGATCTTATTATTTCTGTTTTTTTATATCATGCTAATGGGATCAGATTGTCGTTGATTTTCCAATGATGATGTGAATTAATTAAAAATAAAAAATGAATTAATAAAAAGTTAATCCATTTTTAATGGATTAGAAAGACGAAAAACAATAAATCTAGTGTGATAATTAGGTTTGTTAAATACATGAAGCATTAGAGAAAATACAGTATGGGGATCTCGGAAACTAGCGGAGATAGAGCAATGGTTAAATTGGGAAAGATTTGCAGTTTTACTGGCCCAATTTAATGACACTTTCGGAATTTTGTAAAAATTTCCTCATTTGAGAGTAATTCCAGTAGTAGTGCTGAACTGACAGTCGACATTGACAAGATTTCGCGATAAAATGGAATATTCTTACGAAGAAAAACTGAATATGGTGAAATTATATCATGTGCCATAAAAATTCAGTTCGTACAGCTGATACTTTCTTAGATATTTTAATCGTCGTCAACCTGCTCAAATTAACGAAGCAGCACAAATAAATGTTTTGGCAATGGTAAATCAAAATCCACATACATCAACTCGTGAGATTGCGGCAGAACCTAGCACATCTCAACGAACTGTAGTTAAGGTACTGAAAGCGCACAAGTTCCTCCCGTACAAACTTTCAGTTTCTCAAACTTTGCATGCTGGTGACGAACATCGACGTATTTTGTTTTGCACATGGTTTAGAGAAATGTGCCTTGACAATCCACAGTTTCCATTCAAGCTGTTATGGTCAGATGAAATTAGATTTACTAACTGCGGTATGTTCAATAGACACAATGAGCATATTTGGGCTAAAGAAAACCCTTTCCATGTAGAACAAAGACGCCCCAGATAAAATTTGGTTTTAATGTTTGGTGTGGTATCATAGGGTCTACTATTCTGGGGCCTTTTATCTATGACGAACCACTTACTGGGGAGCGCTACTTGTATTTCTATATATGTTGCATAATTTGAAATTGAGAACCCGTTTAGAAATTGAGTGGTTCCAATATGATGGAGCACCTGCTCATAACTCGTTATTAGTAAGACAACACTTAGAAAATATCTATCCAAACTCTTGGATAGGAAGAAATGGCCCACGCGAATGCCACCCCGGTCTCCCGATTTGGCAGTTATAGACTTCTATTTATGGGGTGTGCTAAAAAACAAAGTATACAAAAGAAAGTATGAGACAGTTGGTGACCTAAGTGAGGCGGTATTACAAGCAATTGAAGAAATTGATAGGCGGTCTGTGAGGAAAGCGGTAATGTCAATCTTAAAAAGATGCAATTTTTCTCTAAATAACAATGGTGGACTTTTCGAACATAAATTGTAACCATTATTATGTACTTTAATTTCTAAGTTTTTAGTAAGTACCTACTAATTTAGTTTTTTCGTTATATCTGATATACCTAATAAAAAAATCGTTGAATGTTTTTTGGAATAGTTTCACCCTGTTTAGTAAATTTTTGAGTGTTTTTTGAAGTTATGGCTAAACTGAGACGTGCTGGGATGAAAACGGCCCCGGATTCGGATTCAGCGTCCCCAGAAACATGGAGTACAGATAGTGGGGCCCCAGGTTAAGACTTTTTTGTCTGTCTGTGAATTATTGATATAATCCTTTAGTTCTTCAACACCATACTCCGAAACCACAAAAATATCAGCGTATCTCCACCATATTTTTGGTTTCTTGACCTGGTTTTGGGATGGAGAAATATATTGCTAGATTTTGTCACTGTCAACATTTTTTTGACAAACAAGAAAATTTAAGAATCCAGCTACAACACACAGCAATTGACAAAGACTCCAGAGTTGAAATTGAAAATCATTATGTTACTATCAAGAAGAGTTAAAACAATCTCAGATCGAGATGTATTAGTATTTTCTGTCACTAATCAACCACCCGGTATAACAAACAACCTTAAACCTTGCAAACCATATTCGGTAATATCCCAACAACTTCCCCGTCCATATTTGCTTAATACCTTTAATAATACCAAAGCGTTAACGACAAATTAGTGACTAATTTAAAATATTCTCTTTTATTTTAATGACCCATAAAATGCAACCGCTAAAACCAAATTAGTTCCGTTATTTTAAGACAATTATTGCGCTCATTTCATCTCGTCACAAACTCACGTTCACGATTTTGCTTGCTGGGATTTCTGATAAAAATTCAGACAACAGTCGTCGAAGGCTTACCTTAAACGACGACTTGAAGGTGAACTAGTGCTGACTTCTCTGCTACGTATTGTATCCTATAGATAAGCTCGGTACA
The DNA here is from genome assembly GCA_034190945.1 of Octodonta nipae. Lineage (NCBI taxonomy): Eukaryota > Metazoa > Arthropoda > Insecta > Coleoptera > Chrysomelidae > Octodonta > Octodonta nipae. The sequence continues at coordinate 134,817,081 of CM067220.1, forward strand.
CACCTACGAGAAGATGAGGACTACCTTGTTTTGTTATTGAACAATATTTTTTATGTTGTTTAAGCACTCATCAAAATCAATAGTGTTTTCCGAAACAATTGACACCTATATGGCAATGTTTTACACAAAAGTAGGAGGAGTATACAGATATTGGGGAAATAAAAATGGCCAGAAATGTTAACAGTAACTAGAAAATAAGGTGGTACTTGTGATTAAACCAAAAATATCTAGATATTGAAATCAAGTCATTAATTTATTCATTATTTTTTCACCTACATAAGAAATGTTTACATATTGCAAAACTATGACGTGATTTATTTAAACGCACAACGTTGTAATCTACAGTGATGGGGTTACTTTTCTGTTAATATCTCGGTAGGTATTGAAGTAAACAATATCAAACCAGATATTTTTGTATTCGCAATAAAATGTTTCATGAGAAACTAAAATACTATACAGGGTGTTTCATTGCAAATTTTAAAAACGACATTACTTCCGGTAAAACATGAAGTTCAAAATTGTAAAAAAATGTGGAAACAAATAGGCAATCTACTGCAGTATCCACCTCCCAAATTTCATTTTGATATCTCTAATGATTCCAGAGATATTTGCTTGGTTCCACACATTTGCCCATCATTGTATAAATAGGCAAAAACAAAACGATTAGGTATCATTTTCTCCTCTATCTCTCAACCGATTTTCTTCATTTTTGTTTTGTTAAGTAGCTACTTACGACCTTTAGTGCAGAATGCTAATGTTAATTTATAATAGAGGTTCTTTCATTAAATAAAATATAATAAAAATTCATTATTTACGTCCATACTGTCAACGCCAAACAACTGACAGTGCCGCCGCCGCCAGACGGTCAAAACTCAAAACATTGAGTAATTATATATGGAGAGAGCGATCGTTAGATGATGTTATATTCTTAGAGCATGTACTTCTGGAAGTGGTATACAAGAGTTGTTAGTGTTTAGTGGTAAAATTTGATTAACAGATTATTATCACAATCTTCCCAAAGGTGTTGTGTAAAGAATTGTCAGACAGCGGACAATAGAGAATGTATTAAATATTTAAGTTCTCCTAGGGTTGTTGGTCCTGTCTCTTTTTTTTTAATATTCCTGAACTTGATTGAAACCGCAAATGACGAAAACATTTTGGTTGCAAAGAACAATCTTCTAATTATTATATGGAACATTTTGCCAGGAGTGTTCCAGCAAAAATTTGGGGGTCATCCATTTGTCAAAAGTATTTCGAATAACGATATTTGATTAAATTTCTACTATTTTTTTATGGCAATAAATTTGACAATATGAGCGAACAATTTTGGTGATTTCACCACAACTCTGTTTCTTATAAAAATATACTTTTTACAATTTCATGAAATAGTGACGAATTTCGACCACTGGACGACCACTAGTTTAAATTAATATACCAACGGAATTAGAGTCCTTGTTTTACCCCAAAAAACTCATCAATTTTGATGCAGGGACAATAACCCCTAAATAGTTGGTTCCGAAGATACAGGGTGTTAATTATAAGAATAAACCTTCAGCTACAACACACAGCGATTGAGAATGATGCCCGAGTTAAAACATCTCCAAGAGCAGACAAGTATCACCAATATAAAGCGTGAGCCATTCATAAGGGACGATAGACACTGTAACTAAAAATAATTTGGTCAAGTACGAGTTTGACTCGCATACTACCTTCAAGATTCTAATATTCCAGTTTCAGACAAGCAAGAAATGAGTTATATTTACCCTAAGGTCTTTTAAAGAAAGCGTTTTAAATTTCTAAAAAATATACACTTTCATTTTCCACACATAAACTTTTTATTTTATCTGCTTCATGATTCGCTTGATTTTTATAAGAATACATATGTATTTAACTTTCAAATTTGGCCCCCAAAAATTAACATTAGAGTTTTATTTTACTAATGAACTTTCCGGAAAACCTTTTATAATCTACTGTCTGAATTTTGAGGCTCTGTAGATTGGAAGATAAAGGGGAAAATAGGTCAACTTTTAAATAATAAATTATTAAATCTGTTAGACAAATTATTTAAAAATACAAATAAAATATATTTTTCAAAATTTTAGTTTTTAGTGTAGTTTCTAAAGTGGGAATTAAGTCAATGTTTAATATTTTTGTTAATATCTTTTAAACAAATGATTTAAAAATATGATATAATTGTAATTCACATAATGAGCCTTTCATTTGATATATTACATGATTTATTTTCCATTTAATTCTATAATTTGTCCCCAAAATTACTATGGGGGTTTTCTACTAATTTTTCTTATAAATTTCAAGTAAGCCTCAATACCCCTAATTATTTTCAAAATTTTAGGTTTCTTAAATAAAGCGGGAAGTGAGAAATTTTTATATCTTTTTATATATTGTAAACAATTAATTTTAAAAATATGAAAAATATATATTTGCATTCGTCATAATCAGCCCTTTCAATTGATATATTGCATCATGCGTTAAAAAAATATTTTTTTATTTTTCGTTTAATTCTATAATTTGGCCTCCAATATTAATCTTAGGAATTTTTTCGTATTTTTTCTGTAAACAAAAATTTTTAAGTCTTATAGTTTGGGTAATAAAGTGGGGAATGGGTAATTTTTTAAAATATTTTCGTTAATAAATTTTAATAATTAATTTAAAAAATATAAAAAAATATGTTTGTAATCATCATAATGAGCCCTTTGATTTAATATATTATATGATGCATTAGAAATAATTTTCATTTTATATTTTCCATACAATTCTATAATTTGCCCCCCAAAATTAATATTAATGGTTTTTCCTTATTTTTCCTGTAAAGTTTGCGCAACTGTCTATATTTCCTTTTTTTAAATTTTAGGCTCAGTAGTTTCGGAGATCAGGGGTTGGAACGGTCGATTTTTTTAGTTTTTCCCCCCAGAAGTACCCCTAAAATCAAAATTTCTTCTTTTACGATATTTACTCCTGATCGGGTTACCAAACTATACATTGCTACCAAATTTCAACCTCTTCCGTCCAGTAGTTTAGGAGAAAATTGCTGTGATGTGACAAAGGCAGAAATCCGGAGTGATATTATAAGGGTATCCGTATATTGTATATAAGTAAACCCTAAAAATTCAACTCCAAATGTAACTTTTCAATGGACTAGGGTTATTTTCGTCGATTTGAAAATGGTATATTGTCACCGATGCATATTACATTCGGCATTATAAAACCATTTATTATGACTTTTTTTTAAAAATTGTAGATGTTTTGCTTAGCTATCAATATAATTTCAGATAATCAAAGATCCAAATTGATGAGCCCGAAAAGAGACCATAAAAAAAATCTTTCGTTTTGGTAACTGAAAATCTTCTTAGGAACATTATAGTTTATTATTTACATTCTCAGTTGGATCGATTTCCTCAAGATCACCAAAATATACGAATAACGAAAGAACGATATCAAGGAATATCTATAGCAGACTCCTGATTCCAAAAACTCCTACAAAAGATAATTCTGTCCCGGATTCATATTAGGTCTTTAAAATAAAGCTTGTAAAAATATATTTTTGTGATAACTATGAACCTGTATGCAAATAAACTTTAGCACTGTCCGGAAAAAATACAAATGTTGTTTTCGTATTTAGCACCCTTAAATGAACGAAAACAACAATTAACAAAAGCCTGGAAAATTTTTCAATGTTGATCAGTGCTTTCATTTTCTTAGTCGTATGGATCAAACATCAAAAATACCAATTCTTCCACAGTGCGGAGAAAATTACGTTTTCCCCTCAATAGCTAACAAGAAAAACGGTCGAAACTTAGTATTCCGCATTATTTTAATAGGAAAATCAATACCACATACACCACAATTATAAAATTTGTTCACATACTTACACAACTTATAATTTATCAGTAAATGGCATTGAAAAAAATAATAATTGCTCTCAATAACAATTAATCTTTGTTTGTACATAACATCTTTAATTGTTGTTCCCATAAAGGCAATTTTAATTTATTGCCTTCTGGTAATGAATTACATCGATGAAAATATATATTTTTGAAAATTTTGATCATTTCAAGCAGTTTGAATTGTAAATTAAACATTTTTATATACTGACCGTCATCAGGTAGCTTATCCAGGGTTTCCATTTCAAGGGAGCTTTTTCAGCGTGTTTTTCACTAACTAAAAGATGAACTTTGCAATAAATCCGGGAAAAACCGGCCGGGATTTCGATGCAATTCAACAAACTTCACATAGCACAAAAACTGGCAGTCAAACCAGACAGTCAAATCGAAAGTAACCTATCAAAATCAGCCTGTCAAAAGTTCGGAAGTTCATTTTTCAAACGATGACAATAAAACAAAACAAGTTGAAAACGTGGTCGACCGAATGCCGGATTCAGATTGAAGCAGAGCCCGCCATCGAGACGTCGTCAGTGTCGGGCCGATATCGTCGAGGCAAAGTGGGGAAGAGCCTCCAACGATTCAGGACGTACTTATACGAAGAAGTTTTGTTTTGATGGAGCGATCTAGCGGCGTTGTTTAGGCAACCAATGATTAATTAATATACGATGTTGATTTTTCGAATATGACGTGTGTCGATTTATTCTAATCAGCTTTGGGAGATCCCCTGGCGATCTGTGAATGATTCGTTTATAGTCCAGTTGTTTAAGCTATAAAAAAAGTTCTTAGTTGGTTCATTTTTGAAGGAAAAGCTTTGCTCTAGGGAAGGTAGTATTTTCAATTGCAAAAAAATTCACAGATATTTGATTAGCTTTTCTTGGAGAATGTATATAGCATAACATATAAAAATTGTTGTTAACAAATTTTGATTCCTTAATTAATTATACGGAGTGTTTAAAGTTGCAAAAATCGCAAGTTTAGCAGTTTTTGTAACTTTTCAGCAACGGAATGAAAAGTTCTAGGGTCGAAAATAAGTTTGTTTTATACGTGATTTCAATAGCGACTAAATAATAGGTTCATATAGCCGATTGGATAATTAGTTAAAGTTAATTATTTCATTTCTAAAGTTTTTTCCTACTAAATTAATTGTGATACTGCGATCGACTTTGATTTAAAACTCTGAGAATTAAAGTCAGCAAAACAGTTACGAGGTTAAATCTTATATCAGCGGAATTCATATATTTATTGAATAACATTATACAGAAATGATTGATTTAGCATTTTTCAATATACCCTTCTGCGTGATCTACACACTTTTTCCACCGAGAGTTGGGAGATTCAGTATTCTCTGTTCATAGATTGATTGAGGGCGAGTTGCAAGCCAACTGCGCATGTGCTCCTCAACTTCTTCATATATTCCAAATCGTTTTCCTCCCGGTGATTCTTTCAGAGGCAAGTCAGGGCTATGCGTAGGGTGGGTGGCATCTCAGCCTATTTCTTGCAATATTTCTTGTATTTTGTTTCAAATACGCAGCTTTTGCCAACCGTAACAACTGGCAGTAGTAATCCACATTACACTTAGAAAATCAATCAGTATATTTCCTTAGAGTCAAAAAAAATCATGGCAAGGACTTTTCCAGATGAGAGGCGAGTTTTGAATTTTATTCTTTTTTCGCCACTTTAGACGATGCGTTTCAAAAAGGCCTTCCCTTCTCGCTGAAATCTATTTAGAAGTCTTTCAACGATCTTTAGTTTATAGTCAAAAACCTCGGAACCGATCGAGCACAAATTTTTCTGAAACCAAATTGATCAATGATAATTGATTGAACACTTCCCTAGCTGACACCCAATTCTGAGGAAATTCCTTCACGTTTAATCGGCGCTCACGTTCAATAAGCTGTCGTCGAACACTATTGCCATTGTCAGTTGTGAGGCTTGTCGTTGTGCTTCGATCATGGTTATTATTCTCGTACACCCTTTAATTTTCTCACCCACATATAAACACGATTCTGAGACAGTGGACTATCCAAACTGTGCCTTCAAATGAGTTAGAATTTCTGAGGCTCTAACGCTTTTAATGGTTTAAAGATTTATGATAATCTGTTGCATAATAGACGAATGTAACTCTTGCTTAGTCATGGCTGTATTCTGTACTGACCACACATCATACAATAGGTATTAAGGACAAAGCCAAGCATACGCGCGTACCCGGCTGGTTCCCCAGTGTCCATAAACCGAACATCTACTCCATACAACATAATCTAGCTCGAAACTGCATTCTAAGCAGAATAGCAAAATTACCGTTTATATTTGCTTGAAAAAAGCATTTTAAACATGTCAATTCGATGACATGGTATTTTTATTCTACCGTGAGGGGAAATTAGGATCCCCCTCTACTAATATGTATGCGTTGGCGAATACCAAAATATCAATCATTCAAAATAATTCTAAAAGCCAGTAAACCCTTTTTTGAAGAATTAGTTAGTTAGGTGCCCCAAAAGCTAAAGGTTTAGTACAATTCTAACATATAATTTGAACATTAAGTGAAAAAGTACGTATGGACGAAGTATAGAGAGAGAAGAGGATGCAAAAGATAGCAACAGCACATGACTATATGTACTGTTGTACTAGTGGGTACCTTACAGTGTGAGAAACCTCAAAGCACTGTTCTGAGTTCACTTTCATTTTTGAAGATTCAATCATATCATTTGCCGATGAAAATACGGCTGTTATTTATAAAGACAAGAGTTGATCAGGCGTGTAAACCAAAAACCCTAATCCTAATGATAGCCAGTGAGCAAAATAAAGTATGCGCCTTTTGCCTCCAGTATTGAGCATTGGCTTCCTTCTTTCTACCCTAGCTCTATTTTGTGCTTCTAACGACCACAATCCTGCCATTCTTTTAATATCTTCATACCATCAGATAGCTGTTTTTTTTCTTCCTTTTTTCTTTTTCTAGGGTCTCCATCTGATAATTCTATTATTTCATCAGCCATCTTTAGTTCTCGCAAAGTGAGCATCATAACCCCCAACATCGATCCAGTGTGCTGCGAAGGGATCCACGATTGTGCTTTAAAGACGTAAAGACAGAGAGTATGCGTTGGTAAATTATTTTGGTTTTAAGATGTTGCAGTATTATTTTATTTGTAATATGTGAGAGAGTGTTCAGAACGCAGCCTATCCTACCCGTCTTCAATTTCGCTGTTCCTGTAACAGTTAACAATTACTACCTGTTGTTCTAAGTGTACATGTTATTGGGCGATTTATACAGTGATGGGCAAATGTCTGGAACCAAGCAAATATCTCTGGAATTATTAGAGATATCAAAATGAAATTTGGAATGTGGATACTGCAGTAGATTGCCTATTTGTTTCCAAATTTGTTTACAATTTTGAACTTTCTGTTTTACCGGAAGTAATGTCGATTTTAAAATTTGCAATGAAACACCCTGTATAGTATTTTAGTTTCTGATGAAACATTTTATTGCGAATACAAAAATATCGGGTTTGATATTGTTTAGTTCAATACCTACCGAGATATTAACAGAAAAGTAACTAAGGAAAGGAAAAATTCCATGGTAGCTAAACTCGGTTCAGATTTCATTTACGCCCGATATAAACAAACCGCTCGGTAAGGATTTGTATTTCTATTGGCCAATTGGTGGCATTATATCGTCACAGCCAACAGCACTGCTTACACGTGCGTTTGTTTAAATCAGGAGCAAATTAAATCTGAATCAAGTTTAGTAGTCCATGAAATTCATTGCAGAAGTGACAGTAGTTGTCAAAATAAGTTATTAGTTTTTTTTATTAGAACGTAAAAAGATTGTATTGTTTTAATTTGATCGTAAAATGGCCGAATTAAGTGAAAGAGAAAGAATAGAGGGTATGGGAAGAGGAAAAGGGCGCATCAAGAAGTTTGTGATCTTTTTAACCTTGTTCATCCGAATACACAAATATCCCGTTTAGTAGTGACGAAAACTTTGCGAAGGTACGACACAAGTGGAACAGTTAGCAATTTACCAAAAAGTGGACGGTTAAAAAATGCAAGTAATGAAGGTGTAGCTCAAAATGTTGCTATATCTTTGGAAGAAAATCCTCACTTATCCACTACCGACCTCGCCAATATGCATGAAATTAGCCGTCGTTCAGTAGGAAGGATATTAAGGCGAGAAAAATATCATTCATACAAAATTCGCTTCGTTCAAGAACTCTTCGAAGACGATTTCGACAGAGGTTTGCAATTTTGTGAAACGATGATGGATATTTGTAACCGTGATAATAATTTTATAAGAAATGTGGTGTTTTCAGACGAGGCTACATTTTGTTTAAATGGTACGATTAATCGACATAACTGCCGCTACTGGTCGCAAAGTAATCCTAATTGGGTACAAGAGGCTCACACACAACATCCCCAAAAATTGAACGTTTGGGCCGGCATTTATAACAATAGAATCATGGGACCCTTCTTCCTACAAGATACTTTAAACGGAGATAGGTATTTACAGCTCTTGGAGGTAAATGGACAATTACCAAATAATATCTGGTTTCAGCAGGATGGAGCACCACCCCATTACGCTCGCATTGTTCGAGATCATTTAAATAGGACATTTCATCACAGATGGATTGGAAGAAGGGGTACTTATGAATGGCCTGCATGAAGTCCCGAACTTAATCCACTAGACTATTTTGTGTGGGGTTACTTAAAGTCTAAGGTTTATGTTGATAGACCAAATAATTTGTAAGAATTAGCTGCAAGAATAACTCAAGACATCCAGAGAATTACACCAGAAGTAATAGCTAATGTTACTAGAGAATTTAAAAACCGACTTGCTTATTGTCAAGAAGTAAACGGTGCTCAGTTTGAACATCTAATACATTAAGTTTAGTTAAGTTAAGTTTCAGTGTTTTGAAAATCACTTAGATTTAGTTAATAATTATGATTATGTATTTCTTTAATGGATATTAGATTTTTCCTTTCCTTAGTTACTTTTCTGTCAATATCTCGGTATGTATTGAAGTAAACAATATCAAACCCGATATTTTTGTATTCACAAGAAAATGTTTCATCAGAAACTAAAATACTATACAGGGTGTTTCGTTGCAAATTTTACAATCGACATTACTTCCGGTAAAACAGGAAGTTCAAAACTGTAAAAAAAACTTGGAAACAATTAGGCAATCTACTGCAGTATCCACCTTCCAAATTTCACTTTGATATCTCTAATAATTCCAGAGATATTTACTTGGTTCCACACATTTGCCCATCACTGTATATCTTTTCTAATTATTGTAACCGTATATTTTCTGAAGTTATTTTCTTTTATCTAGATTCAGCTTTATCTTTCTATATTTCTCGGCTAATTCCCTAGTTCTAGTAAAATTCGTGTAAAGTTTTCTTTTTCAGCGATAAGGACTACATTATCTGTAAACCTTACTTTGGAAAGAAATTGAGTCGAAAATGAAGAGAAAGGCGAAGAGGAAGAGAAATAGGAAGAGAAAGAGAAGAGAACGAGAAAAGAAAGAGAAGAGAAAGAGAAGAGAAAGAGAAGAGAAAGAGAAGAGAAAGAGAAGAGAAAGAGAAGAGAAAGAGAAGAGAAAGAGAAGAGAAAGAGAAGAGAAAGAGAAGAGAAAGAGAAGAGAAAGAGAAGAGAAAGAGAAGAGAAAGAGAAGAGAAAGAGAAGAGAAAGAGAAGAGAAAGAGAAGAGAAAGAGAAGAGAAAGAGAAGAGAAAGAGAAGAGAAAGAGAAGAGAAAGAGAAGAGAAAGAGAAGAGAAAGAGAAGAGAAAGAGAAGAGAAAGAGAAGAGAAAGAGAAGAGAAAGAGAAGAGAAAGAGAAGAGAAAGAGAAGAGAAAGAGAAGAAACGAGAAAGAGAAGAGAAGAGAAAGAGAAGAGAAAGAGAAGAGAAAGAGAAGAGAAAGAAAGAGAAGAGAAAGAGAAGAGAAAGAGAAGAGAAAGAGAAGAGAAAGAGAAGAGAAAGAAAGAAAGAGAAGAGAAAGAGAAGAGAAAGAGAAGAGAAAGAGAAGAGAAAGAGAAGAGAAAGGGAAGAGAAAGGGAAGAGAAAGGGAAGAGAAAGAGAAAGAGAAGAGAAAGAGAAGAGAAAGAGATGAGAAAGAGAAGAGAAAGAGAAACAGCAAGAGAAGGAGAAAAAGAAAAACAGCAAGAAAGAGAAAACGAGGAAGAAAACGAGAAAGAGAAAACGAGGAAGAAAACGAGAAAGAGAAAACGAGTAAGAAAAAGAGAAAACAAGAGAGAGAAAAAGAAGGAAAACGGGTGGTGGAAGGGAGGTGAAGAAGTAAGCGGGGGGGAAGACAGAGGGAGAAGGGCGGGGAGAAAAGAGAATGAGAGGGAGACAGAGGAAACGGATGAGTGGAAAAGAAAGGAAGAGGGTGGGAAAAAGAGCGAGAGAGTGAAAAAGAGAGCGAGAGAGTAGGAGAGGGAGCGTGTGGGAGAGAGGGGAATGGGAAGAGAGAAGGGGAATAAAAGAGTTGCGAGAGAGAAAATAAATGGTTAGAAAAAAGAAAAAGTACAGTTTTAAACATGTTTATTTATCATAGTCTCTGTTATTTGTATTTCACTGAGTCTTTATACTTATCTACCAAATATTGCCCACCGGTTGTCCCGTGAAACCAAGAATGCTATAAAATTTCTAGCTGGTTCTTATTTCGTCACGCTGATTGCACTAAAAGCATTAGACTTTCTCACCATTTTCAACGTCGTGGTATTCCATATGACGTCTGAGGTGATTTTTGAATCTCGTCCAGTAATCGCAAAGAGGGCATTTTCGCTTGTTACCGGCATTTTCCGGCCGGTGCTTCTGCATGTGAAAGTCTAAGACACATTGCTTTCTCGAACCATAGTTGCAATGCGGGCACCTGTAGGGGAGCATCTCGTGCGGTTTACGCTCAGTATGCGTGCTGGTGTGTTTGTAGAGAGAAGTATAATCGAGAGTTGTAAACGGACACCATTGGCATTGGTGAAGTTTACTTTTTGGCGCCTTGTTCTCCATCATCAGCACGTGTCGCTTCATGTGTCGCTTGATGCCGGACAAGTGTTTCGAAACGTAGGAGCATTCAGAGCACTTGTAAGTTTTTATTTCCGACAAGTCTTTGTGGATTTTCCTGTGAGCCCACATGTTTTTAGTTTTGAAACCGCATACTTCGCACGTGTACATCTTTCGTGGGGGCCTATTCCTCCTCACCGGTTTCCTTCTTTTTATCCTAAAAGGAGGTTCATAAAATCAATCATTTCAAAGCATTCCAAAAGACAATAAGCCCCTTTCTAAAGAATTAGTTGGTTAGATGCCCCAAAAGCTAAATATACAGCGCAATTTTAACATATAATTTGAACGTTAGGTGACAAAATTGAAACGGGCATGCCCGGTTAAATTGATAACGAGTATTTTTTAGTCCAACACCTCACCCCTTTAACTACGGGACCTTATAATACTACGTATAGAGAGAGATGGCAATAGCGCAACAGCTGCAAAAGATTTGCAAACCTCGAAATTAATATCTATATTGTATCATGTGCTTGTTTATTACACTTAAATTAATAACTATGTGTACTGGTTGTACCAGTGATAATCACAGTGGGAGAAACCTCAAGGCACTGTTCTGAGTTCAGTTTCACTTTTTAACCGACTTCCAAAAAGGAGGAGGTTATCAATTCGCGCGTATATTTTTTTCGCTTTTTTTTTGTATGTATGTTACCTGATTTCTTCTCCTGTGGTGCACCATTTTGTATGAATATATATCCGGATTGGTGAAACTTCAAATTTTGGAAAAGAATTCTATTGATAAAGTGATAAAATTTGTGAATGAACACATGCGTGCATGGAAATCGACCAATATCCCTAATATTTTAGTCGATGATTCGATAACTCCTTATGGATATGTATAGTTTTTTAACGTTTAATCTATTAAGGAAGATCTCATATACTTTTCTGCGACGTGCAACTTGCAGTGTTGCAGAAAATCGCTGAAAATTCCAAAATTCTTATCAAAAATTTCATCGAAATGACATAACGGACATTTGCTCATAAATATTTTAATTCCAACGTAATAGTGCGGTAATTTTAGGCACTGGAAGTTTTAATTGCGAATTTAAAAATTTTCTATGTACATCTCAAGCATATAGGTAGTAAAGCATAGTATTTTCGGTTCCTTAAATTAATGAGTACCAAGCTCGTTTTGTTTGTATACCAGGCAAATACCTATTTAAATGCAAATTTTTCCATCTTGCGAAGAAGGTGCTTTTGGTTGCCACATTCTCCCGGCCTAATAGAAAATTCAGTGACAACACATGTCAAACTTTAAACAGCTATTTGATGCGTTTATAGACAGGGTGTTTAGTTATAGCAAACCAAATCACAAAGTAAAGTGGTAGAAGGAGTTGCATTTATATGAAGATTGAAAAATAAGACGGACTACAATGTTAGTGGTCCATAGGCAACCGTATATACAGGATGGTTGGAATATTGGGTGGACTGGACGTTTGGTGGTATAAAAATGTTGGAAAAAATGTGAAATTAAAATTATATAGGGCGATTGAAAAACTGTTATATGATGTGGACATAAGCAAATCATATACAGGATGGTTGAAATATATGCTGGAGTTGCATTATATTTATACAGACTAAAAAATTATTTCTTTTAGAGCCCATAAGAAGTTGCATAAAGTGTGGAGAAATTAATATTACACAGGGCGATAATATAAAAAGTTAAAAATGGAATAATTTATGGGGTAGCCCACAAGGAGTTATAAACTATGTGTAACATTTAGCGCCATTTTTGCATACGTATTTAAGTGGACTATAATTTATAAATTGTGTTGATTCAAGTTATACTACTTGGGAGAAGTTAAAATCTTATATTGCATAGAATGTTTCCAGTGTATAAATATGTAACGGTACAATTTACAATTATTAGGATAAATTAGGCAGACTTACCAGAAAGGTAAAAGGGTGTATGTAAATACTATATGTAGATCCAGTATGTAGTTCCGTCCATAAAATGTGCACATATGTCAGGGACCATAAATATTATATTTTCGAACTGTTCGACATGAGAGGATGCGAAAGTCCTCGTTGACCCATTCAACCACGAAGTGTGTGGTTTTTTATTCCAACATATAGTACAGGAAAGGAATGAATATAATAGGAATTTAAGGATATCAAACCTAATTCCAGCAAATAAATAAATAATACATTCAGTCTAATGCACTTGAGTATCCAATTTATATAACCCGCCAAAAACCAAATAAATATTCATTAAATAAACAATGAAGACGAAACACTATGGTTGAAATATAGGACGGATTTGACTCCGTAAATATGGGATGGATTCTACTCCGTCCTATAGTTTACAGAAGGCAGCTAACAAATTTATGCTTGTCCGTGGGCAGTCGTATGTACAAGATGGTTGGTACACAGGTTGGAGTGGAATTATCTATAGTTATACAGGGTTGTCAAAAAAAGTTTTAAAAAAGGTTACATGGCGTAGTCCATAAGGCATAAATATATTTTGGGCTTATTAAGTCAACGCGTACTAGTACATTTTGTTTGTAAAGAATTACTTGTCAATTTAAATGAGAAAGTATCATTGTGTAATGTTGAGGCTTTCGATGTTACCTGGTTCTGTCTATTAAGGTTATACATACAAAATAAAAAATAAGGAATGAAAACTACCTGAGTTCAAAAAAAAAACTAAAAAGTTGAAAATAAAACATTTTTTTAAAAAAATATAACCGACTTCTACCTATAACTAAAAAGCTAAAAATAATTATAACAAAATACAACTCTAGCAAATAAATAACACATTCAATGTTGTTAGGTACCTACCCAGGAAGTAAAAAATGTAAATATTAAAAGGTGATCATTCTGTACAAATTAATTACCTACCAATCTAGTATATTTTTGAAGTCGGTGCCAAGCAACAATCAAGTTTGATGAATTAGTAGATAAGTATGCAATGAAGGATTTTAGATTTGCTTGGCACTGGCTTCAAAAATATACTAGATTGGTAAATAATTAATTTGTACAGAATGAACACGTTTTAATATTTACATTTTTTACTTCCTGGGTAGGTACCTAACAACATTGAATGTGTTATTGATTTGCTAGAGTTCTATTTTGTTATAATTATTTTTAGCTTTTTAGTTATAGGTAGAAGTCAGTTATATATATTTTTTAAATGTTTTATGGTTTATACTAATGCTCTATTAGCTAAAATGTCTGAACATTCAATCATATCATTTGTCGATGATAATACGGCTTTTACTTCTAAAGATAAAAGTCGTGTTAACCAAAAACTCTAATCCTAATAATAGAAGAGCGTGAAAAAAAAACGCATAAAAGTAAATGACAAAGACGCCTATTTGCGTCCAGTATTAAGCAGTCTCTGTTTTTATTATTCTATCCACCTGAGTCCTGCGTTTGATATTGTGATACTATCTCACAGCAGGTTTTCTGCTTCCCTTTTTGCTTTTCCATAGTTTCCATCGGATAGTCCTACTAGTCCATCAGTCATCTTCAGTTCTCACAACATGGATCTACGTTTGTGCTCCCTACAAGGAGGGACAGACAGTATACGTTTGTCAATTATTTTAATTTTTAGTGTGGGAAAAGTCTTCAGAACGCAGCGAGTAAGAGAAAACACGAAAGAGAAAACGGGAAAGAGAATTCGGGATAGAGAAAACGGGAAAGAGATTTCGGGATAGAGAAAACGAGATAGAGAAAACCAGAGAGCGGAAACAAGCAAGAGAAAACGAGCAAGATAAAATGAGATAGAGAAAACAAGAAAGAGAAAACGAGAAAGAGAAAACGAGAAAGAGAAAACGAGAAAAACAAAACGAGATAGAGCAAACGAGATAGAGCAAACGAGAAAGAGAAAACGAGAAAGAGAAAACGAGAAAGAGAAAACGAGAGAAGGGAAACGAGCAAGAGAAAACGAGATAGAGAAACGAGAAAAATAAAACAGGAAAGAGAAACCGAGAAAGAGAATTCGGGATAGAGAAAACGAGAGAGGGGAAACGAGCAAAAGAAAACAAGATAGAGAAAACAAGAGAGGAGAAACGAGTAAGAGAAAACGAGATAGAGAAAACAAGAAAGAGAAAACGAGAAAAAGAAAACGGGAGAGATGGAAAGGAGATGAAGAAAGATAGAGCTAGGGGGGAGGAAGATAGAGAGAAGGAGGGAGGGAAGAAAGGGGAATGAGAGGGAGGGAGAGAAACAGAGGGGAGTGGGACAGAGTAGCAGAGGGAGCGTGTGGGAGAGGAGAAGGGGAGTAGAGAATGAGTATGAGAGAGTGCGAGAATGGTTAGGAAAAAAGAAGAAATCTTCATTTACAGTTTTAAACATGTTTATTTTTCATAGTCCCTGCTATTGCATTGTATCTTTCACTTGGTCTTTATACTCAATATCTACAAAATATTGTCTATCGGTGGTTCAGCTTAACCAGAAATGCCATCAAATTGTTGGCTTGATTTTTATTTCGTCACCATTTTCAACGTCGTGGTAGGCCATATGACGTCTGAGGTGATTTTTGAATCTCGTCCAGTAATTGCAAAGAGGGCATTTTCGTTTGTTTGCGGAATTTTCGGGCTGATGTTTCCGCATGTGAAAGTCCACGAAAAATTTCTTTTTCGAACCGTAATTGCAATGCGGGCACCTGTAGGGGAGCATCTCGTGCGGCTTACGCTCAGTATGCGTGCTGGTGTGTTTGTAGAGAGAAGTATAATCGAGAGTTGTAAACGGACACCATTGGCATTGGTGAAGTTTACTTTTTGGCGCCTTGTTCTCCATCATTAGCACGTGTCGCTTCATGTGTCGCTTGATGCCGGACAAGTGTTTCGAAACGTAGGAGCATTCAGAGCACTTGTAAGTTTTTATTTCCGACAAGTCTTTGTGGGTTTTTCTGTGTCCCCACATGTTTTTAGTTTTGAAACCGCATACTTCGCACGTGTACATCTTTCGTGGGGGCCTATTCCTCCTCACCGGCTTCCTTCTTTTTATCCTAAAAGGAGGTTCATAAAATCAATCATTTTAAAGCATTGTAAAAGACAGTAAGCCCCTTTCTAAAGAATTAGTTGGTTAGATGCCCCAAAAGCTAAATATACAGCGCAATTATAACATATAATTTGAACGTTAGGTGACAAAATTGAAACGGGCATGCCCGGTTAAATTGATAACGGGTATTTTTTAGTCCAACGCCTCACTCCTTTAACTACGGGACCTTATAATACTACGTATAGACAGAGATAGCAATAGGGCAACAGCTGCAAAAGATTTGCAAACCTCGAAATTAATATCATGTGCTACCTAGTTTATCAAAACAAATGTGTTTATTACACTTAAATTAATGACTATATGTACTGGTTGTACCAGTTATAATCTTACAGTGTGAGAAAACTCAAGGCACTGTTCTGAGTTCACTTTCACTATTGGTTTATATTAATGATCTGTTAGCTAAAATGCCTGAACATTCAATCATATCATTTGTCGATAATACGGCTTTTACTTCTAAAGATAAAAGTTGATCAGGGGTGTTAACCAAAAGCTTTAATATTAATGATAGAAGAGCGTGAAAAAAAACCGCATAAAAGTAAAAGACAGTGAGCAAAAAAAATTATGAGCCTATTTGCGTCCAGTATTAAGCAGTCTCTGTTTTTTATTATTCTATCCACCTCAGTCCTGCCACTCGTTCAATATTGTGATACTATCTCATAGCAGGTTTTCTGCTTCCCTTTTTGCTTTTCCATAGTTTCCATCGGATAGTCCTACTAGTCTATCAGTCATCGTCAGTTCTCACAACATGGATCTACGTTTGTGCTCCGTACAAAGAGTGACAGAGGGTATACGTTATTCAATTATTTTGGTTCTAAGATATTGCGGTATTATTTTAATTTTTAGTGTGGGAAAAAGTCTTCAGAACGCAGCGAGTAAGAGAAAACAGGAAAGAGAAAACGGGAAAGAGAATTCGGGATAGAGAAAACGAGAGAGGGGAAACGAGCAAAAGAAAACGAGATAGAGAAAACAAGAAAGAGAAAAGGAGAAAGCGAAAACGAGAAAAAGAAAACATGATAGAGAAAACAAGAGGGGAAACGAGTAAGAGAAAACGAGATAGAGAAAACAAGAAAGAGAAAACAAGAAAGAGAAAAGGAGAAAGAGAAAAGGAGAAAAACAAAACGAGATAGAGAAATGAGAAAGAGAAAACGAGAGAGGGGGAAACGAGCAAGAAAAAACGAGATAGTAAAACGAGAAAGAGAAAACAGGAAAGAGAAAACGGGAAAGAGAATTCGGGATAGAGAAAACGAGATAGAGAAAACGAGAGAGGGGAAACGAGCAAAAGAAAACGAGATAGAGAAAACGAGAAAAAGAAAAGAAGATAGAGAAAACGAGAGAGGGGAAACGAGTAAGAGAAAACGAGATAGAGAAAACGAGATAGAGAAAACGAGATAGATAAAA
Source organism: Octodonta nipae (assembly GCA_034190945.1). Classification (NCBI taxonomy): domain Eukaryota; kingdom Metazoa; phylum Arthropoda; class Insecta; order Coleoptera; family Chrysomelidae; genus Octodonta; species Octodonta nipae. Next base: position 134,834,443 of record CM067220.1, read on the forward strand.
CAAGAAAGAGAAAACAAGAAAGAGAAAACGCGATAGAGAAATCGAGATAGAGAAAACGAGAAAGAGAAAACGAGAGAGGGGAAACGAGCAAAAGAAAACGAGATATAGAAAACGAGAAAGAGGAAACAAGAAAGAGAAAACGGGAAAGAGAATTCGGGATAGAGAAAACGAGTGAGGTGGAGAGGTGATGAAGAAAGATAGAGAGAGGGGGGAGGAAGATAGTGAGAAGGAGGGAGAGGAGAAAGGGGAATGAGAGAGAGGGAGAGGAACAGGGGGGGGAGTGGGACAGAGTAGCAGAGGGAGCGTGTGGGAGAGAGGAGAATGGGGGGAGAGGGGGAGAATGAGAGAGTGCGAGAATGGTAAGGAAAAAAGAAGAAATCTTCATTTACAGTTTTAAAAATGTTTATTTTTCATAGCCCCTGCTTTTGCATTGTATCTTTCACTTGGTCTTTATCCTCAATATCTACAAAATATTGTCTATCGGTGGTTCAGCGTAACCAGAAATGGCATCAAATTTTTGGCTTGATTTTTATTTCGTCACCATTTTTAACATCGTGGTATTCCATATGACGTCTGAGGTGATTTTTGAATCTCGTCCAGTAATTGCAAAGAGGGCATTTTCGCTTGTTAGCGGCGTTTTCCGGCCGGTGCTTCTGCATGTGAAAGTCTAAGACACATTGCTTTCTCGAACCATAGTTGCAATGCGGACACCTGTAGGGGAGCATCTCGTGCGGCTTACGCTCAGTATGCGTGCTGGTGTGTTTGTAGAGGGAATTATAATCGAGAGTTGTAAACGGACACCATTGGCATTGGTGAAGTTTACTTTTTGGCGCCTTGTTCTCCATCATCAGGACGTGTCGCTTCATGTGTAGCTTGATGTCAGACAAGTGTTTCGAAACGTAGGAACATTCCGAGCACTTGTAAGTTTTGACTTCCGACAAGTCTTTGTGGGTTTTTCTGTGCACCCACATGTTTCTGGTTTTGAAACCGCATACTTCGCATGTGTCCATCTTTCTTGGGGGCCTATTCCTCCTCACAGGGTTCTTTCGTTTTATCCTAAAAGAAGGTTCATAAAATCAATCATTCAAAAGCATTCTAAAAGCCAGTAAGCTTTTTCTGAAGAATTAGTTAGTTAGGTGCCCCAAAACCTGAAGGTTTAATACAATTTTAACATATAATTTGAACATTAAGCGAGAAAGTACGTATGGACGAAGTGTAGAGAGAGTGGAGGATGCAAAAGGAAACAACAGCACAACAGCTGCAAAAGATTTGAGAGCCTCGAAATTAATATCGTGTATCATGTTCTACCTAGTTTATCAAAACAAATTTGTTTATTATCCTTAAATTAATGACTATATGTACAGGTTGTACTAGTGACTATCTTACAGTGTGAGAAACCTCAAATCACTGTTCTGAGTTTGCCGATGAAAGTACGGCTGCTATTTATAAAGATAAGAGTTGATCAGGTAAGATTAAGAGCCAGTAAGCAAAAGAAAGTAAGCGCCTTTTGCCTCCAGTATTGCCCTAGGTCTATTTTGTGCTTCTAACGACCACAATCCTGCCACCCTTTTAATATCCTCATACCTTCTCAAGGCTGGTTTTCTTCTTCCTCTTTTCCTTTTCTACGGTCTCCATCTGATAAATCTACTATTCCATCAGTCACCTTTAGTTCTCACAAGGTGAGAATTGTAACCCCAACATCGGTTACCAATTACTATTTGTTGTCCTAAGTATACGGGTTCTTAGACGGTTTACATCTGTTTTCAAATTATTGTAATCCGTGTATTTTCTGAACTCGTTATTGTCGTTTATCTAGATTCAGCTTTAGTCCTATCTTTCTGGGCTAATTTCCTAGTTCTAACAACATTCGTGTAAGGTCTTCTTTTTCAGCAATAAGGACTACTTTATCTGCCAACCTTAAATTGGATAGAGATTGAGGAAGAGGAAGTCGAAAATCAATAAGAAACGGAAAGACGACGACGAAGACGAAGAGAAAGAGAGAGAGAGAGAGAGTGAAAGAGAGATAGAGAAGGAGAAACTGAAACAGAAATAGAAAGTGAAAACGAGAAAGAGAAAACGAGAAAGAGAAAACGAGATAGAAAAAATTAGTTCGAAAAAACGAGATAGAAAAAATTAGATCGAAAAAACGAGATGGAGAAAACGAGATAGAGAAAACGAGGATGAGAAAATGAAAAAGAGAAAACGACAAAGAAAAAACAAGAAGGAAAACACGAGAAAGAGAAAACGGGAAAGAGAAAACGAGAAGGAGAAAACGAGGAGGAGAAAACGAGAAAGAGAAAAAAAGAAAGGACGAGAAACAGAAAACAAGAAAGAGAAAACGAGAATGACAAAAACGAGAAATAGCAAACAAGAAAGAGAAAACGAGACAGAAAAAACGAGAAAGACAAAACGAGAAAGAGAACTCTTACGAGATCGAGAAAACGAGATGGAGAAAACGAGAAATAGAAAACGAGATAGAGAAAACGAGGATGAGAAAATGAGAAAGAGAAAACGAGAAAGAGAAAACGAGAAAGAAAAAACAAGAAAGAAAACACGAGAAAGAGAAAACGGGAAGGAGGTAAAGGGAAAGAGAAAACGAGGAGGAGAAAACGAGGAGGAGAAAGCGAGAAAGAAAAAACGAGAAAGAGAAAACGAGAAAGAGAAAATAAGAAAGAGGAGACGAAAAAAACGAGAAAGAGAAAAAGAGAAAACGAGAAAGAGAAAAAGTGAAAACGAGAAATAAAAAACAAGACGGAGAAAACGAGAAAGAGAAAAACGAGAAATAGCAAACAAGAGAAAACGAGACCGAAAAAACGAGAGAGACAAAACGAGAAAGAGAAAACGAGAATAAGAACTCTTACGAGATCGAGAAAACGAGATGGAGAAAACGAGAAACAGAAAACGAGATAGAGAAAACGAGGATGAGAAAATGAGAAAGAGAAAACGAGAAAGAGAAAACGAGAAAGGAAAAACAAGAAAGAAAACAAGAGAAAGAGAAAACGGGAAAGAGGTGAAGGGAAAGAGAAAACGAGGAGGAGAAAACGAGGAGGAGAAAGCGAGAAAGAAAAATCGAGAAAGAGAAAACGAGAAAGAGAAAACGAGAAAGAGAAAATAAGAAAGATGAGACGAAAAAAAACGAGAAAGAGAAAAACTGAAAACGAGAAATAGAAAACAAGACGGAGAAAACGAGAAAGAGAAAAACGAGAAATAGCAAACAAGAGAAAACGAGACCGAAAAAAACGAGAAAGACAAAACGAGAAAGAGAAAACGAGAATAAGAACTCTTACGAGATCGAGAAAACGAGATGGAGAAAACGAGAAACAGAAAACGAGATAGAGAAAACGAGGATGAGAAAATGAGAAAGAAAAAACGAGAAAGAGAAAACGAGAAAGAAAAAACAAGAAAGAAAACACGAGAAAGAGAAAACGGGAAAGAGGTAAAGGGAAAGAGAAAACGAGGAGGAGAAAACGAGGAGGAGAAAGCGAGAAAGAAAAATCGAGAAAGAGAAAACGAGAAAGAGAAAAAGAGAAAACGAGAAATAGAAAACAAGACGGAGAAAACGAGAAAGAGAAAAACGAGAAATAGCAAACAAGAAAGAGAAAACGAGACCGAAAAAAACGAGAAAGAGAAAACGAGAAAGAGAAAACAAGAAAGAGAAAACGAGAAGTAAAAAGCAAAAACGAGAAAGAGAAAACAAGAAATAGAAAACGACAAGGAGAAAACGAGAAAGAAAAAAAGAAGGAAAAAAGAGATGGAGGGGAGTTGGAAATGATAGAGAGAGGGGGCAAGACAGAGGGAGAAGCAGGGAGGGGAGAAAGGGGAATGAGAAGGGAAGGTAGGAAGAAGGGGAGTGGAAAAGAGAGGGAGAGAGTGGGAAAGAGAGGGAGAGAATAGGAGAGGGAGCATGTGGGAGAGAGGGGTAGAGAGAGGGAGAATAAGAGAGTGCGAGAAAGAAAGCAAATGCTTGGGAAAAAAGAAAAAATCTTAATGTACAGTTTTCAACGTGATTATTTTTTATTGTCCCTGTTATTGCATTGTATCCTTCACTTGGTCTTTATACTTAATGTCTACAAAATATTGTCTATCAGTGGTCCCTCGAAACCAGTAGTGCCATCAAATAAAAAGTTTGGTTTTTATTTCGTCACCCTGATTGCTCCAAAAGTATTAGACTTTCTCACCATTTTCAACGTCGTGTTACGCCATTTGACGTCTGAGGTGATTTTTGAATCTCGTCCAGTAATTGCAAAGAGGGCATTTTCGCTTGTCACCGGCATTTTCCGGCCGGTGCTTCTGCATGTGAAAGTCTAAGACAGATTGCCTTCTCGAACCTTAGTTGCAAGGCGGACACCTGTATGGATACATCTAGTGCGGCTTACGTTCAGTATGCGTGCTGATGTGTTTGTTGAGAGAATTATAATCGAGAGTTGTAAACGAACACCATTGGCATTGGGGAAGTTTACTGCTCGGCGCCTTGTTCTCCATCATTAACACGTGCCTGTTCTGTCTCCTCAAGCCGGCCAGGGGTTTCGAAACGTAAGAGCAATCCAAGCACTTGTAAGTTTTTAGTTCGAACAAGTTTTTGTGATTTTTTTGCGGCGTCATGTTTTTGGTTTCAAAATCGCATATGTCGCATTTTAACATCTTTCTTGGGGTACCAATCCTAATGCATAGAAATTTCGGGCTTTTTTCGTAAAACAAGGTGTAAAAATTCAATCAATTATGATCATTTAGAAATGTTTATGAACCTATTTTCCAAGATTTTATTCTTTCAGTGGTATTTTAAGTTGCAAACAAATCCACAGGTGTTTGGTTAGTTTCTCTTAAAGATTATTAATCTCATAAACTATAAAACGTGTATTTAACAAACTTTTATTACTTACGAAAACTTTACAGTTTTTCCACAACAGAATAAACAATTTAAGTATCAAGAGTATGTGAGTTTTAGACCTATTATTAAGAGTTAGTAAGATATTTGCGAACTGCTAATTTTATGTAAAAAATGTTAGAGCTTTGAAAGTTTTCCTTTCTATGTATTCTAGGTGATGTTTACAATGCTTCCATTTAGCTTAAAACTATTTTTTAATCATCTCAACGGAACACAGTATTTATCAAATATTGCACCACAATGCTTTCTAATATAATGTCTGTTTGTATTTGTTTGATTGTTCGTACATTCCGTGCGAAAGTCTGGACTTTAGTCTTCGGCAGCCAAAAAAAAATAGTGAAAAGGAAAGTCACCGCTTCCCTTAATGGTATGGAGATATACTCACTGACAAAGAAATGGCAACACCCACAAGGAGATGTTTAAATTTAATATTCTTTTGGTAAAACATTGATGTTATACGAGGGCTACCTTTTATATTTCGGGATTGGACAACCCTAGTGTTGTAGTCTGACAACTGACAGCTCTATCGTAAAGTTTGACATTTTTGAGGTTATACGTACTCAAAACGTTTTAACATAAAGGATTCATATCGGCCACAAAAAGGAATTAAATCGTGAACATTTTCGTGAGATTATTTTTTACAACTTTCGACGTGGAATAAGTCAGCAAGAGTGCATGGATGAAGTTAATTTAATTTTTGGCGATGAAGGACCACTGTTTATCGATGGTATGGTGAATTCAATCGAGGTCGTAGTTCACTCCAAGACGAATTTCGTGATGGTCGTCCAAAAACAGTTGTTGTTCCGGAAACCACTGATGCTGTGCGCGAACTGATATTGCAAGATCGTCATGTGACCTATCGTGAGATTGAGTCAATCTTACACATTAGTGGGACCAGCATACATTCAATATTGCATAAACATTTGAATGACAAAAAAACTGTTCGCGTTGGATCCCACACAATTTGTCAATCGTTCAAAAAAGGGTCGTGTCGATTGGTCGAAAGAAAAGCTCAAAAAATACGAACGCGGTGCTTCAAAACACGTTTATGACATAGTGACAGGTGATGATTCGTGGATTTACGTGTATGAGCTCGAAAGTAAACAGCAGTCGACTGTATGGGTGTTTCAAGATGAGCCGAATCCAACAAAAGTTGTTCGCGCACGAAGCACTTCCAGCAAATGATCGCCCGTTTTTTCGGAAAAACTGGACATGTCGCAACCGTACCACTAGAACAACGCAGAACAGTCAATTCTGAGTGGTACACAACTATTTGTTTGCCAGTTGTCTTCCAAGAAATGAGGAAAAACAACCGCCGAAGAAGGATCACTCTTCACCACGACAATGCGAGCTCTCACACATCGGCTCAAACAACTGCATTTTTGACCACTCAAAACATCGATTTGATGAGTCATCCGCCGTATAGTCCTGACTTGTCACCAAGTGACTTCTTTTTATTCTCGTACGTAAAAAACAAACTGAGAGGTCAACGTTTTTCGACACCTGAAGAAGCTGTTGCGATTTTCGATGATTAATATTTGTTTTTGTTCTCTAATCTCGAAATATAAAAGGCAGTCCTCGTAGTAAGTAGTAAATGATTAAAATTTGACAAAGTTTGGTGAATTTTATTTCATGTAAACTTTTTTTATCAATTAATATTGTAATTGTTTTCTGCATTTTTTTTAAACAAAGGTTCTCAGTACGTAAAAGAAGAAACAAGGTATTCGAGCTTCGAGTTACTGTTCGCAGATAGAAACAATAGCCAAAATATGAAATAATATGTCATCAGAATTTAAAATAGTAACTATAAACTATTAGCAAAAATTTATACAAGATCTGGTAAACATTTCTCAAAAATGAAGAGCTCAAAAATTGCATTAGATCATAAAAAGTATTGAAACTTGCGTCTAATGATAAAATAAAAAATTAACAGTTAACCTTAAACACCGGAAGACTCTATATTGTTATCAAAATGCAGAGTGGCCACAGTATAGCCACAGTATAGTTTATTGATTTGTGGTTATTTAAGATTTTATAGATTCTGTGCTTGCTCTGCCCGCGAAAGATTCCGGAAATTATCGAGTGTACCCGCGGATCTAGAAATAGTCTAAGAGATAGAGCCGGTTTTTGCTCGTCATCGAGAAAATGGACAGAATGTATAGTATTAAGTTCAATTCCTGAACTACATCATGTTTCTAGGCAGGCGCAAGTGGAAGTGATAACCGAGGATACTTACAGGGTGTGAAAATGGTAATTTTTTTTTGGTAATTCTCGTCATCGAGTAAACGTTCCAAAATTGGCTGCATACTAGATTGTGATGCATTTAAGTAAATTCCGGAGAGGAGTCTGCCTAGAGCGTTACCATCAAGCTGGCGGACAGGGGTAAGCTTGTCACAAATAGGGGTGAACTTCATCATTAAGTAAAAAGAACGCCATTTGCACCATTTTTCTTCTTACACAAAAGAAATCATAATCCAAAAGGACGTACAGCTAAATGATATAAATATACTTATTAATTTTTTTAAATGCGAAGTCACATTTTTCATTACTGATTTGGAAAGAGTGGAAAATTTCAGGTCCGAATATGACTTTGACCATGACCTTGAACTTGACCTTCAAGGTCATTCCAAGATCAAAGTTTGTTTGAAAAATCAACCTATTATAGCCAAATTAGGTGTACGGAGGGTTTTCGAAGTCGCTGATTTCGAATCTGAAAACAGTTTTTGTTTGAAAGATTCGTAACCAGATTTTGAAAATTGGCAATTTGAAAAAATCAACCTACTCCCAATTTGGTATACGGGGGTTTTCGACGTCGTTGATTACGAATATGAAATCAGTTTTTGAAAAATTTTCAGTTTCAGTAAAATTAAAACAGGTGTTCCACAAGGTACCATCTTGGGTCCCCTACTATTTATTTTATATATAAATGACCTAGAAGTTGATATACCAGAGGGAATTATATTATCTTTTGCTGATGATACGGCTGTAATATCAACAAGAAAAACATGGAATGCAGTCGAAACGCAAATGAATTACTACCTTAATTTGATAAATAAATGGCTTGCCTTAAACAAATTGTCTCTAAATGTTGATAAAACGGTTTTCATGAGTTTCGGAAACTACTGCAATAGTGTTCCCCGCCATATAAATATTAAGATAAATACCAAAAAAATAAGGGTAGAAAGTTGTAAATACTTAGGAATTTGTTTTGGCTATAGAATGAGATGGGACACCCATGTTGAATATTTAATAAATAAAACAAAATACTTAGTCTTTATATTTCGGAAAATGGCCAAAATTATGTTGAGAGACTCGCTGATAATGCTATACTATGCACTTTTCGATAGTATTATCTGCTATGGTAACATAGCTTGGGGAGGGATTTATTCAACTAAACAAGTTTTATTACAACGTTTACAAAATAAACTCCTGAAAATTATATATAAAAAACAAAGTTTTATTGAAAAAAAAAACACTAAATCTGAAACAAATCTTTGCTTTTGGGTCTCTTAAATACTATTATGACACGTTTAAAAATAAATTTATAAAATCCAACAAAGAAATAGAAGTATTATGATTCCAAAAAGAAATAAAACTATAAGCAGTAAAAATAGTTATGTTAAAGCTATTAATGTTTTCAACAGCCTACCAAATGATTTGAAAAGTCTAAAAAACCTTAACACTGTCAAAAAGAAAATAAAACCATGAATCTTGGCTAATATTTAAAATTTCAAATAGCAGGATAGTAAATTATATAGGGAGAAATCGATATAAGTTCTAATTCTTTAAAGTATATATTAGTATCACATAATTATTTCAACAACACTAAATTTGTAGGATATTAGTAATAAGATTTTATAGGAAATTATCATTAAGGTTAGTGTTAAGATTATCAGACCTGCGAACAGGTAACTGAGTTTACCTCTGCAGGGTTTATTATATTATACCTAATGCATAAGTATTGTAAACATTCTAATGAATAAATAAAAAAATTTCAAAACAAGTTCAACGTCAAATTTGTTTTTAATTTGAAATGCCCTCTGTGAATCAGTCATCTTTCGGATCAGGATTAAAAACATCGATTACCGTTAATTGGTTGTGCATCAATTGGTTGACTTTTTCAAAAAATTGGTCCGCTATTTTGGATTGTGAATTTTGAAAAACTGATTTCAGGTTCGAAAGCAGCGATGTCGAAAACCCCCCTACACCTAATTTAGCTATAATTAGTAGATTTTTCAAAAAAACTTTGACCTTGGAATCACCCGGAATATCAAGGTCATGGTCAAAGTCATATCCGGACATGAAATTTTCCACTCTTTCTGAATCCTTAATAAAAAATGTGGCTTCGCATTTAAAAAAATTGTGTATGACGTCTTGAAAAGTATATTTATATCATTTAGCTGCACGTCCTTTTGGATTATAATTTCTTTTGTGTAAGCAAAAAAATGTTCGCCTGTATTTTTGACAAGTTTACCCCTGTCCGCCACCTTGATGGTAACGCTCTAGGCAGACGTCTCTCTGGAATTTGCTTAGATATATCACAATCTTGTATGCAGCCAATTTTGGAACGTTTACTCGATGACGAGAATGACCAAAAAAAATTACCACTTTCACCTCCTGTAACTATCCTCGGTTATCACATCTATGTAGTTCAGGAATTGAACTTATTACGATACATTCTGTCCATTGTCAGGATGAGCAAAATCCCGCTCTATCTCTTCTACTAAAAGTTATAGTTGTTGTCTGAATAAATTCAGGCATCCACATCCTCCTCGTCTGAGTGGTAAGACATAACTGTTGGATTTTATAAATTTATTTTTAATCGTGTCAGAATAGTATTTAAGAGACTCAAAAGCGAAGATTTGGTTCAGATTTAGTGTTTTTTTTTAATAAAAGTTTGTTTTTTATATACAATTTTCAGGAGTTTATTTTGTAAACGTTGTAATAAAACTCCTCAAGCTATGTTACCATAGTAGATAATACTATGAAAAAGTGCATAGTATAACATTATCAGTAAGTCCATCAACATAATTTTGGCCATTTTCCGAAATATAAAGACTAAGTATTTTGTTTTATTTATTAAATATTCAACATGCGTGTCCCATCTCATTCTATAGTCAAAACAAATTCCTAAGTATTTACAACATTATACCCTTCTTATTTTTTTAGTATTTATCTTAAAATTTATATGGCTGGGAACACTATTGGCAGTAGTTTCCGATTCTCATGACAACCGTTTTATCAACATTTAGAGACAATTTGTTTAAGGCAAGCCATTTATTTATCAAATTAAGGTAGTAATTCATTTGCGTTTCGACTGCATTCCATGTTTTTCCTGTTGATATCACAGCCGTATCATCAGCAAAAGATAATATAATTCCCTCTGGTATATCAACTAGTAGGTCATTTATATATAAAATAAATAGTAGGGGACCCAAGATGGTACCTTGTGGAACACCTGTTTTAATTTCACTGAAACTTAAAAAATTTCAAAAACTGATTTCATATTCGTAATCATCGACGTCGAAAACTCCCGTATACCAAATTGGGAGTAGGTTGATTTTTTTCAAATTGCCAATTTTCAAAATCTGATTACGAATCTTTTAAACAAAAGCTGATTTCAGATTGGAAATCAGCGATTTCGAAAACCTCCCGTACACCTAATTTGGCTATAATATGTTGATTTTTCAAACAACCTTTGATCTTGGAATGACCTTGAAGGTCAAGTTCAAGGTCATGGTCTTATTCGGACCTGAAATTTTCCGCTCTTTCCAAATCAGTAATGAAAAATTTAAAAAATTAATGACGTCTTGAAAAGTATATTTATATCATTTAGCTGCACGTCCTTTTGGATTATGATTTCTTTTGTGTAAGAAGCAAAATGGTGCAAATGGCGTTCTTTTTACTTAATGACGAAGTTCACTCCTATTTTTGACAAGTTTACCCCTGTCCGCCACCTTGATGGTAACGCTCTAGGCAGACGCCTCTCTGGAATTTGCTTAGATATATCACAATCTTGTATGCAGCCAATTTTGGAACGTTTACTCGATGACGAGAATGACCAAAAAAAAATTACCACTTTCACCCCCTGTAACTATCCTCGGTTATCACATCTATGTAGTTCAGGAATTGAACTTATTACGATACATTTTGTCCATTTTCAGGATGACGAGCAAAATTATCTCTTCTACTAAAAGTTATAGTGTTGTTTGAATGAATTCAGGCATCCGTATCCTCGTGTGAGTGGTAAGACATGTGCCTATTTAGGTGGTTTTTAAATCGCGTCCAATAATCGCAGCGAGGGCATTTTCGTTTGCCCTCGGCATTTTTGGGATCGTGATTTTTCAAATGTCTTTTAATGTAAATAGCATTTTGTGTGCCGTAATTACAATGTGTGCAATTAAACTTATAAAACGGAGATTGAGTTTCATCTGCGTGAGTTCTCATGTGTTTGTAATATGATGGCAAATTGATGACTTGAAACGGGCACAATTTACACTTGTTCAGTTGAGAACGAGTGCTTTCTTGTCTAATTGATTTATGAGTGCCGATATGGCTAAGATATGAGGAGGAATATTTCGTTACGTAATCGCATTCTGAACATTTGTAATTTTTTGTTTCGGGGAGGTCTTTGTGTTTTCTGATATGGGAGTACATATATCTGGTTGGGAAACTGCATATTTCGCATATTTCAATTTTCGGTAGTGGCCTCTTTTGTATTCTTCTTCTTTTCGTAGGTTTAGTCCTGAAACAATACCTTTAATACAACCAAACGTCTTCATCTCGACAGTTACACCTTCCACCGGAAATAGTTTAGAATTAAGATAGTTGATAGTATTACTAAGTCTACTCTGTGCACCGTAAACCATATTCTATTAGACAAACATGTCATGCTCATTTTTTAACAGACTTCAAATAGAAGGAGGTTCTCAACTCATCAGTAAACAGGGTTTTCAACTAGTCACCCAAAATAACTTTTAAAATATTTCTAAAAAAAAAGACAAAAAAAACACGTTAATTTATACAGTGATGGACAAATGTGTGGAACCAAGTAAATATCTCTGGAATTATTAGAGATATCAAAATGAAATTAGAAAGGTGGATATTGCAGTAGATTGCCTATTTGTTTCCAAATTTTTTTACAATTTTGAACTTCCTGTTTTACCGGAAGTAATGTCGATTTTTAAATTTGCAATGAAACACCCTGTATAGTATTTTAGTTTCTGAAACATTTTATTGCGAATACAAAAATATGGGGTTTGATATTGTTTACTTCAATACCTACCGAGATATTAACAGAAAATTAAGGAAAGGAAAAATCTAATATCCATTAAAGAAATACATAATCATAATTATTAACTAAATTTAAGTGATTTTCCAAACATTGAAACTTAACTTAACAAAAATTAATGTATTAGATGTTCAAACTGAGCACCGTTTAATTCTTGACAATAAGCAAGTCGGTTTTTAAATTCCCTAGTACCACTAGCTATTACTTCTGGTGTAATTCTTTGGAGTTTTTTCATTCGAAATATTGTAAAGAATATAAAAAAATTAATTAATTGCAAAAAATGCATTTTTTCTAGGCTATATAGTTTTTCGTTGTTTAACCAATACCGTCAAAATATATCAAGTCTCATCTTACACTTTTATAATCACAAAGACCTCCCCTACATTTAAAAAAAAATTATGAGTTAAAACAATTTTGCAAACGTATGCGCCGCTATGCCCTGGTCTAATAGTATTTTCGGCTCCTTAAATCAATGAGTACCAAGCTCGTTTTGTTTGTATACCAAGCAAATACCTATTTAAATAAAAAAAATTCCATTTTGCGAAGACGGTGCTTTTGGTTGTCACATTCTCCCGGCCTAATAGAAATATTCAATGACAACACATGTTAAGCTCTAATCTGATATTTGGTGCGATTATACACAGGATGTTTAGTTATAGCAAACAAAATCACAAAATAAAGTGATAGAAGGAGTTGTATTTATATGATAATTGAAATATAGGACGGAGTAGAACGATAGTTACAGAAGGCAGTTAAAAACATTATGATGGTCTATAGGCCGCCTATATACGGCTGCCTATGGATGCTTGAAATATAGGGTGGAGTGGACGTTTGATGGTGTAAAAAAGTTGGAACTAAAATTATATAGGGTGATTAAAAAACTGTGGTCCTAAACAAATCATATGCAGGATGGTTGAAATACATGCTGGAGTTGGATTATATTTTTATATATTTCATGGCCCATAAGAAGTTGTATATAGTGTGGAGAGGAATTAATGTTATACAGGGTGATAATACAAAATATTAAAAATGAAATAATTTATAGTTTTATAATGTTTTTAATGTTTACATTTTTACTTTCTGGGTAGGTACCTAACAACATTGAATGTGTTATTTATTGTTGTATTAGGTAATAATATGGAAAATTAGATTTGAAAACTGCATCCAATTAAACCATTACATTACTAAAAATTGTAATAGATTTTTGAATCAACCAAAATTTACTTATAAAAAGTAACTTAAGTAAAAAAACAAGTAAGTGTAAAATTTAATATTTCAAGTACCCCACGCTTTTTACTCTGAACCGAAATATTATGTTAATAACTTAAATTTTATTATATTTTTATTTATATGTAATTCATCAAGATTGATTGTTCTACTTTCTTACTTTATATAAACTGTTCATAATTATAAATTATTTTGTACTTTTTAGTTCGGTTTGCTATTAAAGCTTGTTTTTTTTTAGTTGTTTTAAACTATATTTATGTACTAAGTTTTTAGTTTCATAACGATGTCTATAGTATTTAAAATTGAAAATTTTGATAAAAAAATAATTATTGTTTTTCACTAAATTGAAGTTCACTTCATGTTTGCCTAACATTTCCATTTCATTACCGCAAGTTCTACTAGTACCAACTAGATGGCAAAAGCGCGTTAATAGACGAATTTGGCATTTAGGCAAAAACAGTGACAAAAAGACAACAAACAGGACAATTAAACTTAAAGAATTGTATTGTCATGGGACCTTGACACGTGTGCAAATTTTCAAGTTAATCAGACTTCTTTAATTTGGTGAAAATTACGTTGAAAGTTACATAGATACATACATACAGGTCAACCTAATAAAAGCGTGTTAAAACATAATATGACTGAAAAAGTATTATAAATTTGAATAATGTATTTAGATTATTTCTTATACATAACAAACTCGTCCAGTTTCAAACAAAGTTTCTTAAATACTTTCTTCTTCTTCTTCTGAGTGATAGGACATGTGCCTGTTAAGGTGATTTTGAAACCGGGTCCAATAATTGCACCGAGGACATTTTCGTTTGCCTTTGGCAGTATTAGGATCGTGTTTATTCAAATGCAGTTTATACATGTGAGCACCTTGGGTTGCATAATTGCAATGTGAGCAATTATACTTATAAACTGGACATCCATCTCCATGAGTTTTCATGTGCTGGTAGAATGATCGCAAATTAATAATTCGAAACGGACACAATTTACACTTGTACAGTTTAGTAACACTGTTTTTTTCTCCAATTAATTTATGCCTTGCGACATGCCGAGCATATGTGGTGGAATATTTCGTTACGAAATCGCATTCTGAACATTTGTAATTATTAGTTTCCGAGATGGGTTTGTGTCTTTTGAGATGCTCCTTCATGTATCTGGTTGAGACACTGCATATTGCACATATTGCAAACTTTGGTAGTGGCTTGTTCTTTCTTATTCTTCTTTTTTTTACTTTCCCAGATTCAGTCCTGAAACATATCTTTAATAATAAAACCAAACTTCTTCGTCTCGACAGTTACACCTTCAACACGAAATACTTAAGAGTTAAGTTGGCAGTATTAGTAAGCCTACTGTGCATCGCAAATCACATTCTATTAATAGACAAACAGGTCATGCTCATTTTTAGCCGAGTTCAAAAAGAATGAGGTTCTCAATTCGTCCGTATATATGTGACATTTCATGTCAAATGGATCATCGGCGACTTCAAAATTAGAATGAATTCATCAAGATAAATAAGGGCTCAAATTGTTGGTATAGATGAAAACTGTGGTATTTTTAAAAATACAACAGGGTGGCTACAATATGGCGGTCGAAAGCTGAACAAAAATAGAATGCCCAGTGCAAAGAGCTTGCAAAAATAAAAATCTCCAACCAATCGGGTCGTATTTTGGCTCAGATTACAATTGATAATCTTCCCTAAAAAGCCGGTAAGTTGTCAAAATCCAATATTGCAACATCAAAATAGTGGCTAAAATCTCAATAAATAATATAATAAATTGTGGTTTCTGATGACGAATCCGAGGTCAGATTGCAAAATTGAATTTGGCATATCCAAGATGGTGGACGTATTTTTTTAAACCCACCGATTTGCATCAAATTTGGTACACTTGGGTTTTTTGGGACGCTAATCACGGATCTTTTTGATTTTTGCTGTGAGCATTTTTAAGATTTCCCTATATCCAAGATGTCTGCCCTTCTTTTTGAGAATCAATCGGTTTGTTCAAAATTCGTCATCAGCACCCAAAAAAAACACGTATACCAAATTTGATGCAAATCGATAGATTTAAAAAAAAACGTCTGCCATCTTGGATCCACCATCTTGAATTTTGCTAATCTGACCTCGGATTCGTTATCAGAAAAACCAAAAACTCCTGTATACCAAAATTGATGTGCCTCGGTTGATTTACGAAAATACGGTCACCATATTGCATTTTTATCGGAATCATGGATTTTCACAACCTAACGCTCTGGCGTTTTCAAGAAGACCATCAACTGTAATCTGAAAAGCCCAATAAACAGACAAATTAATACAAGACCTCCTCAACAATTTTTTGGAAATTATCTGTAATCTGAGTCAAACTACGACCCGATTTTTATTTTTGCAAGCTTTTTTTTACTGGAAATTTGATTTTTCTCTAGCTTCCGAACGCCATATTGGATCCGCCATTTTGTATCTTAAAAATACCACATAGCCCTTATTTATCTTAATCGATTCATTCTAATTATGAGGGCGCCGATAATCTGTTTGACGTCAAATGTCACATAACTTGCTCATAACTCGAGAATTATATGAAATATCCTCAAAATTTAAAAAAAGGATTCAAGAAGAATCATTTAGCTTTAAAATGACACTTATATTTCCACATAATCACCATCTCGCTCCAAACAGCGCTCCCAACGTTGACACATTTTTCAAATCCGTTCCTAAAGAATTCTTTCGCTTGTTTACGTATCCAACTTCTTACAGCGGCCTTCACATCTTCATCTGTTTCCCTTAAGATTGCTTTTTAAAAGAAATTCATCTCCTTCGCTTCTATAACGTTCCAAAAGTTGTTCACAGCTTCTTTTCGTTTATTTTCTTCCGTAGACATACGCGGTACCCAGCGTGGATCAAAGTTTTCGATAGCCCAATATAATGAACCCTACTCTTTCTTTTGATATTCTTAATATTGTTGAGTGATTCTGCTAACACTTTGAATAAAATTATCGACGTGAGAACGATGCTCATCATCGCTGGAAGAAATTGGTGGTTCACAGCGTTGTTCGTCGGAAATATTCAACTATACTGCTCGGAAATCCTGATTCTTATGGCCCACTTATTCACAGTACTTCTGTCAACCGTCTCAGCTCAAAAAACAGCCTGTAAACGCCGATAAATTTCAGTAGGCGTAATGTTTTCCGCCGTTAAAAATTCAATCACTGCACGTTGTTTCAAGCGCGTGCACCTTTTCCATTTATTCAAGATTAAATTATTAATTTTTAAATCATTGTAATGAACACTGGGATGACGACGCCGACCCCGAACTCCGAGTCGAGATGCAAGCCAGAAGGATAAGAAACCAAGAGAACATTAGCGTTGGGTTTTATGACTCTTTTTAGTGAGCCGGCTCATTTCGTTCAGCTCACCAAAACGAGTCGTTCACAATGAGTCGTTCAATTGAACGATCTCCTAAAACACAGCCGTTTAGCCTTAGGCGGATTTATATAATGTCTCTACTTGCCTAGTTTGCTGCTCAAACTAATATTAAAGTTTTGCTGAGTCATAATTTAAAGATCATTAATTTACGTAAATACAAAATTTTAATTTTTGTATTATTTGGTAACAAAAATAAGAAAAAAACTCCAAACATTAAAAACAAATAAAATTATTATGCTTACTTATAACCCAAATAGAAATTTATATAACAAAAACAATGCAAAACAATAAAACTCCTGTGCCTTAGTGCTTGTCATAATAAAAATTTAAAATACCCATTCATCGATTCGTTGAAAATAAAACCTTCCGACCAAATTTTAAAATACCTTTCATGTCATGAACCAGACGGCTGAGGGCTCTTTTCTCTTCACTGCTCCGAGCCGAGGTGACTGTGCCGGTCGAAAGATTGAACGATGAACGTTTAGCACATCCTATGACTCTCGACTCGCTCGAGCTGAATGACTCTATTAATGGCGAACTGAACGAGCTATTTGACTTAACTGTGCCGCTTATTCGTGGCACATGTAGAACGACCCAACCCTAGAGGACATCCCACCGATCAGGGCCACGACCCCGGAAGAGGTACGGGACCAGATAAGACGACTCAAACAACGAAAAGCACCTGGACATGACCGTATATCCAACATGATAGTCAAACGGTTTACCAGGAAGGCTGTCGTTTCCTTGAGGAGATGGAAGTATGCAGACATTATCATGCTACCAAAGGCCAATAAGGACGGTACTTTTCCACAAATCGCCCTAATAGTTTATTACCAGCCATGAGTAAAGTAGCAGAAAGGATCTTCGCGAATCGACTCCAAGAGACCATAGACGTGATTCCAGACCAGCAGTTTGGACTCAGACATCGACACGCCACCAAACACCAAGTTGTAGAATACGCCTCAGACGAACTAAACCGAAATCGAAGAACAGTTTAATTTTCCTGGATGTAGCAAAAGCCTTCGACCGAGTATGGCATGACGCACTATTAGTCAAGATGGCCCAATTAGGATTTCCCACTAACATCATCCGGCTAGTGGGCTCCTTTTTGAGACATCGAAGAGTAAGAATACGAGTAGGCCAAGAGCACTCCAGATACCGGATCACCGAGGAAAGGGTTCCCCAAGGAGCAGTCCTGTCCCCGATGCTATTTTCCATCTACACTGCAGACATCCCAAGTCCAGCCGACGCTATAATTGCCCAGTTCGCCGACGACACCGCCATAGGATGCCAATCATTCAGATTGGAGCCAGCCTTGAGGCGGCTGCAGCAAGCCACTGACAATTTAGCGGAATGGTACCTTCAGTTGAAGATAGCCATCAACGAGGAAAAAACCCAAGCTCTGTTCGTCAATGGGAGAAGCCACATGATCATTCCGACAGGAAACCTGACCGTTAACGGCAGACAAATTGCATGGAAGAACGAAGTCAAATACCTTGGAGTCATCATCGACAAGGGGTTGACTTTCACGAGGCATGTCCAAGAGACTCTTAATAAAGTCCGGGCTGTCCGTGCCAAACTTTACCCCTTAATAGAAAGAGGAAGCAAGCTGGGACTCTGAAACAAGCTGACTCTCATCAAGACAGTCATCTTGCCAATGCTGGCGTACGCTTCCATAGTATGGGGACACACCAGCAAGAGCAACAGGCAGGCCATCCAAAGGCAGGAGAACCTATGCCTACGCCTCGCAGTCGCCGCACCCTGGTTCGTTCGTAACACGGTGATTTTCAACAATTTACGACACCAACCAGTGCTTGCAGAAATGAAGAGGAGGGCCAAACTGGAAGAGCACCCAAACCTTCACCTACGACAACTAATCGACTATGACCCCAGATTTATTGACAGATACAAACGGCCTAAGAACCAGCTCTGCCTTAGCGAAGGGGAAGAGGACGAAGAAGCCCAGAGATAGAGGACAGTAAGTAAAAAATGAAGTATATAACAATATTTTTTTCCAGGATACAACAAGAAGGGGCGCCGGGGGGAAAACAACTTACGAAACAAAGAGAAGACAGAAGAACACACACCCACAAAACAAACGACGACAACGTGGACGCCCACAGAAGGGTACAATGAGCTATATATCATAGCAAAGAATGAGCCACGTAACACAAATAAAACAGTTGCTGTAGTACCAATAAGGTAAAGCAACGGAATCAACCAAAGCCAAGCTATCCGAACAAGACGACAGTGATTATGCAGAAGGAAAACTGCGTTAGCGTGAGGACCTGAGTTAAGTCTCAGGGGGTGGATGGCAAGGGGGCTGGAAGTGCCCATCAGCAAAATTTTCTGAAGAGCAAATCTAGTTCCTGGGCTCGCGCATGGGTGTGTGTGAATGAACACAGGGTGACATCTCTGGCAGTGAACAGCTATTGGACCTAACGAACTAAAGTATGATTATTCTCGTCAGTCATTTTGGGTCCAGCTGCCACTGCTCCTCCATGTTCACAATGTATTAGGCTTCAGTTTCAAATGAATAAAGATAAATTATTTGTGGTAAAACGTGAAAAATTGTGAAATGAATGTGTCCCGAGTATTTTCTTCAATAGAATAGGTTGAAAAAACAGGCTAAAGTAGGCCGAGAAACAGTTCTGCTCGTGTCAAATGTCAATCAATCAATCAATGGCCTAACACAAGCCTTCCTGGGTACTCAACAACTCAAATCCAAGCCTCTTTAGAAGCTTACTTAATATTTTTCAGGTTTCAATGTTTATCAACAAATTATTAATTCATACTTAAAGGGGAGCCAAAATGCATTCATTGTAAATAGGTACAAGGCAAAAGTGATAGACAAACCCAAAACGGCTGATAAGAATCCCTATGTTTTTTGTACCCTATTGAGGCCCGATTCTTGTTATTATTCGACGGCTCTACGATTCCAAAGATGACGAAAGTCGTATGAAAATTGATATAATTTAATGAAAATTAACCAGTAAATTAAAGTTTAATAGTAATGTTTTTTTGTAATTGTTGTTTTTGTAAAATAATTCTATTTGTATTTTATAGTTCACTTATGAAGCTATATAATATATCGCACTCACACAAATAATTGAACTTCTAACTAATACTTAAAAATTAAAATACATTATTGCAGCTATTATAGCTTTACACTTCTGATACCCTGACTCTATGTTACAATCACAAAAGCGTAACTTAAGGATGTTTTTTAGCGATGTATCGAAAAACATCCATACAGGGTTCCGATGTTTTACATCGAATAAAAACATCGATTTTTTTTTCTTGATGGACACCCCTAGTTTGGCTGGCAATTGTACAGACTTGAGCGAGCAACCGTTTCACCGACAGTTAAGAAATTTGGAACTTAGGGAGGAGGAGGTTATGGCTATCGAATGAGCATGCGCACGAACCCGTATGATTTTGTTCGCCTTTTATGAGCAAGTGTGCATTACTTTTCAGCCGACCGTCGTATAAATAAATATTTGGAGAAGTTATTCCATTCTATTCCACGATAAACGAGATTGGTTAAAATAATGAATGTTACTTTAAAGTAAAATACCTTATTGTTAGTAATATCAAAAAAGTCAATTAGATTTGAAAACTGCATCCAATTAAACCATTAAATTACTAAAAATTGCATAATAGATTTTTGAAAAAACAAAAATTTACTTATAAAAAATAACTTAAGTGAAAAACAAGTAACTGTAAAATTTAATATTTCAAGCACCCCACGCTTTTTAATCTGAACTGAAATATTCTGTTAATAACTTAAATTTTATTGCATTTTAATTTTGAGACAATTAATCATGATTGATTGTTCGACTTTCTTACTTTATATAAACTGTTCATAATTATAAATTATTTTGTACTTTTTAGTTCGGTTTGCTATTAAAGCTTGTTTTTTTTTAGTTTTTTTAAACTATATTTATGTACTAAGTTTTTAGTTTCATAATGATGTCTATAGTATTTACAATTGAAAACTTTGATTAAAAAAATATTTTTCGTTTTTCACTATTTTGAAGTTTACTTCATGTTTGCCTAACATTTCCATTTCATTACCGTAAGTTCTACTACTGACAACTAGATGGCAAAAGCGCGTTAATAGACGAACTTAGCATTTAGGCAAGAATAGTGACAAAAAGATAAGAAACAGGACAATTAAACTTAAAGAATTGTATTGTCATCGGCCCTTGACACGTGTGCACATTTTCAAGTTAATCAGACTTCTTTAATTTGGTGAAAATTACGTTGAAAGTTACATAGATACATACATACAGGTCAACCTAATAAAAGCGTGTTAAAACATAATATGACTGAAAAAGTATTATAAATTTGAATAATGTATTTAGATTATTTCTTATACATAACAAACTCGTCCAGTTTCAAAGAAAGTTTCTTAAATACTTTCATCTTCTTCTTCTTCTGAGTGATAGGACATGTGCCTGTTAAGGTGATTTTGAAATCGGGTCCAATAATTGCACCGAGGACATTTTCGTTTGCCTTTGGCAGTATTAGGATCGTGTTTATTCAAATGTAGTTTATACATATGAGCACTTTGGGTTGCATAATTGCAATGTGAGCAATAATACTTATAAACTGGACATCCATCTCCATGAGTTTTCATGTGCTGGTAGAATGATCCCAAATTAATAATTCGAAACGGACACAATTTACACTTGTTCAGTTTAGTACGACTGTTTTTTTCTCCAATTAATTTATGCCTTGTGACATGCCGAACATATGCGGCGGAATATTTCGTTACGAAATCGCATTCTGAACATTTGTAATTTTTAGTTTCCGAGATGGGTTTGTGTCTTTTGAGATGCTCCTTCATGTATCTGGTTGAGACACTGCATATTGCACATATTGCAAACTTTGGTAGTGGCTTGTTCTTTCTTATTCTTCTTTTTTTTACTTTCCCAGATTCAGTCCTGAAACATATCTTTAATAATAAAACCAAACTTCTTCGTCTCGACAGTTACACCTTCAACACGAAATACTTAAGAGTTAAGTTGGCAGTATTAGTAAGCCTACTGTGCATCGCAAATCACATTCTATTAATAGACAAACAGGTCATGCTCATTTTTAGCCGAGTTCAAAAAGAATGAGGTTCTCAATTCGTCCGTATATATGTGACATTTCATGTCAAATGGATCATCGGCGACTTCAAAATTAGCATGAATTGATCAAGATAAATAAGGGCTCAAATTGTTGGTATAGATGAAAACTGTGGTATTTTTAAAAATACAACAGGGTGGCTACAATATGGCGGTCGAAAGCTGAACAAAAATAGAATGCCCAGTGCAAAGAGCTTGCAAAAATAAAAATCTCCAACCAATCGGGTCGTATTTTGGCTCAGATTACAATTGATAATCTTCCCTAAAAAGCCGGTAAGTTGCCAAAATCCAATATTGCAACATCAATATAGTGGTTAAAAAACCCAATAAGGTGATCGCATATTTGAAAATCAACCAATGTGCATCAAATTTGGTTTACGGGCTTTTTTTGTGGTTTCTGATAACGAATCCGAGGTCAGATCAGCAAAATTCAATTTGGCATATCCAAGATGGTGGACATATTTTTTTAAAACCCACCGATTTGCATCAACTTTGGTACACTTGGGTTTTTTGGGACGCTAACCACGAATCTATTTGATTTTTGCTGTGAGCATTTTACCACGTATACATAAAAGTATACCAAATTTGATGCAAATCGGTAGATTTAATAAAACACGTCCGCCATCTTGGATCGACCATCTTGAATTTTGCTAATCTGATCTCGGATTCGTTATCAGGAACACCAAAAACCGCTGTATACCAAATTTGATGTGCATCGGATGATTTACAAAAATGCGGCCACCATATTGGATTTTTAACCACCATATGGGATTTGCAATCATGGATTTTCGCAAACTAACGCTACGGCGTTTTCGGGAAGACCATCAACTGTAATCTCAGTCAAACTACGACCCGATTGGTTGCTGATTTTTATTTTTGCAAACTTTTTTTACTGAACATGCGATTTTTCTCCAGCTTCCGACCGCCATATTGGAGCCGCCATGTTGAATTTTTAAAAATACCACATAGTTCTCATCTAGACGGATAATTTGAGTCCTCATTTACCTTAATCGATTCATTCTAATTTTGAGGGCGCCGATGATACGTTTGACGTGAAATGTCACATACATATTTTTTTAATGTATGTTCAGCGATTATTCAAAAACGGCTCAAGGAATTTGGATCACTTCAACTGGAATCTGTTCGAGGTGATTTCGAGGTGGTCCCTTATTTTTTTCGAGGACGTAGCTGATACCATTTTTTAGAAACTCGGTAAAAACTTATTAACGGAATTTTTTATATAGTAACCTTTGGTGGAGGCGCTAGCATTAAAAAAGGAAATGCCTCTGTTCGGAACCTGCGGCGTAATAAACTGAAAATAAATTGGAATTAAAGCAAAAAAAATGGCAGTTAATCAACTTCAGGGTGGAGGTTTTCAAAAGGTGTTTTCATACGTTGGAATTAAATATTTCTTTATGTTATAAAATTTATCCACTCCGTCCCTGGCGAAAGCACCGTAAAACAGTATTCATTCTAAAGAACATGAAACATTTTTTTTAAACAAGTTACTTTATTCTATTCAAGAATAACAGAGATTGGTCAAAATAACGAATGTTATAAAATTCCGTATGTTCGGCAATATCGAAAAAGTTAAATTTGAAAACTGCATCCAATTAAACCACTACATCACTAAAAATTGTAGAATAAATAAATTTTGGAAAAAACTAAAAAAACTTAAAAAAAGTTAAATACGTAAAGAACAAAAAATAATTTTATTCTCCAAGCGCTGCCTTTTACATTTCGGAATTGGACAAAGTTTGACATTTTTGAGGTTATACGTACTCAGAACGTTTTGACATACGAGCGCTATGTGTTGTTTACAGTAACTTAAAGGATTCATCTCGGCTAAAAAATGGAATTGAATCGTGAACATTTTCGTGCGATTATTTTTTACAACTTTCGACGTGGATTATGTCAGCAAGAGTGCATGGATGAACTTAATTTAATTTTTGGCGATGAAACTCCATCAAGGACCACTGTTTATCGATGGTATGGTGAATTCAATCGAGGTTGTAGTTCACTCCAAGACGAATTTCGTGAAGGTCGTCCAAAAACAGTTGTTGTTCCGGAAACCATTGATGCTGTGCACGAACTGATATTGCAAGATCGTCATGTGACCTATCGTGAGACTGAGTCAACCTTACACATTAGTGGGACCAGCATACATTCAATATTGCATAAACATTTGAATGTCAAAAAAAATTGTTCGCATTGGATCCCACACAATTTCTCAATCGTTCAAAAAAAGGCTCGTGTCGATTGGTCGAAAGAAAAGCTCAAAAAATACGATGGCGGTGCTTCAAAACAAGTTTATGACATAGTGACAGGTGATGAATCGTGGATTTATGAGTATGAGCCCGAAAGTAAACAGCAGTCGACTGTATGGGTGTTTCAAGATGAGCCGAATCCAACAAAAGTTGTTCGCGCACGAAGCACTCCCAAGCAAATGATCGCCTGTTTTTTCGAAAAAACTGGACATGTCGCAACCGTACCACTAGAACAACGCAGAACAGTCAATTCCGAGTGGTACACAACCATTTGTTTGCCAGTTGTCTTCCAATAAATGAGGAAAGCCAACCGCCGAAGACTGATCACTCTTCACCACGACAATGCGAGCTCTCACACATCGGCTCAAACAACTGCATTTTTGACCACTCAAAACATCGATTTGATGAGTCATCCGTCGTACAGTCCTGACTTGTCACCAAATGACTTCTTTTTATTCCCGTATGTAAAAAACAAAGTGAGAGGTCAACGTTTTTCGACACCTGAAGAAGCGGTTGCTGCGTTCAGAATGCATGTTTTGGAGATCAATCAGAGTGGAAAATGTGCTTCGACAATTGGTTCAAACGCATGTAAAAGTGTATAGATCTTCATGGGGAATATTTTGAAAAACATAAAAGCAATTTTCGATAATTAATATTTGTTTTTGTTCTCTAATCCCGAAATATAAAAGGCAGCCCTCGTATATTTTCACAGTAAACCACCAAAATAACCATATGACTGGCTATAGAGAGACAATCCATAACAAACTTGTAAAATTGGAAAGAAAGTTCCTTAAATAATTTCTTCTTCTTCTTCCGAGTGATAGGACATGTGCCTGTTTAGGTGATTTTTAAATCGGGTCCAATAATTGCAACGAGGACATTTTCGTTTGCCTTCGGCAGTATTAGGATCGTGTTTTTTCAAATGTACTTTTATACGATCAGCATTTTGGGTTGCATATTTGCAATGTGGGCAATTAAACTTGTAAAACGGAGATTGGGTTTCATCTGCGTGAGTTCTCATGTGTTTGTAATACGATGGCAAATTGATGGCTTGAAACGGGCACAATTTACACTTGTTCAGTTGAGTACGAGTGTTTTCTTGTCTAATTGATTTATGGGTGGCGATATGGTTACGATATGGGGAGGAATATTTCGTTACGTAATCGCATTCTGAACATTTGTAATTTTTAGTTTCGGAGAGGTCTTTGTGTCTTCTGATATGCGAGTACATGTATCTGGTTTTGAAACTGCATATTTCACATATTTCAATTTTCGGTAGTGGTCTCTTTTGTATTCTTCTTCTTTTCGTAGGTTTAGTCCTGAAACAATACCTTTAATAAAACCAAACGTCTTCATCTGGACAGTTACACCTTCCACCGGAAATAGTTAAAGAGTTAAGATAGTTGATAGTATTAGTAAGCTTGCTGTGCATCGTATACCGTATTTTATTAACAGACAAACAGGTAATGCTCATTTTCAACTGACTGAAAAAGAAGGAGGTTCTCAATTCGTCTGTATATACAGGGTATTCAATCTCAAACGAGCCACCTTGAATATCTTGGTTATTTTCAAAACTATTGCAATAAGAAAAAACAGTTAGATTTTGTTTCGAGGGGGAAATTTTTTGGGGTGAATTAGCGCTTGCGCGCATTCAAAACACAAACAGGCTAATTCAATGACTTTCAGATTTGAGATAGGGAAATAGGTGTTGTCGTATATCATTTGAAAGCCATTTTTACGGACTATACCGTCGTAATAAAATTTTTTATTGCAATTTCTGTACATGTAATAATAAGAGTATTAAAAAAACGAATTTACATTACACTACAATGCCTCTACAGCAAATGTTCAAAGTGTCTTCCATTGACTTCCATACAATAGTACAACCTTTTCTGAAAGCCGTCTACGACATGGTACGGCATAGTCGGTGTTATCTGACTCCGCTATGAATTCGTTTACGTAGTTCGTCCAAATTCTCAGGCTGAGTCATAAAATTTTGGATTTAACATGTCCACACAAAAAAAATCCAAAGGGATCGGGCCGGCCATTCTATAGGACCTGTTCTTCCAATCCAGCGACTAGGGTATTCCAAATCGAGGTATTGACGGACTGGTGCGCCATAGTGAGGAGGAGCTCCATCTTGTTGGAAATGTAATTGCTCTTCATGTTGTAGAGGATCATTTTCTAATTTTTCTATTATCAATGCATTAATTTCTTTTTTCAATATATTGTGATAAATTTCACCATTTAAATTACCATTAATAAATAGGTGTCCAATTAGGTGATTTCCCAAAACCCCTACCCAAAACGTTTAATTTTACCGGATGTTGACTATGAGCTTCTCGAAATAAATGAGGATTTGTATGGCTCCAAAATCTACAGTTATGTCCGTTAACCTCCCCATGAAGTGAAATAGTGCACTCATCCGAAAAGCAAACATTGTACAAGAAATTCGGGTTTTCGATCATACGTTGGGTCATTATTTCGCAAAACTCTTGCCTTCGATCCCAATCATCCTCATTCAATTCATGAAGTAATTTAATTTTGTACGGATGGAATTTCTACTTACGCAAATTTCTAAAAACGTTAGTTTTGCTAATACCGGAAGCTGCAGAGATTCACTGGACAGACTGCGTGTTTGGTATAAGTTGGACATGGGCCAATGTAGCCACAGCTAACCCTTGATCATTTGCAATTCCAATGGGGGCTCTTTTTTTATTCATTACTGAGCCCCTCTCAACAAATTTTAAAAGCAACTCAATGTCTGTCAATTTCCATTGTAAATTGAATTGAAATCGAATCTGATTCTTCGCTCCCGTTTCTTGATGTCCTAATGACAAAAACCAGCAATGGCAAATTCTCATATACAGTCTATAGAAAACCAACCCACAATAATCGATACTTAAATGCCCAATCACATCATCACCCTGTAATGAAATCTTTGGTCCTTAGATCTATTCGCTTAACAGACATTGACAATAGACAAAACGAACTTAATAATCTTCAACAGGTCCTTCGACAAAACGGTTATCATCCAGACCACAATGCGCGCATATTTCGTCAATCGCAACAACCCCCGAGTACACCAACCCCATCAGAAACAGACCAACAACACCGGAAAGCCTTCCTTCCGTACAATCGAGGAATCACTGACAAAATAGCCAACTTAACTGGGAACCCTAAAGATAAAGTACCTAACGAGGATCAAGGAGTTTACGAAATTCCATGTCGCGATTGCCCACAAAGCTACATCGGTCTTACAAATAGGCGCGTCAACCATCGAGTATATGCACATTCTTTGTCAGTTCGAAAAAAGATCCGACTTCAGCTCTCGCGCATCATAATATCCAAACAGGATACTCTATCAACTTCGACGACAGTAGGACTATCGTATCTCTTAACTCCCTTAGGGCATCTACTAATCGCGAAGCGATAGAAATAGAAAAAAGACCCCTCTGTCTAAACCGACGCGATGACAGCTTTCGACTTCCCACAGCATGGACCTCCGTAATTGCCAGATTAAACAAAGCAGACACGCCCACCAACACCCAACCAACCACAACACAGCCTCTTCATCACGTGATATCCCCTACTAACCGACATATAACTATAAATAAAAGAAGCAGAGCAGACTCAAATTCAGTTCAGTTACCTAGTGACTCTTGGAGAGTAGGCAGATTGATGCCCCGAGTTCGATCTAGACTGAAACTCTTTTTCACCATTAAGCCATTGCATCACTAAAAACTGCATAACAGATATTTGAAATAACAAAAATCGACTTAAAAAAAGTAACTTTACTAAAAAACAAAAAATAATTTGTTTCTGTAACAATTAAATACTTTTTTTTTGAAGTGTTTCTTCTCCAAGCGTGGTGTTATTTTTACAATATACTATAAAAATAAACATAATATGACTGCCTACTGCATAATGAAAAGATATTATAAATCTGAATAATGTATTTTGATTATTTCGCATAAATAACAAACTCGTACAATTTCAAAGAAAGTTCCTTAATTACTTTCTTCTTCTTCTTCTGAGTGATAGGACATGTGCCTGTTAAGATGATTTTTAAATCGGGTCCAGTAATTGCAACGATGACATTTTCGTTTGCCTTTGGCAGTACTAGGATCGTGTTTTTTCAAATGTACTTTTATACGATCAGCATTTTGTGTTCCGTAATTGCAATGTGGGCAATTAAACTTATAAACCGGAGATTGCGTTTCATCCCCATGAGTTCTCATGTGTTTGTAATACGTAGGCAAATTAATGATTTGAAACGGACACAGTTTGCACTTGTACAGATGCGTACGAGTGGTTTTTTCTCTTATCGCTATATGTGTTGCTGCGTGTTTTTTATATGCAGTCGTATATTTTGTTACGAAATCACATTCAGGGCATTTGTAATTTTTAGTTTCCGAGATAGGTATGTGTTTTCTGAGATGCTCCTTCATGTATCTGGTTGAGACACTGCATATTGCACATATTGCAAACTTTGGTAGTGGCTTGTTCTTTCTTATTCTTCTTTTTTTTACTTTCCCAGATTCAGTCCTGAAACAATATGTTTAATAAAACCAGGCGCCTTTATTTCTACAGATTCACCACCAATCCGGAAATTGTTAAGAATTAAGACTGTAGATGGCATTAGTAAGTGTAATCTGCCCCGTAACCTGTTGTATACTAATAGATAAAGATGCCAAGCTGATTTTTGGAGAACGTGTTATAGGAAGCTATTTTTCATAACATTGAGAGTATTACTGGACAATATACGGATACCCTTATAATATCACTCAGGATTTCTGCCTCTGTCACATCACAGCCATTTTCTCCTAAACAACTGGATAGAAGAGGTTGAAATTTAGTATCAATGTATAGTTTGGTGACCCGATCAGGAGTACATATCATAAAAGAAAACATTTTGGTTTTAGGGGTACTTCTGGGGGGGAACTAAAAAAAGACGGTTCCTTCCCCTTGATCTCCGAAACTACTGAGCCTATTATTTTGAAAAAAGTATAGAACGTTGCCCGAACTTTACAGGAAAAATAAAGAGAAACCATTAATATTAATTTTGGGGGGCAAATTATAGAATCAAATAAAAATTTAAAATTTTTTTTTCAAACACATCATGAAATATATCAAATAAAAGGTCCCATTCTGAGGAACACAAATATATTTCTTTCGTATTAAAAAAAAAATAATTAAAAAGATATTAACCAAAATATACCAAAATTTATCCATTCCCCCTCAATTATCCCCGAAACTATAAAACGTAAAGTTTTGAAAAAAAATAGAGATATGGGGTCTGACCTGAAGTTTACTGGAAAAATAAGGAGAAACCTCTACTTTTAATTTTGGGGGGCAAATTACAGAATTAAATGGAAAATATAAAATTAAAATTATTTCTAACGCATAATGTTATATATCAAATGAAAGGGCTCATTATGACGAAAACACATATATTTATTCCATATTTTTAAAATAAATTAATTAAAAGATTAACAAAAATATAAAAAAATTACCCAACCCCCCTTATCTCCCAAAACCATAAGCTGTAAAATTTTGAAAAAAATAGAGGTATAGCGCCTCACCTGAACGTTACTGGAAAAATAAGGAGAAACCCCTAATACTCATTTTGGGGGGCAAATTATAGAATTAAATGGA
This sequence comes from Octodonta nipae, assembly GCA_034190945.1. NCBI lineage: Eukaryota > Metazoa > Arthropoda > Insecta > Coleoptera > Chrysomelidae > Octodonta > Octodonta nipae. The sequence goes on from CM067220.1 coordinate 134,864,330, forward strand.
AAATAAAAAATTAAACTTGTTTCTAACGTATCATGTAATATATCAAATCAAAGGGTTAATTATGACGAATACTAATATATTTTTTTATTATTCTTTTAATAAATATTTTAAAATATATTTAAAATTTAAAAAAATACCCATTCCTCCCTTTATTCCCCAAACTATAAGACCTTAATTTTTATAGTTTACAGGTAAAATACGAAGAAATCCCTAATATTAATATTGGGGCCAAATTATAGAATTAAACGGAAAATAGAAAAATATTTTTTAACGCAATCTTGCAATACATTAAATGAAAGGGTTTATTATGAGGAATACAAATATATATTTTTCATATTTTTAAAATTAACCAGCTGTCGCCCAGTGGTCGAAATTCGACCAATTGTGTCAATATCTCTGACAGGTTAAGTAACCTGAAAATTTTAAGTGTGACATTCTATCCTAGGACTTTAGGGAGAACGGCAATTACACGGAACGGATCCAGATTCGGAACCTCTGTGTGATAGTTTCTTCGAAAATCCTAGATCTCGGTCTTACATCTCGTTTCTACAAATAAGTAATGAACTTCGAGTTTTTTTTTTCAGATATAATTCATAGGACTTTATTTGTGTTCAAATTCGTAATTCTTAATTTAATATGACAACAATTCAACCGCTAATAGGCTACCCTACATATTTATTTTTTCTAACCTGTCTGTATAGCTATAATTGCACTCAATTCTCTAACATTAATTAAAATCCTCATTATAATAATTCCATCTCATTATATATTTCCACCACCCTGTATATGCAACTGCTCATGGACCACGCATAATATTATTTAACATTTTTGAACCATCCGGTAAACCATTCTGTATATGACACTGCCTATGAGCCACCGTATTTACTCTTTTTGTTTATGAAATTTTTATCATCATCCTGTATATCTATAATTCCTCTCACCCTATATTTCATCTTCCCTATATATACAACTGCATATGGGTTAGGAAATGTTGCATTTCCATTTCCGCCACCCTGTACATGCATCTCTGTATAATATTTTTTGCAAGCACCCTGTATAACTGTAATTCTACTGCACCTTCTATTTCAAGAACCCTGTAAATTCAACCGCTAATGGCCTTCCCTATATAATTATTTTATTAGTTATAATTGCACTCTACTCTATATTTTAAACACCCTATATATGCAACTGCTTAAGTGCCACCCACGAAAAAAATTATTTCTAACATATCTGGAATCGCTCTGTATAATTATAATATACAACGATTACTTTACCACTAAACAATAACAACGCTTGCATGCCAATTCCAGAAGTACATGCTCTAAGTATATAACAGCATTGGTCCTTCTATATATTACTCAATGTTTTGAGTCTGGCGGCGGCGGCACATTCAGTTGTTTGGCGTTGACATTATGGACGTAAATAATGAATTTTTATTATATTTTATTTAATGAATGAACCAATATTATAAATTAATATTAGCATTCTGCACTGAAGGTCGTCAGTAGCTACTAAACAAAACAAAAATGAAGAAAATCGGTTTGAGAGACAGAGGAGAAAATGGTACCCAATCATTTTGTCTTTGCCTATTTATATATAGATTGTTTACAAGATATTAACATAAAGATATAAAAAAATCTCATTTCTCGCTTTATTTCCGAAAATATACCCAAAATTTTGAAAATAATTAGGGGTACTGGTGCTCACTTGAAATTTTTAAGAAAAATTATTAGAAAACCCCCATAGAAATTTTAGTGACAAATTATACAATTAAGTGGAAAATGAAAATTCAGTTTTCAAACGCATCATATCAGATAAAAGGCTCTTTATGTGAATTACAAATATATGATATTTTTGAATCATTTGTTTAAAAGATATTAAGAAAAATATTTAACATCGGCTTAATTCCCACTTTAGAAACTAAACTATTTAAATTTTGAAAAATATATTTTATTTGTATTTTTAAATAATTTGTCTAACAGATATAATAATTTATTATTTAAAACTTGACCTATTTTGCCCGATATCTTCCAATCTACAGAGCCTCAAAATTCAGACAGTAGATTATAAAAGGCTTCCCTGAAAGCTTATTAGTAAAATAAAACTCTAATGTTAATTTTTGGGGGCCAAATTAGAAAATTAAATACATATGTATTCTTATAAAAATCAAGCGAATCTTGAAGCAGATAAAATAAAAAGTCTATGTGTGGAAAATCAAAGTGTATATTTTTTATAAATTTAAAACGCTTCCTTTAAAAGATATTAGGGTAAATATAAGAAAATGCACTCATTCCCTGCTTGTCTGAAACTGGAAAATTAGAATCTTGAAGGTGGTACGGAACCCTAAGTATGCGAGTTCAACTCGCACTTGACCAAATTATTGAATACAAGTCTTTCTAACTTGAAAACATTATTGGTATTAAATGAAAATATTGCACTTAAGCTTTTCAACATTCGCATTTGGAGATCATGTTCAACTTAACTATATTTTGTTTTCGACTGTGATAAACAACTTCGGTAGTACAAAGAATTTCATTTCGTCTGTGATTCAATAACTTTGCACCAGTGACGTAGATATGGGGGTAAAAGGAGGATATATCTATGTTGCAATCAATCATTCCCATCTTTCCAGTCCAGGCCCGTATCCCCTTAATAAAACTGTATTTACGCCACAGCTTTGGGTCATTTTATGTAAGGAAAATAAATAAATACGTAAATATTTATGTTTTTTTTAATAATAATTAAATGCAATTATTACGAGGGTGAATCAAATATGAACCGGACTTTTGTTTTAAAAATTTTATTGGTACGATGAATACAAATTTTAATACATATTTTTTTTCTACATAGTCTCCTCTCTTATGTATACATTTTTCCCACCGAATCGGAAGTTTTTTAATACCTTTCTCAAAGAATGAAACTGGTCGTGTCGATAACCAATTGCGCACAAACATTTCTACACCTTCGTTGTCCTCAAAGTGGTGGCCTCCCAGTTCTTCTTTAAGTGGCCCAAACATGTGGTAGTCAAATGGCGACAAATCAGGACTGTAAGGCTGTAAGGGTGTTCAAGGGTTTCCCAATGCATTTTGTTCAATTTTCCTTGAGTCAATGCAGCTGTATGTGGCCGAGCGTTGTCATGCAACAGAATCACACTTCGGATAGACATCCCGCCTCTTTGGCCGATAGACAAGTTTCACTTGTTGGAGTAGTTCGCAGTAATACTCAGCATTAATTGTATGGCGTTCGTGCAGAAAATCGATCAGCAGTACGCCTTCAATCAGCTCACGAATTGCGTAGATATTCGCCTCATTGATGCTTGTCGTGGGACGGCGTGCATGAGGCTCATTTTCCACTGTCTCTCGGTCATCTGAAAACTTTTTGTGCCAGTCGTACACTTGGGTCCTTGAAAGTGTTTCATTGCCGAACTGTGCAGATAGTCGACGCAATATTTCAGACGGTCTAACGCCCTCCCGCGCCAAAAATTTGATAACAACACGTTGCGCAACAGACGTATGCACCTCTTGCTCTGACATGATGCTACTAACAGCGCATCGACTACGCCTCCCCTCTTCTTAACAATCCTACCTAACATATATCGAAACGTCACGCCACTCGAATTACCTACAGGGCGAGAAACAGAAAAGTCCGGTTCATATTTGATTCACCCTCGTATAAAGGAAACTAATACAAATATAATCAATCAATTTAAACAATTGGGTTAATGGTTACTTGTATATTTGTCTTCTAAACGTTGTTTGTGGCATATTCTTGATTACTTTTATGTTTTTTTTTTTGGGCAATAACACCACAATCGAAATAAAACGACGTATATTGAAAGAAAACCAAACGTTTCAAAGTCTATTCTGACTCCGTTGTCAATGGCTTTATATTTATTGATGTAAATTGCAAAATTAAAATTTTCATTTTACAATTTAACTGTCATAAACCGGATAGCTATCCAAAATCGATAATATTTTGCACAAAAACCATCTATCGCAATTCAATCTATACAATTGCAGGCGCTTTTGCCGGTCGTCACGTGACCGCCATCTTGCATCCTTAATTATTATTTTCGAAGATATAAATTGCGCACCTCTCTCACACACTTTCCTATGTTGTCACCTCTTCTTTTATGTATCTCTAATAGGAGTGGAGTCCGTTCATAAATAGTATTAGTAGATATGATATGTGCACAAGCAATTGTAGAAAAACCACTACATTCAAAACATGCTGCCTAGACTGCGTCAAAAAAAGTTTTTTTTTTCGATTAAACATATGTAAAAAGTTTCTTCAGTATAAAATAAAATTTCTCCTAAATTTTGAGCTCAATATCTCAAAAATTGAGCTGGCCCGTTTAAAATACATAGGAAAAATTTTTTTTTTTGGTTTTAAAATATCTACATGCATAAAATTGTTAAAAATTTTTGCTTCTCACTATCTTATAGGAAATTTAATTTAATTCTCTACAAATTGCTTTCCGGGTTTTCGTACTAAACTCAACCGCAAGGAAGTTACAGGGCGCTGAATAAAAGGCAAAAAATCAATTAATGATTTAAGAATCGAAAACAATTTATTATAATAATTTATCAATAAATTAACTCAAAATACTTAATTATTTAACAAAATCTGTCAATTTAACATTATATTAATTTTAGTTCATTTAATTAATTTAAGTTATTATATTTACAATTTTTTGATTTATTGTTGACTAGTTTGATTCATGTAATTTTGTTTATTGCACGTAGGGTACAATTTGCGATGATTCTGTACAACTTTCCATAAAAACTGTTTTTGTTCTTCATATTTAGTACTAAACTGATTAAATTCTTCAACTAAATCAACTGACCTGATAAAGTCACTTATATTTTTAGTACACAATATATCTAATTTTTTTTTTTTTTTTTGATCAACGTCAATACTTTTTTTGTCAGTTCGACTTTCCTTTGTTTGTATTGCTTCAACCATTTTTGATTTTACTTCAAGTGGTACAGAATCATCAAAAAATGCTAGTGACGCGATTTCTTCTGATAAATACCACAAATTAATTATTTTGAGTTAATTTATTGATAAATTAATATAATAAATTGTTTTCGATTCTTAAATCATTAATTGATTTTTTGCCTTTTATTCAGCGCCCTGTAACTTCGTTGCGGTTGAGTTTAGAACAAAAACCCGGAAAGCAATTTGTAGAGAATTAAATTTCCTATAAGATAGTGAGAAGCAAAAATTTTTAACAAATTTATGCATGTAGATATTTTAAAACAAAAAAAAAATTTTTTTTCCTATGTATTTTAAACGAGAAAGGGGACCCCCACTATGCGCCAGCTCAATTTTTGAGATATTGAGCTCAAAATTTAGGAGAATTTTTTTTATACTGAAGAAACTTTTTACATATGTTTAATCGAGAAAAAAAAACACATTTTTTGACGCAGTCTAAATGCTGCCCTTTAGTACACTTTATGAGAAGACGGAATCATTGGTGAGGATGTCTTCAAAAATAACGACAGGCAGTATGTACTAAGTTCTTTGTGGTTCAAATGAATGGCATTGATGTTGCAGACATGTGGCTTCAACAGGACAGCGCCACAGGACACACAGCGTGCGAAAGAATTAATTTACTAGAGAAAACTTTTATCGAACGAATAATTTCACGAAATGGACTTGTTAACTGACCTACGGGTCACGTGTCAGCCGAGAAGAACACACATGTCCGGGATCATACAGTGATGGGCAAATGTGTGTCACCAAGTAAAGTAAATGAAATTTGGAAGGTAGATACTGCAGTAGAATGCCCATTTTTTCCATTTTTTTTACAATTTTGAACTTCCTGTTTTACCGGAAGTAATGTCGATTTTAAAATTTGCAATGAAACACCCTGTATAGTATTTTAGTTTCTGATGAAACATTTTATTGCGAATACAAAAATATCGGGTTTGATATTGTTTACTTCAATACCTATTGAGATATTAACAAAAAAGTAACTAAGGAAAGGAACAATTCGATGGTAGCTAAACTCGGTTCAGATTTCATTTACGCCCGATATAAACAAACCGCTCGGTAAGGATTTGTATTTCTATTGGCCAATCGGTGGCATTATACCGTCACAGCCAACAGCACTGCTTGTTCCATAGTCGAATACACGTGCGTTTGTTTAAATCAGGCGCAAATTAAATCTAAAACAAGTTTAGTAGTCCATGAACTTCATTGCAGAAGTGACAGTAGTTGTCAAAATAAGTTATTAGTTTTTTTTATTTGAACTTAAAAAGATTGAATTGTTTTAATTTGATCGTAAAATGTCCGAATTAAGTGAAAGAGAAAGAATAGAAATATTAATGATGATTGGGTATGGGGAGAGAAAAAGGACGCATCAAGAAGTTTGTGACCTTTTTAACATTGTTCATCCGAATACACAAATATCCCGTTCAGTAGTGACGAAAACTTTGCGAAGGTACGACACAAGTAGAACAGTTAGCAATTTACCAAAAAGTGGACGGTTAAAAAGTGCAAGTAATGAAGGTGTAGCTCAAAATGTTGCTATATCTTTGGACGAAAATCCTCACTTATCCACTACCGACCTCGCCAATATGCATGGAATTAGCCGTCGTTCAGTAGGACGGATATTAAAGCGAGAAAAATATCATCCATACAAAACTCGCCTAGTTCAAGAACTCTCCGATGACGATTTCGACAGACATTTGCAATTTTGTGAAACGATGATGGATATTTGTAACCGTGATAATAATTTTATAAGAAATGTGGTGTTTTCGGATAAGGCTACATTTTGTTTAAATGGTACGGTTAATCGACATAACTGCCGCTACTGGTCGCAAAGTAATCCTAATTGGATACAAGAGGCTCATACACAACATCCCCAAAAATTGAACGTTTGGGCCGGCATTTATAACAGAATCATGGGACCCTTCTTCCTAGAAAAAACTTTAAACGGAGATAGGTATTTACAGCTCTTTGAGACACAAGTTATTCCGGCATTGGAGGTAAATGGACAATTACCAAATAATATCTGGTTTCAGCAGGATGGAGCACCACTCCATTACGCTCGCATTGTTCGAGATCATTTAGATAGGACATTTCATCACAGATGGATTAAAAGAAGGGGTACTTATAAATGGCCTGCACGAAGTCCCAACCTTAATCCACTAGAGTATTTTCTGTGGGGTTACTTAAAGTCTAAGGTTTATGTTGATAGACCAAATAATTTGCAAGAATTAGCTGCAAGAAAAACTCAGGACATCCAGAGAATTACACCAGAAGTAATAGCTAATGCTACTAGAGAATTTAAAAACCGACTTGCTTATTGTCAAGAAGTAAATCACTTAGATTTAGTTAATAATTATGATTATGCATTTCTTTAATGGATATTAGATTTTTCCTTTCCTTAGTTACTTTTCTGTTAATATCCCGGTAGCTATTGAAGTAAACAATATCAAAACCCGATATTTTTGTATTCGCAATAAAACGTTTCATCAGAAACTATACAGGGTGTTTTATTGCAAATTTTAAAATCGGCATTACATCCGGTAAAACAGGAAGTTCAAAATTGTAAAAAAAGTTGGAAGCAAATAGGCAATCTACTGCAGTATCCACCTTCCAAATTTCATTTTGATATCTCTAATAATTCCAGAGATATTTGCTTGGTTCCACACATTTGCCCATCACTGTATTAATTTCACACAATTATTTTTCAAGTAATGTCAGTTTCATAAACTTTTAGAACATTTACCTCTGTTTTATTTCAACTTATAGTTCGCTTCCTGTAAAAAATATTACACTAGACGTATGCATCCTCCAAAATATTTAATGGACATTAAGTACTTGCATTTAATTAAGTCAGTTAGTGTCAGTTATCAGATAAACATGCCAAGCCACTGTTAGATAAAAAACAATAGAGTATTTGACATAAATCGAGTACATATTTTAGATTAATTTATTTATTTTGTTGTGAGTGATAAAAATTGTTGATAATTACGAAAACAACCCATCACACCAGAGGCCATAACTACTCAGCTGATTCCTCTGTAAGGTTTTGAGTTGCCCTTTTTTACATCATTTTCACGACTGATCGGATTTTTGACTTAGAACTAAACAACAATGGAGATCGTAAGCACTTGTTTTCCACGTTCGAGAGTTCAGTTCGGTTGCTACAGTCATTCTGGCGAAAAAATGGATACCCACGCGATTATAACAAATAATAACGGAAAAATAAGAGTCGGAGTTACACTGCTTTTCCAAAATCTAGCCAAAAATTACAGTATGTAGAATAATTTACAAACAAAAATACAAACGAATCCTCAACATGTTTTATTACTTTTATTTAAGTTAAAATAATAAAATTTTGTATTCAGTTTTTATAAATTTGGAATTTGCATATTTCTAACTTTTTTTTCTACTATTATAAACATTTTGTGAACTTATACAAAATAGTTCACTACCACTATAATTAAGTAAAAAATTATTTCGTAAAGCATAATAATTTCAGTTTTGTTGTCTTGCGGTTCCAGTTAATGTAGATGTACGTCCTTAAGGCATATTCAATAAGCAAAATCAACGAACGTCCTGTTCCTGATTAAAAAATATACAAATTGTCATGCCAACATACTATTACTGAATAGATCAACAATACAAATACACTTCGAAAATTCAATAAAAATCAAGAATCTATAAAAAACCTTAATTTGAATTATTAAAAATATATGAAATAATTTGTGTCCCCTATAGCGGTGGATAGTTTAATCGAGTTAGTTCAGCTATTATTGGATAGATGGGGCAATAACTGTTATTAACATAAAGTGTGTGTTTTTTTATTAATAACACTAAAGGCCGTCATTTAGCAATTAAAAAAATGAAAAAATTGATTCACAAACAGAAGGAAATAGTACCGAACTCTTTTGCATTTGCGTATTTATACAGGGTGAGTTTTTTTTCATGATCAGTATGGGGATTTAGGAAACTAGTGAAGATAGAGTAATGGTTAAATTGGGAAAGATTTGCAGTTTTACTGGCCCAATTTAATGACACTTTCGGATTTTTGTAAAAAGTTATGGCTTACGAGATATTTTGAAAAAACGAAATTCTGTCAATTTAGTCAAATCCCTCTAGCTCTTTTGTTTTTGATTTTATAAAAAAAGTGTAAATATCAAAACTGAAAGGAATTGTATCCCAAATATGATCGTCATGTCCTCGTTTGCGTGACAGCTCTCGTTTTCGAGATATGACACAAACTTATCTTTTTTTGAATGAAAACCATATTTGGCTATGATCTCAAAAAATCGGACATTTTTAGAACTTTTCAACAATATAATACTCGATATAGTTTTTCATAAAAATAACGAAGTTATGGATGCTTTTCTCTCTTATTTTCACTTTTAACGTGCCATGAAAGCCATGAAAAAGATTGTTTTCACTTTGACGTTTCCTCATTTGAGAGTAATTCCATTAGTAGTGCTGAACTGACAGTCTATATTGTCAAGTTTGCGTGATAAAATGGAATATTCTAACGAAGAAAAACTGAATATGGTGGAATGTTATATCATATGCCATAAAAATTCAGTTCGTGCAGCTGAGGAATACTTTCATAGATATTTTAATCGGCGTCAACCTACTCTATGTACATTTAAGAAGCTTTACGATAGTTTACGCAGATATGGATCTTTTACTAAACCACCAAAGGAACGTAATCAAATTAACGAAGCAGCACAAATAAATGTTTAGGCAATGGTAAATCACAAGTTCCACCCGTACAAACTTTCAGTTTCTCAAACTTTGCATACTGGTGACGAACATCGACGTATTTTGTTTTGTACATAGTTTAGAGATATGTGCCTTGACAATCCACAGTTTCCATTAAAGGTGTTGCGGCCAGATGAAACTAGATTTACTAACTGCTGTATGTTCAATAGACACAATGAGCATATCTGGGCCAAAGAAAATCCTTTCCATGTAGAACAAAGACGACCCCAGATAAAATTTGGTTTTAATTTTTGATGTGGTATCATAGCGTCTACTATTCTGGAGCCTTTTATCTATGAAAAATCACTTACTGGGGAGCGCTACTTGCATTTCTTGCAATACACCTTTCAAGACATGTTGCATAATTTGAATTTGAAAACTCGTTTAGAAATTGAGTGGTTCCAACATGATGGAGCACCTGCTCATAATTCGTTATTAGTAAGACAAAACTTAGATAATAACTATCCAAACTCTTGTATAGGAAGAAATGGCCCACGCGAATGGCCATCCCGGTCTCCCGATTTGGCAGTTATAGACTTTTATTTACGGGGTGCGCTAAAAAACATACAAAAGAAAGTATGAGACAGTTCGTGACCTAAGGGAGGCGGTATTACACGCAATTGAAAAAATTGATAGGCGGTCTGTGAGGAAAGCGGTAATATCAATTTTAAAATGATGCAATTTTTGTCTAAATAACAATGGTGGACTTTTCGAACATAAATTGTAACCATTATTATGTACTTTAATTTCTTAAGTTTTTTGTAAGTACCTACTTATTTAGTTTTTTTTTTTTTAAATAAGAGAGAAAAGCATTCTTAACTCCTTTATTTTTATGAATAACTATATCGAGTATTATATCGTTGAAAAGCTCTAAAAATGTCCGATTTTTTGAGGCTATAGCCAAATATGGTTTCCATTCAAAAAAAGATAAGTTTGTGTCATATCTCGAAAACGAGAGCTGTCACGCAAACGAGGACATGACAATCAGAATCAGAATACAATTCCCTTCAATTTTGATATTTACACTTTTTTTAACAAAAACAGAAGAGCTAGAGGGATTTGACTAAATCGACAGAATTTCGTTTTTTCAAAATATCTAGTAAGCCATGACTTTTTACAAAAATCCGAAAGTGTCATTAAATTGGGCCAGTAAAACTGCAAATCTTTCCCAATCTAATCATTGCTCTATCTCCGCTAGTTTCTGAGATCCCCATACTGATCATCAAAAAAACTCACCCTGTATATAGATTTTTAATAAAATACACATTCCTATTTAAAATGTCAATATCTTCATTTTAGGTAACAGTCATTCACTCTGTATTAAGAGGCATGACTTTGCAGGAATGGTATATCAAATAATAATTTAATAATAAATATATTTTTAAACTTTACTTTTTCCAAAATGCTTTACGGTGACTCAGATATTTCAAATTACGATTTAATTTTCTAAGAAAAAATGCAAGAAACCAACTCATTAGTAACTATGAAGATGCAGTATAAATAACTACAATACATAACTACTTACATATTAGTACACTTTAAGTTGCACTGTACGTATAATCTCAATAATTTCAATTTAATACACAAAGTTAGCGATGACTATTTCTGTATTATATCAAAAAAATAAAGAAACGCAATGCACCTGCTATTAATTTATGATAAATAATACTTTTTATGTTGACAATTTTTGTAAATGTATTGATATTGAAATTTTTCAAATAATACATTGATAATTTTCACATTGAATTGAAAAGGAACATAACTTAACAGCTAACAACGTTATATGTAAAACTGAAATCAAAATAATCAAATTCGCTAAAACGAAGATGGCCGTGAACATTAGAATTATCTAACTATTTATCTTAAATCTCACTAATTGTATTCATATTATGGGCTTTGCAATTTTAGTTAAATTGTACGAAACTAAACATTTAAAACAGAAACAGTATAAATTAAAAACATAATGTTAAAATACCACACAATATGCAATTCTAATTTTAGTTGGCAAACCATATTTAGAAAGAAATAAAAGTTTCAAACTTGCGAGAACCAAATAAATGGTTATTATATAATGTAAATTTTTATGCAGGAGATCTGAATAGCATGATAATGTGGACTAACTTTCGGAACAGATTAAAATTTGTTATCTTTATTTTTCGAGCCAATCATCTTACGATTTTTTCTCCAGGCAATCTGTCTGGCACCGTTTGGCATTGACAGTGTTGACGCAAATTATGAATTTTTTATTTAATTTTATTTAATGTATAAAGCATTATAAAAAAATGTAAGCATTCTGCACTGAAGGTAGTCAATAGCTACTAAACAAAACAGAAATAAAGCAAATCGGTTGAGGGACAGAAGATAAAATAGTACCAAACCGTTTTGTCTTTGCCTATTGACAACATAACAGTTCGATATTAAATTTCTTATTTAAAAAAACCTATTACCTAGGTTATTACTAATTTATTATGAATGTGAACTTTCACCAATTCAATGATTGAATGCGTTCAACATATATATTCTAAGAAAGAATATCAAACATTCTTCATAAAAAATAGTCCAACACTCTATTGTTTTGAAAAATGCTAATAAAACATCATGTTTTACTACTTACGGGTCTGATTCCACAACTTGGTCTACCGACTCCACCTTGATACTTGTCCACTGTCCGTTTCGAAAGATTAATTTGAAAGTTGGTTTATCAGGGGTGGGGAAACTTTTCGTCTGTGGCAGCTTATGGTCAGCAAGAAACATGCCCGTGTTCGCGTCTGATATGGTTGTTAGAAATTTGGAGAACTTTAGGAGCACTTGATGACAAGAATGACAAACGAAAGGATCTTTAATGAGCTTGAGATTCTGCAACAAAATGAGAATTAATTATTAATAGTATCATTGTTTTTATATTATTAACTCAATAAAAAATAATTTGATCAAGTGCGAGTTGGACTCGCATACTAAAGGTTGCATACCACCTTCAAGATTCTAATATTCCAGTTTCAAACAAGCAGGGAATGAGTCATTTTCCACACATAGAATTTTTATTTTATCTGCTTCAGGATTCGCTTGATTTTTATAAAAATACATATGTATTTAATTTTCTAATTTGGCCCCCAAAAATTAACATTAGAGTTTTATTTTACTAATAAACTTTCAGGCAAGACTTTTATAATCTACTGTCTGAATTTTGAAGCTCTGTAGAGTGGAAGATATAGGGCAAAATAGGTCAAGTTTTAAATTATAAATTATTAAATCTATTATTCAAATTATTTAAAAATATAAATAAAATATATATTTCAAAATTTAAATAGTGTAGTTACTAAAGTGGGAATTAAGTCGATGTTTAATATTTTTGTTAATATCTTTTAAACAAATGATTTAAAAATATCATATATTTGTAATTCACATAATGAGCCTTTTATCTGATATGATGCGTTTGACAATTGAATTTTTAGTTTCCACTTAATTGTAAAATTTGTCCCTAAAATTACTATGGAGGTTTTCTAATAATTTTTTTATAATTTTCAAGTGAGCATCAGTACCTAATTATTTTCAAAATTTTAGGTAGTATGGTTTCGGAAATAAAGCGAGAAATGAGAATTTTTTATATCATTATGTTAATATCTTGTAAACAATTAATTTTAAAAATATGAAAAATATGTATTTGTATTCCTCATAACAAACCCTTTCATTTGATGTATTGCATGATGCGTTAAAAAATATTTTTTATTTTCCGGTTAATTCTATAATTTAGCCTCCAATATTAATATTAGGGATTTCTTCGTTTTTTTTTTCCTGTAAACAAAAAAATTTAGGCCTTATAGTTTGGAAAATAAAGGGGGGAATGGGTAATTTTTTAAATATATTTTTTAATATATTTTAAAATATTTATTTAAAATAAAATAAAAAAATGTATTAGTATTAGTAATAATGAGCCCTTTGATTTGATATATTACTTGATCCGTTAGAAACAATTATAATTTTTTATTTTCCATTTAATTCTATAATTTGCCCCCAAAATGAATATTAGGGATTTCTCCTTATTTTTCCAGTAAAGTTCAGGTGAGGGGCTATACTTCTAGTTTTTCAAAATTTTTCAGCTTAGGGTTTCGGAGATAAGGGGAGGAATGGGTAAAATTTTTTATATTTTTGTTAATATCTTTTAATTAATTTATTTTATAAATATGGAAAAAATATATTTGTTTTCTTCATCATGAGCCCTTTTATTTGATATATAACATGCTGGGTTAGAAACAATTTTAATTTTATATTTTCCATTTAATTCTATAATTTGCCCCCCAAAATGAATATTAGGGGTTTTTCCTTATTTTTCCAGTAAAGTTCAGGTGAGGGGCTATACCTCCATTGTTTTTTCAAAATTTTCCAGCTTATGGTTTCGGAGATAGGGGGAGGGGATGGGTAAATTTTTTTATATTTTTGTTAATATCTTTTAATTAATTTATTTTAAAAATATGAAAAAATATATTTGTTTTCGTCATAATGAGCCCTTTCATTTGATATATAACATGATGGATTAGAAACAATTTTAATTTTATATTTTCCATTTAATTCTGTAATTGGCCCCCCAAAATTAAAAGTAGAGGTTTCTCCTTATTTTTCCAGTAAACTTCAGGTCAGAACTTATAAATCTATTTTTTTTCAAAACTTTACATTTTATAGTTTCAGAGATTAAGGGGGTAAAATGTGTAAATTTTGGTATATTTTCGTTAACATCTTTTTAACTAATTTTGTTTTAAATATGAAAACAAATATATTTGTGTTCCTCAGAATGAGACCTTTCATTTGATATATTACATGTGTTTGAAAAAAAAATTATTTTTAAATTTTTATTTAATTCTATAATTTGGCCCCCAAAATTAATATTAATGGTTTCTCCTTAATTTTCCTGTAAAGTTCGGGCAACGCTCTATATTTCCTATTTTTTTCAAAATTTTAGTCTCAGTAGTTTCGGAGATCTGGGGGGGAACAGTCGATTTTTTTTAGTTTTTCCCCCCAGTAGTACCCCTAAAATCAAAATTTTTTCTTTTACGATATGTACTCCTGATCGGGTCACCAAACTATAGATTGATACCAAATTTCAACCTCTTCCGTCCAGTAATTTAGGAGAAAATGCCTGTGATGTGACAGAGGCAGAAATCCTGAGTGATATTATAAGGGTATCCATATATTCTATATACAGAACCCTAACAAATGTTTCCATTTGAAAAAATGAGTTGATCGTCGCAATTTATTTCTGGCCCACCCTGTATAAATGAGTTTATCATCACAGACTGCAGTCCAAAAAAAAAAAACGTCCGAGCGTTCCAAAAAAGCAACACCTGAATTTTAAATGAATTTGTTCCAACCCAAACATCCTCACTGTATGTCTTCTGACTTATTTATGTGAACTATTTTTTTAAATTCAATTGGTAACAATATTAAATATATAATGTGAACAAACCATCTCAGGAATATGCTTCTCGAACACTTCCAATATATCTGCTTTTTCCAAAAGTTTTGAAAGCGAAATCATAGTCGAAGAATCAGCAGGACCTCTACACAATCTGCAAAATTTTTGAGCTTCACCACCATCATCACTTTGCTCTTTATCTTGAAATATTTTAGCCAGATCTAACTCTTCAAAGTCACTAGACTCTGTAAAGGGTGCAAGAATATCTTCAGTATCGATACAAGCAGACTTAAATTCGAATGCTTGTCTGAGGTTACTGGTGCATTCTGAGCAAAGAATCCCACCTTTCATCACGGTTTCCTTTAAAAACAGTTTGTTAGAAATGAGCAGGTTATTTTACTGAAGTACTTACAGCAGATTTTATCCACAGTATTTTCATCATTTCTATAAATGTTTCATCTATTACCTCGCACTCGGAAATATCGTCTAAAGACGCAAAACATAATTCACATGAGTTTTTAAATTCTGATTTCACATTATCAGCATCAACTATAGTGTTGTCAGCCATCCTTAAAGCATTTCGTTCAGTTCAAGATGTTTTCAAGGTTGCTTTGTTACTTTCTCTTGTGTGATCTTACTTACGAAATATTTGGTTGTTTACTTGTTTATGATTTATTTTGGTTAGCGGAAAGACCCCTTTTAATTTTAAAGCTATTTTGACAATAGACAAAAATCCTGTCAGTCACAGATCATACAATATAGTGGTTTACCAAAATGCTCTAAGAGTTAGTGAGTCACATATTGTGACATCTAACGGTACTTTTTGGAAGATTAGAGCATATACAACTGGAGGTAACCTGAAATATCGTGACGAAACTAGAAAGTCATGTCAAATAAATACATTAAAAAAAAGAATTAAAAAGAATAAAATAATTTTTTCCTACAACACACTGTATATAGAAACCAACTGAGAACCTCCAGATTGAAGTTGATTAACTGACATTTATTTCGATTTATTTCCAATAAACTTTCAATTTATTACAATTTTTAATAATACGGCACAATTGGATGCAGTTTTTCTAATAAACTTTGCTTGATTAAAATGTGAGATAGTATACAGGGTGATTTTTTTTTATGATCAGTATGGGGATTTCGGAAACTAGCGGAGACAGAGCAATGGTTAAATTGGAAAAGATTTGCAGTTTTACTGGCCCAATTTAATGACACTTTCAGATTTTTGTAAAAAGTCATGGCTTACTAGATATTTTGAAAAAACGAAATTCTGACGATTTGGTCAAATCCCTCTAGCTCCTTTGTTTTTGATTTTATAAAAAAAAGTGTAAATATCAAAATTGAAGGGAACTGTATCCCGAATATGATTGTCATGGCCTCGTTTGCGTGACAGCTCTCGTTTTCGAGATATGACACAAACTTATCTTTTTTTGAATAAAAACCATAGTTGGCTATGACATCAAAAAATCGGACATTTTTAGAGCTTTTCAACGATGTAATATTCGCTATAGTTATTCATAAAAATAACGGAGTTATGGATTCGTTTCTCTCTTATTTCCACTATTAACGTAATTAGCCATGAAATAGATTGATATATTAACAACTATTCCAAAAAAACATTAAACGATTTTTTATTAGGTATATCAGATATAACGAAAAAACTAAATAAGTAGGTACTTACTAAAAACTTAAGAAATTAAACTACATAATAATGGTTACAATTTATGTTCGAAAAATCCACCATTGTTATTTAGACAAAAATTGCATATTTTTAACGAGGACATGACAATCATATTTGGGATACAATTCCCTTCAATTTTGATATTTACACTTTTTTATAAAATCAAAAACAAAGGAGCTGGAGGGATTTGACTAAATCGACAGAATTTCATTTTTTCAAAATATATAGTAAGCCATGACTTTTTACAAAAATCCGAAAGTGTCATTAAATTGGGTCAGTAAAACTGCAAATCTTTCCCAGTTTAACCATTGCTCTATCTCCGCAAGTTTCCGAGATCCCCATACTGATCATCAAAAAAAAACTCACCCTGTATAATCAAAAAGTTATGGTATAAACATCAGCACTTATGATATTTGAATTATAGGACTGAGTATAATTATAGTTATAGAGATAAGTTCATAAACTGTTGGATGAAATAAAGGGTATAGTAAAATTGTAGTTAGAGAAGGTGGTACAACAATATGAAAAATGTTGTTTTATACGCTTTCAAGTATTCCATAGAATACATAGAATACTTGAAATCTGAGGTGAAAAAAAATATAGATATTCAGGGTGATTGAAACATTATTAGAAACAGTCGATAGGGTGAAGAGCATTTACACTTATATAGGGTGGCTTAAATATATGAGAGGATAAAGGCATATTATTAAGTATTGCATAATTAGAAACGTATAAAACTAGAATTTAAAAATAATTTAGTCAACAGTGCTTTAGTTTAATAGTTTATATGTCTATATTTTGTATTTTTTTTAAATATCTCATTTTGTCCAAGTCCTAACCCATAAAGAATTTTACCACCGTGTTTACGCATCTGCAGTTCATTTACAAAACTTGTTTCCAGTGTGACCAGACATTATAGTTTAAGTTTGATCTAACATGACCACCAATAACGGTTTCCATCATCAAAACTTTTATAACAGAATTAAAAACTCTTTGAAAACCAACAATATTAAAATCAATCATAAATTCTGTAATACCCGCGATATACCATCTAGTGAGTCATGCTTCCTCCTAAAAAAATTGTTCCACATGATCGGAACATCGAGTTGTACAATAAAATTCCAATTAGCATACCAGCAAAACAAATTCGCGTGTTAAAATCAGAAGGCGATATCTGAAAGGAAAAAAAAACATACGTAAGGATGACTTCGGGGCATTTCTTTGCGGATTGTAACTGTAAACTGAAATCTTCAGAAGATTCATCAGAATTTTCTACCGACCAAACTGTTGTGTAGAATTTTAAACGGTCAAGATTTGCGGTACCAGTCGTAATAAATGGTGTTCAGTTAGTTTTTATCGAGTTTTAAATATTTTTATATAAAATGTAAGTGTTTCCTGTAGTTTAATATATTATCTTCTAATTTATTAATAACAATATAATTGACCAAATAAACAGTGTGAAGATTTCAATCTTATAAAAAAATGAATATGTACTTTTTTCTTTCATTCAGTACAATTTTATTTGATGATTGTTTCGGTCATCACATGATGAAAACTCATTTTTAAGATCACTTAAAAACAACAAACACTTGGTTAAATTTTTCACCGTTTTTATTCTTTTTATATTTTTTTATATGGAAGTTGAGGACTTCAATATTGGTCACACTGGAAGAACTTTTAATTCAAGATGGACTGAACACACTAAAGCTTTTGAAAATTAACAACACAATAAATCTACATTTGACAATCAGGGCGGCTGCTTTGTAATTTCGAAGCGTTCAATATAGGGTGATTTGGTAACCTACATAAGAGAGTGTTGTAAAAATTCTTTTAATACAGGGTGATTTAGTGACCTATTTGAGAGTGAAATTTTTTTAAAACATATTATGCGTATTATGCCTCCGTCATATTTTCCTAGCATTATATTTTTATACGTAGACATTTCAAATTTTTGGATAAGTAAGATCTCATAATTTCGCATGTGAATTTGATGCATATAATTGGTGGTGTAAAATTATAATTATACAGTCTTTTAATATATGTTAGATGGTACATAAAGTTGCTATGCAGGATATGGTTAAAATATAGCGTCAAATGAAATTATAGTATAATTAGAAAAAAAAAGCGAGAAAAAATAATTTTATAGGGTCCCCCCTAAGCAGTTAGAAATTAATGATAGCTGACATAGAGGGCGGAGTAAAGGTATTATTATGAAGGTCGCTAAAAAAATGTTAATAGAATGTTTTACCTATAGGGTAGATTATTGGCATTTGCATTTATAGGGTGGTTGCAATATAGGATGTACTGGAATTATAATTATACATGGTGGTTCAAACAAATTACAATATGTGGCCATAAACAAATGCATATATGGTGGTGTGAAATTATAGTTATACAGTGTGATTTAAAATATTTTATATTAGGTAGCCTGTAAAGAGTTGCATATATAGGGTGGAGCCGAATTATAGTTATACAAAGTGTTTACAAAAATGTTGCAATATAAATGAAAGAATTTGGAATGGAAAGTGTTTATAGAATGGCCAAAAGCGGTCGCATGGAATTGTAGGGTGATTAAAAAAATGTTAGAAAAAAATGTTTGGATGGGTTCATAAGAAGTTGCACTTATAGGGTGGTTGAAATATAGAGTCTTTATTGATTGAGTGAATTTCTTGTAAGAAAAAATAAGTTAGGGGAGTTTAAATTAGTTTACATAGCAAATGTCCGATTATTTGAATATATATACGTTTATAATAAAACCTTGAATTTACGAGTGAAGCTCGGTCACCCAGGTACTGTCAAATTAAAAGAAATAAAAAAAAAGTGAAAATTTAAGTGTTTATTGTTTTTAAGTAATTTTACAATTTTATGTATTTAGGAGTATACTATTTAAATTTTAAATAGATCATATGTAAAGCTCAATTCACAAAGTTTAACTGCAAAGCGTGTTTGCCATTACTTAAGGATGTACTTCCGTGATTTTAATTAAGTTAATAAGTTCGAAAGAATGAATTATTTAAAAAAGAAGTTTTTATAGAATCAAAACATATACAAAATGATTTTTTATAAATCAGAACGTGGTATTTTTGATTGAGAAGAAGTTGAAAATCAGTAAAAAATAGAATAAAAAAATATATTTGATGTGATAAAAACTAGAACATTAGTATTTGGCAAAATGATTATAGGCTGTAATTAACAAGTCCGTAGCCAGCGGGTGGGGTGTTGGGGGTTCAAACCCCCCCCCGAAATTTTGGTCTCAAGATTCAGTTTTAACCAATTAATGATGTTTATCATAAGTATAATTTTTTTATATTTATACAATGTTATATATCCCGGAAATACATAAACAAAAATATACATTTTGCAGTCCTAATGAGCCCATCACCAACCAAGAAAATTATCCCCCCCCCCCCCCAAAAAAACCACCCCGAAAAAAAATCCTGGCTACGGCATTGATTAACAATAATTTAGCAGCAACTCCATATAAAACATTCACAGAAGGATCCAGGGGGGCTAATGAAATAACCCCCCCCCAAACCATCTGTGTCGTATGCTTTTTTAGGTATATTGTGCCAAAACCACGCTTCAGTGACATCAAGCCCGCCAAACGAGAACAAGCCTAAATCCGCAACTGAGCACATTCTTTAACAGAAAGTATTTTTTTTCTTATTTTATTAAAAGTAATCATATGAATCACTCATTTCTGCAGTTCAAACTAATGAAGTCTAGAATTTTAGACCATCAAGAAATGGGATAACAGTCGTAGGAAATAAAAAAATCGCTACACCCAGAAGGACATGCTTAGAGTACATACCTATATGTATGTGTATTGAAAGCTAAGTGAATTTAAATAAAACATTAAAAAATATATAACCGACTTCCAAGTATAACTAAAAAGTCGAAAAATCAGGTAATATATATACAAAAAAAATCACGCCGAACTAATAACCTCTTCCTTTTTGGAAGTCGGTTAAAAACAAAGTATTCCTTATTAATATTGAATTTAATCAGTCACTTACAATGTATTCAATATCTAGTTTTGACAAATATGTATAAAAAAAACCATTGGATAATTGTTGATCGTATTACATTTAACTCGCAAAAAGCAACATTATCTATCACCACTTGAACATGTTATTAACTGATCCGCACATTCCATACTGATCTTTTATTGCATGGCATCTTTGTCTTTATGTTGTAGCTCGGGGGCGTGGTATGTTTCTATTGGCTAATCAGCTATATTTGAGGTGTATCGTGTCTGCCTTGACCAACCACTGCTCTCGTGAACATCAGCTATTCGCTAGCCTATGGGGCATATTTATGTAAATATCCAGCGTTGCCAGATTCATTGATTTAAATAATCATACATATGCATGAAAAATATAGTTTATGGTATTTTATTTAAATATCATGCATTAGATTAGATTCATAGTTTATAAACTTTTTACTTTTTTAAACGGTAATGAAAAATAACAAAGTTGGTGTCTCTGATATTTGATATTAATGCATTCGGTGTTTAATTATATGAACTTTCTTCACATGTTGAATGGCAACCTTGACTGGGCAGGAGAGCACATAATAACAGACGTTTATAACCGGTAGGGGAATATAACAAGAGTAGGGGTAGTCTTTATATACTTTTTACTACTTCATAGGGGTACAGTGATATATTTACTCAATGAGTTGAATATAGAGCATTCGAGGTAGCTAGAAGCGGATACGAGTTCATAAGTGATCAAGGGTACTTTGAAATTTCTCTCATATATTTTTATGGATGACCTTGTTTGATGCAGTAAGTAAATTTTATTTCTACTCGATGTAAATCTGATTTCAGGCTGAAGATACATTTTACACTTACAATTTCTATATTAAGCTACAATATAGAAGGAATTCTTGCAACAACTGAAGAACGTTCGTTGACTGTTCTTGATCAGAGCATTATAGATACATTTTTTGACGTAAAAAACATAACACATCTACAAGCTGAACATAAAACTGAAACAGTGGAACTATTAGATGACAGAACAAATGAAAGTGAGAATGAACAACTGACGAACGACAAAAATCAAGATATTGTTATAACAGAAGATGATACTGAACCAGATATCCCAAATGAAAAAGTGGAAAACGCAGTAAAATTTGGCCTGGAAAAGGTAGAAGAGTTAGTGACTGTAAAAGAACCATTGTGGTATAAAATGGGTAACTCTTTATCTAATTAGGTCTTTTATAATCTCTAATTTTGAATTTTTGATTGTAGGACTATATTTGGAGGACGATCATCCAGCCAGCAAGGTCGCAGCATTTGGGAAACCAAACAAAAGAGCTACGGAACTTTCCAAATTTGGATTGGCAACTTTGGAAGCAAGCAAAAAAATTATGGAAAGGTGGGTATACCTGTAACAATAATAACAATAATCAGTCACTACGTTGAATTTAGCTTTCTAGGGAATCTAAGTCGACAGGCAGACAACTTCCTGTCAACAGCCCAATCAAGGCTTCTCCAAGCCGATTGTCCGCTGAAAGGTCTTCCAAAGTGTCCCCCAGCTTCGAAAAAGTACCGAACAGCTGATGGTACCTGCAATAACTTGGAGAAACCATGGAAAGGGTCGTCTATGAAGCCCATGCAGAGATTCATACTTCCAGTTTATGATGATGGTAAGAACATGCGTTATAAACAACTGCTGACTGTTCCGTTTTCAAAAGTAGATTTATGTTCACAGGGATTCAAGAGGTGAGGAGGTCAGTTTTGGGTCCAGCACTTCCTTCAGCTAGGAGGATCAGCCAATTCATTCATAGAGAAAAAAACGTTGAAATGAAAAGCATCACACTAATGTTCATGCAATGGGGACAATTTATCGATCACGATATTACATCAGCTGTAAAATCGAGAAGCTTTAATGGATCTGTTCCCAGGTGCTGCGATAGGGGTGGACTGGAAATGCTACCACCAGAACTTACGGTTTGTTTAGTAATATTAAATTCCCATCATCGATGCTAAAATATTGAATGCAAATTATTTCCAGAAGCTTCAAAGCTTCTTGGTTTAATTACTCGAACCAATTCTCGGTTTTACTTCTTGGCATGTTTCCTATGCATGGATCTTCCCTATTGTTTGCCATCGGTCTTTATTTTGGGCTTCTTGGCACGTGTTCAGCTATATTAACAAATCTCTAGATGATCTGAATCCTGTGGACTTACCCCCATCTCTCTTGTGAGCCAAAACCTGCCAATTTGCTCCGTCTAAACCAAAAACCGGCGACGACGTGTAAAAATTAAGAAAGTATACGGTAAATACAGTGAATGTGATGAAGCCTCATGGAAATTTTGAATTGAATAGTAAACCTAAGTGTATACTAAACCTAAGTGTATTCCAATATAATTTCAACTCATTGACCAAAATAAAATATAGAACTCTTGATGAAAAGTCAGACAAAGGTATTAAGACTATTACAAAATTACAAAATATGTTGTTTACATTTCAGCATCCTGCGTGTTTACCCATTGAAGTACCACCAGAAGATCACCTCTTCAGGGAGTTCGGAATCAGTTGCATGGAGTTCATACGCAGCGCACCTTCAACCAGAATAAACTGTGATTTTGGCTGGAGAGAACAAATTAACCAAGTCACTCCCTATATAGATGCCTCTACAATCTATGGAAGTGATGTAGAGACTTCTGATTCTATAAGAACTTTCAGGAACGGTACGCTAAACATGTGTCTAAACATACTCACTGTTCTCTAAGCGTGAGTCGTTATACTAATATAAGTAATTATGTGTTTTTCTTTAGGTAAAATATTCTATGGACCAATACAATCCTCAGAGGGTCAAGAGATTTGCAGTAGAGGAGCTCTATCAGCGGACTGTTTCGAAGCAGGTGATGGTAGGGCTAGTGAGCAACCAGGTTTGGTTGCTCTTCACACTGTATGGATCAGGTTTCACAATAAAGTAGCCACCGTACTGTCCAGACACAACACCCATTGGAGCGACGAAAAGGTGTTCCAAGAAACCCGAAGGATTGTCTATTCGATAATACAACACATTACCTATCGCGAGTTTTTACCGATTGTGCTCGGACCGGAAGTCATGGATTTGTTTGAGCTGAAACTGAAGGACGAAGGATTTTATGAAGATTACAGCGCTCGGGTGAATCCTGCAATAGCAAATTCTTTTGCAGCTGCTGCGTACAGGTTCGGACATAGTATGGTGCAGAATTCTTTTATTAGAACTGATAGTGACCACCGACCATTGCCGAATAGTAAGTAGTATTAAACTTTGGTCTATAATTCCTAACTTTTTATACTGTTTTGATTGCTTAATTCGTTGTAGATGTGCCTCTACATGAAGATTTTGATAACGATCAGAACATCTGGGCTACGGGCTCCGTTGATAGAATCCTTCTTGGTTTCTGTAACCAAATGAGCCAAAGAAGAGATGAATTCATATGTGACGAATTATCCAATAGGTTGTTTCAGCCCAAAGGTGCACCATTCGGTATGGATCTTGCTGCCATCAATATTCAAAGAGGCAGAGATCATGGTCTGCCGCCTTATACGTCCTGGAGGATACCTTGTGGACTCAAAGAGGTCAAAAGTTGGAAAGATCTGGAGAAGGTACTACAATGTCTTTCATACTCAATTTTGAAGTTACACGTTGAACACGTTTTTCAGGTGTTTGCTGTAGAAACAGCAAAAAGATTCAAAGCGGTTTATAGACACATTGATGACATTGATCTATTTAGCGGTGGTCTAGCTGAGAAACCAGTCAGAGGTGGTGTTGTGGGACCTACTTTTGCTTGCATCATAGCACAACAATTCCTCAATTTAAGGAAAGGTGACAGGTAAATAGTTGAAACTTTTAAATTCACATTTAAACCACTCACATCTTACTCTAGATTTTGGTACGAAAATGGAGGCTTCGAATCATCTTTCACCAAAGAGCAACTAGAACAAATCAGGCGAGTAAGTCTAGCAAAAATCATGTGTCAAACCATGAACACTATTCGAACCATACAACCGTTTATCTTCCTAGCTGCTGATAATTTCAAAAACGCTAGAGTACCCTGCGACAGTTCTTTGATCGAAGATTTTGATCTTCGACCGTGGATTGAAAATTCTGAAGGTGTTGCTCAAAATAGGTTAGACTTCTTCAGAGTTATGGGGCACAGATCAAAAAGAAGTGCAAGCAAGAAGATTGCTGCGAAAAATTGCACAAGAGTACAAACGCCAAAATCGAAAAAGAATTCAACACAGAAAACTCCACCTCCTTCAACACAGAAAAGTTCAGCTACTAGGGCGTCTGGAAGTGGTAACAAAACAAAATCTGGTGACTCCCTATTGAAATCCAAAGAAAATGAACAAATCAATATATCAATAACAGGTTTTTCAACTCCACTACCTCATCCAATCGAGATCAACATAAAAATTCACAATAAACGACCAGCCAATGATAGACTCTCCACTGTTACAAAAAGACGACCATCAACTAGGCCTTCCCAGTACGACCAACCAAATGCTGTAGTAAGACCTAACAGACCAGGTGCAGGACTTTATTTAAAACCAACAGTATCAAATGATCAATATAATGATATTATAACGCTTAACAGACCAGTTGGAGGGCAGTATGGACGACCTACCAACTCTTATGGTCCTAATAATGATGATTCACCACCTTTCAGACCAATTGGAGTTAACCAGAAGCCTGTTAATGCGTATGATACTGTAAGCGATTATGCCAAGCCTAGTAGCAACTATGGTGAAATAAATGCGCCTGCATCTTCTGGTATTTACAATGATGGCTTCCCAGTAAGACCAGTACATGGTCCTAGTTCTTACCCCGAAGTTGTACAACGTCCAATTAACAGTGGAATAATTGTTGTCTCCAACGGGCATCAGGAGGATAACTACAATTTAGGTACTGCTCTTTTATTTGTTCAAGTTTTGTCAGATAATACAGTACTATTTTCAGACGACAATCAACCATTCAAACCAACAAACGATAATGGTTATTACTCTGACCAACAAAACCTGTATTATAATGAAGGAAATTTTGGGCAAAGGCCTATTCCACCATCATCAAATAATGGTTTTTATGATAATGGATACAGTAATATTAATTATAGACCAAGTAATATCGGCGATGTTTACGCCCAGCTGACAGGGGAACAACATCAAGGTGTTGATGCCCCACATAAACCAAATTTTGGACATTACTATAGTAAGTGTTTAAATCTGTGTTCACACCACTTTATTAATTTCAACTATCATCTACTTTCGATTACAGGGGAAACTTACAGTAACTTTGCTCTATTGGAATGGCTCTATTACGAGGGCTGCCTTTTATATTTCGGAATTAGAGAAACAAATATTATCATTGAAAATAGCTTTATTGTTTTTCAAAATATTCCCCATGAAGATCTATACACTTTTTCATGCATTTGAACCAATTGTCGAAGCACTTTTTCCACTCTAATTGAGGTATCTCCAAAACATGTATTCTAAACGCAGCAACCGCTTCTTCAGGTGTCGAAAAACGTTGACCTCTCAGTTTGTTTTTTACGTACGGGAATAAAAAGAAGTCATTTGGTGACAAGTCAGGTGAGAGTTCGCATTGTCGTGGTGAAGAGTGATCCGTCTTCGGCGGTTGGTTTTCCTCATTTCTTGGAAGACAATTGGCAAACAAATGGTTGTGTACCACTCAGAATTGACTGTTCTGCGTTGTTCTAGTGGTACGGTTGCGACCAGTTTTTCCGAAAAACAGGCGATCATTTGCTTGGAAGTGCTTCGTGCGCGAACAACTTTTGTTGGATTCGGCTCATCTTGAAACACCCATACAGTCGACTGCTGTTTACTTTCGGGCTCATACGCGTAAATCCACGATTCATCACCTGTAACTATGTCATAAACGTGTTTTGAAGCACCGCGTTCGTATTTTTTGAGCTTTTCTTTCGACCAATCGACACGACCCTTTTTTGAACGATTGACAAATTGTGTGGGATCCAACGCGAACAGTTTTTTTGTCATTCAAATGTTTATGCAATATTGAATGTATGCTGGTCCCACTAATGTGTAAGATTGACTCAATCTCACGATAGGTCACATGACGATCTTGCAATATCAGTTCGCGCACAGCATCAATGGTTTCCGGAACAACAACTGTTTTTGGACGACCTTCATGAAATTCGTCTTGGAGTGAACTACGACCTGGATTGAATTCACCATACCATCGATAAACAGTGGTCCTTGATGGAGTTTCATCGCCAAAAATTAAATTAACTTCATCCATGCACTCTTGCTGACTTTAATCCACGTCGAAAATTGTAAAAAATAATCGCACGAAAATGTTAACGATTTAATTCGATTTTTTGGCCGAGATTAATCCTTTAAGTTACTGTAAACAACACATAGCGCTCGTATGTCAAAACGTTCTGAGTATGTATAACCTCAAAAATGTCAAACTTTACGATAGAGCTGTCAGTTGTCAGATTGCAACACTAGGGTAGTCCAATCCCGAAATATAAAAGGCAACCCTCGTACAGATACCACATACTTCAGATAGTCAACTGTTTTTTGATGTCAACATTTTGACAAATTACCGAATAACTGTCAAACAAAGGGTTTTAAGTACCATGTATGATACACACAGTCATATTAAAATGTAGTAACAAATCTGAATATGTAATAACATACAGGGCGTTCCACCATAGCCATGATTATCCATTCCCACACTATTGGCATACTTTATTTATTATCAGGGTAAGGCAGATATTTGTAAGGATTACTTGCGCTATAGATCTTTTCATCCTTTGTAATACGCAGGCACGTTTGGCGTGTTAAAAAACGGGAATATGAAAGTATCGAGCACTTTTCACAAATATGCATGGGGAACTAGTTTTAATACCCTTATTATCAATGAAGTTAACTGAAATTAAAGCAAATAACTGCATTAAATTATAATGGTGGTTAAAGTGATATTTTGCTCCACAAGGCGAAAATATGGCTGAAGTATCTGACAGCTTAGGACAAAAATTATACTCATATTAGATTTAAAGTAATTAATATACTGGTAATTAATAAAACAAACATTAGTAATACAAAATACAAATTTAATTAATTTATTATTACTATGATTTTATCAGTCATTGTTTTTTTTTGATACAATTTGTGATTTAAATTATGTTGGCTATTCATCTTTCGACTGAAAGCTGTACAGTTGGTACAAATAAAATATAAAATTCGGTATACGAATATTTATTTTAACTCAATTTGCATCCTTATGTCTGGTCACAGTACATTATGTACAACTCAATTTGAAAAAGTCAACACTCGTTTTATTTAATGTTATATCTTTTAGCAAGTTATTGTTTTAAAATCACATAATTACACATAAACATATATATGTATCTTTATTTACATAATCAGTTATTTGTAATCGACTATCACTTAGTTCACATCTCTAACTCATAAATCACATTTAGCATATTTTAGATAAACTTTGAACTGTTTATTCTATTCGTTGATCTAATAAGCTTTCGACGAGATTCGATACAAGGCTTTGGAAAACTAATAGAGTCAAATAAATTCCCCAAAAATGATTTACTGTACATATGGCTCCCACATATTCCATAACATTAATGCTTTTTGATCCATTCTTTATTGATAAAATGTTATACATGTTAATTAAAATCGTTATACTGGTAGTTCACTTTTAAGTTTATAACTATTAAAACTTTACTACTAATAGTAAATTAGTAAATTACATTGAACATATTGTATTCACGTTGTAAACAAACATAAAGTGCTCGAAAAAATTGACAGGCGTTGACAGATGCGCATAAATTCTTTTCAATTATGTAAAAGTCTATTGTTTTTCCCATTTAATTGCTCGTAGTCTTATAAATTAGCGAGAATCATAAGTAGCTTTAGATTTGGTTTACTTCTGGCTGATACTTTGACTGTTTGTTTTACTTTTTTAATTCTGGAATTGTTTAAATATTCTGTTATAGGTACTTCAAAATTAACCACAGTTCGACATCCCAACCGAAATCAACACTATACAACGAATAACAGACATAAACTTGACGATAGGCAAAAAATAGAAGATAAATTAGATTTCACGCCAAATCTAGAGAGAAGTTCAAGAGATCTCAAAACGAGCCCAAGGATTGCAAACATTAAAAATGGATATACAACCACACATTTCACCGATAAAGTTAATGAAACAGATTCAGAGCAAGATGATTTATCAAGAAATTTTAGAGATACTCCGTCTACGGAACATCCCAGGTAGTTTATTTTTAATTTATGTGTGAGATAACTTTATCACAGAAAGATGTTTCTGTTTTATTTGTAAAAAAGTAATTATTTAAATCTTTCTGTAGATGAAAATTATATGCAATTTAAATCCTAAACGACATTCGTAAATAACTTTGAAGTTTAAGTGATTTTTCCTTAAAAGGACCACCAAAAAATTGCTACAAATATGTAATAAAATATCATTTGTTTTCAAAAACGTACCAATTTTTGACAGAATTTCAAAAACGGTTATTTCCTACAGTTTTCGAATTACTGACTGTAATATATTATCAATAAAAACAAAGTAATATCAACGATATTTTGCAGAGAGTCTTATTGGATTGTATATAATAACACACAACAAACCATGCAGTCAGCTGAAGAAGACCGAAACGAGGACGAAAATTATTACACAGAAGAAATTCCGAAACCAATTGTGAAAATTAATAATACACTCAATGCAGATATCACAGTAAAAAAGAAGATCAAAGTGTGAATAAATGACACTTGAACTGTCACGTTGTTTTATTTTTTCATGCTATAACATAGCTCCAAAAAAAATGAAAAGTTATTGTACGCGAAAAATCACGCAAAGTTCGAATCCCAGGTTAATATTCTTGCAGTTTCCTACCCTCAAAATTAAAAGAGAACACTTAACAGTAGGTACCAATCAGAGATCCTACTTGAACTTAGCAACATGTTCTTATTATAACCAAAGACAGATCTCTGACCTTCCGGCGGCGATCTTGTATTTCAAGGGAGGCAATCTTGTACTAAATTTACCAAAATAGAGGCGGATGCTTCTCTATGGTTTTGAACACATACATTTCTTAGGATATTACACTAAAAATAGCCCATCCAAGGTTTGAACATACTTACTTCTGTGGAATTAGTTTACTTTTTAAGGCGATCGGTCCCTTTAACCTCAAAACCCCGGAAGTACCCAGTGAAGAGAAACCTGCCTAGATCGGGATCGCAAAATCCCAAAGCTGTGCAGCCCTCCAGAGTTCAACAAGAATGTTTTGCAAACCTTTAGTCTGTCCTAATCGATGAATTTTGCTTGGCCCTGTCGTTCTTCTTGAGAGGCTAAATGATATTAGAACATGTCCTACAGGTACGACAGGGTGAACGCAAATTATCCAAGAGGGATTAGCAGATGGGGTCTTATTGCATTGCCACCCGATGACAATCCCTTGAAATTTTATTTTTGACATTGGACATTGGAAAACATTAACTGTGTTAGCTGATTCGGATTAGTACCTCCTACCCTATCTGAAAATTTACAATTTGTGCGGCAGTGTGACAAGTTTAATAAAAGTGAAGTTTCAAAGTGTGTTTGTGAGAAAAATACTCATCCTTGAAAAAACCCCGTATAAATGTCGGAAACTTTGTTTATATGCCGGTTTAGGTATATAAATAAATTAATTCAAATAAATGGTGCGGTCCAAATTCAGAAAAAGCATAATCAGCTATGACTGAGACTATCTTTTCAAGATTTTTCAATCCATTAAACCTTAGACTATATATTGTCTCTAGTTGAGAACCTTCTTCAGTTGCGCTAAATTTGATATTTTTTCCCTAAATGAATTTCGACATCTAGGAGTTTCAGGAACAACTAGCTCACAGGGACTCCAAATCGGGAAACGTCCTTTATGTAGCTTATTGGCTGATTCCTCCCACCAAGTTTGGGGACATGATGTTCTTTTTATTGCCCACTTTCTAGTCTAGTCAGGATATTTGAGCATTTCAGGCCACCTCCAAAACGTGTTCCAAAGGTATATGCTCTAAGGTTGATGTGCTCAGTCTATACATATAAGTCTATGATTTTGTTTATTTATGTGTTGATTGTTTTTGTTCTGTGTCTCTTTAAATTGTGAAGTATTTATCTCTTTATTGTATGATTTGTGAATTTATTCCTATTATTCCTTATGTTTGTTCGATATTATTTTTACGTATACTGATTTCAAGTGTGAATTTAAATTGGTTTATATTAATCTATGATACATTCGATTGTGTGTGTAATATATTATTTTTTGTTTACCCTGTTATCTAATCTGTCATATTAATTTAAAGATAATTCCTGTGTTTCCCCCACAATACATTCATATTTTATATAACTTTGGGGTGAAACAATAAACTATCTGTGCAATAAACAGTTGAGCATCGGGTATGGGAGATATGTACAATGAACGAAGTTTTACTGTATATGTTTATTTAGAAAATAAAGAAGAACTCTTTACACATCTGGAATATGATACAGTTGGTAAGTAAATTATCCACGTTGGCGTTTCTTAAACTACAAATCTGCATTTAATATATTTAAGGTTCCCTCAAAGATGAAATTGAACAAGAATTTGGGATTCCCAAATCTAGAATGATACTAACAGGATGGACCATACCACCAGACAGTGATAACCATGTTTTAGGAGCTTGTATAGATGTGGAAGATTTGACGATTTTGCATGTGAGAGAGAGAGAATGGGACAACAGCCCTCTGAGGCAGACTACAACAGATGAAGGTATACAATGTTTTTTTCCAATATCATAAGTACTGTATAACGACAAGTTCCTATAACTTTCTTCTTGATGCCCTCAACTGGAGAGATAGATACGGAGTCCGAAAGTATGCTCCTAAATATATGATAACTTTTAAGAAGTACATACTGTAATTAAATATTTCTTTGTATATGAGGGAGCTAGATAATACATTTGAACATTTTAACATAGGCATACCCAGGCTAGTGTTTCAGAGGGATCATACTGAGGAATTCAGTTCATGTTTAAAACACCCTTTACAAAAAAAATAAATAATTTTTAATAATCTATACTTTTATTCTTTAGTTTTTATCTTGTTTATCGCATTATACATCTTTGGATTCTGATACTGCTTTACTGCATTCATGTTGTAGGTAGTCTATCCTGTTTTCTTATTTGGAGTGGTTCATTCTTTGAATATTTCAGGGGATCATTGTTCACCTATTTATCTTGTATGTCCATATTAAAGTCTAAATAATTTGGTCAAGTGCGAGTTGGACTCACATACTTAGGGTTCCGTACCACCTTCAAGATTCTAATATTCCAGTTTCAGACAAGCAGGGAATGAGTGAATTTTCTTATATTCACCCTAATATCTTTTAAAGGAAGCATTTTAAATTTATAAAAAATATACACTTTCATTTTCCACACATAGACTTTTTATTTTATCTGCTTCAGGATTTGCTTGATTTTTATTAGAATATATATGTATTTAATTTTCTAATTTGGCCCCCAAAAAGTAACATTAGAGTTTTATTTTACTAATAAACTTTCAGAGATGCCTTTTATAATCTACTGTCTGAGTTTTGAGCCTCTGTAGATTGGAAGAAGAAGGGCAAAATAGGCCAAAGTTTAAATTATAAATTATTAAATCTGTTATTCAAATTATTTAAATATATAAATAAAATATATTTTTCAAAATTTAAATAGTGTAGTTTCTAAAGTGGGAATTAAGTTGATTAATATTTTTGTTAATACCTTTTATACAAATGATTTAAAAATATGATATATTTGTAATTCACATAATGAGCCTTTTATGTGATATATTACATGATGTGTTTGAAAATTCAATCTTTATTTTCCATTTAATTGTATAATTTGTCCCTAAAATTACTATGGGGGTTGTTTAATAATTTAATTTCCATTTAATTCTATTATTTGGGGGCCAAATAATAGAATTAGGGATTTTTTTCATATTTTTCCTATAAACAAAAAAATTGAGGTCTTAGAGTTTGGGGAATAACGGGGAGAATTGGTAATTTTTTTAAATATTTTTTTAATATATTTTAAAATATTCATTTTAAAAATATATATTTGTATTCGTCATAATGAGCCCTGTGATTTGATATATTACATGATCTGTTAGAAACAATTATAATTTTTTATTTTCCATTTAATTCTATAATTTGCCCCCCAAAATGAATATTAGGGGTTCTCCTTATTTTTCCAGTTAAGTTCAGGTGAGGGGCTATACTTCCAGTTTTTCAAAATTTTCCAGCTCATGGTTTCGGAGATAGGGGGGGGATGGGTAAGATTTTTTATATTTTTGTAAATATCTTTTAATTAATTTATTTTAAAAATATGAAAAAAATATATTTGTTTCCTTCGTAATGAGCCCTTTCATTTGATGTATAATATGATGGGTTAGAAACAATTTTAATTTTATATTTTCCATTTAATTCTGTAATTTGCCCCCCAAAATTAAAAGTAGAGGTTTCTCCTTATTTTTCCAGCAAACTTCAGGTCAGAACCTATAAAAAATTTTTTTTCAAAACTTTACGTTTTATAGTTTCGGCGATAAGGGGGGGGGGTAAATTTTGGTATATTTTCGTTAATATCGTTTTAAATATATTTTTTTAAAATATGAAAAAAATATATTTGTGTTCCTCAGAATGAGACCTTTTATTTGATATATTACATGATGCGTTTGAATTTTTTTTTATTTTTAAATTTTTATTTAATTCCATAATTTGCCCTCCAAAATTAATATTAATGGTTTCTCCTTGTTTTTCCTGTAAAGTTTGGGCAACGTTCTGTATGTTCTATTTTTTTCAAAATTTTAGCTCAGTAGTTTCGGTGATGGGGGGGGGGAACAGTCGATTTTATTAGTTTTCCCCCCAGAAGTACCCCTAAAATCAAAATTTTTTCTTTTACAATATATACTCCTTATCGGGTCACCAAACTATACATTGATACCAAATTTCAACCTGTTCCGTCCAGTAGTTTAGGAGAAAATTGCTGTGATGTGACAGAGGCAGAAATCCGGAGTGATATTATAAGGGTATCCGTATATTGTATATACGGAACCCTAAAAAAGAATAAAGCTATTGTCGAGATTCATCAGAGAAGACTTTAGTCATGGCCCTCGATGCTCAGATGTCAGAGGTATCATCAAAATCTGTATTAGAATCAGTTTTAAATCTGTAGTTTTTGTCCATCATTTTCTGTATAAGTGATACCTTAAATCTTTAATATTTTCTCGTTATTGTTTCTTGTTTATTGAGATTGCAAATGCTTTCAGTTTTTTTAAACATAAACAGTTATTTATTGGTACTTTTTTTAGTCATGATTTTCTATGATTACCAAAATATCTTTTAAGCAACATTTTTATAGATAAAATAAATACCATAAGCCAGTTTTAAATTGGGAACGTTTTGTGTGAAATATTCTATTCTACACTGAGAAAATGTGGGTTGGAACAAATTCATTTAAAATTCATTTGTTTTTTAAAAAATTGATTGCGGAAGCCGTTTCTGTGTGATACTCGATCATATTTTTAATGAAAGAAAACAGAATTTAACTTAGTGTTTATATCACTTTTTATTTTCACTTTACTGTGACTAGTTTCGGGAAGAGCTCAAACAAGAGCGAACTGATGAATGATTTACAGATTATTACAATGTTACAATTTATACACAAATATACAATGGTTGTTAGTTAAGTATAATGATGGATTATATTTATGACATTATTAAAATTTACAACACATACATACTAGTTAAAAATATCGGTGGATTAAAGTATGACAGTCTGAAATTTTGCGAAAAACCCACAAAGATATTATTTGAATACCTCCAAGACACTTTTTTGCAACTCTACCTGGTCATTTAAGATTAAACTCGAGGATAAAGGGTCGTTAATACTCTTGAAAATTTGAACTGATTCTAAAATGGCGATTATCGTTTTAAAACTGTGTAGGTGAATAATTTCTGTATCTTTTAATTTTGGGAAGGGATGGCCTGTTTGTAAGCAGTGATTTGCAAATGTTGAGTTTGTTTTGTTATATCTAAATGATCGAAAATGTTCTTCGTAGCCGGTGTTGAAATTTCTATATGTCATACCAATGTAAAAACTGTTGCATTCCGAACATGATAGCCTATACACTCCAGAATTTAGATATTTCTTAACTGTTTTGTCTTTGGCATTGAATAAAAAATTACTAAGTTTGTATTGTGATTTAAAACTGACTTGGATGTTGTGTTTGGATAAAAGTTTGGCAATTTTGTCGTTTCCAAAATAAGTAAAGGGTACGTATTTTGATGGCTTGTCCACAGCCAAAACAGCGGGATAGATTAAATGTTGGACTAATTGTTGTTCTTTATGGTAGATAAGTTTATTAATCAACTTTTGGTCATTGTTACGGGCTATTAATTTAATATTTTCAAGTTCAATTTTTAAATTATTCTCAGAGAGAGGTAATATGTAAGCTCTGTGAATCATGAATCTATACGCTGAGAGTTTGTGACTGTAGGTGGTGAAGGATGAGAATGGAACTGGTATCCGTAAAAGTGGCTTTCCTGTATATATTGACTTCTATGGTATTATTTTGCCGTGTTAGGGTTAAGTCTAGAAAATTGATTTTATTGTCAGTTTCGGTTTCCACGGTAAAGGTTATATTGGGATGTAAATTGTTAAGGAATGATAGGAAAGAGTGTAATTGTCTTTTAGTACCTGTGAAAAAGGCTAAGACATCATCCACATACCTGTACCAGAACTTTATATATTTTTGAGAGAAAGTGGACGACATGATAGTTTCTTCTAAGTGAGTCATAAAAATCTCTGCCAACAATGGACTCAGTGGGGAGCCCATTGCTAAACCAGTATTTTGGGTGTAAAATTTATTGTTAAATGTGCAATAATTTTGTCTGAGACACAACTCAAAGGCCCTTTCTGTGACTTTTGTATGATGGGGTTAACATGGCTATTAGTAAGGATATTGGAAATTAAATTTATTTATTTATTTATTTATTTATACAATAGGTCATCTTACAGGTTGTCCCTAAGGCAAACCCTTAATAAAGATGACAAACAGTGACAAATAGAAAATTACAAATAGGTGAACTCGAAATAATTAATTAACAACAAAGTTCCAAACTTAACAACATCTAAAGAGAAAAACATAAAAACTATTAAATTATATTGTGGATCATGTTTATATATCACTGTTTACGCCTGTATTATAAAACTCTTGTAACGATCTAGTTAAATTTTTCTTAAAATTATTAAAATTGGAGGAAAAGATATCTACGTTTAAATGACAAATTATATTATAAGCATTCATACTTCTTATTAACGGGGAGTTACTGTAGTAGTTGGTAGAATAGTAAGGAACGTAAAAAATCTGTTTGTGTCTTGTTCTAGGAAAACTGTAATTAATTGGTAAATTCTTCAGACACCATTCAGAACACAACATATTGTTAATAACTTTATAAATAAAACAAATATCGGCAAATTCTCTTCTGATAAACAGTGGCTGAAGGTTGTAGAATCTCAAGTTGTGAATATATTCTTGGTAATGCCGAAACCTAAAATACCTATAATTAAGTGCATTCACAAATTTTTTTTGTACATGTTCTAGAGATTTTATATACTTATCATACATAGGATTCCATGCCATACTGCAATATTCTAAAGAACATCTTACGTATGAAATATACAACCTTATTACTGTACTATGGTCTTTAAAAGCTTTTGTATTTCTTAGTATATAGCCCAGGAGCCTTAAGGCTTTTTGTACCATAAAGGAAATGTGGTTATCAAAGCTTAACTTTTTGTCCATAATAACTCCTAAATCTTTAATTTGGGTTACTTGAGGAATAATATCATTATTGATGGTCATATCAACTAGTGGTGGATTAACTAATCTTGAAAATAGTATACAATTGCACTTCGTTACATTCAATATTAATCTGTGGACTTCACAGAAATTAAAAAAGCTACAAAGGTCGGCTTGCATTAATTGGTAATCATTAATTGTTGAAATTTTTCGATAGATTTTCATGTCATCAGCATATAAAAGTACATTACAAAAAGAAAAACATTCAACTACGTCTGAAATGAAAATACTAAATAATAAGGGACCCAAGTGGGACCCTTGTGGAACACCCGAATTAATAGGAGTGACTCTAGACTTTACATTGTTTAGAGCAACATACTGGGTTCTGTTGGAGATATATGAACAAATAAGATCCAGTACCATGCCATGCACACCGAAATTTATAAGTTTGGCGACCAGTGTCGGATGATGTACCTTATCGAATGCTTTGGAAAAATCGGTGTACACAGCACATACTGACTGACCGTTTTCCATCCCATTATATATATACTGAATGAAAGGCACTAAATTAGTAGCTACTGATCTTTTCTTAAAAAATCCGTGCTGAAATATGGTAAGACGATCTTTAACCAGAAAGAATAGCTCTTGAGTCAGAATTTTTTCAAAAATTTTACCCGTTAAATTTAATAAAGATACTGGCCTATAGTTATTTACAATATTCTTAACACCAGACATACATTCTTCTGTTGGGATACTAGGGTACATGTTTGAGATGTCAAAGGATACTAGGATGTTTGTTTGGAATTTTTTGTTTACTTATTAACTGAGTGAGGTCTATTGAGTTTTTTATGGAATATTGAGCTTTAAATTGACTTATAAACTTAAATTCGGAATTTAATTTTATGGCCAGATCTCTGGTGGGACTGTTTATATATGACACTACTGGTCTTACAGGAGCATTCGCTTTGTGGTTTTTAATAAGTCCATATAGTTTAGGTGGAGATGGATTTGAATTAATCAGTTTATATCTTTCATGGTCTTGAATGAAGGAAGGGTTGTTGTTCAAGAAGGTTTTGAGGCGGTTTTGAAAAATTTGAGTTGGATCTTTTTTGATTTCTGTTATGTTTGAACCAATGAAGGACTACATTTTATCATTATAGTCTGTTGTCAGAATAATAACTATAGCATTCGATTTGTCTGCTTTTGTGATGGTGAGATTGTTATTTTTAATTTTTTGTTGAAGTGACTTTAGTGTGGATATGTGTTTATAATTCATTTCTGGCCCACTCTGTATAAATGAGTTTGTTATCACAAATAGCGCAATCCAAAAAAATAATTTGGTCAAGTGCGAGTTGGACTCGCATACTTAGGGTTCCGTA
The DNA here is from genome assembly GCA_034190945.1 of Octodonta nipae. Lineage (NCBI taxonomy): Eukaryota > Metazoa > Arthropoda > Insecta > Coleoptera > Chrysomelidae > Octodonta > Octodonta nipae. Next base: position 134,902,436 of record CM067220.1, read on the forward strand.
CCACCTTCAAGATTCGAATATTCCAGTTTCAGACAAGCAGGGAATGAGTGCATTTTCTTTTATTTAGCCTTATATCTTTTAAAGGAATCGTTTTAAATTTATAAAAAATATACACTTTGATTTTCCACACATAGACTTTTTATTTTATCTGCTTTAGGATTCGCTTCAGTTTTATCACAATACATATGCATTTAATTTTCTAATTTGGCCCCCAAAAAGGAACATTAGAGTTTTATTTTACTAATAAACTTTCAGAGATGCCTTTTATAATCTACTGTCTGAGTTTTGAGGTTCTGTAGATTGGAAGAAAAACGGCAAAATAGGTCAAAGTTTAAATTATAAATTATTAAATCTGTTATTCAAATTATTTAAAAATATAAATAAAATATATTTTTCAAATTTTAAATAGTGTAGTTTCTAAAGTGGGAATTAAGTCGATGTTTAATATTTTTGTTAATATCTTTTACACAAATGATTAAAAAATATGATATATTTGTAATTCACATAATGAGCCTTTTATCTGATATATTACATGATGCGTTTGAAAATTGAATCTTTATTTTCCATTTAATTGAATAATTTGTCCTAAAATTGCTATGGGGGTTTTCTAATAATTTATTTTCCGTTTAATTCTATTATTTGGAGGCCAAATAATAGAATTAGGGATATTTTTTCTATTTTTCGATAAACAAAAAAAAATGAGGTCTTAGAGTTTGGGGAATAACGGGGAGAATGGATAATTTTTTTAAAATATTTTTTAATGTATTTTAAAATATTCATTTTAAAAATGTCCTGGGATTTAATATATTACTTGACCCGTTAGAAACAATTATAATTTTTTATTTTCCATTTAATTCTATAATTTGCCCCCCAAAATGAATATAAGGGTTTCTTCTTATTTTACCAGTAAAGTTCAGGTGAGGGGCTATACCTCCATTTTTTTTTCAAAATTGTCCAGCTTATGGTTTCGGAGATAGCCCCCCCCCCCTATCTCCGAAACCATTTAAATTTTTTTATTTAATTCTATAATTTGCCCCTCAAAATTAATATTAGGGTTGTCTCCTTAATTTTCCTGTAAAGTTCGGACAACGCTCTATATTTCCTATTTTTTTCAAAATTTTAGGCTCAGTAGTTTTGGAAATCAGGGGGGGACGGTCGATTTTTTAGTTTTTCTCCCCAGAAGTACCCCTAAAATCAAATTTTTTTCTTTTACGATATGTACTCCTGATCGGGTCCCCAAACTATACATTGATACCAAATTTCAACCTCTTCCGTCCAATAGTTTAGAAGAAAATGGCTGTGATGTGACAGAGGCAGAAATCCTGAGTGATATTATAAGGGTGTCCGTATATTGTATATACGGAACCCTAAAATACGACGTGTCCGAGCTTTTTTCCCAAAAACCAACACCTGAATTTTAAATGAATATGTTCCAACACACGCGTCTTCACTGTATATTGTAAATAACTTTGTACTATATGTTATTTTTTGTTTTCAGAGCTTGAACTTCAGGCATGTGTAAACTTTATCACAGAAGTTGTAAATAATTTTTCTGAAAATACAGTAACTTTTCATGTGGATCTTCTTGAAAACAAACTTGTGGAAGTTTGCTTAGGACCCTTAGAAAAGGTAATTGAAAATTCATTTAGCTTAAATTTGTTTTTATAAATTATTTGAGGTAATCATTTTTTAATATTTTTTAGAGAAAAGTACTTTTACTATATCTTCATAACAAAACTGACAAATTTTCTGCCAATTTTTGGCTAAATCTTAAAAGACCTGAAGTCGTGCAAATTCTGAATCAAAGTTGTTGTATCATTGGATGGGATATAAATGATAGAGATTATCATAGTGCCTTAGTTAATGCCTTAGAAAAATGTCAATTAAGTCAGATTGCACCTTACATAGAGAGAAAAACAGGTTGTGCTGTTTTTATTGTGACTGAAGAAATTAATGGCAAAGAAATAGCATCCGTAAAGTATGTCTGGAATAAAAACGCTTCAGATGAGACTTTTCTGGCATATTTGCAAAAATCCAAGGAGTGTCAGATTAAAAATGACCCATCGATTCCCGAAATGATTATAAATTCCAAATTTATCCAACAGAATTATGCTGATTTGTTAGGTGACAGGGATTACGACAGTTATGAATTTAGCGAACATGAACATTTAAAGAAAAACATTACCTATGCCATTTACGGCCCCCCAATGTCTGAGCAAGGTTACAGTGAGAAAATTAATGACGAAGTTGAAAAATTGTTTAAGAAAATTTTAAATAAGTCCAGTAAGTAATATCAAGTTCAATGAATGCTCAAATAAAACATTTTATATTTGTTTCTAGATGAATTTGCTGAAAACAAGGACAAAGTGGAATTGGCTACAATTTATAACTGTACAGAACCACTTCAAGACGTAAAAATAAAAAGGAAAAAGAAACATCCTGATTATGATCCTGATGCTGACGTGACGCCTTATCCAGTATTCATCTTAAGAAAATGTCGTGAAAGTAAAAATCCATGCAGAATCTTCATCGACCACTCGGGACGTGTGTACAAGACGTGGGAGGAATACTTGGAAGAAAACAAGTTACCAAAATCTGTAATGATTATCCCTAAAGGTGGAAGGTAAGTTTTTTTTTAGAATTTTTAATTCTTGCTCACGATTAACCTTTTAAGTTCTCTGATATTCACAATACCTATGCCGACTACCATAGTTATGAACACTCAAAAGAAAACATAAAACTACTGGGTACCAGGGGCGAATCCAGGATTGTCATTTGGGCCCCTCAGCCCACCAACTGGATCCGCCAGTGCTAGGTACTAAACAATTGAATCAAAATATTAATGATTTCCGTACACTTTTTGTGCTTAACTTATTTCAAACAAATGGCCAGCATTATTCATCGCATTTTTAATTAAAATTGTGTTTTGAAGACGCGAGATGTAAGACCGACATCTAGGAGTATAAAATTGTCTTTGTTAAAACCCAAGTACCCCGTTAGATACGTTCGTTTATGGATTAAATTATGTTTTAAGATTGTTTTAAGATAAAATATGACAACCAATTATCCCGAATATTAAATGAATTGTGTCAAAAAATGATGTTTGTGTAATAAAAAACTATATACAAGATAATAAATGAGTCGTATTATTATTAGTACCTGGGTGACAGAGCTTCACTCGTAAATTCAAGGTTTTGTCATAAACGTACATATATCCAAATAATCGGACAATTGTTATATAAACCTGCTATATATGCAAGTTTTTATAGGCTACCAAATATATTTTAAATCACACTGTATAACTATAATTTTACACCACCATATGTTTTAACTACCCTTTATATGCATTTGTTTATGGCGAACTATTGTAATTTTTTTTGAACCACCATGTATAATTATAATATCAGTACATCCTATATTGCAACCACCCTGTAAATGCAAATGCTAATAAGCTGCCCTATAGGTAAAACACTCTATTAACATTTTTTTTAGCGACCTGCATAACAATACTTTTACTCCGCCCTGTATGTCAGCTATCATTAATTTCCAACTGCCTATGGGATACCCTACACAATTATTTTTTGTCGCTTTTTTTCTAGCGCCACCCTATAATATCATTTGACGCTATATTTTAACCATCCTGCATAGCAACTGTTATGGACCATCTAACATATTTTGTTAGAACCTGTATAATTATAATTTTACACCACGAACTCATATTATGTGCATCAAATTAACATGCGAAATCATGAGATCTTACTCATCCAAAAATTGCGTACCGTGCCAATTTTTTCACTTTGAAAAGTCTACTGCTCATGGTCTACCCTATACAGTGATGGGCAAATGTGTGGAACCAAGTAAATATCTCTGAAATTATTAGAGATTTCAAAATGAAATTTGGAAGGTGGATACTGCAGTAGATTGCCTATTTGTTTCCAAATTTTTTTACAATTTTGAACTTCCTGTTTTACCGGAAGTAATGTCGATTTTAAAATTTGCAATGAAACACCGTGTATAGTATTTTAGTTTCTGATAAAACATTTTATTGCGAATACAAAAATATCGGGTTTGATATTGTTTACTTCAATACCTACCGAGATATTAACAGAAAAGTAACTAAGGAAAGGGAAAATCTAATATCCATTAAAGAAATACATAATCGTAATTATTAACTTAACTAAACTTAATGTATTAGATGTTCAAACTGAGCACCGTTTACTTCTTGACAATAACCAAGTCGGTTTTTAAATTCTCTAGTAACATTAGCTATTACTTCTGGTGTAATTCTATGGATGCCTTGAGTTATTCTTGCAGCTAATTCTTGCAAATTATTTGGTCTATCAACATAAACCTTAGACTTTAAGTAACCCCACAGAAAATAGTCTAGTGGATTAAGGTCGGGACTTCGTGCAGGCCATTCATATGTACCCCTTCTTCCAATCCATCTGTGAAGAAATCTCCTATCTAAATGATCTCGAACAATGCGAGCGTAATGGGGTGGTGCTCCATCCTGCTGAAACCAGATATTATTTGGTAATTGTCCATTTACCTCCAATGCCGGAATAACTTGTGTCTCCAAGAGCTGTAAATACCTATCTCCGTTTAAACTTTTTGGGGATGTTGCGAATGAGCCTCTTATACCCAATTAGGATTACTTTGCGACCAGTAGCGGCAGTTATGTCGATTAACCGTACCATCTAAACAAAATGTAGCCTCGTCTGAAAACACCACATTTCTTATAAAATTATTATCACGGTTACAAATATCCATCATCGTTTCATAAAATTGCAAACGTCTGTCGAAATCGACTTCGGAGAGTTCTTGAACGAGGCGAATTTTGTATGGATGATATTTTTCTCGCCTTAATATCCTTCCTACTGAACGACTGCTAATTCCATGCATATTGGCGAGGTCGGTAGTGGATAAGTGAGGATTTTCTTCCAAAGATATAGCAACATTTTGAGCTACACCTTCATTACTTGCACTTTTTAACCGTCCACTTTTTGGTAAATTGCTAACTGTTCCACTTGTGTCGGACCTTCGCAAAGTTTTCGTCACTACTGAACGGGATATTTGTGTATTCGGATGAACAATGTTAAAAAGGTCACAAACTTCTTGATGCGTCCTTTTCCTCTCCCCATACCCAATCATCATTAATATTTCTATTCTTTCTCTTTCACTTAATTCGGCCATTTTACGATCAAATTAAGACAATACAATCTTTTTACGTTCAGATAAAAAAACTAATAACTTATTTTGACAACTACTGTCACTTCTGCAATGAATTTCATAAACTACTAAATTTGATTCAGATTTAATTTGCGCCTGATTTAAACAAACGACTATGGAACAAGCAGTGCTGTTGGCTGTTACGGTATAATGCCACCGATTGGCCAATAGAAATACAAATCCTTACCGAACGGTTTGTTTATATCGGGGTAAATGAAATCTGAACCGAGTTTAGCCACCATCGAATCTTTCCTTTCCTTAGTTACTTTTCTGTTAATATCTAGTAGGTATTGAAGTAAACAATATCAAACCCGATATTTTTGTATTCGCAATAAAATGTTTCATCAGTAACTAAAAAACTATACAGGGTGTTTCATTGCAAATTTTAAAATCGACATTACTTCCGGTAAAACAAGTTCAAAATTGTAAAAAAGTTTGGAAACAAATAGGCAATCTACTGCAGTATCCACCTTCCAAATTTCATTTTGATATCTCTAATAATTCCAGAAATATTTACTTGGTTCCACACATTTGCCCATCACTGTATAACAGTAGTTAACAGAGGTCTTTTTCCGCTTAAATGACATGATATTGCATTTAAGTGTAAATTATTTATTGAGCACCACTGAGACAATTGGTTTACATTTGTCTGAAGTTTTTGGCAATCAGTTGAATCGTATATTATATTATATAATTTTAAATCATCAGCGTACATCACTCGTCAGTCCAATAAGCTGCATATATCATTACAAAAAGTAATGGTCCAAGATTGGACCCCTGTGGAACACCTGATGTTGCGATGAAATTTGAAGAAGTGTGGTTGTTATAGAACACAAACTGTTGTCTGATGCAAATATGACTGAAATATACAAATTGATTCAGCTGTTTTAGAGAAAATAGTTGAGATTCACCGAAATTCATTGAAATGTAGTCCCTGAATTACTTTTTCGTAACACTCCTTAATATAATGCAGTTTAAATCATCAAAATTGCCCAAGCCTTTTTTGAATAATCACTAAGCATACATAAAAAAATATGTTGATTAACTGATAACCTTTTTGGAAATCGGTCAAAAAGTATTTTTTACGTTTTAGTTAAGTTCCTTTTTTGAAGCCAGTCTTTGTTTTTTTCCTAATGTACTTATTATGTAACACCCCTGATATTTGACTGCTCGTGAGAAGCCGGGGGCAAGAAATTAAGCGCCCTTTTCTTTGACTAATTGTAATGTTTATTTATTATTTTTCAGGTATGACGTGGACAAGGATGAAAACGTTATCCTCGAACGTCGTTTAGCCCCAGCATGTGGCGTAGGTACTAAAGTGTTGAACGGTTTAGATATAGCGAGTGCTGTAGGCGGGCTAACATCGGGAGGAGTTGGCGTGGCCACTAGCGTTTTGTCGGGCACAGCTGTCGTTGCGTCAACGCCTTTGCTGGCTGCTGCTTTACCTGTTGTCGGAATTGCCGCCCTTACAACTGGCGCAGTCGCTGGGATTTATTCCATTGTGAGGAGTTCCATGACCATTCACGACAGAAGAATGCGGGAACAGGTAAAAGTATTACATTGAGCATACAAATGCTTTTTACAAAATCGAACGTTGCGCATGCTTTGAAAAGGTTAAATACGCTTTCATATCGTACTTCCGATGTTCACATATGCAGAGATGGACAGGACTGCAACAGTTGCATTTGTTATTTGTATTTTCATATAGTAACTGAAAATAACTGATAACAATTCTATTTTTTTAACTATCAAAAATGCTGTTGCCATCTCTCAGGGAAAATAAATATGCTGAATTCATAATTGTTGGTTACTATTGAGCTATTTCAGCTTAATGTTAAACAGGAAAATACAGAATCAATAGTTGAAATACAGTAAACAAAATGGGCGGATCCAGGGGGGGGGGCGATGGGGGCCATCGCCCCTCCGAGAGCCTCAAAGTTAGCAAATTTACTATTAAAACGATGTAATTTTAACTCCAAGAGCCTAGAAGAAGGTCATTTCTATGGGTTTAAACCTCAGAATGAGTATATTTAATGAAATAGTTCAAAAAATCTGAGTTTAAAATGCAAAAAATACAAATTCGCCAAGCCACTATTCAAATTGTGTAATTGTGATAACTTTCTCATTTCAGTCCCTGGATTTTTTCGAAAGTTCTGAAGCCAGAGGTGCGTATCTTAATATCGTTGCCGGATCAGTAGGATTTGTAGGAGCTGGTGCAAACGTTGTATTTTCACAACTTGTAGCGCGAGGAGTACAATTTGGCACCGTAAGTATTTAGGGGCAATTAAAATAATTCTATTTTGTTCTATAGTCATATACAGGGTATTCCATCTCAAAATGGCCACCTTGAATATCTTGGTTATTTTCAAAACATTGCAATAAGAAAAAACAGGTCGATTTTTGTTTCCAGGGGCAAATTTTTTGAGGTGAATTAGCGCTTACGCGTATTCAACATACACAGGCCAATTCAATAACCTTGAGATTTGAGATAGGGAAAATAGGTGTTGTCATATATCATTTGAAAGCCCTTTTCACGGACTATACCGTCATAATAATTTTTTTATTGCAATTTCTGTACATGTAATAATAAAAGAGTATTCAGAAAAAACGAATTTACAGTACAATACAATGCCTCTAAAGCAAATGTTCAAAGTGTCTTCCATTGACTTCCATACAATAGTAGGTACAACCTTGACTGAAAGCCGTCTCTGACATGGTTCAGCATAGTCGGTGTTATCTGACGACATTCCGCTATAATTCGTTGGCGTAGTTAGTCCAAATTCTCAGACTGAGTCATAATGTCCCCACAAATCCAAAGGGTTCAGATCAGCTGATCGGACAGGTCATTCTTAGGACCTCTTCTTCCAATCCAGCGACCAGGGTATTCCAAAATTTCATTCTCCAGTATATTGTGATAAATGTTACCTTTTAAATTACCAATAATAAACAGGGGTCCAATTAGATGATTTCCCAAAATCCCTGCCGAAACGTTTGGTTTTACCGGATGTTGTCTATGAGCTTCTCGAAATAAATGAGGATTTGTATCGCTTCAAAATCTACAGTTATGTCGGTTAACCTCCCCATGAAGTGAAATAGTGCACTCATCCGAAAAGCAAACATTGTACAAGAAGTTGGGGTTTTCGATCATACGCTGGGTCATAATTTCGCAAAATTGTTGCCTTCGATCCCTATGATCCTCATTCAATTCATGAAGTAATTTAATTTTGTACGGATGGAATTTGTACTTATGGAAAATTCTAAAAACGTTAGTTTTGCTAATACCGGAAGCTGCAGAGATTTGCTGGACAGACTGCGTATTTGGTATAAGTTGGATATGGCCCAATGTGGTCACAGCTACCCCTTTATCATTTACAATTCCAATGGGACCTCTTTGTTTATCCATTACCGAGCCCGTCTCAACAAACTTTAAAATCAACTCCAATACGTATTTATGGCGAACGTTAAGTTCGGGATGGTTTTGGTTAAAAACTCTTGCAACAGATAGAGCACAATTTTGATTTTGGTAATGAAGACTTACCAGTTCAACACGTTCTTGCAATGTGTATACCATAATTATCTTTTAAATTTTCAACAAATCAGTAAAGTAATAACTTGACAGATAAATGTACAATGCTTCAAATGATCGAACAAAGGTCAGAACTGATAAACAAACTTTCTGTAAATATTCGCAAAAAATAATGTAAAATAGGTGAATGTTTATAATTTAATGTTTTTCTTGTATTGTGTGTTATTACAGGGTGCGGCAGTAAAACAGGATGGTCTAAGAGCGTACTATACAAGAACTCCTTTTTAATACTTTTCCATGCAGTAAAAACTTTTAACTTAACAATCCGGTTTTACTACTAGGTCCGTTAGGTTTTCTGTTACATGTACAGAAATTGCAATAAAAATTTTATTATGACGGTCTAGTCCGTAAAAAGGGCTTTCAAATGATATACGACAACACCTATTTTTCCTATCTCAAATCTCAAGGTCATTGATTTGACCTGCTTATGTTGAATGCGCGCAAGCGCTAACTCACCTCATAACATTTCCCCCTCGAAATAAAAATCGACCTCTTTTCTCTCATTGCAATATTTTTGAAAATAACCAAGATATTCAAGGTGGCTCGTTTGAGATAGAATACCCTGTATATTATTGTTATGAAAATTATAAATCACTTTCTGGGATTATTAAAAACAACAATGAAGCGACACCTCTTTCAACTTTGAATACTCGTACACCTCAGTTATCTATATTTTAATTCAAAATTAACTTTCACGTCATTTTCCTTTGCAGTTTTATTTAAATTAACAAGTAAATTATACATTAGAAAGACACAAAGAAAGAGAAACAGTCTCAAATGACTTTTTTTATGCTGCGGAACTCGAAAATTTCGTCTGGCAACCTATATGAACACTATAACTGTACCCAATCTAAAGTAGTTCACATTTGCTGTAATCAACGTCGATCTATTTTTTAGGGCGCTCAAATGGCTGTTAATACCATCAACTTTGCAAACCTCGGTGCTGGTGGTGTCAGCGTGGCGAATTCTGTGCACGACGTCATTCATGACTTCGTTGTAAACAAAGAGACACCCTCAGCACTGGCTGTCCTTCAGTTAACTTCCAACGTTTTGTTCTTCGGCCACGCCGTATTCAGCTTTAGGACTGCCGGTACAATCATTGACGAAACTCAAGGGAGAGTTTTAAAAGAATAT